>CM042171.1:19027117-19117117 GCA_023376005.1 Doryteuthis pealeii | reverse complement strand
ATTGGATCGTAATCATTTTTTTTTTCTTTCTTTCCTCCGAAACTGACCGATTGACCTCAACTTGCAAAACCGCGAGTGGAAAAAAAAACAAACTTCGAATTAAAAATATCTTACGCGACATAGCATTAACACCAGGAATGAAATATTATATAAAAATGATTACATATAAATAGATTAAATTTTGTTGACCAGAAGAAATGCTTCAACAAGGAAAATATATATATTATTTTTCATTTAAAGAAAAAAGACTAAGTAATTAAGCCGTCATTTGAACGTACCTGTAGAAGTTTTCCGATCCACCGATGGCAACAAGGCAAAAGGAATTCGTTAACTTAGAAAATACTCCAACTTCATTATTCCCTTCAAATTGGGTACGAACAGCCATTCTGATATATTTAAGATGGAATTAAGTAAATCAAGAACAAGTATTTTGATTGAGTTTATAACAGATGGGCAGAAAATGCTGCATGTACGGCTGGACACACCTTTTTTATCCTCAAATTTTAGAGAATTACCCAAGGGCAGATAACTTGCAGACCTATTGCACAACTCTGATGTAATCTGACTTGCTTTTCACAATATTGTGCAATTTATTGATACATTTCAGTTAAAGTCCAAATGATGTCAAGTCTCTCGTGATAATAATTTTAATCTCGCCATTGACTGAGGAATTTAAAAATGTATCACTCAAGTTGATAAGTCCCTATTTTCATTATTTTTTTTCCGTCCCTAAATCTTAGGTAAGGCCAAAGTTTTGGTACGTCAGCACCCCCACCTTTCTTTAAACTTTTTTTATTTTTTAAATTCAAAATTATAAATAATAACTTATTTCAATTTTTTCCCTTTAAATCGAAGTTTAAACTTACATATGAAAACATTTCTATGAATTTCTTAATTATCATAATAAAATAATTCACGTTAAAAAGAGCTCGACTTCAAGAAAAAAACGGCAAAAATGCGCCAATCTTGCGTATGACTTTTTCTAATTCTTCCTCTTAAAGATAGAGCAAAAATTACGTTAAGTTTCATTCATTCTTTCCGAGTTTTGTTGAATTCTAATTCATACGGAGAGGAGGGGTTAAAAAAAAAAGCACATGAAATTTTGGTTGATTGTTTGTTTAGATTTTACGGCATGTCAACCCTTGTTGGGTTATTTTATGCGAAAGACGTTTTGTTTTATTCATTCATGAGAGGCATTCAAAAAAAAATTTCATTCAATTTTTTTAAATACATTTTTTAAACTCATTTTATTTTTCTATTTAATCCATAGATAGGATCCTAGCAGGTACTGTAGTGTAACCTGAAGTTACCTCCCTTAGATCATTGACTAATAAAGTATTAACTCTTTAGGAAGGGTTATTTCCGGTCCTTAACAAAAACACTTAATCATTCATTACTCATTAACTTACGTACATTGCTGAATAAACCACGCTAAAAGCTATCTCTCATCTAGCATTGTGTTTATTCCATATCGTCAATATCGTCAACCCTTATAACATTACAGGTGCTACCACTCCGGGTCAGGGTGGAACTATGAGTAATAGTGATAAAGGGGTGCTCCACACTCTCCAGAGTTCCAGAATTGGAACTTCCCCATAAGATGCAATTTAATGTCATAACACCCTGAACCAACGCCTCTAGCACATATATGGGTAAAAAAGAACAATTTCCTCGTAAATTCCTACCATAAAATAAACTGAACCCTCAATTTATGTCCATGTTTTTACAATAAATGTTTTATTTTTCTTGCACCCGTTATTTTACAATACTAAATATGTTTTCTTTATTTGTTAAAGAATAAAATATCAAGAAAATATATTTAGTATTGTAAAATAACGGGTGCAAGAAAAATAAAACATATATTGCAAAAACACGGACATAAAATGAGGGTTCAGTTTATTTTATGCTAGGAATTTACGAGGAAATTGTTCTTCTTTACCGTAAGTGTTGCATGTCTTGGACTGCTCAGTCACCACGATTCTGTCTTGAAGTATCATGGGTCACCACCCATGGCCAACAGGTGGCCCCATTGGGAGGATTTTACCCCTCTGCAGAGGTGCAATTGGTGTATTCTTCTGTTTCTGCTGAACAGGGTGAGTAAAATTTTGGTCATACCTGCTAAATCTTAAAACCAACATTTCAATTTTTTAGTTGATATACAATAAGGTATTACCAATTTCCCCTATGAAATTTACCACCCCTATATTTAACACAATGAAACTTGCATAAAGATAAATACTATCTTGAAATCTTTTTTGTCCAGTCAAAAGAAGAAACATGAAACAAACCCCTAATGATTTTTTTTTAAATTGTCAGCTCACAGAAATAATGAAAATTATGAACGAAAAACAATGCTTACATGTTTGCACCGTTAAATCAATTTAAATTTAACGTAACCGAAAAAAAAAATGTTAGGTCTAGAGGCTTTTTTTTAATTCTATGAAAAATAAATTAATGGGGCTAAACTTGCAAATCGGTCGGAAAATTAGAGTGACCCAGAAAAAACAGAACAATTTATTTATTTATTTTCCCATTAAACTAATCCTAAACCCCAACCCTAACCCTAAACCCCAACCCTAAACCCCCCTAGTTAAAATTAACAGTTTTATTACAAAATTTGTGGGTTCTGTTTTTTTGGGGGGTCACCCTAATTTTCCGACCGATTTGCAAGTTTTGCCTTTTTTTTCCTAAAAATATATTAGGGGAAATATTTTTTTTACAAGGTCTACCACCCCTATTTTATTTTATGAAATATGAAAAAATGAACCGACAATAAACGATTTTTACTTTTTCCTATAAAGATAAGAGTCTGAATAATTATTTCAGAAGATTTTTATAAGTTTCAATGCAAGAGCTTTTTAGTAAAAGAACCATGAATACAGAATTCTGCAAAAAAATATCAATAAAGAAATTGACCCTGCTGTAAAAAAAACGGACTGTTAGGATCTAGTTGGTATAGGATTTTCCCATACTATCTCATACTCTATATATATATATATATATATAATATATATATATATATATATATAAAGTAAAGTCGTCGGGGCAGCCTAAAGTCGGTATCAGCCAATCAGCGAGGGAGTCTATCCCCTTTTCACTTGCGCTAGACCAAGGAGATTATTTTAGCATCTGAGGTGGAGCGCCACACCTACCATCAGCTCCTTACTTTACCACACAGACCCCTGTGCTACTCATACGCTGAGTTGGCGAGGGCCGGTATCGAACTAGGAACCTTGTGGTTTCTAGCCGAACGCTCTACCGACTGAGCTAACCCGGCCCCTAAAAATATATATATATATATAAATATATATATATATAAATATATATATATATATAATATATATATATATAATATATATATATATATATATATATATATATATAGCAAGTCTCCTCAGGTCTCCAGGACTCTTCTGAGTATTATTTTTATTGTTTAGTATTATTATTTTTAATTTTTAATTTCTATTATTATTTTTATTTTTTATTTTTATATCGTACTATTAATTTATTTTATTATTTATATCTTAACTAGTATTTCTTTTATACATCATTATACTCTAATGTTTAAATTTAAAATCTTTTATTTTACTTGTCTATTTATATTTTAATATACTACTCTTTTTTTCTGTCCTGTCACTTTTTTGTCTGTCTGAAAACCCTAGGAATCAACCTTGAGATGTATCTTTTTTTCATTCACTTCCTGTTTCTATGGTTACAATCCTACACTGTTAAAAATATATAATATTTTTTTATTATTTTTTGTTTTTGTTTGAATTTATATATATTCAGCTCTTTGGGGTTTTTTGTGATATGCTTGTCCATAAGTGAATTGAGACCCATCTGATGAGACAAAAATTTGGGGAGCCGGTTTAAATCAACTTAGATTTATATGGGCCCCAATTTTCGACGAAATAAATTTACCGTGTACCCTTATGATAACAAATTATCTCTACTAACGTATTGAGCACTTTATATTTGTTATATCGCTGTCTTATCATTGTGAAACTTGCATCAACTAACCATTGTGACCATTTTCACCGGTAAGTCACTTTTTCCACAAATACCATATATATATATATATATATATATATATATATATGAGAGTAAGTAAACAAACAATGTGTTTATTTTTTATATGACATTTTTAGCCGACAATTTTTGGAGGATATGTGCTTAATTGAAGTCATACCTAATTTTGAATATTAATTAGTTAATAATTAATGAATTTAGGCAGGCATATATGTTCGAATGTAAGGCTAAACAAATTGAGAAAATGTCAATCCCTGTATGTACATTTCGACCTATTAGGTCTCATCAGCAAGGTTATAGACATGGGAGACTGCTCCGTATGTGAGTCGAAACCTCGACTGCCAAGCTGACAGTCGGGGATTCTAACCACTACACCAGTTGGCTTTTCCCAAATTTTTAGTTCGTTTTGAACTTAATTATATACCACATTTTGAAAAGCCAGCTGGTGTAGTGGTTAGAATCCCCGCTTGTCAGCTTAGCAGTTGATGTTTTCACTCAAATACAGAGCAGTCTCCCATGTCTATAACCTTGCTGAACATTAGCTACATAAATGAGAATAACCTCCCCCTTGTTTATTTCACTTTGAGGAAGCCGTCTGTTTTGGTCAGCCATTTTTATTTCACTGTAAATCTACACTGAAAATACAAATTTGTTCGAATCAATACAACTGCATGTTTTAACACGAAAATATCATAAAATATGTTCTTAATTGTGCTTGCGCATTATTTGAAATGAATCTAATTATTATTAAGAACACATTTTATTATATTTTCATGTTAAAACATGCAGTTGTATTAATTATGGTGAAATGAAAATGGCCGATCAAAACAGATGGCTTCCTCAAAGTGAAAGAAACAAGGGAAGGTTACTCTCATTTATGTAGCTAATGTTCAGATTACCCCATAATACCTGTTATATACCCTACCTATGAACATTAATGGGTATGTCCCAATCCTCATATACCCTACCTATGAACATTAATGGCTATGTCCCAATCCTCATATACCCTACCTATGAACATTAATGGGTATGTCCCAATCCTCATATACCCTACCTATGAACATTAATGGATATGTTGGGAACTTATAAACCTAATGTCTTGTTTTGGCTAGCATATCTACCTATTCACTTACATATAATTTTTTTACCTAGACTCATATTGTTTTTTTTAATCTAATCTAGCCTTTTTAATTATGGGTTCCCATATTGTGTTCATTTCTATGCTCGATCTACTTAAGAGACCACTACAACCTATCATATGAGCTGATTCTTTGAGGTGTCTTCTCTTCCAATGTTCTTCCCTATCTATTATTCTAACTTCATCCCATAAGGGCAAATGGTTTCCCTTTTCATTCCATATATGGTCAGCCATACATGACTTTTCTATTTCTCCTCGAACCACTGCTTTACGATGCTCTTCTAGTCTTACTTTCAGTGGACAGCATGTTTCACCTTTGTCATATATTACCTTATCATATATTCATCTTTTAGTAACCTTTGTTAGGTTACAACAAAAATCTACAAATAAACGCATAAAATGTAAATAGTTACAAAAACTAAAACACTTGTTTTTAGTGACTGTGAAATGTTGTATGTATTTATTTCTACAATAGATGAATACAAGGTCCTATGAATATTAATATCCCAATCCCCATAAATATTGGAGTATTATGCTGACTGGGTAGTCTTATACCACTAGCAGAGGTTTACCTTTCTTCATGCTGCTGGTGAGTATTGTATTTTGTTAATGTTATAAAGATTCCATTCCATTTCATACCTTCATTTGGTTATTTCTCCTTTAGTAATCTTTGTTAGGTTACAACACAGAGAGAGGGGGAGAGAGAGGGGGATAGGGGAAGAGAGAGATAGTTATATACCCTACATATGAATATTAATAGGTATGTCTCAATCCTCACATGGGAGTATTATGCTGACTGGGTAGTCTTATACCACTAGCAGTGGTTTACCTTTCTTCATGCTGCTGGCGAGTATTGTATTTTGTTAATGTTATAAAGATTCCATTCCATTTCATACCTTCATTTGGTTATTTCTCATTTAGTAACCTTTGTTAGGTTACAACAGAGAGAGAGGGAGAGAGAGGGAGAGAGAGGGAGTGTGTGTGTGTGAGAGAGAGAGAGGGGGGGGAGTTATATACCCTAACTATGAGCATTAATGGGTATGTCCCAATTCTCATAAGTACGGGAGTATTATGCTGACTAAGTAGTCTAATACCACTAGAAGTGGTTTACCTTCTTCACGCCACTGGTGAGTATTGTATTTTGTTAATGTTATAAAGATTCCATTTCATTTCATTTCCAACCTCCGTTTGGTTATTTCTCATTTATTAATCTTTGTTAGGTTACAACATTTTGGCAACGAAGATGAGATATTGACTCTGGGTAGAGTAAATCTAAAAAGGGGGAGAGTTATATACCCTAACTATGAACATTAATGGGTATGTCCCAATCCTCATAAGTACAGGAGTATTATGCTGACTAAGTAGTCTTATACCACTAGCAGTGGTTTATCTTTCTTCACGCCACTGGCAAGTATTGTATTTTGTTAATCTTATAAAGATTCCATTTCATTTCCAACTTTCGTTTGGTTATTTCTCATTTTGTAACCTTTGTTAGGTTACAACACACAGAGAGGGGTGGGGGAGAGAGATAGTTATATGCCCTACCTATGAATATTAATGGGTATGTCCCAATCTCATAAGTACAGGAGTATTATGCTGACTAAGTAGTCTTATACCACTAGCAGTGGTTTATCTTTCTTCAATCTGCTAGCGAATATTGTATTTTGTTAATATTATAAAGATTCCATTTCATTTCCAATCTTCCGTTTGGTTATTTCTCATTTAGTAATCTTTGTTAGGTTACAACAATACCTCAGTGTTTTGGGCGTGTATGAAATTACATCGAGTCATCTCAAGATAACCCAGATGAAGAGAGAGTCGAGAAGATTCTCAACCTGACCAGAGTAGAGACAGTAACAGTATATCAGTGGCGTAAGCGAAAAGAGGGACAAATACCTGGACTTTGCCAGAGAATTGAAAAAAGCTATGGAATATAAAGGTCAAAGTCAATTGAAGGTCAATTGCAGTTGGTGTGCTTAGAACGGTCCCAAAAAGCTTGGAAAAAAGACTGGAGAATCTGGAAATCAGAGGAAGAATTGAGACCATCCAGAATGATGCAATCTGCTAGAATACTCAGAAGAGTCCTGGAGATCTAAGGAGATTATATTAATCCTCACTTCGGACTATTGTACTCATCTTCATTGTTATCTGTACAACGTTTCAGATAACAATGAAAATGAGGACAGTAGCCCGAATAATTCAAATAATACTAATTATCAAACCTTATCTAAAAAGTTTCAGAGAAATAATAAATCAATTATGTAAGACCAAAACAACGGATCAGCAAGACTAACTTTTTATTATCCCCCTCTCTACCCAGGCAATGCCGGGTAGCCGCTTCTAGTACATAATATATTTGTGTCATTAATATATATATATAACTTCCTCACATGTTATAAGGGGTTCGACAACATTATTTTTCCATTATTTTGTCCAACCCCTTTAAGCCTTCCAACGTTAATATAACTTCCTCACATGTTATAAGGGGTTCGACAACATTATTTTTCCATTATTTTGTCCAAACCCTTTAAGCCTCCAACGTATATAACTTCCTCACATGTTATAAGGGTTCGACAACATTATTTTTCCATTATTTTGTCCAACCCCTTTAAGGGGTTCAACTGTTGAGAAATTTGTAATATAAGGTGTGTGCTAGACGCCCGCTTCTACTTATAGACTCGCCGAGAACCATGGGACCAACCTCTTGGCCAATCACTGGCAGTACTCTGCTGCTGTTATAATATTCATACCGGCTGTCCGTAGATCTTAACTACGCACAACTACTTTGAACCTTCGTGGACGATGGACCTCATAAGATTATATCACTGGACCTTTAACAATACTTACCAAAGGATTCTATAGCTCAGGACTTACTTACTTTAAGTCCTTTTCAACTGGCCAAGGATGGCGGTCAGAAACTTAACATCGACAACATTATTTTTCCATTATTTTGTCCAACCCCTTTAAGCCTTCCAACTTCCTACGTTAATATAACTTCATCACATGTTATAAGAGGTTCGACAACATTATTTTTCCGTTATTTGTCCAACCCCTTTAAGCCTTCCAACGTTAATATAATTTCCTCACATGTTATACGGGGTTTGACAACATTATTTTTCCATTATTTTGTCCAACCCCTTTAAGTACTTTAAGTAAGTTAAAAATTGACCTTGTGTCACATCCTGCTTGACAACAAAATTGGCAGACCCTAATATATAACCTAGGGAGTGCCAAAGATGACATCAAATTTGTATTTTACAAAATAAATATACCTCCCCACCCCCGATTGAATTTACCAAAAATCAGGGAATTATCTGATTTTAATGAAATTTTCAGTGTTGATTTATCAATGAATGAATTTTATAATGCATCAATTATTTTATTTCAAAACTTTCTGATTTTTTTTCAGGTCTCTTAACTTTGATCGCCCCCCCCCTCATTATTGGGGCATAAAATATTGGTGGGGCTATATACTTTTGAAACTAATTACAGTATAAATAAAAAAAAGTAAAAAAAGTAAAGTCATCAGGGTGGCCTAAAGTCGGTATCAGCCAATCAGCGAGGGAGTCTATCCCCTTTTCACTAGTGCTAGACCAAGGAGATTGATTTTTTTAACATCTGAGGTGGAGCCCCACACCTACCATCAGCTCATTACTTTACCGCACAGATCCCTGTGCTACTCATACACTGAGATGGCCTAAAGTTGGTATCAGCCAATCAGTGAGGGAGTCTATCCCCTTTTCTCTAGCGCTAGACCAAGGAGATTGTTTTCGCGTCTGTAGTGGAGAGCCACACCTACCTTCACCTCCTTACTTTACCGCACAGATCCCTGTGCTACTCATATGCTGAGTTGGCGAGGACCCGTATCGAACTAGGAACCTTGTGGTTTCTAGCCGAACGCTCTAACGACTGAGCTAACCCAGCCCTCCAAACAGTATAAATAAAAAGACAAAATAGCTCGAAGGTGTGAATAGAAGAAAAAAAAATTAAATGAGTTTTTCTGGTAAAAAATAAATACCGAAAATCGGAAAATTAAATATAAAAAAAAAAAAATTCTTTTAATTTTTTCGAGATTTAATTTTTTTCGAGATTTAATTTTTTTTTTTTTTTCCACGCATAATAATTTTTTAGAGCGTCTTTTTTTCTGCGTGTTTAGACTAAAAAAAAAAAGATATTTCATTTAAAAGTTATTAATTCTTCTGTAATTGAGTGTATTTATTGTTTTTTGTTATTGATTTCTAAGATTTCAATATGACTTTTTTTATCAGAATTCGTTTTTTTTGGGGGGGGGATTTTGGGTTTTTTTTTTCGTTTTTATTTTTTTTTTGGGGGGGGTCCAAAAAAAAAAACGAAAAAAAAACAATCCCGTATACTGAGTATACGGGATTGTTTTTTTTTCGTTTTTTTTTTAGGTACCACCAATTTGACCCTGTGCAATTTACCCCCCTACATTTAACACAATGAAACTTGCAGAAAAATTAATATTTTCTTGAAAATTTTTTTCCATTCGAAAGAAAAAACATTAAACAAACTCCTGATGATTTTTTAAATTTTTTATCAGCATATGAAAATAATGAAAATTATGATTAAAAATCAATGTTTTCATTTTTGCACTGTTAAATCAACTGAAATTTAACGTAGCTAAAAACAAGTTACGATAAGAGGATTTTTAAAAAATTCTATGAAAAATCAATTAATGGTCCGATTTTCACGAAAATTTCCATAAATGTTTACCATTGGATGTAAATACATCTGAAATAGTTATTTTCTAAAATATATTAGGGGAAATATTTTTTTACGATGTCTATCACCCCCCCTATTTTATTTTATGAGATAAAAAAAAAATGATGTGGAAAAAAAATTTGGTACTTTTTTTCTATAAAGATAAGAGTCTGAATAACTATATCAATGAAATTGTATAACGTACCGAATTATAGTTTTTTAGGAAAAAATAATGAAATCGGAAATAAAAAGTGCAAAAAAAATGTCATAATATTAATATTTGAAAACTTTTTTTTCTTATGTAATTGGTATGTACTATATTCTATTAATTGTCAAAAAAAAAAATTTTTTTAAGAAATTAATTTTTACGAGATTTTCAATCTTTTGTGTGATTAAATATTTTTATTTTCTGCGTGAAATAAATTAAATTTTTTTTTTTCCTGTGGAAAAAAATCAAAATTTTTACGGATATTTAAAAACATGAATTTTAGAATTCAGGTGAACTAAAAGTTGGTCCGATCCGTGCTCGATTAATATTTTTAAAAGAATTTGTAATTTTTATTGTTGAATAGTAATGTGTGATTCTTAGAATGTAAGGAAGAGCAAAACTGACATATGACGAGACGCTTCTCGGTAACTAAAGTTTGTTTTTCTGAGCGTAAAAAAATATTTTATTTAACTTTTACGACCAATTAGAATAAAAATAATATATTGAATGATTGTTTTATCAGTTTTTCTCTTAGAAAAAATATTCAAATTTTTATTTTATTTTCGATTTTAAGAATTAATACTAAAACCGAAGACATTTTTAACGTCAATTTCACTGCGAAATTTTAAGATTAAAGTTTTTCAAGTTTTTATTCATAGTAAATTGTAATATTAAAGTTTTTAAAGATTTTATTCATTTTAAATTGTAATATTAAAGTTTTTAAAGATTTTATTCATTTTAATAGAAAAAATTTGGCTAAAAAAGTTTGTCCGTTACACCCATCCGTACTTAGATGCATAACTGTAAGAGGGTAATAATATGTATTTCTTTCTCTCTAAATCGCGGCCTGAAAATTACCCTTTCGCACGTAATATGGATAGGTTTGTTTATTTTTTAAGATAACGATGTAATTTTTCCCAATCGGATAATTTGATCTTTGAATTAACTATTTTTCTTTGTAACAACCCTGTACGATCTTTTTTTAACGAGATTTTTGATAAACAAAGTTCGGAAATATCTATTTCCGTTTTATTCAAGATGACATAAACGGTCTGGTGGTACCTACGCCGTATAGAAACTTATAAAAATCTTCTGATATAATTATTTAGACTCTTATTTTTTTTTAGAAAAGCTTAAAAAATCGTTTTTTATCGGTTCATTTTTTTCAGATTTCATAAGATAAAATAGAGGGGGAGAGACCTCGTAAAAAATATCTCCCCTAATATATATTTAGGAAAATTTTATTTTAAACATGATTTCATCAACAGATGAATAATTACCGAAATTTTCGTAAAAATTTTACTGTTGATTTTTCATAGAATTTTTTTCAAAGCCGGTAGTCGTAACTTGCTTTTGGCTACGTTAAATTTCAATTGATTTAATGGTGCGAAAATGTAAACTTTGTTTTCGTTCATAATATTCATTATTTCCGTAAGCTGTATTTTTTAAAAAAAATCATCAGGAGTTTTTTTAATGTTTCTTCTTTTAAATGGTCCAAAAATTTTCAAGATAATCAACCTTTATTAAGTTTCATTGTGTTAAATATGGAGGGGGGGGGTAAATTTCACAGAGCAAATTGGAGGTACCTAGAAAACAGTAAACAAACTTTAGATAAAATATGTTACATATTAATTATATGGCTAAACTTGCAAATCGTCAAAATTAAAACGGAAAATTTTGACGATGATTTGCAACACATCAGACTAAAGTCAGGTAAGTCAGGTTAGTAATTGTTTCATTTCTTTTATTCACCCTTCATTTTTCCAGACGAAGAAAATAAGAACGAAGACACGGATAATGTTGTGAAACGAATCTTGAAATATTTTCTAAACTGCACATAAATATTTTAGTTTAGAAAATATTTCAAGATTCGTTAAATAAATGAAATAAAACAATTACTAACCTGACTTACCAAAAAAAAAAAAAAAAATTATTTTGAATCGGATTTTTAAAATTAATTTTAATTTCAAAATTCAGTTTGATGTGTTGTGTTGCAAATCGTCGTCACAATTTTCCATTTTAATTTTGACGACGATTTGCAAGTTTAGCCTAATTATAAAACAAAACAAAAACATTGTGTTTGTTTGTATAGAATAAAGAAAAAAAGTCAACATTAATAAAATAAACAATACGGTACTTTTTTTTTATTTTTATTGAAGACCTGTAAAAAAAGTTAAAAACAAAACAAAATACAACTTTGATTTAAATGCACATTGCATTAATATTTTTATCATTATAATTCATTTCATTTTTATTCTAAATTACATCTAATAATATAAGTAATTGTCGTCTTTAAAATCGTAGCGAGGCTGAAAACGCCCTAAAAGCGGGAGGTGGCGAACTAACGAAAAAACACCAAGTATTTTGTCTTTTTTTTTTGGGGGGGGGGGTCATTTTAATTTCATTTTTTTTTTTTTTTAGGCTTCCGTAACTTTAAAACTCATGACCATTTTTTTCTGGGGTGGAGATTAATGAAAAATAAATAAATAGTTAAATAAATAAAAACAACAAACAAACCCCCAAAAATACAACAACAAAACTAAAAATTGAAGATACTTCAAAGAATAAATACATAAAAATATTTATATTTCACATCAGATTTTTAAAAAAATCTGAATTACATAAAATAGTGTATGAAGGCATTTTAATTTTTAATAACTAAAGTTAATTGATTCATTTTTTACGAAACAGTTACATTTAAAAATTACGCCTTTAACTCTCCAATCAGCCATATTTCTTTAATCTTTAGTTACCTCACCACTAAGGATGTCGATGTATAATATTATAATTATTAATTATAATATAATATATACATAGCCAAAAATATTATATTATTAACTAATAAAAGCAAACAAACAGATGACTGAAACTTACTTTAATGGTGAATGTGTTTCATTAATAATACATTGTATTTTTTTTATAATTTATCTTTGTATTTTACCACAGAAATGAGATTTTCTTTATTATATTTCTTCGTCTATTCAATATAAACACTGTGAACAGTAGCACCATTCAATATCATTTTAATCTATCTATTCTATTTACATAAAATTAAAAGAAGTAAACAAACAAGAAGTATCACAATAAAATTAAAACTAACTATTTTTTGTTGCAAAGTTATGGCTTATTATTTTCGCTCTCATTTGATAACTTTTATTTTATATTTGAGTTTTGACGATGTTTGGGGATATTTTTTCCGCTAAATGGGGGGGGGACAATATTCACTTATTTTATCAACATTCAAAAAAAAAAAAAGAAGTTAAACACGTGATGTCACATGTTTTTGTTTTGTACGTTACACAAGCAATACACACACTAATAGATCCATAGACAACAATAATATTCTACCCATAACCACGTGGCCAGAACATCCGGTTTCTAACTTCCGGTTCGTTGTCAAAAAACGTAATCCCAACGTTTTTGCATCATTACTACCTCCGACACTGTTGTGGACGTTTCATGTTCCGATTGATCTTGTTAATTGCGGGAACTGAAGGAATTTGGCATCCCAACAAACATGACTAATCCAGATACAGAATTAATTGAAAATATTTTTTTTAGTATGGATGATGATAATCCGGAGACTACAAGCCCTAATTCGACTCTAACGATCGAGGACCGGCTCAATGGAGTCAATTTTTTAAAACCTGACGACAGTGAGGATAATAATAATTCATTATTTCCTAAATTAGACGAGTTTGAATGGGCACAGTCTGGCCAGTGTGATTTTACAGACATGTTAAATAATGCAACGGCAACTGATCCGTTTAATTCCATTATGGGAAGATCAAATAACAATAAAGAATTCACTTCGACAACAGCAACAAGTCCTTCCAGTATAAACACACTTCTTGATAAGCATACGCATAATTATATTCCTAACATACCCCAGTTTGCTTTTAGTAACAATGACAATAACCAAAAGGAAAACGTGATCAATCCACCCTTCATTTTTCCAGATGAAGAAAATAAGAGGAACGAAGAAGACACGGATAATGTTGTGAAACAAAAAGTGCTTCTCCGTAACAAGAAAAATGCCGAAATGGCCAAGGCCAGTCGCCAGAAAAAGAAAGACTACCTACAAAATCTGGAAAATAAAGTACATGGACTGACTGAAGACAACGACAAGTTGAAACAAGAAAAAGAAGAACTTGTGTCTCTAATGAAAAATAAGGACGAGGAAATCAATTATCTAAAAAATATTTTGGCGAATCATACAGCTATATCGCAAATGTTGGGTACAATTTCGCAAGTACCTGTTGTAAAGAAGATACGCCTAAGTCCCGAATGTAGTCCCCCACCGGACGATTACTGGTCAGAATCTTCATCAATACCCAATTTTGACCAGTGTCCACATGTTACTACTACAGCTGGTATTTGTCTTCATTTCAAACCAAGTAACCATATTTCTCTTGAATATTGTGCAACATGTTCGCAAAGTTCTCAGATGGCAATTCTTCAGCAAAAAGAACAGGAACAATTTTATCCCCCTGACGAAGTTTCAAAGGCCTGAATTTTCGGATAAAATGGTCAATTTACGACTTGAATTTTAGGGATGAAGATTTTTTGGTTAAATCCTACTTAACGGACTCCACCGTCGTATGTCACCCCGCTGAAAGAGAAAAAATACTAAAAATCAGGGAATTAACCGAATTTAATGAAATTTTCAGTGTTGGTAGTACATTAAGGAATAAAAGATATAATGCACCAGTTATTTTATTTAAAAAAACTTTTACATTTGTTCAGGTCAATTAACTTTAAACCACGTATGTTTGTGAATCTGTGTTACGCCTAAAAAATAAGTGGTTCAAAGTTAACTGACCTGAAAAAATGTAATTTTTTAAAAGAAAATAACTAGTGCATTATATCTTAGCCGTTAAATGAAATCTTAAAAGTTAAATAAGTATTTTAAATTAATACAACTGTATTAATTTATCATCATGTCTAAAAAAAAAAATTAAGAGTTTTGCTCTACATACCACTTTTTTTTAAACAAAAAAGTCCTCGTACCTGGTTTTCTTTTTTCTTTTTCTGCTTTAAAAAGTAAGAAAAAAACAAAAACTTAAAGCCAATTTGTTCGTATTTACGGATTTTCAGTAAAATTTATGTAAATATCTAGAAAGACGGAAGCAAAATGTATTTTTTAAAATCCTGTTTTTGTAAAAGCATTCCATTTAATAAGATTGTAAAAAAATAAATAATTGGGTGGAGGTAGATGTCTCTGTAAAAACTAAAAATTGAAAAAATAGGAAAAAAAAAAAACACTAACTAATAATAATAGGTAAAACATGCAAATCATACTCAAAATTTTGAATAAGTTTTTATTCTTTAAGCTAACAACATTAGTTTCGATAAACTTGCATTTAAAAATATCAAATTTTCAAGAGAGCTGAACCAAAATTTAACAACAAAAAGTTAAACCTATTATTAAATACGAGAAATTGAATTTCTCATTTAATTTTAAGTTTAACTTAATTTGAGAAATAATATTTATTTTATTTATCGTCACGACTTAAGAAAAAAGTAATTTTGAATTATCCGCTGGCCGGACACATCCCATTATTAAAAAAAAATTAAGTCTTCTTTCTCTTCAGGAATAAACATTTCACAAATTCAGTTATAAGAATCTAAGAAAATGTTCATATAAGTTTTGGAAATCAAACGGAATAGGATTGTCAGGATAATTCCACTGATCCTTTTTTAAAGTGAAATCATGGATCTTCTCAAGATGGGAAAAGTGTTGTTGTTTTTTGTTTTTTTTTTTGGGGGGGGGTCGCACTGTTCAATTTTATTTAAATACATCGTTTCTGATATGTGAATATTGAATCACAGAATGACATATAAACAATCTTGAGATTTTCTTAACAACACGGAACCAACACCCCACCCTACAAAAAATCTGACATTAAAAAAAACAAAAAAACTCCACTTCGGACTTTTTCTTGGACCATAAACTTTCTTTAAGAAAGTTTCTAGGAGACTAAAAAAAAAACAACAAAAAAACAATAACATTTTACACCTGTTAAACAACTCATCTCCAGATACAATCAGGATATATAACCTCCAAGAATTCTACAAGTCCTGCTGATAGAATACATTTATCACCTGTAATATCCCACCCCCTTAAAAAAAAAAAAAAAGGCCCCTCATCGTCAAAATCTTGGTTGGTGCAGTATATTTTTTTTTTCTCTCAAACTCCATTCTTTAAATATTCCTGAGTGAATATTTTCCGTCAATTATCAGTGTGTGTACATTAAAAAAATCTTTTGTTAATTAAAATCAATTTTCATTTTACGTCTTCTAATGTTTTTTCTAGGTTTACTTAGGCTCTGAAAATCGAGAGTGTGTCCCTAGGGAGAGAGAGAGTGTTACGTTGGCAGATGTGACAACACACAAAAAAAGAGAAATGGTAAGCTTATTTCTTGGATTATTTTTTCTATTTATTTGTTAACTAAAGAGAGAAAAAAAATGACTTTACTCGGGGGTTGGGGAAACTTCCATGTTCATTTCTATTTTCTTTATCCCTTCCACGTGTTTAATTTTTTGCCTCTTCTATAGAATAGAAAATTTCTGCAGTAATGTACAATAGATCCAGTGAGAGAAATGTAAATATTTTATTATAAAAAAAGGCCGCAAAATGGTTTGATTTTGATTTTTTTTTTTTTTAATAAATTTATTTAATACGACGTGACACGTTTCCGATTCTAAAGCTCGAGTAAGATTTTTAAGAATCGGAAACACGTGTCGCATCGAATTAGATAAAAAAAAAAAAAATTAAAAATCAATTCAAATCATTTTGTGGTTCTTCTTTATTATACACACACATTATCCAATTCAGATAAGATTAAGTTTGTTATCCGGTTCATTGTTTTTTTTTTTGTTTTTTTTTCATTTTTTCGTTTTTTTAAATTTTTTATTGAAGTTACATTTAAAAATTACATCTTCAATTCGCCAATCAGCCATATTTCTTTGCTTTTTCTCACCTCTAAACTACTAAAAGGACAATTTGCGTTTAGATAATTATATGGACTTATATGTAACTATTCGGTAAAAGAAAAATGACTGAAACTTACTCTTATCTGTATGGTGAATGTGTGTATTTACATTTCGGTAAAAATTCTTTTGCTCATTCCTGAAGAAATAATGAAAATTTTCTTTATTCCATACAAGCAGCAATATATATAAAGGAAAAAAAAAAAAGAAATTTTTATAATAGTTTTGGTCTCATTTTTGTGAAGTCTTCCTCAGCTCACCCTCTCACTGATCCAGACGACCAAAGAACCCTTAAATCCTTTTGAATTATGAACTAGCCGACCCGTGGATCCATTGGATCTTTGTAACAGTGATCCATCATGTTTATGTTATGAAGGATTAATAATTAATTAGTATTTAATTCTAACCCTTCAATCCTTCCTATGAAATGCTATTTCATAGATTTCTATTATATCAAGAATTTGGGTAATAAACACAGACGCTGATAGATACGCGTCCTGCGTCACTGCTGCATAAAAATCTAAAAGGACGCAGTAAAATCATATCTATGCATCCTAGTGTTTTTCTGTTTTTTCCCCCTCACCATTTCAATCTAACTGTAAATACATTTCAATAGTTTCTTAGAAACGAATTACTCCTGATCGGTTACAAGGTCGGAGTTAGACAGCGTTAGTTGGGACCCATAGATTTTCCTGGGGACTCATTCAAAGCAAATATGTGCGTCCCAGGACTCACTAAATCAAAAAGCTATCAGCATCACTGATAAATAAATAAAAAATCAATATTTATTTACTAACCATTCTGCACGGTCAGGACCCAACACGTGGTCAATTTCTTAAGCGGAATTTAACGGGTTTGAATTCAGAATTTTCCTTCTAGACTAGTTGTCTAACCAAGGTTAAAGAGCTCGGTCTGTGCTACTATTTACCCATAGCTGGAGGGAGAATAGTTGAATGCACAACTTTCTCAAATGTATTGGCACTATATGAAATGCAAACACTGCCAAAATGTCGTCTGCTTTTCATTTTAAAAACGGATTAAAATTCATTAAATCTATTATCTAAGCTCAAATTTTTGTCTAAGTCGAAAAGTAGTAACATAATGAGCATCCGTTAAAAAAAAAAAAAAAAATCAAAATAATATTACATATGTTATTTATTTTTACTACATTTTAAACTATTTTTTCGGCCAATTTTGCTCAAATATCTCATAAAAATGGCCACCAAAGATGACGTTTATAAAATTCATTCATTGATAAGTCAACACTGAAAATTTCATTAAAATTGGATAATTCACTGATTTTTGCTTTAAAAAAAAACATTTTTTCGGGGGGGGGGGTTATTTTGTAAAATACGGATTTTGCAGTAACTTTGACAGTGCCTAGCAAAATATCATGTCCAGGATTTGAACTCTGATTGCCAAATCCATTCCCTTCACAGTTAGCCATTACACCATGTGCCTCAAAAATGCTCAATGGGTACCATACCCAATAAAATTATTCAGTTTTTGTTTCTGAATTGAACTGGAAATTGCTCTATTTTCTACAGTAGATCGTTGCTCTAATTCAAGATCTCACTGAGATTTTCTATTTGTTTATTAACAACTTAGACACTGCTATTAAAATGAAGAAAATAGAGAAATATTTAAAAAAAAAAAAAATTATTTTTAAGTGTCCCATTTTTATAAATTTGTGGTCGGTGGTTGGTAGCGGGAGGAGCTTCACAAAATCAGTAACCTCAAAAATTAAACCACAACTAAAACAATTTACTTTGAAATCAATTTGCTGGCTCTAATTTGTTTTTCAGTTTTTTTTAGTGTTTTGTTATTATAGTAAATAGATTTTTTTTTAAATTGTTTAGTAATCCTTTTAACTAAGGTAACAAAAAAGAAAAGCTTTAATACCTATATATTTGTTAAAAATTTAGTTCCACTTAAATTCAATCTCTCTTCAAATGTCTCAAAAATTGTATTTACAAATGATTTTATATTTTTATAGTATAAAAATGTTTTTATTTTTCTGAATGAACATTTTTCCTCATTGCTATTAATTATTGTGAAAAGAATCCTGAAATTTGATTCTGAATGATGTAGAAAGTTGTTTAATTAAATGGAATTTCTGTTTTGTTTATCAATTCTGTGACAGTCTTGATTAGAAAAATAATTTTGTTTACTGTTGAAATAATTAACTTTTTTCTCCACATAATAGAAGTTTAAAAAAAATAAGATATCTGTATCATAGTAAACAATTATTACTGAATGAGTATATATATATATGGGAGAACAAGTGCTTAATTGAAATTTAATTAGTTGATAATTAATAAATTAGGCAAGCATATCTGTTTAAATGTAACGGCGTAAACAAATCGAGAAAAAGTCAATCTCTGTATGTACATTTTGGCATATTATGCCTCATCAGCAGAGTTATAGACAGGAAACTGCTCTCTTCAATTAAGCACTTGTTCTCCCAAATTGTCAGCTATAGCCATCTCAAACAGACCATAAACCTGGTTGTTTACTTTCATATATATATATATATATATATATATATATATATATATATATATATAAGCTATCCAAAACTGGTAGTAAGGGATGATTCTACATGGGATCTTCAAAATTTCACTGTATAATTATATTGCATGTTTCAGTAAGTGCAAATACAAGTATTTTAATATCCCTAGAGAGAGCTCAATGCATAATGTATATTTTTGATTAAATACAGAGCAATATATACCTTTGAAAGAAAGGAAAAACTCAATAAACTGTCGTTTTGGTCGAAATAAATTTATTACAGAATGACAGTTTATTGAGTTTTTCCTTTCTTTCAAAGGTATATATATATATGTCAGATTTTAGCCCTGAAGAGCTTTATGCAAAACTAATAGTAGGTTCGTCTGACTCATTAGATTATCTTTATTACTTGGCTCTACTTAGGTATCGAGCACTTTTTACATATTAGCTTCTCCTAGCGGTTATATGAATATATATATATATCTTATATACATATATATACATATAAATTGTTTTTTCTTTTGGCCAAATACTGTACCAATAGATTATTTTTTGTTGGTACGAATATCTTGGTCCTTTCTTTTTTTCAAAAATTTTGACAATAAGAGCACACATTGAGCTCTGCAAATTACGACATTTAAAAAAACTACTATGTCATAAGGAAGACTTCTTCACCTGATCTTTGGATATATGATTACTTAATTTTTAAAGATTATTTTATTGGTGTGTTGATTTAAAACTGATTTCCACTACAATGATGAAATCCCTTGTGTATAAATGAAGTTTAGTGGAGTAAGAATAACCTAAGAAAACATGTCCTGATTATTAACCACACCATTTAAAAAAAAAAATACTTAAATCAACTAATTGATTTTTGTTTAAATTTGAATATTAGATATTCAATAATTCATACCATTTCAAAAATTTTAACTTCCCTAAATACTAATTTTGGTAGCCTTCAATTGGTCTTATTTTATTTCTTATTTAATAGAATCTTTATAATAATTATTTGATTATTTAAAAAATTTTAATTATTACTAAGTCTTAATTTTTTAATTAAAAAAAAAAATTATTACTAAGTTCTTAATAAAAAAAAAGGGGGGGTTGTAATTTAACAGTTATCTCCCTTTGAAAACAAGTTGTTCAATTGAACTAGGAATTGTTTATTTCAAGTTAAAGCAATTCACAGGATAACAGTGATAAAAATTGTGTGGCAATATTATTTTTCCTGTTATTTAATGAACATAAAAATGAATCATTAATTGGATTGTTTTATTTCAGTTTATAAATGTAATTGATAATTAAAATAAAAAGATTAGAAGACAAAAAAAAAATATTAGTGCCATTGCAATATATTCTTAGTACCTTTTTTCTATCTTGTAATTTTTTTTTTTTTTTTTTTTTTTTCAATTAGAGCCAGTTAAATTTTTTTCTTTTTAAATTACCATTTTTAATATTAATCATTTCATTTATTTTGTCATGTGATTTTTTATGTGAAAAATGTAAGATATTCTTGTAAAGGCCAGTCATAATGATTTAATAGGGCAATCTTTTCAAGTTTATATCAGAAATACAATTTAATGATTTTTTGTTTAGTTTCCGTCAGATTAATTGTTTTTCTTTGTTTGACTTCAGCCACTATGACTAATTATTATTCTCTCTTTCTTGTAAACAGCTGATAAATCTAATTTTTTAATATGTATTTATTGTCTATGCAACTAGTTGTATGGGTGGTTTTGTTTTGTTAATGGATTTGTGTGTGGTTTGTTTTTAGATTTTATGCTTAAAACTGAAAAGAATAGTTTTTCTTTGTGGTCTGTATTTAAATGAATGAATGAAAGCTTTTTTTCTTTTTCTTTTAATGTTTGTCTGAGAGTAATATTCAGAGTAGTAGATAAACCCAAGAAGGGAATCCTTTTAAATTCACATAACATTTTTTAATGCCAGTGAATATATCAATTAAAAAAATCTGATTGCAGAATGAGAATTTCTGTGCCATTTCACAGATTTTAGTGATTCCCTCAGAGATTCTGATATGTATGCGTCCTGCATCCCTGGTGCACAAAAATCTAAAAGGACATGGTAAATTCATATCCATGCGTCCCAGTGTTTTTCTTTTTTTTTTCTTCCATCACCATTTCGAGCTAACTGTAAATACATTTCAATAGTTTCTTAGAAATGAATTACACAGGATAGGTTACAAGGTAGGAGTTAGACAGCTTTAGTTGGGACTCATAATTTTCCCAGGGACTCATTCAAAGCAAATATGTGCATCCCAGGATGCACTAAATCAAAAAGCTATCTGCATCACTGTTCCCTGTTTATATTTTGATTTAAAGAGGAATAATCACATTTGTTTGGAGTACGTTCTTAATTATTGGCTGATATATAATTTACAAGATTGGCTGAATTAGATGAATATTAAATGAATTTTATAAATTAATTTTTTGTGGTTTTCTAGTTTGGAAGTTTCATTTTAGCTTTTAATTTTTTTTCTCTTAGTTCTCAAATAGTTAGAGAAAGAATCCATTAACAATTCTGACTTGAATTCCTTGCTTTTGTTTTTCTAAGGAAATTGGCATTTTGCATAACAATTTCATAAAATTATTTTGTTACAATGTATAGATCCTTGATTTATTTTTTGGGGATAAAAATGAATGTTTATGTTTGTAGGGAAATTATTAGGTATTTTACTTAACATTCATAAGATTATTCTGTAACAAGATGGAGATCCTTGATTTTTGAAAGAAAGAAAAATTATTTTTCTGATATGAATGAATGAATGTTTGTTTATGATAATGCCTGTACTGATTTGAACCAAAATTGTCTAGGAGTCACAAAGGGTCCAAATTTCTTAAAATCTAATTTCATAATTGTTGATATTGTCTTTATTTATTCATCTTGAATAATTATTTCTTTTATTTATTTATTTATTTATTTATTTACTTATTTACTTATTTATTTATCTTGAAAAATTATTTATTTATTTATTTACTTATTTACTTATTTATTTATCTTGAATAATTATTTCTTTTATTTATTTATTTATTTTGAATTATTATTATTTATTTATTTATTTATTTTGAATTATTATTATTATTTATTATTTATTTATTTTTTTATTTTTATTTTTTTCCATAATTTAAGACACTTGGGTAGTGGATTTATAAAGTTTAGTTAAAATTGGTCCGGGCATTTGTCAGAAACACTCTCACACATTCATATTATTCTTATATTTTATCTCTCAGTTTTTGAAATACATTTATTTATTCCCCCCTCCCCCCCATTGTCTATTTTGTTTTCCTGTGATGACTTGAGTAAGGAATTCAATTCAGACAGTTTTGCTTTAAGAACCCTCAGTTAAGAACTCAATTTATTTATGTCCATCTCTTGTGGGTCACATTTTTATAAATGTTGTTTATTAGTCATTATTATTTTTCAATTTTGTTTTGTATTTGGCTTTTAAAAAATTTTCTTATGCAAAAATCATAAAGCAATACTTTTCAAGATGCAAAATTCACTAAAGTTTAAAGATCTTAATTCGTAAAATGAATTAAAAAGATTTTTGGGGCGGGAGGTGATTCCCTTTGTTGAAACTTAAAAATTTGAACCCACTGTTTCCATTGTTTCAATTCTAGATGCTAAATAAGAAATTTTAGTTAAAATTGCAAATCGTCGTTAAAATTAAACAGAAAAATTTGGCTTGGGCACAGATTTTAATGAATTTAATTATTACTAGGGACACAACTTGTTATTTTTAACTTAAATTTTAACGTTAGTTGTGTTTAAGGAAAAAAAATAGATAAGATAAAACAGATGAATGATAAGACTAGTCAGAATTAATAAACATGTACAAACAAAAAATGTACTTTCTATTTCAATATTACAGGCGATGTGTGCTTTTCTTAAGTATGGATTACCAAAAGTATAATAATCCGTGTTTTTTATGTTAATAGATTCTCGGAAAATATTTATCTCCCATAAAAATTACTTCTCTTGTAGCCATCTGTAGGAAAATAATGTTGTATGAAAAACGGTTATAAACACAACTAATGGTTAAAATTTAAGTTAAAAAAAATGTATGAAAAACGGTTATAAACACAACTAATGGTTAAAATTTAAGTAAAAAAAAATAAAACATAAATCGTGTCCTTAGTAATAATTAAATTCATTAAAATCTTTGCCCAAGCCAAATTTTTCCGTTTTAATTTTGATGACAATTTGCAATTTTAACCAAAGTTTTTTGTTTGTTTGTTTTTTTCTTTTTTTTTCTTTTCAAATCTGAGGAAAAATTCTTTATTTTTAATATTTGTTATCTTATAAAGTGTTGTTTTATGATTTAGAAAGGGCCAATGTGAAGAGAAAGAAGAAAGAAAAAATTAATTTCTTGATCATGAAAATCACTCACTCTAGTTCATAATTTTCCTTATTTTTTCGGTCAAATTTCAAATTGGTAAAAAAAAAATTATTTCTAGAAATGGTGGTATTATTTCTTGCTCTTAATAATCCACCTCTTGTAAAAATATGGAAACATGAGAAATTTTGTTTTTGTGAAATTTTTTAGTGATTCATGATATCAAAATTTTTTATATTAATTCAAACGTTCAAATGTCTATTTTGAATATTTTTTTTATTTAAAAAAAAAAAAAAAAAAAAAAAAAAAATGTTCTACTGTTTGATTATTAACAAGTATAATTCTCAAAATTATTTCCATCATTACCATTTTTTGGTTTTCTTGTGGTGCTAATCTTTTTGAATTCCATAACTTAAATTTGAATTTTTATGACAACTTGATTTTAAAAAATATATATATCATAGTATTTGGACTATATATGAACGTGTAGTAATTGTTGACTATCCTAAGTTTTTAATATAAAAGATATTTAGTATAAAATTAGTAATTTATTTCCCCTTTTCTCTGAATTTTTGAGATAGGCTTCATAATACAAATTATGTAGTAATTGTTGACTATCCAGAGTTTTAAATATAAAAGATATTTAGTATAAAATTAGTAGTTTATTTCTCTGAATTTTTGAGATAGGCTTCATAATACAAATTATGTAGTAATTGTTGACTATCCAAAGTTTTTAATATAAAAGATATTTAGTATAAAATTAGTAATTTATTTCCCCATTTCTCTGAATTTTTGAGATAGGCTTCATAATACAAAATATTTACCAATATTAAGTTCTTTTCTAGATTCATTGATAGTTATAAACAAAAGAAAATAAACTTATTAACCTTATTTTTCTTTCTTTAAATAGTAAACTAAACACACAAAAATAAGCATTTCCAGAGATGCTGATAAGTATCTGTCCTGCGTTTCTGACATACAAGAATCTAAAAAGATGCACTAAAATTGTAGCCATGCATCCCAGTGGTTTTTTTTCCTCGCCATTTCAATCTAACTGTAAACACATTTCAGTAGTTTCCTAGAAATGAATTACACAGGATAGGTTTCAAGGTAGGAGTTAGACGGCTTTAGCTGTTTCTCCAGATCATAAATAAAAACCCTACAATCTATTAAACTTTATTTGGGACCCATTAATTTTTTCTAAGGACTCATTCAAATCAAATATGTGCATCCCAGGACACACTATCAGTATCATTGCATTTCATAAATGATTTGGATATCTAAAATGATTTTATATATAATCAATTACTGCACTGATTGTAAATACCAATCTTATAATTATCTTTGTATTTAATATTATGAATAAGAATTCAAGTTGTCATATAATGTATAATTTTTTTTATCTACACATTGGCTCTTTCATTAGTTATTGATTTGAAATAAATAAATAAAATTAAAAAAAAAAAAAAAAGAAATGTATATTTGTTAGTTTTGTTGCACCTGGCAGTGGACCATAGCTTCACCTGGACTACCAACTGTTGAGCAAAAGGACATCTGTTAAGCCAAACCTGTTCGCAAATCCTTTGGAGGCACGGGCGGCAGGCGAGGAAGGCCGAGAGCTAGTTCTCCGGCCGGGTCATACCGAAGACTTTAAAAACGGAACTTGGTTTTACTCTGTCTCGTGCCTGACATGCTGAGCAAAGCCAAGGACTCGAGGAGCCCAAAGCTCGAGTCAAAAGTTTCTTTGGGCGGCTTCACAGGAATAGTTGCGTCTTTGTGGGGTCAGCGGCAGTGCTGTGGGTACAACGGTGACTGAAGTGGCCGCTATAGGAAATTCGCTCAAGCAACTCCTTTCTATCACAACACCTAGAAATTTTTTTTTAATTATCAGAACCATTTTGAATCTTAATTTCTAACTTGCATCCAAAACACTCACGCATGCATACATTGACATTAGGAATTTAACTAGTTATCTTAAATTCTTCATCTGTACCTGTTGATACCAGTATCGAATGTGTTTTGGTTTAAGGAACCACACAGTATAAAGATACTGAGAAATAATTGAAGTGTCGTATATATCTTTGTCGGAGATACTTTAAATATCAGTACCTCTTCTTACACTCTAGTATAGATTTTATTAGTAGATCGACCACTTGGTACTGAATCCTGAGCCTTGTGGCCTTCACAACTGTTCAAGGGCCGGTTTAGCTCACTTGGTAGAGTGTTCGGCTGGGAATCGCAAGGTTCTTGGTTCGATACCGGCCCTCGCCAACTCAGCATATGAATAGCACAGGGATCTGTGCGGTAAAGTGAGAAAAGGGGATAGACTCCCTCACTGATTGGCTGATACCGACTTTAGGCCATCTCGGTGTATGAGTAGCACAGGTATCTGTGTGGTAAAGTAAGGAGCTGATGTAGATGTGGCGCTCCACCTCAGATGCTTTAAAAAAACATTCTCCTTGGTCTAGCGCTAGTGAAAAGGGGATAGACTCCCTCGCTGATTGGCTGATACCGACTTTAGGCCACCCCAACGACTTAAAACTGTCCAGATTGCTATTGGTCATATAAGAAATTTTATATGAATTACGGCCATTAATAATTGATTTTTGTCAAAGACTTAATTTCTGAAGATCTCGGAAGTTTATTACTTGGAAGATTAATTATCTCATTTAAATTTTACATTTCTTCTTTCTATATAATTGTGGAATTTGTCTCTTGAAGATAAATCTCTTTTTGAGACAAAGAAAACAAAAAAAAGATGGTCGCTAGGCATTTTCCTTGTGTTTTGCCAGTGTTTATGACTTTAAATATTAAAAGAGTGTCATAATTCACTTCTTTGTGTCTTCCCGAATATTTTTTGCATTCAGGGCAGACAGCTAACTTAACACTTTACCACAACTTCTGTAATTCACATGTTTTTTTACAGTTGCTCATGAAAATCTTTTTAAAATTGTCCTGTCCATGAATATGCAGAGGTAAGAATAACATTCCTTTTTTTTACTTTTACTTTTAATTTAAATATTGCAAGAAAATGTTTTGTTGAAAAAAAAAAAGAAAAAAAAGAAAGTAAGATTTATTAATTTTAATTTACAATTATTAATTTTAAAGTAACATATTATGTAAACTATTTTATAAAAATGAATGTTTGTTAAAATTTAATTTTTAGAATGATATTCAGAGAAGTAAAGATTGAATTTTGTGTGGTCTCAGCATTAAATAATTTTAAGGTGTTTTAAACATTCTATTCAAGAACAGAATTATATAAAGTTTTGAGAAAGTAATGTATAAATTTTCTTTTGTTTATTCTAATTTTATTTTATGAGTTAATGATTCTATTCACTAATATTTCAGGAATTTGTATTAATTATTCTAAAAATAAATTACCTTATATATATATATATATAATGAATAGAGAATGAAAAAATGAGAAAAAAAGTATTGGCATGAAAAGGTGCTCAATGCTAATAAAGCAGAGCAGATTTATAATCAATGGTAATATTATGGATTTACACTCATAACTTGAAGTTTCATGGTAATCCAATCATCAGATGAGTCCAATGGTTGAGATTTTAAAAAACAGTTTTTAAAATCTCCACCATTTCATGACTGGTTTTTAAGATCTCAACCATTGGACTCATCTGATGATTGGATTACCAGGAAACTTCAAATTATGAGTGTAAATCCATAATATTACATTGATATTATATATATATATATATATATATATATATATATATATATATATATATATATATATATATATATACACACACACACTTGTGTATCATGCAGTGATATTGAGAGCTTTTTGATTTAGTGTGTTCTGCAATGCAAGTATTTGATATGAATTGTAGAGTTTTTATCTATGAACAACTAAAGGTTGTCTAACCCCTACCATGTAATTCATTTCCAAGAAAATATTGAAATGAATTCATGGTTAGATGGAAATGGTAGGTGAAAAAAAAAAAAAACACTGGGATGTGCGGATATATGATTTTTCTGCTTCCTTTTAGATTTTTATGTGTCGGTGACGCAGGACGCGTACCTATCAGCATCTGATCGTGCGACTTTGAAACCTAAATTTTAGCCTAGTGTTGGGGATTGCACCATATGAGAGGTACAAACTAGGCCCAATGTTGACCAACTATCTAAACTTATAAAGTTTGGATGTTATGTATAGTGCAGCCCACTAATATTAATCTAGAATTTATGTCCCCAGAGATGCTGATAGGTATGCGTCCTGCATCACCGACACATAAAAATCTAAAAGGATGCGGTAAAATTGTATCCATGTGTCCCTGTGTTTTTTAAAAATCTACTCCACCATTTCCAGCTAACTGTAAATACATTTCAATAGCTTCTTAGTGTTACAATAAAAATGCGTAGATCTCGTCGGCATTCCCCCTTAAATGGGACGCCTCAGGCACTGGGCAATAAACCCAGCCCTGTCCCTTTAAATCAAGGGGGCAGGTGTTGCCTGGGAGGATAACCCCTGGGATCAGGTCATCAATTTAACACACAGGTCCAGTGACTTTGGCCACTGGACCCCTGCCATGAAGAATGGGTTATTTGTGCATTTAACCTTCTGACTTAGATTCAAAACTAGGAAGGGCCATTTAAATATTCAGTATTCCTGATACTTGTAAAATTTGTAAGCATGTTGTTACAATCTTATGGGCCATCCTGTAGGCTTTAAGCAAGAGTGCTTGTCCAGTGGAATTGGATCCTTGGTAATCCTCTGGTAAAGAATCCTGAGTATTGTAAGTCCCTCCTCAATGATTGCAAGTATCAGTGTTTAAGTAGTGTATCAGCCACGCATTATGGCTGTTGATTGGTGGAGGAATAAACCACGTGACCTCAGCTCGTCTATAAATTTAGGTGGGGAATTGTAGCACACCGTATATATGTTTTTTCTGGGTCACCCTGTATGCAGGGTGACCCAGAAAAAACAGAGCCCACTAATTTTGTAATAAAACTGTTAATTTAAACTGGGGTTGTTTTCGGGGAAAACATCCAAAGTTTTTTTTTTTTTTTTTTTTTTTTTTTTCTCTCAAGTGACACCGCTTCTGCTATGGACTTCAATCGTAGCTGGGTTTTTTTTTGTTTTTGTTTTTGTTTTTTTTTTTCAGCAGCCACCGTCTAGCGGTTTTTATTAAGAAACTTTAGTTGGGACCCATCAAATTTCCCAGAGACTCCTTCAAATCAAATACATGCATCCGAGGATGCACTAAATAATAATTTTTAAAAAACTATCAGCATCACTGTCCTAGAAAGTCTCATGATATACAAGTATACATATAGTATAAATGATAATAATTTGTAAAAAGTGCTCTGGAGCACTACAACTCTTCAAAGGTGCATGTTTAGTACACAGAATAATCTACAAATCCCAGGAAAATGAACAGTGCATGAGATATATGTATTTGTGTGCGTGTGTATGAGGGGGGATATGAGGTATACTGTTGGTGAATTTCAGGAAGCATGGATGTTTTGAAGGATGCACTGTCTCGGCAGCTAACAAACGATGCAGGTAGTTTATTCCTTTCTTCAGCAACTCTGAGTGTGGAAAAAAAAAATGTTTCCATAAGTCATAGGAGCTGTGCTGTTTTCTGACTTTGTATGTATTGGCCATATGTGTTATTTGTATAAGTCAATTTTTAATTCATAGCCATGAAATCTTCAGTTTATAGAATTGATTTTTTGATTAATCACTTATCTTTCTCATTGCCTAGTCCCCTGGGCGGGGGCTAGGTCCAGTGTGCTTCGGCCACTGGACCGGTAAAGTACAAATAATAGCGTCGATCCCAGGGGGGCTTTCCTCCCAGGCAACACCTGCCCCATTAAGGGCAGGGCTGGGTTTATTGCCCAGCGCCTGAGATTCCCCCTTGAGGGGGAATGCCGAGAGGATCAACGCAATTTTTGTTCTTTCCCACCCATGAGCTTCGGCTTGTGGGTGGGCCCACGTTAAAACGAGGCCTTGTACCCAGCCCATACAAGTGAGGCAAATACCCTTATCTTTCTCATTGTTTGAATTTTAAAACTCTTAACATCCAGTTCGTGGATGGTTCCATATTAATAGGGCCTTGTGCCTAATCCATGCACGTGGGGTATGTGGTACCCACCTGGCAGTGGACAATCTCTAAAAAATAATCTGGGTATGAATGTTGATTTTTCAAAGGAAGATTAAATATGATACCAGGAGGAGAACAAAAAATCTGTAGCCTGATCTAATTATTAATTGAAGTTTGATTTGAAATTTTACCTCTTCATCATTGGCATTTCAGTCTCTGAAGACTATTATATAGTTTTTGTGCTCCTGAAGTTACAGCGCCTCCTGTGACTAAAGTCCAGTGTTCGAAATACATTCTCAACCACAAATGTTGCATGTGAAGGCTGTCCCTAAAGATGTTGATGTGCCGGTGCTTTGTTGCCACTGCTTTGTTGCCACTGCTTTCTTCTGGACCTCTTGGCTTCATGGTGTAGCACCAAGGTGGCTTCAGACATGATACAGTCCTCTAGATATAATATAACTAATTCATTTATTTATCAAGATAATAAATTAGAATAATCTATAATAAAATATTTCAATTTTTAAAAGTGTATATCATGTTATAGATATATTGGCATTTCAGTCTCGGACGATTATAATATAGTTTTTGTGCCCCCGAGGTTACAGCGCCCCCTGTGACTGTAAAGTCCAATGTTTGAAAAACATTCTCAACCACGAATGTTGCATGTCCCTGAAGATGTTTATGTGCCTCTTGGCTTCATGGTGTTGTGCCAGGGTGGCTTCAGACATCAACAGTCCTCTACAGAGAGCCTACCGCCACCAAGGGCGGTCCTTAGCCAAATGCAACTGGTGGCGGCGGGGGGGGTGACCAATCAAATTTTCCCTATAAAGTAATGTAACATTACATATTGGAGGCGCGTGGTGTAATGGTTACAGTCGTACGAAATTGACTCGTTGACCAAGTCCAAATCCTAGACAAGGCTGTCTACATTTTACATAGCGCTAATACTCTTGGGAAAGGTATGAATCCACCTGCTCTCCCTTCGGACTGGGCTCTTTAACTTTGGTTAGTCAACCAGTCTAGAAGCAAAACTCTGAATACAAACCTGTTAAACTCCGCCTAAAAAAAAAACTGATCTTGTGTCGCATCCTGATCATGCGGTGGGGGGGGATAAATATGTACATGCACTATATTTCTCTCCAGTATTTTTTTTTTTTTTTTTTTTTTTCTTCTTCCCTCAATTCAGAGTTCCTCTTATTAATATTTGCATATAATATAAGATACAGGGGCTGTTTTAGCTCATTCGATAGGGTACCCGCCTCGGAATCTGAAGGTTCTGAGTTCGATACCGGCCCCCGTCAACTCAGCGTATGAGTAGCACAGATTGTATAATCTGATCTGTGCGGTAAAGGGAGAAACTAAGGGTAGGTGTTGTGCTCCACCTCAACAAAAATACTCTCTCTGGTCTAGTGCTAGTGAAAAGAGGATAGACTCCCTTGCTGTCAAGCTGATACCGACAATAGGCCCCTCCTCCAACTTTACTTTACAGCAGCCTTTAAATCTAAAATTATTTAAAATAAAATAAAGCGGCCTTTAAATCTAAAATTATTTAAAATAAAAATTTATTTTTTTTAAAAAACAACCAAACATTTAGATAAGTTTAAATGTTTGAATTCTCTAAAGAAAAAAAACTGATCTTGTGTTGCATCCTGCTCATGCAGAGGGGTTAGTAAATATGTACATGCATCATATCTCTCTCTCCAATGCTTTTTTTTTTTTTTTTTTTTTTTTTTTTTTTCCTATTTGCATACTATAATATACAGCAGCCCTTAAATCTAAAATTATTTAAAAGAAGAATTTAAAAAAAAAAGAATTAGATAAGTTTAAATGTTTTAATTCTTTATTACCATTGATTGTGTTTGCTATTTTTTGTTCTTGAAGAAATAAGAAATTGTCCATTGCCTGTCATGGATTTTTGGTGTTGGAACCGTGTGATGATTGTAGTTCTGATCATCATTAATGTCTGAAGATTTTGCTGCAAAAAAGAACAACTTAGGCATCCGTTCAACATGGTAGGTGACTTGCAGGAAAGGAGTTCACAGATGATCAAAGTAAAGAGGCCATGGTAGTAAGTGTAAATGAAAAACTAGAATTTGAATTTCTCTTTTAGTTGTCCCTTATGGCAATCCCCAACCCCTTTTTATCATATGGGTGCTAGAAGGCGGTGGCTGCGGGTCTACATGTCCTGGGAATGATGTTAAACTCTATCTGATGGTGAGGTTCCAGTTCTGAAGGTTTGGGGGAATGTGGAGCACCCCTTCATCACCATTCCTCCCTGGTCCACTCTGACCCGGAGTGGTAGTACCTGTTAGGGTCCCATCTATGGGTTAAATAGAAAAATGTATTTATAAAAAAATTGTATTATCCATTAAGAATTGATTTATTTCAAAACTTTATCGGCATTAAATGACCCACCGAGGTTGATATGCCGTAAAACAAAACAAACAAACAATCTCTAGAGTGTTGGCAGGTGGTTTATATGCAGCTTTGGGTTATTCCATTATGAACTCTGGCAAGTCCATTTCCTAGGTTTTGATTGGCTGATGGTATTCAGGGTGAGTAGAGATATGGATAAGTACCCACTCTTCAGCCCTCAGTCTGCAATGTGCCAGCAGCATGCAAGGACTTTATAAGTTACAGCTTGCATGTTGTTCTTGTCTGCTAACTCGACAGTAGTTAGAAAACCCACTGCGATTGTTTCTATGTTATCTGGGGGATAACTTCTACTGACTGCACCTCTGCAGAGTGGTAAGACTGCCCCAAATGGGGCCACCTGTTGGCCGTGGGTGTCGACCCGTGATGCTTAAGGATAGAACCTAGGTGATTGAGAAGTCCGTGACTTGCAATACTCCACATTGGTCCTTACTTAGGCTAGACGGTCGGTCGGAGAGGCCCCTCCAATCAATCAGCTGGTCTGAACAAGCCCTAGCACCTATATGATTGCTCCAACCCTATTGCCCTTATGGAAAGCCCCAGCCCCTTTTATCATATGGGTGCTAGAAAGTGGTGGGTGAGGGTCTACATGTCCTGGGAATGACGTTAAATTCTATCTGATGGTGAGGTTCCAATTTTGGAGGTTTGGGGAATGTGGAGCACCCCTTCATCACCATTGCTCCCTGGTCCACTCTGACCCGTAGTACCTGTTATGGTCCTATCGATGGTTTGAATAGAAAAATGTATTTATAAAAAAAATTGAGTATCCATTAAGAATAACTTTATTTCAAAACTTTATCGGCATTAAATGATCCACTGAGGTTGATATGCCATAAAACAAACCAAACCTTTTAGTTGTTGTTGGATAAGGTATTTATTTACCCAACCTGTTTGTCACGGGTGAGATGTGTAGGCATTTTTGAACCCTTAGAAATATTTGAATTTCTCTTTTTTGGTTGTTGGTTGGAGAGGGTAGGTATTTACCCAATCTATTTGCCACGGGTAGGATGTGACATGAGGTCGCCAAGTGACACGAGTCACCCAGAGAGGATCAATTGAAAAGGTTGGCAATAATTTATAGATATGCTTTCATTTTGAAACCAATATTTCCTTCTATTTTGTTTCTAGATTTTGTAACGTTCTAATAGCGATATATGGTCACAGTACCAAAAGCGATATACGTTGTATAGCGGGGCTTGTCAATGTGCCTCCAAATTCACGACACTAAAATGGTATTTGGTACACGGCGGTTGTCTTGTCGATAAAAAGGTACAACGCGAGAAATATATCATCACAAGCTGCTTAGCTTTTATTTTTGGGCTCGTCTTGTGGGTTGTTTCGGAGAGGAAAGGCAGAGAGAAAGAGAGAGAGGACACTGATAAATTACTGTGATCCCACACTAGGAACCAGAGGCCCATTCAAATCCTACGCTGTCGGAAATCAAAAAGAGGCCGGTATTCTTCTTCGTCATTCCTCATGACTTCCGGTTCCGGTCAATACCCGAAACTTCTGGTTGGCTTTCAATTCTCCATTCAGGGGTCAGTCATGCCCCGGTCAAATTCCCGATAAACCGTTTTGTGTTCATCACTTTTTTTAAAAACCTTTACTCTCTCTTATTTCTTCTTCCTCTCTTTTCTATTGTAAGTAAAGTCGTCAGGGCGGCCTAATGTCGGTATCAACCAGACAGTGAGGGAGTCTATCCCCTTTTCAATAGTGAGATTATTTTAGCATCTGAAGTGGAGCGCCATATCTACCATCAGCTCCTTACTTTACCGTACAGATCCCTGTGCTACGCTGAGTTGGCGGGGGCTGATATCGAACTAGGAACCTTGTGGTTTCTAGCCAAATGCTCTACCGACCGAGCTAAACCACCTTCATCATCTCGTTACAATTTTTCAAGGTACATGCCTTCCTTTAGAGCAGAGATGACCAAACTTTTTTCACGTGGGCCAGATAATTGAAAAAATAATGAGCACGGGCCACATTATTATTGTGTTCAATACTTGCTAGCTAGAACAAAAGCTCCAAGAAAAATATGTAAAAAAAAAAAAAAATTATCTTTCGATGTTATATTCATGGGTGAGTGGTATAAGATGCACAAAAACAAATTTAATCAACATATTTAATTTTCAAAAACATTATCAAAGAACGCAACATTAGCAGAAAGATTTAGTGAGTTTGCTTTTCAACTCCTTACTTTACCGCACAGATCCGTGCTACTCATACGCTTAATTAGGAGCCTATATATATCTATATATAAAAGGAAGTTTGGTATGTACATGTTGAAGTATAACTCCTAAACAGGAGGTCACTCAGATTCGAAATCTTGCATACACCTTAATTCCTTCTAACTAAAAACACACCAAATTTGGTCATTGATTTTTACTGATTAAGGGATATAATTAATTAATTAAAATCAACCGATTTACATGGACTGCTTTCTATTATAGTTATACCAGCAGTTTAGTTTAATTTCAATGAACAAAATTGCAGTCTAAGTCGTTCAGCTCGGAATCTTTCGCCTATTTATGGACCAATCTTTATATATAGTCCGGTCATGGACTAGGTACATTTGCTAGTGTGTGTATGTGTTATATATATATTATATATATATATATATATATCCCTTTTTAAAATGTAAAAAATCCTGATCAAAATCTGCCAAGCATTTACCCACAATATCTTTTAGTTTTTAACATTTATTTCTATTGTTATCAAAACTGGGTTTGTTATCAAAAATTTTCAAGGGAATGGTTGAAATAATATTATCTGACATGAAAACCATTTATCGGGTACAGCTCTTTAATTTGGAAAAATAAAATAAAAACAGCCGTCTAGCATCCTTGGGATACAAGGTCAATTTTTCAGTGGAGAACAGCTGGTTTAAATTCAGATTTTCCTTCTCCTAGACTGGTTGCCATACTATGGTTAAAGTGCTCAGTCTGCCCTACTATTTACCCATAGGTGGGGAAGTAAACTTCATTTCTTGTTTGATATTAAACTAACAGCCATCTAGCAATTGTTCATGAGGACTGGTAACTAATAAAGTACATTCTTAATATTTCTCTGAATGTTTGAGATGAGGCTTGAAGATTAGTATTATGTTTGGTTTGGAAATGCCACATCCAATCAAGAGAATTGCTTTCAATTATCAGTCAATTTTGTTCGATGCGTTGATTCTGTAGTCAAGACCATGAGGATTTAGTAAGCTTAAAATGATATTTAAATGGTATCAGAAGTCTGTGTTACATACATTTTAACAAACAAATTAAACATTATCAGTCAATTTGTTCGATGGGTTGATTCTCTAGTCAAGTCCATGAGGATTTAGTAAGCTTAAAATGATATTTAAATTTAAATGATATCAGAAGTCTTGTGTTTCGTACATGTTAACAAACAAATTAAACATTATCAGTCAATTTTGTTCGATGGGTTGATTCTCTAGTCAAGTCCATGAGGATTTAGTATGCTTAAAATGATATTTAAATTTAAAATGGTATCAGAAGTCTCGTGTTCATACATTTTAACAAACAAATTAAACATTATCAGTCAATTTTGTTCGATGGGTTGATTCTGTAGTCAAGTCCATGAGGATTTAGTAAGCTTAACATGGTATTTAGATTTAAATGGTATCAGAAGTCTTGTGTTTCGTACATTTTAACAAACAAATTAAAGTACCGTCAGTGGGCCTGATAAAATGCCTTTGTGGGCCGTAGTTTGGTGACCCCTGTTTTATGTTGTCAAATGTAAAAATGCAATATCAGCTTTTAAAAAGATCTTTCTAAGCTACTGTGTATTTTTCTAAATAAGTAAGTAAAGTCATTGTGGTGACTTAAAGTTGGTATCAGTCAGACAGCGAGGGCGTCTATCCCCTTTTCACAAGTGTTAGACCAAGGAGATTGTTTTTGCACCTGGGTGGAGTGCCACTCCTACCATCAGCTCTTTACTTTACCACACAGTGCTACTCATATGCTGAATTGACGAGGGCCGGTATCGAATCCAGAACCTTATGGTTCCTAGTCACATGCTCTACCAACTGAGATAGTTGTATCCTATTATATCATCCTTTTTCCCAATTCGCTACTGCAGCCCTAGGGCAGGTTGATTTTTCACTTTTTTGGGAAATTTAATATTGCTTTCGTGGCAAAAGCTGGAGTTTGGTGTTATAAGAATTGACATCAAAAATTAGATTCCTAACTTCAAAACTCATTCGTGCATTTAATTTTAAATAGCGTCAGCAAAAACGTACACAAATACCTCATTTCCGCAGTATTTTGCTGACAAACTGACTTCAAAATTCCATTATTTCAATAATAAAACCAAATAAAATGGATATTTTTCATTAGATACAATAAATGGAAAATATCTTCAATGTTTTAAATTTGCATTGTTCAGTGAAAATTATACTAAAACCTCCTGCACTATATAAGACTGTAAGTTTCCTTAAACTTTGTCCATGGCTCAAAACTGTCAATTGTTTGTTTGTTCACTGGAAGATTCTGTGGAAAAATATCAGACGTCTAGGAAGCAACACATGAATCTTGTTGCTGCCTATCTGACCCCTGTGCTTCTGCTGATTTTATTTTGGTATTGTTTGACAGCATCTTTGTCATAGGTCCCAGTTGGAAACTGCCTTTTGGTCCTGTCTCTCTCTCTCTCTCTCTCTCTCTCTTCTCTCTCTCGTCTCTCTCTCCTCTCATCTCTCCTCTCCTCTCTCTCTCTCTCTTCTCTCTCTCTCTCTCTCTACTTCTCTACTTTCTTCTCTCTCTTTTTCTATCTCTCCTCTTTCTCTTGTTCTTCTCATCTCTCTCTATTCATCTCTCTCTCCCTCTCAGTCTCAGTCTCCGATCCTCTCTCCTTACACTCCTCTCCATCTTATTTCTCTCGTCTTCTCTCTCTCTTCTCTCTCTCTCTCTCTCTCTCTCTCTCTCTCTTTCTCTCTCTCTCTCTCTCTCTTCTCTCTCTTTTCTCTTCTTCTCTCTCTCTCTCTCTTCTCTCTCTCTCTCTCTCTCTCTCTCTCTCTCTCTCTTTCTCTCTCTCTCTTTCTCTCTCTCTCTCTCTCTCTCTCTCTCTCTTCTCTCTCTCTCTCTCTCTCTCTCTTTCTCTCTCTCTCTCTCTCTCTCTCTCTCTCTCTCGTCTCTCTCTTCTCTCTTCTCTCTCTCTCTCTCTCTCTCTCTCTCTTCTCTCTCTCTCTCTCTCTCTCTCTCTCTCTCTCTCTCTTTCTCTCTCTCTCTCTCTCCTGTTGAGAATTTTTAAAGTCCAGAGCTGCATTCCTATAAGGATTTATAAAAAAAATGGTTAAAAATGGCCTTTTCATTTAAAGTTACCTGTTATTTCCCTTAAATCAAAGACTTCTAAATATGTTTAATATTACATTTAAACAAAGGCTATCGTTTGGGATATATTAGGAAAATGAATGTGACAACTAGCCGGGTGGAAAGAGGCAGTATAGGATGTTAAGAGCTAAATATTCTCTCTCTTCAATGGGAATTTGAAACAAAATATATCCACCTTCTGCCCTATGCAATATTCCCTTAACAAAAGCAAATGTGGGTTCACTGCTTGCCAAATCTTATTATAATGGAGATTGTGTGTTTTTCTGTCTGTAACCGAAACTATATTCCTACTCAAGTCACAATTCTCTTAGTTATAGACATCACATTCTCCATGATTTTATTTTTATCTAACCTCAATTATTAATAAAATTGTCATACCTTATTAATACTGTTAACTATGTCTACATATTGACAACATGCAATTATATTTATATATACAACAAAATAGTGGTTTACAGTGTGAACGGGAAGGCTAATTTGCATATTAATATTAAAAAATCGAATTTAATGAATATGTGCTTAGTATTATTGATTTCTAACTGTTTGGTTTTATTTTAATGAACATAAGCAAAAATCTCTTCAATTAATCTTAAATGAAATCCATAATAAGATAAAATAAACTGTCATTTTATTCTTTACTTCCTCTATAACTAAATACTTAAATTAGAAAAAAATAACAATGAAAGACGAGAGTGATGGAAGAGTAAGTTTCAGTTGTTCCATTTTTTATTATACTCCCTCTGTTTCAAATCTTTTATTATACTCCCTCTGTTTCAAATCTTTTTATTTGTATTCTTATTTAGTTTCATTAGCCTTTCTAATTTAATATAATATTTTATTACATTAAAACTTAAATACTTGCACCCGGAGGGTGCATATATTTGCTAGTACTGATAATTTCCTTTTGGAATCAATTTGGAAATCTCCAATTTTTTCCAGTTGGGATAGGTATTTTCAAAGAAATAACTAAACTGGATAACTTGTCATAAAGCAGGTGGTTGCATTTTATCCAAAGAAAATCTTTTAGAACTGTTACTGCGGGTTAAAACTGAACATCATTTTACGGACATTTTTATCTGAAATAAAAAAATTTAAAAATTAATAGATAACCATAAATCAAACTTTTTTTTAGCCTATCTACCAATTTCATATAAAAATGACTGGCAATTGTGTTAAGAGTTTCAGGTATATTGGGTTTGAGTTGGGGCTAATATGGGTCTAAAAAAAAACTAGATTTGAAAAAGATAGGTCCTGACAAAAAAAAAAAAAAAAAAAAAAGAAAGAAACCCACTAACTTACGGTAAATTAAAAAGTCTCAAAATTATTTTTAAAACAATCCAAAAAGTATAGGAAAATGTTTTTGTTGTCATCATAAGAAGTGTACATAAAAAAAATATTTTGCTTAAGGATTTCTAATATAGAATAGTATCAGCTATATTTCTAATTCGAAACTGAAACATTACCGTATTTCAAAAATAAAATTTAATTTGAAACAAAACAAATAGAAAGAAGGAAATCGTCATTTCACATTAGAAAAAACAAAATCCGTTTTATTTTGTTATTTGCCAGTCATTCAAAATTATGTAGATTAAACAAGCTTTTTCTTTTCTTTTTTTAATTAAGTCTCTTGCATAAAAATACAAAATTACTAATTATTTTTGCTATTCTAAACGGATTTTACACCGTAAATAAACGAGCATTTTAAAGTGGTGTTAACTGGAATAATATTCCTTAAAGAAAATTCCGGGATAATTTTCGTAAACTATGTTTGTTTTATTTTATCATTAAAATTAAGAAATTCCTTGGTTTTATGGTGTTTTATTGATAATTAAAATTAGACTTTTTTTTTTTTTTTTTTCTGAAAAATAAATCCTGAATTCCATGTGTGTGTGTGTGTGTGAGAGAGAGGAAGAAGAAAAAAAGAAAAGGAGGCGATTTTTTTATTTTTTAAATTTTTTTATTTTTTTGTCATCTACCAGAATAACAATATATTCAATATCGATTTCATCTTTACAAGTGAATATTTTTTCATTATCTATTATCCTTATTTATTTTTATTTGAATTGAGATCAATTAAGATTTTTCAATTGAAAAAAAAATTATTAAATGACATTTAAACATTTTTCTTTCAACATTGCGGAATCTTTTGACAGCGGTAAATCTTTCACTTATCTCCGACATTTCATCGCTCTTCCTCAAAAAAACGGTAATAATTTGGGAAAAAATATTTTGTGTTGTTATTTATCATGTCTAACCCCCAACTATCACTATGATTGCACTTGTTCAGTTCCAAAATCGACCTTCCCTATTGCAGCATTCCCACCTAACCCAAGGTCTCTATAGATAGGGAGTAATGGGCCTGCCATGCTTGCCCATGAATTTAGTTGTCCATATAGATTAGGGGTTCCAAACCTTTTTCAGCTCATGGCCCACTTTGAAACCAGAATTTTTTTTTTTGTTGCCCATAAAATTATTATAATAGAAAAAATATTTCCATTTTACATGACATTTATTCAATTAAGATACATCCATGAATTAGTTGACATCTTACTTTCTAGAAATTATAAATTTCCCATTTATATGATTAGAATTTGTATATAAAAAGTATGCTCTGAAATCCTGTCATATTCTTCATATATACAAAAACAACATTAAGAAGTAGAAAATTACGAAATTTCTAAAAGAACCAGAAATTACAAAAAACTATCTACGTTTATTTACCATTAACTTGTTCTTTTATTCAAAAACTCATTAACGACAATTTATTTTAAAAAAAAATAATCGTATCATCATCCTCTAGAATGTTATTGTGAAGAATACTTATTTCTTTTGTCTGTCTGCCACTCTCAACTAGGGCTTATTTTAAGGGGGAGGGGTTGTATTAAATAACCCACAATAGTTGATATGCCAAGAAACCAAACCATTTAGACTAGTCATGAACAAACTGACCAGCTGTGTTTTCAAAATGGCCTGCTTAATTTCACAAGGAAAATGTTTATTAAAATTGTTTAGTTTCATTTTCTATTGTTCACTCACGGGTTGGAGGAGGGGAGGGGAGTTGATGCTGTTGTCAAAGGGGAATAACTGTTACATGATCGACTTACCTCCCTTACTTATTAATACCTGTTTCATTTTTTTTAAATTTTAATTATGCCGTAAAGCAGAGTTTTTCAACCTTTTTCATCTCATGGCACTGTGAGCTGGGCAATAAATCAATCGAGATACACCATCAGTATATAAACATATAATTATTTTTATCATTTAAATTTTAAAAGAAAAGGAATAGGGAAAATGTGCTACAAGTGTAGCATAATTAAAACAAAAAATATTAAATTAAAACCAAAAATATTAAAATAATAGAATAAAAATATAAGAGGATGATCAACCGTCCTCAACACTCACGGAAACTTCACAGTACACTAGTGGGCCACAGCAAACTGGTTGAAAATCTCTGCTGTAAAGTATCACAGCAGCAGTGTGTTAATCGCATTGATATTAGTGATAATATTTGTAGCGGTGACTATAGAGATTGAACTTGCAACCTCCTGATCATGAGTCGTGGCAAAAAGTCGGACTACTCACCCTTTTTGGCGTGTATGAAAATTTCACGCAGGTCGGGCAGTGCTAAGTGTAATTGGCCCAAATGTGAGCACAGTTAATTATTATTTAAAGCATACCTTCCCACACCATGGGGGCAGTTGTGCTTGATCTTCCTAACGAGAACAGAGACGTGCGTTGGAAAGGAGTGAACATTGGCAGTTTGGTCGTTACTTCACACAAACAATTTCAATATTCTCTTTTAATGTGTCATGCTAGATTTCTTATTTCTTGAAAAAGTATTTGGTAATTTTCACCTTTAGTTGGCTAAATTCCTAGCATAAAATTGTGTGTGCATTATCTGAAATGAACTTAATTGTTATTAAGAACACATTTCATGATATTTTTGTGTTAAAGCATGCAGTTGTATTGTTTTCGAAAAAGTTTCTAAGATTTGTTTATTTCACACGGAGACTTTCAAAATAGCTACCGGTTTGTTTCAAAGTGAAAGTCAAGGAAGGTTACTCTAATTGTCTTATTTGCTAGGAATTTATCCAATTAAAGGTGAAAATTACCAAGCATTTTTCTTCCACACATTCTTGACTATATTTCAGAGTATAAAATTGTTACTGATGGGCAAATAGGAATAGCTTTTTATTTTGATGTGTGATTGAAAATAAAAAGATAATGATTGATTTGTGCTGTGTGCTTATGAGAATAGGGAGGTAATCACATATTGATATATGAATGTGAGTGATAATGAATATGAGAATAGGGAGGTAATTATATATTGATATGTGAATGCGAGTGGTAACGAATATGAGAATAGGGAGGTAATTATATATTGATATGTGAATGCGAGTGATAATGAATATCATAATAATATTCTTGTGTTATTATAGCACATTATTTGTATGATATTAGGAATTAAAACTTATTTTGGTTAATTATATTCAAATTTTATATTAGAAAATGATATTCTTTATTGTGGAAGTATTTATTTTCATAATTTAATTACTTCAATATCATATGGATACTAGAAGGCGGTGACTGAGGGTCTGTATGTCCCGGGAATGACGTTAAACTCTATCTCATGGTGAGGTTCCAGTTTTGGAGGTTTAGGGAATGTGGAGCACCCCTTCCTCACCATTGCACCCTGGTCCACTCTGACCCAGAATGGTAGTATCTGTTAGGGTCCCATCTATGGGTTAAATAGAAAAATGTATTTATAAAAAAAATTGTATTATCCATTAAGAATTGATTTATTTCAAAACTTTATCGGCATTAAATGACCCACTGAGGTTGATATGCTGTAAAACCAAACCAAACTAATTATTTCAATTTCAATATTATACCAAGATTTTAATTTTTTAAAGAAAAGTTCATTTTATTGAAGAGAAAATCAGGTTTTCCTCATGTTACGTTTTTACATACAGATAAAATAGGGAGCACTGAATAAACATGCAAGACCAGGTTGTTGGAAAATTAACGAGGTTTTATTAAACACAGGGTAGAGAATACTTCTACCCTAAAAATGACTTAACTACCTCACACATGTTGTGAGCTGCATCCACTCAGTATGAACTCCAATCCAAAAGTGTCATGGCAGAAACCCCACTTCCAGGTTCCCATCAGCCCCCTACTGATCAAGGGGGGCAACTCTATTTTCGTTAGGTCTGAACCTAACACCTCATTTCTAATGCAGATGTTTATGCTCTTCAGTAATGATAATAATTGACATACCTTTATAAGAAGTCCACAGAGTGTGAACTCTGGTTCTTATAAAACATTGGGCTACTTAAAGGATAAGTACCCACTGCGGAATACTTCAGTTAGGAAAACAACAAACGCGTTAGCTACATTTATATAACTTTATTATAACATATATAGGGGAACAAAGTTCCCCAGGCTATTTAATGTCACAAGTGTCCAAACATACACAATAGTGTTAATAGACAAAGTGGTAACCACTTACTGTAAGTAGAGGCTGTAGCGTCTGGTGTGCACCGTAGGTGTCTGCTGGCGAGAGATGACAAGCACGTCCAGGCTTGTTCAGTGGCATCGGAAGAAGAGCGTTCTCTCCTTGCGTTCCTGTATCACGTGACCAAAATAGGGTCTCCTGATAAAGGAGATTCAGACAAGGGAGACTGCCCTTATACCTTCAATGAAAAAATCACATTTCTTTGTTTTAATAGTGTAGACCACCTGATGATGAGCCATGACTGGTGTGACCCTCGAAAAAGGTTGTCTATGCCAATCTTACAGTCATCATCATATCGCGCAATTGGCACAGATATCTGTGACAATCTCTCACTAACCTTTCCTATCATTCATTTGTTGTATTGTCCTCGCCCGGAAGATTGAACTTCCGGCTGAGGGACAAAGAGAAAGATAAAAATATATATTTAAAAAGAAAGAGAAAGCGGAAAAGATGGTTTCCGGTCAAGGAAGCAGGGTGAAGATAAAGAAATATATAACAAAGGTCCGTTATCAATCAAAAAGATAAAGATGTGTAGGCGTGTTGTCAATACAAAAAGCCAGAGGCTCAAGCCGACAGCAATCAGACGCCAGTCGGCAGCGGAAAGGAAACTTCACGTCTCCCCGTCAGCAACCACCCCTCGTGCACTCATTGTAAGCTCTGTGCCTTCACCACCCACACACTGAAGAAAATAAAGAAGGGTCCTTTTTTGTACATACGTATCTGTTATTATTGAAGTCCAGTAGTCGGTCGTAGCTGACTACTAACGTACATCACTTTGGGTACTGTGACCATACCCGCTACGTATACAGATATGTGATTTAGCAACGTGAAGAAGAAGCCGCTATATAACATAGAATTTGATGCCAGTATACAACACATTGTCCCAGGTGTTGATTAATGTTAATGTCATGGAACAAAGAAAGATAACTTGGGTTATCTTTCTTTAAGAGAACTCTTCTCTTTTATGAAACCCTTTTCGCGTGCCCATGTGTTTTCGTGAAAAGAGCGTTCTTAGCAACCGACTTTGAACATTGAGAAGTGAAGCGAACGGACGTGTGAAATAAACAACCGTAATACATTATTGGCGTTGGTTGTCAACTGTCCCCTTGTAGCGAGTTTAACACCAGGGAGGTCCTCTGCACAGCATCCACACATAGTTGGTCAATGTATGTCTTTGATGGGCGGCCCACATTAGCATCTCCATGTGTTGGTATCCACAGGGGAATGTCGCTTATGAGCTTGTCCTGGCTTGTCTAGCATGCCTTGTCCGTCTCACTCAGATGGTTTGTGAGATGGGGGGCAGGGTGAGATATTGAGCCTACAATAATAGGTTACAATCCAAAGCCAAAAAACATTCAGTTCTGTCGGATGTAAAAGATGGTTCAATAATTTTTACGTAATGATGAAGATAAAATCACAAAAGGTGGCCAGTTACTTTTCCCACATTGGTTTCTTGGTTTCATAATTAACTTTTAAATCAATAAAAAAACTGATAAAAAATACATATCTCCAAAATAAAGATTAGCCAATGAGATTAGTGATTTCATCTGCCATTTTATAATCGGCCAATCAGAATCACGTTTTCAAAGTAAACAAACAAAAGTTTGCAGACGATAATTATATTATATACCCATACCCATGTTGAGCATATACACAATGTGTTCTTTTTATAGAGAAGAGAGGTAGACAGATATTTACACATATGCATAACTTGTTACTTTCTTTCTTTAGCTATTTGTGATCTCTAGTCGTCTTTTCTATTCTTTCTCGCCATCTTGGATTCTATTTCTTCTTGTCTGGTCTTCTCTCCGGCCATGTTGGATTCTACGTTTAGGTTCTTTCTATTTCTTGTTGCTTATTTAACTTTCCTAACTAACACATTGCGTGCGAAAATGAGTAATGCCAAAGCAAAGAGACGTCTCCCTTGCTTCCCATCCTGGCTGCAACTCGATCTAATTCAAAATCATGTGACATGCAAGATTTCCGGTCTTCCTTGTATTTTTCCATGTCACCCATACCATTCAGTTTTTCTGAAATTTTATCCAGGTGCCTACTGTTAAAATTAGACAATCCACAAAATTGGAGCTCCTAATTCCAAAAATTGGCAGCAGTTATGTGAATTTTTAGCTCTCCAAATTTTGGGGAGTGCACAAAAAATTGCGACCTTTTGGTTATCTATTTTTGTCTGTAAAATGGGTTCTAAGTCTTCCCTACCTCTAAAAATTAATTTAGAAAAGTTTATTGGCCTGAGGAATCCAAAATTGCTATTTAAAAAAACTCTCAAAATTAGCCAATTTTAAGTAATTAATGATTTCAAATGTTTTCATAGCTAGATCCAATAGTTAGGAAAATCCTGATTTGGCATTGCATTTATAACATTTCTTCTTTTTTTTTATTTTTTTTTTTTTTTTTTTATTATTACTAGCAAATATATGCATCTTCTGCTATTTTATCAGTTATTATCTGTTCAAATCGCTTTGATTCGTCTTCATCAGCAAAATTTAATCCTGCTTGGCAATGATCAGCTTCAAATGTGTGGAAGAATTTGCAAGGAATCTTGTATTTCAACTGATGGTACATTTCCTGTTCCCATAGTAACTGCTGTCTCTTTGGGTCATATGTGCGAAAGTAATAGGACTTTTTTGATCTAACTTTGATAAAACATACAATGCCACAGTACCGTTTGGTCCATTGGTGTACATTTGGTATCTCTGCCAGATATAACTGACAAAGGCCAGAGACACACATCCTTTACCAAGGCAATTAAAAAGCTGTTCATTTTCTTGTGAATCGAGTAAAGTGCAACCAATGTTGACTAGGTTAGCTGACTGGTTGATCATATGATTCATATTTTTAATATGATGTAAATTTGAACTGTCCATGGCTAAATTAAGTTTAGAAATTAAGGAAAGTAGCAAATAAATGTATTTAAGTTACAATGTAATAAAATATATTAAATTATTTATAAAACTAAATAAGAATGCAGATAAAAAGATTTGAAACAGAAGGGGATATAATTGAAAAATAGAACATTTGAAACTTACTTTTCTTTCACTTCTGTCTTTCATTGCTAAATTTTCCAAATTTAACTATTTAGTTAAACCACCATGTCGACTGGGAGTTAAGACTCTCCCAATGGGGCCACCTGTTGGCCGTGGATGGTGACCCGTGATGCTTAAGGATAGAACCCAGGTGGTTGAGCAGTCCATGACTTGTAATACTCCACTTTGTCCCTTTCTTGGGCTAGACGGGCAGTAGGAAAGACCCCTTCCGATCAATCAACTGGTCACGTCAAGCCCTAGCACCTATATGATTTTACCAACCCTATTGCCCTTATGGCAAGCCCCAACCCTTTTTATCATATAGGTGCTAGAAGGCGGTGGCTGAGAGTTTACATGTCCTGGGAATGACGTTAAACTCTATCTAATAGTGTGGTTCCAGTTTTGGAGGAATGTGGAGCACCCTTTCATCACCATTGCTCCCTGGTCCACTTTGACCCGGAGTGGTAGTACTCTGTTATGGTTAATCTATGGGTTAAATAAAAAAATGTTTATAAAAAAATTCATTAAGAATTACTTTATTTCAAAACTTTATCGGCATTAAATGACCCATTGAGGTTGATATCTCAGTCGGTAGAGCGTTCGGCTAGAAACCACAAGGTTCCTAGTTCGATACCGGTCCTCGCCAACTCAGCGTATGAGTAGCACAGGGTTCTGTGCAGTAAAGTAAGGAGCTGATGGTAGGTGTGGCGCTCCACCTCAGACACAAAAACAATCTCCTTGGTCTAGCGCTATTGAAAAGGGGATATACTCCCTCGCTGATTGGCTGATACCGACTTTAGGCCGCCCCGACGACTTTACTTAGAATTAAATGTAGTTTTGGCTTTAGTGGCCAAAACTGGTTCTTATAACATGTTAAAAGGCTTCAAATAAACCTTCCAATATTGGTGAATATATATATAGTTAAAATCCAAACAAAGAATTACAATATAACAATACAGACTTTATTGTCTGAGCATATATAGCAAGATACCAACAGTCAGGATGAAATTATTTGGGAAGTCAGAAAGAGTACATATTGAGTATAAGAGTTACTTAGAAGTTGGGGGGCAGGGCCCCCTGAAACCTTAATGGTAGAACTCAACTCATCTAGTGTATCTTTCTGGATGCCAGACCCGAGAGAGAGAGTCTCCCAGCTGAGTTTAAATATTCATATAGTAGTGCCTCCTTATGACAAGGAAAGATAACTCTCCCCCCACCTCAAGTCTATTTCAGCAAGGGCAGACAATCGCTACAATAGGAATTAAAATATTCTGATTATATCACCTGCAGAAGAGTAAACCCCCACCTTTCCCACTCGGGTGTCCAGTAAACTGCACCTGATGATGAGGCTCCAGTTCTGGAGAGTGTGGAGTACCTTGTCATTGCTATTACTCTCAGGTCCACTGACCTGGGGTTGGTGGTGCTTGTACCAGTTGGGTTCCATATATATATATATATATACACACACACACACACACACCTACCCCTCCGCACGAGCAGGATGCGATACAAGGTCAATTTCTTAAGGATTTTAACAGGTTTGAATTCAGAGTTTTCCTTCTCCTAGACTGGTTACCTAGCCATGGTTAGAGAGTCCAGTCTGCCCTACTATTTGCCCATATCTGGAGGGAAAATTGGGTTCATACCTTTCCCAATGGTATTAGCGTTGTGAAATGCCAACAGCTTCGTCTAGGAATTGAACTCGTGTTGACAAGTCCATTTCCTACGACTCTAACCATTAGACCACGCGCCTCCAGTTGGGTTCCATATATGGGTTAAATAGATCTGTTGAAAAATTATTCATATTCCATTGGACCATGTGTAAAAAAAACAAAAATGTAAATATGAAATGTAAAAATTCCCACATAAAATAATCCTAGACAAGATAATATACCATTAAAATCAATCAATGAACCAGTTAAAGTACATGTTGGAGCTATGCCGTCAGTAGGTGTGGCACTCCACCTCAGCGAAGACACTGCCCTGTCGGCTGGGGCGTTAGAATGCACCTCTGCAGAGGGGTAAGACTCCCCCAATGGGGCCACCTGTTGGCCGTGGTGGCGACCCGTGATGCTTAAGGATAGAACCCAGGTGGCTGAGCAGTCCATGACTTGCAATATTCCACTTTAGGCTTTTCTTGGGCTAGACGGGCGGTCGGAGAGGCCCCCTCCGATCAATCGGCTGGGCACGTCAAGCCCTAGCACCTATATGATTGCCCAACCCTATTGCCTTATGGCAACCCCCAATTCTTCTTAACATATGGGTGCTAGAAGGCGTGGCTGCGGGTCTACATGTCCTGGGAATGACGTTAAACTCTATCTGATGGTGAGGTTCCAGTTCTGGAGGTTTGTGGAATGTGGAGCACCCCTTCATCACTATTGCTCCCTGGTCCACCTGACCCGGAGTGGTAGTACCTGTTAGGGTCCCATCTATGGGTTAAATAGAAAGTATTTATAAAAACAAATTGTGTATCCATTATGAATTAATTTATTTCAAAACTTTATCGCATTAAATGACCCACTGAGGTTGATATGCCGTAAAACAAACCAATAGGCCACTTCGCCAACTTGTATATATATGACTTTATATGATGATTTACTGTATTCTGCCTCAAAAATTGCTACTCGGTGACTATCAAAATAACAACTCCAGCTTGTCGTAATTCTTGTTTATTTATCGTAATTTGTTCTAATTCTTGTTTAGATATGAAGGTGGATATATAGTTTGGAATAGACTGAGATAGATAGATAGATAAACAAACAAAATAATATAGATAGATATGAACAAATGGAGATAGATATTTTCGACTAGTAAATGTATTGGGGGGGGGGTCTTTTTGTCGTAATTCTTGGTTATTTAAACTAAAAACAAGACATTAAACAAACATGAATAAAAGAAAATCTTAGTATTTAAAGTAATATAGATAAATATGAACAAATTTAGATAGATAGATATGAAGATGGATAGTTTTGAATAGACTGAGGCAGGAGACCAGGACGCACTTCCTCATAAATTACCTGCCACTGTAATAGTTTGGAACATCCTACAGCAGCATTCAGTCCTTCTTTATTTGAAGTTACTCTGTCCTTTACTCTGTGGGGATCCTTAACTTGCTCATTTGCTTGCCAGATCTTAGGTCTCCCAATTCTGCATTAGCAGCCTCTTCATGCCTTGTGATTTTGATCCTATTTCAGCAAAATCCAGGGATTTTTGTGCAAGTGCTTCTTTGGGTATCCATAGCACTTGACTTAATAATTTATTGGTTATGCAATTTTTGTATCGTTGAGGTGGAAAACGTACACAGAAGAATGGTGTGCTTAATACATTTATTTAACACCAGCATCCGATGCCAAACAGATACATATAGAAAACACAGAACAAATAAGTACAAACAATAACAAGACAAAACTTACACAAATGGAGGAGGGTCTCTCTTCCTCTTTCTCTCTCCCTCTTCCCCCCTCTCCCCCCTCTCTCTCTCTTCACACACATACACATATTTGTATCGTGAGGTGGAAAAAGATACACAGAAGAATGGTGTGCTTAAGTACAGTTATTAAGCACCAGCAACTGCACAGAACAAATAAGTACAAACAATTACAAAACACGAGGGAACAAGATAAGTACACAGTACAAAATACATCTACACAATTACCAAGACAAAACTTACAGTAAATAGAGGAGGGTTAAATACGACCAGTCAGTCTGAATATTCTTCAGCTTGTTAATCCACTTTAATCGTAGGCTATTTTAAGGCTATGAGCCAGTCCATCTGGTAAAGTGTCGGAGGGGTGTTAGCTATTCTACAACAGCAATCTAGTCTAGCTTTTAATTTAAAATTCCATTGTTATGGTAAGAAAAGATTTTATTCAATTGAAGGAAATGAATATTCTTTGTGGTACTATTGCAAAATTTCTCATCCTCTTTTTTAGATGACATTGCTTTAAAAAAAAAAACCCTGAAAACTTCAAAATTGACTGGATTTGGATTAAAGATTAATATTAAAATGCTTTTTTTTTTTCCTTAAAATTACAACTGTTATCTAGCATCACCTTCTGGTTAAAAATGTAAATCCTGATTATCTGGTGTTGTCTATCTGCCAAATTCTTATTTCTTATTAGTGTTGCCACCTCAGCTAAATAATGGAATGTTCTGTTTTTATTAGAAAGAAAGAAAGAAGAAAAAAGACATGCTACACAGGAAAAATATAATAAGAAAGAAAGGTATTTTATTTAAATTTATTAAGAGCCAAGATGTTGGCTGGGTTGGCAATATGTGAAACTTAATATACAAATCCGTTTCAAACTGTAAATAATCTCTTCTCTTTCTCTCTCTTTCTCTCTTTCTCTATCTATCTTCTCTTCTCTCTCTCTCTCTCTTTCCTCATTCTCTCTCGTATCTATCTATCTCATTTCTCTCTTCTAGTCTATCTAATTCTCATTTCTCTCTACTATCTATCTTTCTCTCTCATATCTATCTATCTTTTCTCTCTCTCTACTATCTATCTATCTCTTCTCTCTTCTCTATCTATCTATCTACTTTACTCTCTCTCTCTATCTATCTATCTCTTTCTTTATCTCTCTCTACATTATCTGATCTCTTCTCTTCTCTCTCTATCTATTGCTATCGGCTTTCTCTCCGCTCTCTCTCTCTCTTATTCTATCTATCTCTTTGCTCTCTCTCTCTATCTATCTATCTTTCTCTCTTCTTCTATCTATCTATCTTTCTCTCTTCTCTATCTATCTATCTATTCTCTTTTCTCTCTCTCTCTATCTATCTCTTTCTCTCTCTCTACTATCTATCTTATTCTATCTCTTTCTCTCTCTCTCTATCTATCTCTCTTCCCCTCTTCTCTCTATGCTATTATCTTCTTTCTCTCTCTCTTCTCTAATCTATCCTATCTCTTTCTCTCTCTCTCTCCTCTTCTCCTCTCTCTCTCTCTATCTATCTATCTATCTCTTCTCTCTCTCTCTTCATATCTCTCTCTCTCTCTTTCTCTCTCTCTAATCTCTCTCTCTCTTTCTCTCTCTTCTATCTATCTATCTATCTCTCTATTCTATCTATCTATCTCTTTCTCTCTCTCTATCTATCTATCTATCTCTTCTCTCTACTATCTTATCTATCTATTCTTCTCTCTTATCAATCTATCTATCTCTTTCTTTCTCTCATCTATCTATCTATCTCTTATCTCTCTCCTCTATGCGTATCTATCTATCTCTTTCTCTCTCTTCTATCTATCTATCTATCTCTTCTCTTCCTTTTTTTCTCTAAATCCTTATAAATTCTAATCTATTTTTTTCTTTCTTTCCTTTTTTTCCTTTCCCCTTCTATTTTTTTTATTCTTTAATCTTATCTCTTTTCTAAATCTTTAAATTTTTCTATCAATCTATCTCTTTCTCTTCCTATCTTCTATTTTCGTCTCTATCTCTTTTCTCTATCGTTCTATCTCTTTCTCCTATACTATCTCTCTCTATCTATCTATCTATCTATCTCTTTCTCTATTATCTCTATCTCGCTTTCTCTATCTATTCTATCTAATCTCTACTATCTATCTATCTATCTCTATCTATCTTCTATCTATCTATCTCCTATCTACTCTCACTGCTATTCGATCTCCTTTCTCTCTACTTATCTCTATCTATCTCTTTCTCTCTATCTGTTCTCTTCTCCTCTATCTATCTTATCTAATCTCTTAGTCTGCTGGTCTCTCGTTATCTATCTATCTCTTTCTCTCTTCTCTATCTATCATTCTCTTTCTCTATCTTATCTATCTCTTTCTCTATCTATTTTATCTCTTTCTCTATTCTCTATCTCTCTCATATCTATCTCTTTCTCTATATCCTCTCTCTCTTCTCTATCTATCCTTCTTTCTTCTATCTAATCTATTCTCTTTCTCTCTCTCTCTATCTATCTTCTCTTTTCTTCTCTCTCTATCTAATTCTTTCTCTCCTCTCTCTTCTATCTATCTATCTAGCTTTCCTCTTCTTCCTCTCTATCTATCTCTTTCCTTCTCTCTCTCTCTCTATCTATCTCTTTCTCTCTCTTATTCTATCTATCTCTTTATCTATCTATCTATCTATCTATTTCTTTAATCTATCTATTCTATCTTATCTATCTCTTTCGTCTATCTATCTATCTATCTCTTTCTCTATCTATCTCGATCTCTTCTCTTATCTATCTATCTCTCTTCTCTATCTATCTATCTCTCTCTTGTCTCCCTATTCTATCTATCTATCTATCTCTTTCTCATCTATCTATCTATCTTCTTTCTCTATCTATCTATCTATCTTCTATCTATTTCTCTATCTATCTATCATCTATCTCTCTATTATCTATCTATCTTATCTATTTCTTATCTATCTATCTATCTCTCTATCTATCTATCATCTATCTCTTTCTCTATCTATCTATCTATCTCTTTCTCTCTTATCTATCTCTTTTCTCTTTCTCTCTATTATCTATCTCTCTATCGATCTATCTATCCTTTCTCTTTACTATCTATCTATCTTTCTATACTATCTATCTATCTCTCTATCTACTCTATCTATCTCTCTAATCTATCTATCTATCTCTCTCATCTATCTATCTATCTCTTTCTCTATCTATCTATCTCTTCTCTATCTATCTATCTCTTTTCTCTTCTTTCTATCTATCTATCTCTTTCTCTTATCTATCTATCTCTTTCTCTATCTATCTATCTATCTTATCTCTTTCTCTATCTTATCTATCTCTTTTCTCTATCTATCTATCTCTTCTCCTATCTATCTATTCTCTTTCTCTCTCTATCTATCTCTCTCTCTCGTCTCTATCTATCTATCTCTTTCTCTCTCTATCTATTCTTTCTTCTATCTATCTCTTCTCTATCTATCTATCTATTAATCTCTTTCTCTATCTATCTATCTCTTCTCATTTCTATCTATCTAATCTATCTTCTTTCTCTCTCTCTCTCTCTATCTATCTATCTTCTTTCTAATCTCTCTCTCTCTCTCTATCTATCTATCTCATTTCTCTCCTCTCTCTCATCTAGTCTATCTCTGTCTATCGTCTTTTCTCCTCTCTATCTATCTCTACTCTCTCTCTATCGACTCTATCTATCTATCTCTTCTCTCTATCTCTATCTATCTCTCTTTCTCTCCTCTCTATCTTATCTATCTATCTCTTTCTCTTTCACTCTCTAATCTATCTACTTTCTCTCTCTCTCTATTCTTATCTCTTTCTCCTCTCTCTATTCTTATCTATCTCTTTCTCTTTTTCTCTATCTATCTCTTTCTCTCTTCTCTATACTATCTTCTTTTCTCTCTCTCTTTATCTATCTCTTTCTTTTATCTATCTATCGTATCTCTTCTCTCTCTCTATCTACTCTTTCATCTCTCTCTATCTATCTATCTCTTTCTTCTCTCTTCTATCTATCTCTTTCTTATCTATCTATATACTATCTAATACTACTTTCTCTCATCTCTATCTATCTACTCTCTTCATTCTCTCTATCTATCTCTCTCTCTCATCTACTCTCTCTCTAATCTCTTTCTTTCTCTACTATCTAAATCTATCTCTTTCTCTCTCTCTAATCTATACTAACTCTTCTTTCTATCTATCTATCTCTTTCTTTCTAATCTATCTATACTACTATCTATCTATCTATCTATACTCTTTCTTATCTATCTATCTATCTATCTCTTCTCTCTCTCTATCTACTTATCTCTCTTCTCTAATCTATCTAAATCTCTTTCTTTCTATTCTATCTATCTATCTCATTTCTCCTCTCTCTATCTATCTCTTTTCTCTCTCTCAATAATCTATCTATCTCTTTCTTTCTCCTCTATCTATCTCTCATCTTTCTCTCTCTCTCTATCTCTTTCTTTCTCTCTATTATCTATTCTTTCTTTCTTCTCTATCTATCTTATCTCTTTCTTTCTCTTCTATCTATTCTATCTCTTCTTCTCTCTCTCTTATCTATCTCTTTCTACTCTCTCTCTCGTCTATCTATCTCTTTCTCTATACTATCTCTTTCTCTCTCCTCTATCTATCTCCTTCTTTTCTCTCTATCTATCTCTTTCTCTCTATCTATCTCTTTCTCATCTCTTTTCTCTCTCTTCTCTCTCTCTTTTTCTCTCTCTTTTCTCTCTATTATCCTCTTTCTCTCTATCTCTTCTCTCTATCTATCTATCTATCTATCTCTTTCTCTTTCTATCTATCTATCTATCTCTTTTCTATCTATTATCTATCTCTTTCTATCTTCTATCTCTTCTTATCTATCTATCTCTTTCCTATCTATCTATCTCTTCTAATCTATCTATCTCTTTCTATCTATCTATCCTCTTTCTCTCTATCTATCTCTTTCTCCTCTATCTATCTCTTTCTCTCTATCTATCTATCTTTTCTCTCTATCTATCTATCTCTTTCTCTCTTTCTCTCTATCTATCTATCTCTTTTCTCTCTATCTGTCTATCTTCTCTTTCTATCATCATCTCTATTCTCTATCTATCTATCTCTTCTCTCTCTCTCATCTATCTATCTCTTTCTCTCCATCTATCTATCTCTTTCTCTCTCTCTATCTACTATCTTCTCTTTCTCTCTATCTATCTCTATCTCTCTATCTATCTCATATCTATCTCATTCTCTCTTATACTATCTCTTTCTCTATCTATCTATCTATCTAATCTCTTTCGTTATCTATCTATCATCTCTTTCTCTATCTATATCTCTTTCTCTCTATCTATCTATCTCTTTTCTCTTCTCTTTCTTCTCTATCTATCTATCTCTTTCTATCTATCTATCTCCTTTCCTCTATCTATCTATCTATCTATCTTATCTCTTTCTCCTATCTTATCTATCTATCTATCTTCTTTCTCTATCTATTATCTATCTATCTTTCTTTCTATCTATCTATCTAGTCTCTTTCTCTATCTACTATCTATCTATCTTCTATCTATCTATCTATCTATCTCTTTCTCTATCTATCTATCTATCTATCTCTTTCTCTATCTATCTATCTCTTTCTCTCTCTAATCTATCATCTATCTATCTATCTCTCTCTTTCTCTCTCTCTCTATCTATCTATCTAATCTCTTCTTTCTCTCTCTAATCTCTCTCTTTTCTCTACTATCTCTCTCTCTTTCTCTCTCTTTCTCTTCTATCTATCTCTCTCTTTCTCTCTCTATCTCTCTCTTTTCTCATCTATCTCTCTTCTCTATCTATCTATCTTCTATCTCTTTCTCTATCTATCTATCTATCTATCTCTTTCTCATCTATCTATCTATCTATCTCTTTCTCTATCTATCTATCTATCTCTCTTCATCTATCTATCTATCTCTTTCTCTATCTATCTATTATCTCTTTCTCTATCTTCTATCTCTTTCTATCTATCTATCTATCTATCTATCTTTTCTCTATCTATCTATCTATCTCTTTCTCTATCTATCTATCTATCTCTATCTATCTATCTATCTCTTTCTCTATCTATCTATCTATCTCTTTCTCTATCTATCTATCTATCTCTCTTATCTATATCTATCTATCCTTTCTCTATCTATCTATCTATCTCTTCTCTATCTATCTATCTCTTTCTCTCTCTATTCCTTTCTTCTCTATCTGTCTCTTCTCTCTATCTGTCTCTTTCTATCTATCTGTCTCTTTCTATCTATCTATCTATCTCTTTCTATCTATCTATCTATCTCTTTCTATCTATCTATCTCTTTCTATCTATCTATCTATCTCTTTCTATCTATCTATCTATCTCTTTCTATCTATCTATCTCTTCTCTATCTATTCTATCTCTTTCTATCTATCTAATCTCTTTCTATCTATCTATCTCTTTCTATCTATCTATCTCTCTCTATCTATCTCTTTCTCTCTCTCTATCTATCTCTTTCTCTCTTTCTATTCTATCTATCTCTCTCTTTTCTATCTATCTTATCTCTTTCTCCTATCTATCTATCTCTTTCTCTCTATCTATCTATCTCTCTCTCTCTCTATCTATCTATCTCTTTCTCTCTATCTATCTCTTTCTCTCTATCTATCTCTATCTATCTCTTTCTCTCTATCTATCCTCTATCTATCTCTTTCTCTATCTATCTATCTATCTATCTCTTCTCTCTATCTATCTATCTCTTTCTCTCTATCTATCTATCTCTTTCATCTATCTATCTATCTCTTTCTATCTATCTATCTATCTCTTTCTATCTATCTATCTATCTCTTTCTCTATCTATCTCTTTCTCTATCTATCTCTTCTCTATCTATCTCTCTATCTATCTATCTATCTATCTCTTTCTCTATCTATCTATCCATCTCTTTCTCTCTCTATCTATCTATCCATCTCTTTCTCCTCTATCTATCTATCTATCTATCTCTCTCTTCTTCTCTATCTTCTATCTATCTCTCTCTTTCTCTCTCTATCTCTCTCTCTATCTCTTATTCTCTCTCTATCTATCTATCTTATCTCTTTCTCTCTCTATCTATCTCTTTCTCTATCTATCTATCTATCTATCTATCTATCTATCTCTCTATCTATCTATCTATCTATCTATCTATCTATCTATCTCTATCTCTTTCTCTATCTATCTATCTATCTATCTCTTCTCTATCTATCTATCTATCTATCTCTATCTTCTCTATCTTCTATCTATCTATTCTTCTATCTATCTATCTATCTATCTATCTCTTCTCTCTATCTATCTATCTCTTTCTCTCTATCTATCTTATCTATCTCTTTTCTCTATCTATCTCTATCTATCTCTTCTCTATCTATCTATCTATCTATCTATCTCTCTATCGTATCTCTTCTATCTATCTATCTATCTATCTTATCTCTATCTATCTATCTATCTATCTATCTCTTCTCTATCTATCTATCTATCTATCTCTTTCTCTATCTATCTATCTATCTATCTCTTTCTCTCTCTATCTATCTATCTTTCTATCTATCTATCTATCTCTTTCTATCTATCTATCTATCTCTTTCTATCTATCTATCTATCTCTTTCTATCTATCTATTATCTCTTTCTATCTATCTATCTATCTCTATCTATCTATCTATCTATCTCTATCTCTTTCATCTATCTCTTTTCTATCTATTCTTTCTATCTATCTATCTCTCTCTCTATCTATCTCTTTCTATCTATCTATCTATCTCTCTCTCTATCTATCTCTTTCTATCTATCTATCTCTCTCTCTCTATCTATCTCTTTTCTCTCTCTCTTCTCTCTCTATCTATCTCTTTCTCTCTCTCTCTCTATCTATCTATCTCTTTCTCTCTCTCTCTTCTCTCTTTCTCTCCTATCTATCTCTTTTCTCTCTCTCTCTCTCTCTTTCTCTCTCTCTATCTCTTTCTCTCGCTCTCTCTCTCTATCTATCTCTCTATCTCTCTCTCTCTCTCTCTATCTATCTCTTTCTCTCTATCTATCTATCTATCTATCTATCTCTTTCTCTCTCTCTCTCTCTCTCTCTCTCTTTCTCTCTATCTATCTATCTATCTATTTCTCTCATTGAGAAACTAACATATAACAAGGAGGTAATCAAAATATATTTTGATAGGTAGAAAGTTAAGTGAAAGACTGGTTTGTTTTTGACTTAATTGCAAATTACGACTAATTAGGACCAATTAAAGTGGAATTTTTTCAAACATAACCTAATCTCAGAATTAAGAAATAATTTGGTATGATTTTTGTGTCTTTAAACTAAACAATAAAAAAGCTTTAGATCACAAACATTGACTCACTCAGATTTAGTATATTAATAGGTGTGTGTGTGTGTGTGTAAGATTTGGCATTAAATAACCCACAAGGGTTGAAATAACCAACCAGCTTAAAACCAGAAAAACGATGCAATTTCTGTTCTTGTCTGATTGTATTAATTTTCTTTTGTTAAATCAAAATCTTGGTTAGAATATTTTTTTTTATTTAAATCATTAGCTCACCTACAAAAAAAAGACATGATCTACAACACAATTCAATAAAGTTGTTGAATTGCTAAAGAAACTCTGATTGAAATGCAAGAAATTCTACATTTTTTTATTCAATTTCTTTATATATATTTTTTTCTCTTTTTTCAGTGCATCATGTTATTGAATAAGTTATCTCCCCTTGGCAGGTCCTGGTCACCCGTCCGGGCAGTTTGCAGTGTTCCTGAAGGTATTCCTAGACATCTTTTATTGTAATTTTTTTTTCTATTAGAAATGAAAATTTAAAATTAGAATTTCGCTTGAGGAAATGAATGAATTAATCCATCAGTTAAAAAAAAGAAATTCTCAAATAGGATTATTCTGAATAATTCTTCGAATTAACAAAAAAAGAAGTTATGAAAATACTGTATTTGATATTTACAAAAAAGATGGTATTTATGAACTTTAGTTGGCCAAATTCCTAGCATAAAATTGTGCATGCGCATTATCTCCCTTAACAAATTTGCTTGTATAGTTTTTCTTATGAGATTTTCTTAAACAATTGAATGAATAAAAATACATTTCATTCTTATCGATAGATTTTTGTTTGTGTGTTTGAGAAATAAAATTTTATTTCTCAAACAAACAAAAATGTGTTGTTAAGAATGAAATGTATTTTTATTCATTCAATTGTTTAAGAAAATCTCATAAGAAAAACTATACAAGCAAATTTGTTAAGGGAGATAATGCGCATGCACAATTCTATGCTAGGAATTTGACCAACTAAAGTTCATAATTACCAAAAAGAAATGAGAAAAAAACATTAGATAATTAATCAAATTCTTAATATCAGGTTATTATGAATTTTACAACAACTGGGTCTGTTTATTTAGTTGGGTATTTAATTACTAAAACTTGTTAACCAAGTTATTAATTTATATTGTCAATCATTTATTAGCGGAGTAAACCCTGAAAACAAGTCCAGAGTCGGAGTCCCTAAGATGTAGTAACGCTGAATTTCAGCACTTCACGTCAACTCCTGCGACAATGCCGTTTTCCAAACTGCATTGGTTTCTTACCTTTTCTTTGGACCACAGCGGCAGTGTGGGAGAGGGGGGGGGTCTGCTGCTTGGGCAACAGAACATCCTCCATATCAACCCACCCAGGCTATGTAGTTCAAAAAAGAAAAAAATCCATTTGGACACTACTCCATTGTCTTTCGCAGACAGAAGGATTCCAACAACAACAATCATTTATCAAGTTCACATGCTGAAGGGGGGGATCCCCTTTGGTGTAGTGGCTAATGGACTGGACTGCAACATCGTAGTAAGCAGGTTTACACTCCACTCCTGCTATTACGTTCACTTTCAGACTAATACCCTTGGGAAAGGTATGAACTCCCTCACCCCTCCAACTATGGATTAAATAGTACCACTATTGTAATTCTACAAGGATGGCTTTGGCATTAAATAGCCCATGATGGTTGATATGCCATTAAACAAAGATAGGAAAATAGAGTAGACTAAGCTCTTAAGCTTTTGTGAGGCAACTAGTCTAGGGGAAGGAAAATTTTTAATTCAAAGTAGCTGTACCTCGCTCTAAAAAAAATTGAGTTTATGTCACATCCTGCCTGTGGCAGAGAGGTTGGGTAAATATACCCACACCGGAAAATATATGCAGGTTTAATTGTTTAGTGACAGTCCGCTCAAAACATTACTGGAAAATAATATTAGATCTTACAATGGTGTCTGAAAAGTAATGAGACTGTTGTCACAAAAAATTCATTTAAAATCCAAACAACAAACTAAATGTTTTTTCCTCCTAAGTAGTCCCTCCCTCTTGAATCTAATGCACTTTCCCAACCTTCTGTCATGCTTCTCTGTCCTGCTGTTGGAATATTTTTGTATATATAAACCATGCTGCAATCCACCACTTAAATTTATAGACTAAGCAAAGTCACGTGGTTTATACCTCAGCCAATCAACAGCCCTATTGAAAATGAATAATTTTTAAACAGATCTGTTTAACCCATAGATGGTACCTGAACAGGTACAACCACTCCAGGTCAGAGTGGACTTGAGATTAATGGAAATGAAGTCTACTCTACTAATTACCCATAGTTGGAGGGAAAATAGTTTGATGCATACCTTTCCCAAAGGTATTAGCGTTATGTGAAATGCAAACAGACTTGCCCAGGATTTGAATTTGGGTCTCCATGTCCATTTCTCACATTAACTGTTATATCATGAGCACCTTGTATATAGCTGACTGATGAATCAGGAACATACGAGATGTGTCTGAAAAGTAATGAGACTTGTCACAAACAATTAATTTAAAATCCAAACAACAAACTAAATGTTCTCCCTCCAAAGTAGTCCCCCTCTTGATGTTACATAATCATTAGTTACCTAATGATTATGACAATAGTGTAGAAATCATATTAGTGCAGCTGATGGCCTTGAGGTGAGTGACGGCGCTTGACCTCGATCTCACCTTGCGTTCTGGGGAGAGACCATGAGAACGGAAACCCCATAGAAAGCCCCCTTCCGGTTTAAGGGTAAGCAACTCAGTTAGTTAGAGTTAGAACTTAGAAGTGAAGCTAGCAAGATGTGAGTCTCACTGCGCAGATGTCTGGTCTGGGGGTCTACGAATAAAGTAACATCATCGTAAATCGAAATCTTGTGTTAATTACTAAAAGCTAACAATAACACAGGGCTTCTGTTAAGGAATGATCCCCAACAGAAACCAGACCCGAAGTCCCCAAGAAACACCACGACAAGACCAGACCAAGATAGATGATAGAAGAACCAAGCCGGCCAGAAGAGTAGACGACCAGAATAAGAAGTAAGAGAAGTATATAACATATAGATATTTAGGGCCGGTAAAGAAAGGGTATACAACATTGAATCTAATTCACTTTCCCATCCTTCTCTGTCACGCTTCTCTGCCCTGCTGGAAGGGTTCTTCTGATATGTCCTTTGGCTCTGTTGTAACGGACCTCTTGATGGCCGTAACGCATTCAAAACTGGTACCCTAGATAAGCCCCTTCAGCTTGGGAAGTACACAGGAAGGGACGATAGTTGTGGCAGCACAAACTGTGATATTGTAAAATATGTATAACTTACAAAAATCTAGAATATTCTCTTCAAAGAATCTTGATTATTAAATTGTGAATTTAGAAGGAAAAAAACACTCTAAAGCAAATCTTGAATATGTTCAAATGCTGAAGGGGGAATCCCTTTGTGTAGTGGCTAATGGACTGGACTGTAACATCGTAGTAAGCAGGTTCAAACTCCACTCATGCTATTAGTTCACTTTCAGACTAATACCCTTGGGAAAGGTATGAACCTCTCTCCACCCCCAACTATGGATTAAACAGTACCTCATGCCTATTGATATTGTAAAATTTATATAACTTGCAACAATCTAGAATATTCTCTTCAAAGAATCTTGATTATTAAATTGTGAATTTAGACGGAAAAAAACACTCTAAAGCAAATCTTGAAATTTTTTTTTTTTTATAATTAATTCCTGAACAAAAAATGAATGAGCATTATATACTGAGTCATATTGTTTTAAAAGGAAATATATTTATTTAGTGATAGGCAAATTTATTTTTCTCAAATTTACCAAAAGGTAAGTACTTTTATGCAAAATAACAATCTTTTTTTTTTTTATATATATGATTTGTATAAAATAAAAATTATTTTAAAATGTTTTTGTTTGTTATGAATTTCTTTGACTATGACTTTTTATGTTGTTTTTTTTTTCATTTGTTTGTGATTTACCCCACCCCCACCCTAAATACCTTTCTACTTTCATCAAGTGAGTAGGGGAGGGATTGATTGAAATGTCTGGTTCATAAACATTACAAAATCATTTCTATGATTTTTGGGTTATTTCCTATAAGTCTAATATATACAAAGGGTAACCACTCTTGACTGATAAATTATTATTTATTTATTTATTGATATACTAGGAAAAAAAGAAGTTAGGGTTAGTTCAATGTTTAAAATAATTTATCAGTCAAGAGTGGTTTCTCTTTGTTTATGTTGGACTTATCTTTTAACATCCTGTTGAGAATTTAAGTTGAGAGTCCCATTCCTGTAAGGATCTATAAAAAAACAAGGGCTAAAAATGGCCTTTTCATTTAAAGTTACTTGTTATTTCCCTTAAATTAAAGACTTCTAAATATGTTTAATATTACATTTAAACAAAGTCCAGAGCCCCATTCCTATAAGGATTTATCAATAAATGGTTTAAAATTGCCTTTTCATTTAAAGTTACTTGTTATTTCCCTTCAATATAAGACTTCTAAATCTTATTATAATGGAGATTGTGTGTTTTTGTGTCTGTAACCGAAACTATATCACTACTCAAGTCACAATTCCCTTTTTTATTTACATCACATTCTCCATGATTTTATTTTTATTTAAACCTCAATTATTAATAAAATTGTTTTACATCACTAATACTGTTGACCATATATACATACTAATAACAGGCAATTGTATTTATATATACAACAAAATAGCGGTTTGCAGTGTGAATGGGAAGACTAATTTGCATATTGATATGAAAAATTTGATTTTAATAAATATATGCTTAGTATTATTGATTTCTAATTGTTTGGTTTTATCTTTTTGAATATGAGCAAAAATCTCTCCAATAAATCTTAAAAGAAATCCATTAACAATATTAACAGTAATTCTATTCTTTACTTCCTACTAAGTTAACATAATATTTTATTACATTAAAACTTAAATACCTGCACCCGGAGGGTGCATATATTTGCTAGTATGTTTAATATTACATTTAAACTAAGGCTATCATTTAGGTCAGATTAGGAAAACGAATGTGACTTCCAACCAGGTGGAATGAGGCAGTATAGGATGTTAAGAGTTATAGGAAATAACAGATTTTTTTTTTTTTTTTCTTTTAATTTAAAGATTTTTTTAATGAACAAAATGATTTTATTCTATAAGAATATGCCCCTTGCTCATCTGGTGTACTATACCTCACTCATTGCACTGTATCATATGTCAACCGTGTCATCATCATCATCAGAACCTATCGTTATGTGCTGTTATATAATAATATGTATTTTTTAAATCATTTGGTTTAAACCTTCTCCAGACGTCTCGCCATGGGGCAATGGTTAGCAAGAGACTTGTGTAGACCATAAAATCGGTACTGATGCCCCTAACACATGTGACCTTGTGCCAGACTTTAGCTAGTCAAATACTTGGGCACTTTGCTGTGGAGCAGTAGTTTAAACTAGACCATTATTTACTATTATTGTGAGTTTGACTCTCGCTGGTTGCACCATAATTGTGGCTTTGTATTCTAGAAGAATAGAAGAGTTTATGTTTGATATCTTATTATAATGGAGATTGTGTGTTTTTCTGTCTGTAACCGAAACTATATCACTACTCAAGTCATAATTCCCTTAGTTATTGACATCACATTCTCAATGATTTTATTTTTTATTTAAACCTCAATTATTAATAAAATTGTTTTATATTATTAATACTGTTAACTATGTCTACATACTGACAACATGCAATTATATTTATATATACAACATGGTGGTTTACAGTGTGAACAGGAAGGCTAATTTGCATATTGATATTAAAAATGTGATTTTAATAAATATGTGCTTAGTATTATTGATTTCTAATTGTTTGGTTTTATTTTAATGAATATAAGCAAAAATCTCTTCAATAGATCTTAAATGAAATCTATTAATAATAAAAAATAACTGTCATTTTATTCTTTACTTCCTCTTTTAACTAAATACTTAAATTAGAAAAAATAACAATGAAAGATGAGAGTGATTGAAGAGTAAGTTTCAGTTGTTCTATTTTTCGATTATACCCACCCTCTGTTTCAAATCTTTTTATCTGCAGTCTTATTTAGCTTTACTAGCAAATATATGCACCCTCCGGGTGCAAGTATTTAAATTCTAATATAATAAAATATGTTAAATTAGAAAGGCTAATGAAACTGAATAAGAATTCAGATAAAATATTTAGAACAGAGGGGGTATGATTGAAAAATAGAACAACTTTGAAACTAACTTTCCATCATTTGCACTTACTCCCGTCTTTCATTGGTAAATTTTCCTAATTTAACTATTTAGTTAAAATAGGAAGTAAAGAATAATATTACAGTTATTTCTTCTTGATGTATTTCTTTTAGATTTATCCCGAGTTTTGCTCATATTCTACTGCCAATTCACTCTGTGTTCTCTTAATTTATCTGACGATGTCTTGAATAGTAATATATCGGTTACAGCTAATAAGATTAGCCTTTCTAATTTAATATAATATATTATTACATTAAAACTTAAATACTTGCACCCGGAGGGTGCATATATTTGCTCGTTAAACTAAAAATACTTGCCAAGCTTTATTGTCCATAACAAAATAGATAAATAAAAACTTTTGATGTAGACTGAATTCAGGAGCGTAATTTTTTACCATAGTCTACCAGACAGATCTTAGTGGGATATAAAATTAAATCCAATGTATATATTTTTAATTTCTCAACTGGGATTGATACTTTTAATAAAAATCAAATTCTAAGGAAAACATAACTTAATACGATAATTCATTTAGAAGTTTTTTAAGAAATTAAAGAACAGCATTAATTCATGTTGTATAGATTTAAAGTTGTTGCGTAGTCATTCAGTTATACACTCTTGTTATTTCAAGGGAATTGAGATTATAAACTTATAGTGAAATAAACTGAAAATTACTATTTGCTTGTAATTTTGGCGGTTATTTTAAAGATATTTCTATTTCAAAGTAACAATATAAAAAGAAGTTAGAACAGAAACATTATGTGCTGTTAAAGCTGCATCCGAACCAAGACAGGGCCAACACAAAGACGGGGTGAACTTTTCTGAAACATAAGAGTTGCTGCTTCTCTGGTACTATGACGTCTAGTGCTATTCCCCATTCTCTTCATTCCCAGCTCTTAGACCCTCAACTACATAGGGAACCGAGGGTGGAGTTCCCCTCAGGGCTTGGTTCTTCCACTCTCAATCAATCTGTTGTCTAAGTGCGTTGTCTGACTAGGTCTCTTCACTCATCTCCCAACTACAGTGCACATGGGAACCGAGGGTGGAGTTCCCCTCAGGGCTTGGTTCTTCCACTCTCGGTCAATCTCGTCTGACTAGGTCTCTTCACTCATCTCCAACACTCACTGCCCGTAATGATTGTCTTGTAAGATTCAAAGTCATTAATTGAACATAGAATTCCAACACGTGAGACAAAACATTTAATATATATATAACAGCACCTGGAAACGATAAGATACATAATGTACAGGAGAATAGAATATGTAAATACATATACAATATTTAGGTATAAACAAGATACCCAAATGTACCTAACATATAAATGTTACAGACATGGAACTAAAGGATAGTCCATGCTGTATAAAGGACTTACAGTAATGTAAGGAAGGAGGCAAAAGCCCCACCGAGAAGGGGGTAGATAGACTCTAGCCCATAGCAGTTCTTGAGAAGATCCTGCTAAAAAGAGGAAGACAAGTTTCAATGAACGCGCTTAACTACCAGAGGTCCCCTAGTGGGAACAAACAGCAATGCAGCGAGAAGATAACTCTTCCGGCAAAGGGAAGATAATCCCCTACAGTCTGCTCTGTCGTGACTCTGGGGTCCAAAGCAAATGGTATATGCACTAGGGTAGGTCGGTTTTTCACTTTTTTTAAATATCAAATTCTCTAAAACAGCAAAAGTTGTATGCTGTTGTCATCATCATCATGTCGTGCAGGCTGCACGGATATCCATGACAATCTCTCACTAACCTTCCCTATCATTCATTGCACCTGGGAGTTCTTCCTTGCTGCAGCCAGCATCTTTATATAGCTGGTCAATGTAGGTCCTTGCTGGGCGTCCCACACTAGCATGTCCATGTGTTGGCTTCCACATGTGAACATCGCTTATGAGTTTGTCCTTGCTTCTCCTGCATGTCTAGTCCGCCTCACTCAGATGATCTGTGAGATAGGGGGCAGGTGACCATACAGCTGCTTCCTTGTGGGGTGCTGTTTCCACGACTTGTTCAGTACTGCACGCAACATTCTTGTGCAGGTCCCATCTAGCTTACTCTCAAGGTGCCTCGTCAGGGTCCAGGTGGTGCAGCCATACAGCAGTACTGATATGACTACAGCCTGGAAGAAATGTCGCTTCAGCTTGTCAGTGAGATCAGATTTCCATATGACTGACAGTTTGTGGCTAGCCATGCCTTTCCTATTCATGCATTAATATCGTCATCTGTGGATGAGATATTACTACCTAGGTATGTGAATTTTGAAAAAAGAAAATGCTGCTATAATAAATACTAATACCAAAAATTAAATCTCTTGCATGATTGTTTGGGGAAATAGCATCAAAGATGATCAGTTAAAATGCACTAAAAATCTGTGTTTTTGCAACATTTGACCCAGAAATTGGTTAGAAAATTTAACAATTTCAATATTGAAAACAGAAATTTATTTTACTAAGATTGTTGTATACCCTTTCTTACTTCTTACTTCTGGCCGGCTTTGCTATTCTGATCGTCTATCTTGGTCTGGTCTCTTCTAAGTCTGGTCTTTCTTGGGGACTTCGGGTCTGGTTTCTGTTAGGGATTTCTCCTTATCAGAAGCCCTGTGTCATTGTTAGTTTTTAGATAATAAACACAAGACTTCGATTTACGTTGATGTTACTTTATTTTCAAATCCCCAACCCAGACGTCTGCGCAGGTGAGACTTACATCCTACGAGCTCGGCTCCTACTTGCTAACTGACTGAAACTTACTTACTATCTAAACCGGAAGAGACGGTCCTCTCTACCGGTTCTCACAGTATCCACCAGAAGGTTAGGACTGAGGTCAAGCCTTGTCCCTCATCCTTCAAGGCCGTGGGCTGTAGCTTATAACGGCCATTTTGATTTCTACACTATTGCCATAAATATTAGGTATCTAATAATTATGTAACAAGATGAAACAAATAAGATGTTATAACAAGAATTCTATACTCAAATTCAAAATGGCAGCCATAATTTGTTATTTCTATAAGATGTGTTTGCATATAGAAAAGAAAGTAATTAAATCTAAAGTTGATACACACGTAGAATTAAGCAGTACCTCATGCCTATTGATATTTTAAAATTTGTATAACTTAACAACAATCTAGAATATTCTCTTCAAAGAATTTTAAATTATTTCCTATAACTCCAACATAAACAAAGGGAACCACTCTTGACTTATAATTTATTTATTGATCTACTAGGAAAAAAGAAGATGGGGTTAGAGTTAGTTTAATGGGAAAATAAATAATTTATCAGTTAAGAGTGGTTCCCATTGTTTATGTTATGACTTATTATTATTATTATGACTTAGAGGAAATAACCGAATCTTTGTTATTAATTTGCGAATTTAGAACAAAAAAACACTTTAAAGCAAATCTTGATTATGTTTTTTATGATTAATACCTGAACAAAACAACTGTAACGTTGTGTTATTTTCACAGTACCCAAAGCTGATATATGTAACGTAGCAGTATCTGTTGTATTCACGTTACCCAAAGCGATATATTCACCGTACTAAAAATGTCTTCGGCACGTGGCGGTCATCTTGTTGATAAAAAAAGTACAACGCGAGAAATATATCTTCACAAGCTGCTTAAGCTTTTATTTCCAGGTTAGGCTCGTCTTGTGGGTTGTGTCGGAGAGGAGGAAAGGCAGGGAGAGAGAACTATTAAACTACCGTAATCCCACACGGGACCAAGGGCAGGTTTTAACCCTACGCTGTCCCAAATCGAAAAGAGAGCGGTAAAAAAAAAAAAAAAATCTGCATCTACACAAGTGGCTGTGCAGGCCTATTCTTGAGTGACAGTCTTTGGTGCACTGACTGCACACAAACTGTGATGCTTTCTGCGACTACTGTTTTCTCTCCCTTTTTCTGGCTATGTAAGAGACAAAAAATATTTTTAATGTTGATAAAGTTGAAACTTTAGTCTTTTTATTTTGAGTGATACTGTTGTATAGCCATACTTATATATTTGTATAGTGTTGATTGTGGTGAGTATACCCATGGTTGTATACTCATCTTCTATCATCTTGGAATTGCTGCTATCTGTCGATTTTCTGCCATCTTCTATCTTGGCTGATTTCTTCTGGATCTGGAATTCTTCTTGACTTGATACTGGGGCATCCTGTGTTGTTACTTTGTTTTTAATAATCAAACACAAAACTTTCTTTTTTGAGCTCATATTTTTATTTTATAAGTATCCCAGTTCAACTGGAAGAGAGGTCAACACTGGGTTAAAACGTGTCAATCACTTTTCCTATGTTTTTCTACCGGTAATTTTCACCTTTAGTTGGCTAAATTCCTAGCATGAAATTGTGCGTGAGCATTATCTGAAATGAACTTAATTGTTATTAAGAACACATTCTATGTTAAAGCATGCAGTTGTATTGTTTTCGAAAAAGTTTCTAAGATTTGTTTATTTCGCACAGAGACTTACTAAATAGCTACCGGCTTGTTTCAAAGTGAAAGTCAAGGGAGGTTACTCTAATTGCCTTATTTGCCAGGAATTTAGCCAACTGAAGGTGAAAATTACCTAGGCTACCTATTAATTATGTCGCAAATCCTTAGATTATTAAAAAAGTGAATAATGTCAGTTCTGAGCAACTTTTGGACCATATAACTTTTACAATCTCGATTCATTAGTACATTTTTTTTTTATTTACACCGTCAACATCCGGTTGTTTGTTAGGGGTTAGTTTTATAATTAAAAAAAAAAAAAACTCTAAAAATCGTCTGTTAACAAACAACCTGGATGTTGACGGTGTAAGAAAATGTATTCATGAATCGAGATCACAAAAGGGGTGCCTAAAGATCATATGGTCCCAACTTTTAATGATCGTTGGATGTTACAGAATTTTGCTTAGTTTCAGTTTCTTGGATACAATAAATTGGTAAAGCTTTAAATATTTATTCGGACTATTGTCCTCATTTCTCTGAATTTTTGAGATGAGAGATGAGGTCTGATAATTTGGACTATTGTCCTCATCTTTAGTGTTATCTGTACAATGTTTCGGCTGATGGGCTCTTCGGGCTTCTTCAGGTATTTCTTGTCAGACTCGGGAACCCATATCCACTACACTATGTGTCCGATTGAATACATAGACTAGTGGATATAGGCATTGGTTTAAGACAGTTATCTCTAGGCTGCAGGTTCAATCCTGGTCAAGGGCAACAGTAACATCTTATTATAATGGAGATTGTGTGCTTTTCTGTCTGTAACCGAAACTATATTACTACTCATATCACTATTCCCTTAGTTATTGACATCACATTTTCCATGATTGTATTTTTATTTAAAACTCAATTATTAATAAAATTGTTTTACATTATTAATACTGTTAACCCTATTTACATACTAACAACATGCAATTATATTTATATATACAACAAAATAGTGGTTTACAGTGTGAACGGGAAGGCTAATTTGCATATTGATATTAAAAATGTGATTTTATTAAATATGTGCTTAGTATTATTGATTTCTAACGGTTTGGTTTTATTTTAATGAATATAATCAAAAATCTCTTCAATAAATCTTAAATGAAATCCATTAACAAGAAAAAATAACTGTCATTTTATTCTTTACTTCCTCTTTTAACTAAATACTTAAATTAGAAAAAATAACAATGAAAGACGAGAGTGATGGAAGAGTAAGTTTCAGTTGTTCTATTTTTTATTATACTCCTTCTGTTTCAAATCTTTTTATCGGTATTCTTATTTAGCCTTTCTAATTTAATATAATATTTTATTACATTAAACTTAAATACTTGCACCCAGAGGGTGCATATATTTGCTAGTAATAATAATAAACACAGTGTCACGAAGTGTTCACCCAGTCGTGCGTGAGTCCTAAGTGGTTAGGCAATTGTCTCCAAGGAAAAAATATTTCAGGGGAAAATATGGAATGTTTTCAGTCAATAAGACAATTTATAAGTGATAAATAATTATTTTATTTTATAAAAAAATAATTTCCTTTTTTTTTTTTCTTTGAAACAGACAGATGTAAAATACATAAAAGTTCATGAAACAGTCCAATAAATACCTTTTTCTTTTGTCCGTTAAAACATAAGTTCCTTTTTTTGTTATTTCTTTTACTTTCCTTATTTTTTCATTAAATATAAGTTCCTCCTTTTTTCTCTTTTTCTTTAAATCCGTTTCCAAAAACAAACACTTCTTTCCTTTTCAAATCAATTCGGTTTTCTTCAAATAATAATCTCTTTTTCCAATTTCTAAAACTGCTACCTTTTTGTTGATAAATAAATAATAAATCACTTACTGGCAATAATTCTTGTTCTTTTCAATCCAAATTTCCCACTCTTAACTATTCATCTTTTTCCTTCTAATCTCCTAATTCATCCGTCAACTCTCTAACCGTCTGCTTCTCAATTTTCCCCGGTTATTTTTCAAATCAAAACAAAACCTAAGGGAAATAACCCCTTTTTTCTGACCAAGGGCAGCAACTCTTACCTTTCCATTTATTTTTTTAACTTTTATACTCTATCCTTTTCTTTTTCCAATAAATAGTTAACCCTTGTTCTATATTATTCAGGATATTCTTAGATTTCTCAGAATATCCTGACACACAGCTTAATACTTTTACCCAGCTATGGTTAGCGGAATGAAAACAGGATACCCCCTGGGGATTGAATAAAGGATTAGTTCTGTAATGGCTCCCTATTACTACAAGAAGGTTCCCAAGTCCGACAAGAAATACCTGAAGAGGGACATATTGGCCGAAACATTGTAAAGATAACAATAAAGTTGAGGACAAAAGTCCAAATAATACATATTGTCCTCATCTTTATTGTTATCTGTACAATGTTTCAGCTGATGTGCTATCCAGCCTTCTTCAGGTATTTCTTGTCAAAATTCAGAAATAGTATCTTTTAAAAACTTAATTGAATGCTTAACCTTTAAAACATTTTTAAATATACTATTTCTGAATTTTTAAGATGAGGCTTCATTATTTGTATTATTTGAAGGCTCCTGAGTCCTACAAGAAATGCCTGAAAAAGGCCAAATAGCATGTAAAATTTTGTCTAAAAAAACAAAAGGTCATTTTAGGTTTTCGGATGTTCGAAATCAAATATCATTTTAACTTGCTGTAAAAAATAATTCAATGAATTAAAACACAAAGATTACATATTTAGAAAGATTATTTTATTTTCTTTCCAACCATATAAATAATTTAAGATTGGACGAGAAATTGTGATTTGAACCAAATAAGGTGAACATTTGTCAGTGTCAACCGATTTTACCAAACGAGCTGTTATCTGTACAATGTTTCGTCCAATGCACTCTACGGCCTTCTTCGGGTATTTCTTGTCAGCATCGGGAACCTTCAAATAATACCCATTATCAAGCTTCATTTCTAAAACATACTATTTCTGAATTGTTAAGGTTAAGCAGATAGTCTACCATATTGAATGACTATCGGCTGACCTTTGAGCATGTAACCATTGATCAAATCCAGAGCGTCCGTTGCTGTGGACGAATCGTCAAATGTTATAAATGCTTGTCCTCTCATCTTTCCTCTCAACAGCTTTAACGTTGGAGGTAAGCTGTCTTTTTGAAAATGGATAAAAAGAGAAGCGAGATCCGCTTCTGTGACTTTTTTCGACAGGTTCTTCAGGTACAAAATATGGCTGGGGTTGCCAGGCTGGTAGTCCTTGAACCTCTCGGTCTGACGAATTTCCTCGGTGCTAAGACGGCACCGGATGATCTCTTCTTTTGGAATCGGATTCACAGGATCGGTTGAAGAATTCTCTACGGATTCAGATTCTTCATCAACATTGGCAGACTCGGATGTTGGTTGCCAATCACATTTTTTGTCCTGTGTGGGTGGTTCCTCTTCTGGAGAAGAATTTTTTTTCTTTTTCTTTTTCTTCTTTTTAGTCTTGGGTTTTGTTATAGATTTAATAATGTCTTGTAGTTGATTCATGGGATGGCCGGGACATTCCTTGTCGTCCCTTTTTGTGGTAATGAGACAATTGAGAAATCGCGATTGGGCACGGTTGGAGTTGAGGGAGTTCTCCAATTCCATTTCGTGCCGGCTGATGTGAACGGCTCCACTGAACGTGTCCGGGTTGGAGAACTGCCGTCTTTTGCAGTCAATCTTTTCTTCAATGTCCTGGAGAACTTCGGTTTTGACTTGCGGATCCACTCCGTATTTGCGTCGTTTCTCAGCGGGTTGATCGCCGTGTCCGGATGAATCCGCCTCTGCTGTTCTTTTGTACTGGATCTCCGACTCGGATAAGCCGCACTGTCGAAGAAATTCAAGTTCATCATCCTGGAGAAAAAGGAAAGGAAAGAAAAAAAAAAAACATTAATATTGAAAAAGTAATATTACTTTCTTACAATCTAATTATAATATGTGAACTATAATTTGAGATATATATATTTAAGAAAATTTTAAAATGTGACTATTTATAAAAAATATAAGGGATCTGTGAAGTTAAGTGAGGAGCTGATGGTAGGTGTGGCGCTCCACCTCAAATGCTTGGTCTAGTGCTAGTGAAAAGGGGTTAAAGTCCCTCACTGATGCTGACCCGCTGATTTAACTTTTTTTTAAAAATTTTTTATTTAAAATATGAAAGTAATATTACTTTCATACAATCTAATTATAATATATGAACTATAATTTGAGATATATATACATATTTAAGAAAATTTAAAAATATGACTACTTATGAAAAAAATAAAAGGAATCTGTGCAGTTTAGTGAGGAGCTGATGGTAGTTGTGGCACTCCACCTCAAATGCTTGGTCTAGTGCTAGTAAAAAGGGGGATAAAGTCCCTCACTGATGCCGACCTGCTGATTTAACTTTTTTAATTTTTTTTTTTTTTATTTAAAATACGAAAGTAATATTACTATTATACAATGTAATTATTATATGTGAACTGTAATTTGAGATATATTTAAGAAAATTTGGTAATTTATGAGGAAGTGCGCCCCGGTCCCCTGCCTCCAAATTGCTGCCCGGTGAATTTGAAATAACGATTATATGTTAAATATAGGGGGGAGGTAAATTTCATGGGATAAAATAGGTGTTACCTATTATTTATCTATCTATCTCAGTCTATTCAAAACTATCCATCTTTATATCTATCTCTATTTATCTATTAAATACTAAGATTTTTTTATTATGATGAATAAACAAGAATTATGACAAATTACGGTAAATAAACCAGAATTACGACAAATTACGATAAATAAACATGAATTACGACAAATTTCAATAAATAAACAAGAATTAAAACAAAAAGAGACCCCCTCCCCAAAAATACAGTTAACGCTCTAAGTTGTTGTTTGTTTTCTTTCAAGTAACACGGATGTTGTGCCGAAGCTTGGGGTCGTTATTTTAAAATTCACCGGGCAGCAATTTCGGAGGCAGGGGACCAGGACGCACTTCCTCATAAATTACCGAAAATTTTAAAATGTGATTATTTATAAAAATTTTGATTTACCGTATTTGACGGCATATAGGATGCACTTTTTCCCAAAAAATTTTGGCTAAAAAAATTGCCCTGCGTCTTATACATCGTAGGTGAAGTGAAACCAATGATAAGAATCCCATTGGACTTTACAGTCACAGGAGGCGCTGTAACTTCAGGGGCACAAAAACTATATTATAGTCTTCAGAGACTGAAATGCCAACGATAAATAATGCTTGCACAGTTAGGCTGTTTTCAACAATATATATAATACATTAAAAATGTATTTTCCTGAATCTGACCTGCTGAAATGGGGGGGTGTCTTATATGCCGTCAAATACAGTAATTTTTTTTTTTTTCTGAAAGTGTTAAGAACAAATGAATAAAAATTGTCTTGGATCCTTGTAATCTAAGTTTATTTTGTTCATAGTTGAAGACTTTGAATATTAGTCAAGATCTTTTTTCTTATATATATATATATATATATATATATATATATATATATATATATATATATATATATATGAAAACATTACAATATTTTTATCTTTTAGATAAACATCTTTGATGTTAACAGCTGATGCGAAATGACAGTCTACCTTATTTATTACTTCAAGTAAAAAGAAAAGAGTTTAAATTTTTATAATTTTTATATTTTACAAAGATTTTATAGTTAAAAATTTGTCTTTTTTGACCGAAACAAAGAAAAATACGGACTTTTTAAAGTCTGTCTTTCTTAATTGAATAAATAAACAAAATAAATGGGTTAATATTGTCAAGATCTTCCCCTTTAGTTATTTTGGTTAAAGAAATAAGTAATTAAAATCATCAGATCTTTACCACTTATACGATTACTAGAGTAACCAAAGGATTCATTGTCGAGGGACTCTTTATCGAGGATCCAATTCACTGGATAAGCACTTCTGCTTTCAGGCTAAAGAATGGCCCTTAAAAACGTAACAGCAACATGCACCCCCCCTATTTAATATATACATCTGGGGATAGTTGCTTCTGTATTCTTTGCGCTTGTGACAACCAACATTTCGATGCCTAATTTGGCATTTCGGACCATATGACCTTTAGGCATCCCTTTTGTGATCTTGATTCGTGGGGGACACTTTTATCATTTACACCGTCAAAATCCGGTTGTTTGTTAGGGGTTAGGGTTAGAGGTTAGTTTTATAATTTAAAAGAAACTCTAAAAATCGTCTGTTAACAATTAACCGGATTTTGACAGTGTAAATGGAAATAATGTACCCACGAATCGAGATCGCAAAAGAGGTGCCTAAAGGTCGTATGGTCTGGCATTTCAACTAAACGTGAAGTTACTTTTAAATTGTCGCCATGCTTCATAAATTCTGCGTCTTCCTTGAGAAAATAACTTGAAGGGGTGAAAAAAAGCGACTGCTTAAACTGACGAAGCAGAAAATCCATCGTTTTTATTGGTATCAGAGCCTACGTCACTTCTGATGCATCCAGGCACCTGAACCAAGCCATGCATCACTTTCACTCCTACATCGTGTTTTTCATGTTCCGATGGACGCGTGTTCAATCTAGGTAGGCAAGACTCAACCGGGTTCTTTTACACACTTATTCCGGTAATCTGAACATAAATGAGAGTAACCTCCCTTTGTCGGTTTCACCTTGTAACCTATCCTGTGTAATTCATCTCTAATAAACTATTGAAATATATTTACAGTTAGCTTAAAATGGTGAGGGAAGAAAAGAGAAAAACACTGGGATGCATGGATATGATTTCACTGCGTCCTTTTAGATTTTGTGCGTCAGGGACGCAGGACACGTACCTATCAGCATAAAGTTTGTTTTTTTCTGTAAATCAAAAGCTTTTTAGGCTAAGGGAGACAACTGTGGTAAAACTTTTTGATAAAACTTAAGTAAAATTCTAAAATTCTTATTATACATTAATACTCTAACTTTCTTTTCTATATGCAAATACATCTTATAGAAATAACAAATTATGGCTGCCATTTTGAATTTCAGTATAGAATTCTTGTTATAATATCTTATTTGTTTCATCTTAGTAAAATATATTTCTGTTTTAAATATTGAAATTGTTAAATTTTCTAACCAATTTCTGGGCCAAATGTTGCAAAAACACTGATTTTTATTGCATTTTATCTGATGATCTTTGGATGCTATTTCCTCAAACAATGACGCAAGTAAGAGATCTAATTTTTGGTATCAGTATTCATTATAGCAACATACAGCTTTTGATGTTTGATAGAATTTGACATTTTTTTTTTTAAAGTGAAAAAAATCAATCAACCCTACTACACAAGCCTTTACCACTATAAACAAATCCCCTGTGTTGTTCAGTTACAGCCCTATTTGCACAGCTTAAAATATGCAGACTGTATCCCCCTACAAAAGAGTTAAGATCCCCCCCCAAAAAAAAAGGGTATCCTGGATATGACACTAAACTGCATCTGATAGTGTGGCTCCAATTCTGGAGACCAGGGAAGTGTGGAGTACCCCTTCATTGCCATTACTCCCAGGTCCACTCTGTTAGGGTCCCATCTCTGGATCAAATTGTTGGCGTTTTCTGTTATAAGGTGTGTGCCTGAAGCCCACTTCTACTTATAGACTCACCGAGAATCATGTGACCATACTCTTGGCCAATCACTGGCAGTACTCTGCTGTTAATACAGTACTTAAGCTGAGCATACTGGTCATAACTACTTAAAGCTACTTTGAACCTTCGTGGACGACGGAACATAGGATTATATCACTGGACCTTTGACACTACGTAGGATTCCATAACTTAGGATTTATTCACTTACCAAAGGATTCCATAGCTCGGGTCTTACTTACTTTAAGTCCTTTTCAACTGGCCAACGATGGTGGCCAGAAACTTAATACAAATAGATCTGTTTAAAAATTATTTGTAATTGATAGGAACGTGTCCAAAAGAATTAGATAATCCACACTTCCAAAAACTCCAGAATGGGTACCTCACCACAAGAGGCAGTTTAACGTCATACCCAAGATATTAAGACCCTCAGCAACTGCCTTTTAGCACATCTATAATAAAAAGGGATGGTAGTTTCCCAGAGCAATATGGTCCCAGCCGACAGACCTAAATAAATAAGGAAATACATTTTCTAACATGGTAAATCAAGATTGTTTCAAAAATGTAAACAACAAAAAGATACTATTCTTAAAATAAACAAATATTATAATACACTCATTCTTAGCTTTGTTTATTATCAAATCTTTAATAAACGAACACTTTACATTCAAATGAATCAATATCTTACAAGAAATTTTTTTCCCTACAAATAAAGACACCTGGATTTTACAACATGTTAACCCTTGAGTGATTTAATGCTGAAGTCCTGTTTGTTTTATTCATTATTATTGGATATTGGTGTTTTATTTTATTTATTACTATTATTTGTTCACTTTTTATTCATTTACCCCATAGATACTACCACTCCGGGTCAAAGTGGACCTGGGAGTAATGGCAATACAGGGGTAATCCACACTTCTAAAAACTCTAAAATGGGAACCTCACCACAATAGGTAGTTTAATGTCATACCCAAGATACTAAGACCCTCAACAACCGCCTTTTAGAACATCTATGATAAAAAGGGATGGTAGTTTGCCAGAGCAATACGGTCAGTATAATCATATAGGTTCTAGGACTTGACAGGACCAGCCGATTGATCGGGATGGGGGCCTTTCCCACTGTCCAACCATCTAGCCCAAGCAAGGATCAAAATGGAGTGTAGCATGTCATGGATTGCTCAGCCACCAGGATTCCGTCCATAAGCATCTAAGAGTGTACAAAAACAACTCCACAAAAAATGTAAATGCATAATGCCCAGCATTTGTTATGATCATCAAACTATGCATGCAAATGCATTGATACATGCTGCTTGCTATATAATCTGAAGATTAGCTACATAAATGTGAGTAACCTCCCCTTGTTTCTTTCACTATGAGGAAACCTTGTGTTTTGGTCGGCCATTTTCATTTCACCGTAATCAATACAACTGCATTTTTTAACATGAAAATATCATAGAATGTGTTCTTAATAACAATTAAGTTCATTTCAAATAATGCGCAAGCACAATTAAGAACACATCTTATGATATTTTTTGTGTTAAAACATGCAGTTGTATTGATTCAAACAAATTTGTATTTTCAGTGTAGATTTATGATGAAACTAAAATGGCTAACCAAAACATAAGGCTTCCTCAAAGTGAAACAAGCAAGGGGAGGTTACTCTCATTTATGTAGCTAATGTTCAGATTACCCAAATAACTTCCCATTTAAATGATTGCACACAGCTGTATTATTCCTATCCAATACGAATAATTTTCAAATAGTGAACCTAGCAATAATCGTAATGAAAGCGTGGAGCTTCGCTATTAGATGCAACTTACGGTCATACTCAGGACACCCCTGCAGGGGGATACAGTCAGCGTATTCTGTCTAAGCCCCACCGACAATGTGGACAACCTATGCTGTAGTCCGAAAGTCTTGTCACCCACTACGAAAATACACCTAATTAATCTACATAATTACAAGAAATAAGTCGCTGGAAATGAAATAGAAAATTATATTACATTAAAATTAATATTTTATATTATTAAAACAAAAAATAATGAAAGTTAAAACAATATGTAAGGGGTGACAAGACTTTCAGACCACCCTGTATATTATATTATTAAACAAAAAATAATGAAAGTTAAACAATATGTAAGGGTGACAAGACTTTCAGACCACCTGTATATTATATTATTAAAACAAAAATAATGAAAGTTAAAACAATATGTAAGGGGTGACAAGACTTTCAGACCACCCTGTATATTATATTATTAAAACAAAAAATAATGAAAGTTAAAACAATATGTAAGGGGTGACAAGACTTTCAGACCACCCTGTATATTATATTATTAAAACAAAAAATAATGAAAGTTAAAACAATATGTAAGGGTGACAAGACTTTCAGACCACCCTGTATATTATATTATTAAACAAAAAATAATGAAAGTTAAAACAATATGTAAGGGGTGACAAGACTTTCAGACCACCCTGTATATTATATTATTAAAACAAAAAATAATGAAAGTTAAAACAATATGTAAGGGGTGACAAGACTTTCAGACCACCCTGTATATTATATTATTAAAACAAAAAATAATGAAAGTTAAAACAATATGTAAGGGGTGACAAGACTTTCAGACCACCCTGTATAATATTATTAAAACAAAAAATAATGAAAGTTAAAACAATATGTAAGGGGTGACAAGACTTTCAGACCACCCTGTATATTATATTATTAAAACAAAAAATAATGAAAGTTAAAACAATATGTAAGGGGTGACAAGACTTTCAGACCACCCTGTATATTATATTATTAAACAAAAAATAATGAAAGTTAAAACAATATGTAAGGGGTGACAAGACTTTCAGACCACCCTGTATATTATATTATTAAAACAAAAAATAATGAAAGTTAAAACAATATGTAAGGGTGACAAGACTTTCAGACCCTGTATATTATATTATTAAATGAAAGTTAAAAAATATGTAAGGGTGACAAGACTTTCAGACCACCCTGTATATTATATATTAAAACAAAAATTAATGAAAGTTAAAACAATATGTAGGGGTGACAAGACTTTCAGACCACCCTGTATATTATATTATTAAAACAAAAATTAATGAAAGTTAAAACAATATGTAGGGGTGACAAGACTTTCAGACACCCTGTATTATATTATTAAAACAAAAATTAATGAAAGTTAAAACAATATGTAGGGGTGACAAGACTTTCAGACCACCCTGTATATTATTATTGAACGTAAAAAACAATATGTACGGGTGACAAGAGTTTCGGACCACCCTGTAGATGAGGACACTACTCTGAATGCATCAGTGTAAATGATAATTAATTCGGTAATTATGAACTTTTGTTTAGTAAATTAGGGTGTCCCAGAAAAAACAGAACCCACAAATTTTGTAATAAAACTGTTAATTTTAACTAGGGGATTTAGGGTTAGGGTTGGGGTCAGGGTTAGTTTAATGGGAAAATAAATAAATAATTTGGGTTCTGTTTTTTTCTGGGTCATACAGTGCGACCCAGAAAAAAACAGAACCCAAACCCTAACCCTAAACCCCCCCCCCCTAGTTAACAGTTTTATTACAAAATGTGTGGGTTCTGATTTTGGTAAAAAAGAACAATTTCCTCGTAAATTCCTACCATAAAATAAATTGAACTCTCATTTTATGTCCGTGTTTTTGCAATGTTTTATTTTTCTTGCACCCGTTATTTTAAAATACTAAATATATTTTATTTATTTGTTAAAGAATAAAGAATCAAGAAAATATATTTAGTATTGTAAAATAACGGGTGCAAGAAAAATAAAACATTTATTGCAAAAACACGGGCATAAAATGAGGGTTCAGTTTATTTTATAGTAGGAATTTACGAGGAAATTGTTCTTGTTTACCCTATTTTTTGGGACACCCTAATTTACTAAACAAAAGTTCATAATTACCATTAATTCTTCATCCCCGATATTCAGACTATAAACAAATAAACAAATAAAAATCCAATACCTGCTGTCTGATTTTGTTGTAATCTTCCAATGATTTCACCCCTTTTACTTCTGCGGTTTTTGGTTTGTAAACCACCTTTTCTGTAAATGCCCGGTGCCTGGAGATGTGTTCTTTCAAATTCAACTTAGTCTCTGTCTGTTTTTTGGCAAGTTGTTTCAACTGTCGCTCTCCCTCGGTCTCTATGTTTTCAAGGGGTCCATCTAAGGTAACTCGACCCTTGGGACGGTCCGTGAAACCAACACGAACTACACTACTTGTGCTGTAACGATCCGGGTGGCCACAAGGAACTCCACATCGACTATAAGAATTTGGGGAATCACGAAACGGACGACCATTTACTGATCCGCCAGGCATCGTGTAGGTCTTATAAGATCAAAAGTAATTCTTTGAATTTGCCTTGTAGCATGACAAATCTGAAGGGTTATGAATAATTGGTGATGAAAAACGTAATTACCACGTTTTGATGTTCTGCTCAAAATGACAACATTAAACAACCGCCATTAACAAGAGCAGATAACTCTGGTTGCTTCCGGTCGTAAGGGATAAATAGTGTTTTTTTTTAATTTAATATTAGTTAGGTTTTTTTATTTATTTTTTAATATTAGTTTTTTTAATTTGATTTTTTTTAAATTTAGGATTAGTTTTTGTTTAATTTGATATTAGTTTTTTTAAATTTAATATTAGTTTTTTTAATAATATTTTAATAATATTTAATATTATTTTTTTAATAATATTTTTTTTTATTTAATGTTAGTTTTGTTTTAAATTTAATTTTTTTTTTAATTTTAACAAACAATCTCAAGGAAGTTTTTTTGTTGTTTGTTTTGTCTGTTCAAAGTGTAAGGGAGAGGTTATGACAAAATGGTGGCAGCAGGGAAAGGGAGGAGCAATTTAAAAAAATTAAAAAAAAAAAAAGAGAGAGAGAGAAGCTGGGTGTTGGATTTCTTTCAATAATTTTTTTTTCTTTTTTTTTTTTTTCTTCGTTTTTAATTATTCATACAAACTTGTAAACATACTTCTCATAATTCAAAACTTTAGTCTAAACTATACAAAAGAATACATTAGATTTATAGATCTCTGATATAAAAATAAATATTTCACTTTTTTTTTTTTTTTCCAAATTCTTAATGGATTAGTAAGTAGTTATTAAAAATTGAGTTTAACAAATATGATTCATTATTTCAACTAAAAGAAAATATTAATAATAATAATAATAATTATAATGATAATAACATCAGTAAAAAAAAAAAAAAATTTGTTGGGATCATTATTGAATCATTACAATTTATTATAATTGAAAACAAAAAGGCTGACTTCTGATTTAGGTCAGAAAATTAAAACGGAAAGTTTTTTGGTGGTACCCAATGATAATTTAACTACAGTCTAACATTTTGCGAATTAGGTTACGGTTTTAGGGGATTAAGGTTGTTTTTAATTATGTATTGCTTAAAAAAATAAACAACAAAAAACCCAAATTACTATACATTTAATGTTGAAAAATATTTTTTTAAACTAAGTTTAATTGAAATTATACATTGCAATACTAACACAAACAATTGTCTCAATAATAGATTCAATAATTAATTTCAATGGTTAATTAAATGTATAGTAATTTGGGGTTTTTGTTGTTTATTTTTTTAAGCAATACGTAATTAAAAACAACCTTAATCCCCTAAAATCATAACCCAATTCACAAAATGTTAATTCATAGACTATAGTTAAACTATCATTGGTACCACCAAAAAACTTTCTGTGTTAATTTTCCGACCTAAATCAGAAGTCAGCCAACAAAAATTCTAGATGAAAAAAATTGAAATCAAAATAATATCAAATAATATTTTTCCTGATTTTGTACAATATACAATAATCCCTCTTGCAAATAATATACACATTTTCATGAACACACACACACACACACACAAAAATTTGATTAATTTCTAAATTCATGATTACAATCATAACTATATTGCTCATACAGAGGTGTAAGCTTAGCTTAGTTTGGCACAAGGCCAGAAGTATGGGGTAACCTATTAGAATGAAACTTACTAACGATGGTCAGGTAGCTTAACTTACTACTAATCATTATCACTACCCAAATACACCCAGTGAAGTGGTATAGTGTATAATATGAACCTTTAAGAGTTACTTCCCCTTGTCTGGGCACAAAATCCTACAACACTATAAAGATGGCTTCTAAACCCATAACACATCTTACGAGTGTACTCCATTTAATTCAAATATATTAACAGTGATTGTAATGTAGTGGGATCAAATCTATCGGCTCCTAAGCATGCTCTATGTTTGATATATTCTGTCACAGCCACCATTTGCAATTCTGTCACTCCGCATGTGTGGGATGAGCTCTTTTAAGACTATCCATAATTTGTATATGTGGGCCCATAGCTCAATAAAAAGCAAACCACACGAACAGAGGGCAATGAGAATTTGGAAGCGAGATGTGTAACATGGCTATTTTTGGTGTTTATTAGTTTTACTAGCAAATATATGCACCCTCCGTAGGGTGCAAGTATTTAAATTTTAATGTAATAAAATATTGTATTATATAAGAAAGACTAATGAAACTAAATAAGAATGCAGATAAAATGATTTGAAACAGAGTGGGGTATAATGGAAAAATAGAACATCTAAAATTTACTCTTCCATCACTCCTATCTATCATTGCTAAATTTTCCTAATTTAACTATTTAGTTAAAATAGGAAGTAAAGAATAAAATTAGTTATTTTTTCTTGTTAATGGATTTCTTTTAAGATTTATTGAAGAGATTTTTTTCTCATATTTATTAAAATAAAACCAAACAATTAGAAATCAATAATACTAAGCACATATTTAATAAAATCAAATTTTTAATATTGATATGTAAATTAGCCTTTCCGTTCACACTGTAAACTGTTATTTTGTTGTATATATAAATACAATTGCATGTCATTAGTATGTAGGTGTGGCCAGCAGTATTAATAATGTAAAAGAATTATATTAATAATTGATGTTTAAATAAAAATTAAATTATGGAGAATGTGACATGAATAAATAAGGGAATTGTGACTTGAGTTGTGATATAGTTTCGGTTACAGACAGGCAAACACAATCTCCATTATAATAAGATGGTCAGGAATCATTATAAAATATTCATTTTTTTCTAACCCCATTTTATATTTTTATTTAGATGTAATGAATATGCATACACCTAGGTACCCCGCCCCCCCTCACAGTATTATGATTGGTTAGTGTCAGCCATAAATACTGAACAATGTAATACAATTGCCTACTACTATTATGCCTGCTACTACGCTTAATAGTACTACTACTACAATGACGACATCGCACCAGTATTCCTACTTACCTGAATTGCGGGGGCATGGAATAAACTGCCCGCGTCTGTTGTGGGCTGCCGAAACACTGAATCTTTCAAAGCCTCCATGCTTCCTGTAGTCCACCGACACTATACCTGATGCCCCTCTCCACACACATATGCACACATGCACACACATACATGCATATTACTACCGTAAACTTTTCATGTTCCTGACACTAATACATTATTCTGTGTACTTGACATGCGACTTTGATGAGTTGTGGTGCACCTGAGCACTGTACACAATAAATTTCATTATTATAGAAGCAGCTACCCGGCATCGCCTGGATAGAGTGGAGGTAAAAGATGTAGTCTCACAGATCTATTATTGTTGAATCAAGTGTTGGACCATCGCAGGATGCCCCATTAAAATCCCTATGTAAAAAAAAAACCCACCTTGTGTTGATACAGACACTCTGAAAAAAAATTAATGTCTCCTATTTAGAATATTAAATGCAAGAAAAAAATTCCATGCTGTTATCATTATTTTCGCTCTAAAACCAAGCTCTGGTGATATTTAATGTGTACATATATTTACTTTGTTGTTAATTGTTTTATTTTCAACGTTTCCTCAGGACATATATACATACACACCAACTGCCCTTTATGTATGTATAGATATTAGGATCATGTTAGTATAGCATTTATTCTAAGGTTAACCACAACTAAAGGAATAGCCCAACATATCATACCATTTTAGAATCAGACCAATTCCATGAGCAGATTAAAAATATTCTGAGTCAAATCTGGATCCATAATCCTGAAATTTTGGATTCCCAAATTTAATTCCTGTGATTGTTTTCGGTGATTTTTTGTGACAAATTTTTTTCTATATTAACAGTCTTTATAATTTACAAAGGAGAGTAAAAAAGTAATGCCATTTAGTTTAGGACCGGTATAATTACCAACACAGGAACATGTATCATACATCAAAATGAAGCTGGTCCTCTGTGGATCACATCCCTACATGAATAATGTTTGCCTGTGACAAGAATGGTGATTATGTTGAAAAATAAATATTAGTTATTAGTTGAATTATGATCTGAATTTTTTACTGTATAATTACCAACACAGGAACATGTATCATACATCAAAATGAAACTGGTCCTCTGTGGATCACATCCCTACTTCTCCATATAGGTGCATCAAAAAGTAATGCCATTTTGTTTAGGACAGGTATAATTACCAACATAGGAACATGTATCATACATCACAATGAAGCTAGTCCTCCGTTGATCACATCCCCACTTCTCCACATAGGTGAGTCAAAAAGTAATGCCATTTTGTTTAGGACAGGTATAATTACCAACATAGGAATATGTATCATACATCAAAATGAAGCTGGTTCTCTGTGAATCACATCCCTACTTCTCCACATTATCACTGTTTCTCTCAATAGCAATGTTATCCCTGCCCCGTAAAATTCTGTTGACTGTTCTTTGAGCTACTTATTCACTACAAATTTCACTTACTCGTTACTGGAATAATGTTTGCCTCTTAAATCCTTTTCCCGGAGCCGAAGAGATAATAGTCAAATGAGAGCATGTATGAGGGTGACTTAAAAAGTACCCCTTCTCTAAATTGTTTTTGTTTCATGTTATTCTGTGTTCTGAATATTTTATTTTAATAAATGTTGCTTACTGCAAGTTATCGATGATTCTTTTAAGACTTCATTGCTTTCAAGCTTAGCTTAAGGTAATTTGCGCCTGACATCACAAAATGCATTTTAAAAGCTTGAAATCTATTTCGTCAAATATATACACACACAAACACACACACATACACATATTCAGTTATATTCATGCTTTTTCTCATGAAAATAATGAAATAACATTAATAACGTCAGTGAAAAATAAATATAAAGTAAATTGCCTTTACATATTTATCACTATCAGTTACAAAAGCAAAAACATTTATTTAAATCCTTCAAATTCAACGTCACTTTCAGCATCAAATAACTGTTCCATTTGTTCCTCCGTAAACATGTCAGCATCATTGTAGAGGAATGTAAATATGTTTGCAAATTGTTTTTGTTCCATGTTATTCTGTGTTCTGAATATTTTATTTTAATAAATGTTGCTTACTGCAAGTTATTAATGATTCTTTTAAGACTTCATTGCTTTCAGGCTTAGCTTAAGGTATTTTCACGCGCCGACATCACAAAATGCGTCTGAATAAATATTGCGGACAGCAAATAGAAACTCAGACATTGTTTAGAAAATTTTTTCATTTTTAACCTCGTATATACTACGCACTAGGGATTTTGACCTTTAAATTTTGGGGAATTTTTGCGGATTATACTCAAGGATTTATGCTATATTTCTTTTGGGGACTCCAGAAAATTCTGGCTTCAGTTTGTATCATCATCCTAAGGGTGGTCAGTTGTTTATATTCAGGAGTTAATTTGGCTGGTGATCCTGTGTATGGGGTAATGGACTTTATGGGTATATATATATATATATATGAAAATAATCAGAAGCATTATAGTAATGCTTCTGATTATTTTCAAAATTAAAATGAGATTCATTTCATTTTTATATATATATATATATATATATGTATGTACATTTCGACCTATTAGGTTTCATCAGCATGTTTATAGACATGGGAGACTGCTCCGTGTGTGACTCAAAACCTCGACTGCCAAGCTGACAGGCAGGATTCTAACCACTACACCAGCTGGCTTATCCCAGATTTTTCGTTCGTATAAATAAGTTCAAAACGAACGAAAAATCTGGGATAGGCCAGCTGGTGTAGTGGTTAGAATCCCCGCTTGTCAGCTTGGCAGTTGAGGTTTCGAGTCACACACGGAGCAGTCTCCCATATATATATATATATATATATGTATATGAAAGGTAAAAATGGATATTGAATCCGACAGTATGTGTAGAAAGTTTTGTAGAAAAAACAACAAGATGTTAAAAGTTTTGCTGACAGAACTCTGTTTTGACATTATGAATATGTCTTTATGAAAGCAACATTGTAAGCGGGAAAATGAAATAAATATATCATTAATTTCTATAAAACTTTCTACATATATATATTATATATATATATATATATATATATATATCAATAAAGGAAGGAAGAACTCAATACAGTAATCCCATAATAAATTTATTTTGACGAAAATTGGGGCCCATATAAATCCAAGTTGATTTAAACTGGCTCCCCAAATTTTCGTCTCATCAGATGGGTCTCAATTCACTTATGGACAAGCATATCACAAAAAAACCCAAAGAGCTGAATATATATAAATTCAAACAAAAACAAAAAATAATTAAAAAATATATATATTTTTAACAGTGTAGGATTGCAACCATAGAAACAGGAAGTGAATGAAAAAAAGAGATACATTTCAAGGTTGACTTCTAGGGTTTCCAGACAGACAAAAAAGTGACAAGACAGAAAAAACAGAGTAGTATATTAAAATATAAATAGACAAGTAAAATAAAAAGATTTTAAATTTAAACATTAGAGTATAATGATGTATAAAAGAAAATACTAGTTAAGATATAAATAATAAAATAAATTAATAGCAAGATAATAAAAAATAAATTAAAAAATAATAAATATAGAAATTAAAATCAATTAAAAATAATAATACTAATAATAAAATAATACTATATATTATATATATATATATATATATATATATATATTTTTCTTTCTTTTCTTTTCACAATAAAAGTCCATTTTTTAAGAATGAAGTAACAAAAAAGATATAGTCAAATATTTAAATATTTATCATACTATTTATATAATTTAAACAATTTGTAATTGATTATTTATTCAAACATATCTAATGTTCCCAATGTGTGACACAATAAGTTAAAAGTTTTGACCTTTAAATTTTGGGAAAAAGAATGCAGATTATACTTGAGGATTTACGGTACTTGTAAAAAGAGAAAAGTTGCTCAAGTAAGAAAGATACATGCAAACAAAAGATGCTCTTTGATTGGCTAATTACTTGAAGAAAGAAAGAATCTGATTGGCTGAATGCCAACACTAATGTAGCTATTTAGCTAAATGATATGACATTTGATACTGTTATAGTTTGCACATTGTTTCTGACTGAGTAACAATCGGAGAGAAACGTCTTTTATTGAGAATTATAAGCCACCAGTTTATTTGCACTTGTATTAATTGGCTCAAGGAAATAAGTACAAATTGATGCCTGAATTATGTTTCTGATCTTTTCAACATGACCAACGTTCAGAGGGGGTGGGGATCAATATGTCCACAGCCTGACATTTAATAATAATAATAATAATAATGAAATTTATTGTTATTGGAAATTCCATAGTTAATTATCGCCAACATCGTATGTTGGCGCCAAAACCAAAAACTTACTTATCACGGAGCACTCACTGAGGGTAGTCGCGTAAATAGCGGTCCCTAAACTTCACTCATCACTTAGCCAAAAAACAGGGCTTACTTATCTACTGACCGTCGACTTGGATGGTGAGTCAAAAAGTAAATGCCTTTTTGTTTAGGACAGGTATAATTACCAACACAGGAACATGTATCATACATCAAAATGAAGCTGGTCCTCTGTGGATCACACCCCTACATGAATAATGTTTGCCTGTGACAAGAATGGTGACTATGTTGAAAAATAAATATTAGTTATTAGTTGATTTATGATCTGAATTTTTTACTGTATAATGTTCAGAGATGTTTGGGGTGTAATGGTTATCATCAAAGGAAATGGACATTTTTCTTAAGTCTAATAATTTACTCTTACTCTTAGGTTTTTTGAGAAGACATTTTTTTTCTCATTAAACTAACCCTAACCCTAAACCCTTAACCCTAACCCCTAACCCCTAACCCTAACCTTAACCCCGTCTTCTTTTTTCCTAGTAGATCAATAAATAAATAAATAATTTATCTGTCAAGATCATGTTAGATTTATAGGAAATAACCTATTTTTTTTTCAGAGAGGTTGTTAACCTTCCAATCTATTGTCCCATACACCGCAAGTTCAATTTCTGGACAAAGCTGTTGGAATTTCACATGGCGCTAATACCCTTGGGAAAGGTATGAATCCAATTCTCCCTCCAGCTATGAGTAAAAAGCAGGGCAGACTGGACTCTTTAACCCTGGCTAGGTAACCAGTCTAGGACGAAGGAAAACTCTGAATTCAAACCTGTTAAACTCCACTTAAGAAATTGACCTTGTGTCGCATCCTTCTCTTGCAGAGCGGTTGGTAAAAAATATATATATATCGTACATTGAAGAAAGTCTAACATTACATTCTGAAATAAATACATTGCTGATTATAATGTCTTCTTAATTATTTTAATTGTTGTTAAAACTGACAAAACATCAGTACATGTTCAATAATAATCAAGGCTGAAGCTGTATTTACCAAAAGAGAAATGAACAATGAATGAAACATTCATTTTCTTGGCTGAGACTGAAGCTGTATTTACCAAGACCTATGAACATTAATGGCTATGTCCGAATCCTCATATACTCTACCTATGAACATTAATGGACATGTCTCAATCCTCATATACCCTACTTATGAACATTAATGGGTATGTCCCAATTCTCATATACCCTCCATATGAACATTAATGGGAATGTCTCAATCCTCATATACCCTACCTATGAACATTAATGGGTATGTCCCAATCCTCACATACCTTACCTATGAACATTAATGGTTATGTCCCAATCCTCATAAATACAGAAGTATTATGCTGACTGAGTAATCTTATACCACTAGCAGTGGTTTACCTTCTTCCACACCGTTAGCGAGTATTGTATTTTGTTAATGTTATAAAGATTCCATTTCATTTCCAACCTCTGTTTGGTTATTTTTCATTTAGTAACCTTAGTTAGGTTATGAGAGAGAGAGAGAGAGAGAGAGAGAGAAGAGAGAGAGAGAGAGAGAGAGAGTGTGTGTGTGTGTGTGTGTGTGTGTGTTATATACCTTACTTATGAACATTAATGCGTATGTTCCAATCCTCATAAATAGGGAAGTATTATGCTGACTGAGTAGTCTTATACCACGCACAGTGGTTTACCTTTCTTCACACCACTGGCAAGTATTGTATTTTGTTAATGTTATAAAGATTCCATTTCATTTCCAATCTCCGTTTGGTTATTTCTCATTCAGTAACCTTTGTTAGGTTACAAATACAACAATACAACAAAGTTCATTGACCTAGTTATTTATGCACATACTAACTTGGCGCAATATATATCAAGGAACTGCACAAAGAAATGTTGTGAGTGAATTCTTCACGAATTTTGGTGAC
>CM042171.1:19003963-19027017 GCA_023376005.1 Doryteuthis pealeii | reverse complement strand
ATATCTATCTTATTATTTTTTTGCCTACACAATCTTCTCGTCTATTAAATAATACCATCTTCATATTAAACATTACGACAAATTTCTATAAATAACAAGAATTACAACAAATTACGATAAAAAATAAAATTACGACAAAAAAATAGAAGCCCCCCCCCCTACATTTAACATTTTGTTTTCTTTCAGTCCACCGAGACCACATAGCTGGGGACGATTTTAATAGTCACCAGGTAGCAATTTCTGAGGCAGGAGACCGGGATGCACTTCCTCATAAATTATCCAGAAGCCTTCACAGAGCTTTGAACCTAACCCTTTCCGTGATGGCTCCCTATTATGACAAGAAGGTTCCCGAGTTCGAAAAGAAAGTTCCCAAGTCAAGATGGTTCCAGAGTCCAACAAGAAATACCTAAAGAAGGCCAGAGGCACGTCATCTGAAACGTTGTACAGATAACAATGAAGATGAGGACAATAGTCCGAATAATACTATTGGAATTTTTTATATAAGGCATGTGCCAGATGTCCACTTCTACTTATAGACTCGCCGATAAGCACGTGACCAACTTCTTGTCCAATCACTGGCAGTGCTCTGCTGCTGCTATTATTATTTATACTGGCCTTTTCTGGTCATACTAGCATTACATCTTGGATCTTCTTGAACGATGGAACGTAGTACTGTGGACGAAGGATTCTATATTTATTCACTTACCGGGAGTGAGTTCTATATTTATTCACTTATTTATTCTTATTCACTTATAGCACTTATTCACTTACCAAAGGATTCTATATCACAGGACTTACTTACTTATTTACTTTAAGTTCTTTACAACTGGCCAAGGATGGCGGCCAGATACTTAACAAATACAAATAATACTAATTATCAAGCCTCATTTCAAAAATTCAGAGAAATAGGTAATGTGTTATTTAATATTTTGTTCTATAGAGAAATGAAACATTTAACATTTTGTCCTATGGTGTAATGTGACATTTCATATTACCAAAAACTTACCAAAAAACTCATGTTCATGTTGGCCTTATTAGTTCTGATATTTTACTTAGTGTTGTAGTAGTAGTCGTTAGTAGAAACAACATATGCAAGTTGTATAGTCACAAGGGGGCTGTTTATTTCTTTCTAGGCTCATGGGTTCAAATTATTCTATCGTAAATCATATTCGGCACTACTATGGGAACTCAGGAAGCCCCATCTGCCCCTTAAGAAGGTCTAGCCGAAAAAGACACGATTTTTCTCTTCTTCCATTTCTCGTCCTGGTGTGGGAGGGTCACCCACTTCTGCTTCCAGTCAAAACTCAGAACTTCCGTTTTTATTTTAAAATCTAGTACGATACTGGGGATTATTTTCAGAAAGTACAGGTGTGCCGGTTTTTTCTTTTAAAATAATTTTTTTTCCCAGATGTCAGTTTGAAAAATCTTTTTTATTTTGAAAAACTGAATTACCTGGGGGTTTTTGCACACCGGTAGAGTTTAGAAGTATATATATATATATATATATATATTTATATATAATTATGTATGTTATGTTCCTGGTTTGATCAATTTCCGATATTTCGGGTGACCCTTCACCCTTTTTCAAGGTATATGAGACGGTCTGGAGAAAAAAAAATGAAATGCTGTATATGAGGGAAAAAAAGCATATATATATATATATATATATATAAAGTTTTTTTTTTATAGTATGTTTGAAGCATTGTGCGTATGTGTAATATAAAGATTTTTGAAGGCAATTTACAATGCAATATGTGTTGAAAATTTTAAATTCTACAAGCCGAAGCTCATTGGTGGTAGGCACAAAAAATTTTAAAAATATGTTAAATATAATTTTCAACACATTGCATTGTAAATTGCCTTCAAAAATCTTTATATTAAACACACACACATTATATATATGTGTAAATAAATGGAAATTAATCCGACAGAATGAATTTAACATTTTGAAAAAACAATTAGTAATTATTATCTGCTGACAGAATCTGTTTCGACACCTTAGTAGAAGGGTCATCATCAACGAGCAAAATATATGAAAGAAAGAAGGGATAAAAAACAACCTTAATAGCTGGATTATATTTGAACATTTTTGATAATCTCTTACACTTTTTTATATATTTACACCAAACTCTTTTTGAGTTTATTTTTGGATTAAAAATGCTTCTGATTTTTAAAAATAAAATTTATTTTATTTTTGAAACAGTATGCGCATTTTAAAAAATTCAAGCATTCCAGCGTGTGTTTGTACCCCCTATTCTCTTCCAACGGTTTTTTATCCCTTCTTTCTTTCATATATTTTGCTCGTTGATGATGACCCTTCTACTAAGGTGTCGAAACAGATTCTGTCAGCAGATAATAATTACTAATTGTTTTTTCAAAATGTTAAATTCATATATATATATATATATATATAAATATAAATAAATAAGAGAGAGAGAGAGAGAGAGAGAGAGAGTTGATTTATAGAAGTAAAGAATGATGGATACAAAATAAATAAAAAAGCGATTCCATTTTGTTTGTTTTTTTAAAGAGAACTTTATTTTCAACCTTGCCAAACTTTTCTGGAAGTATACAAATCCTAAAAAGTAACAATTCTTTTGCCTAACTATCAACAGCAGGTACACATTTCATTGCTTGGTTAGTATACAAGTTCTTTATACACCTTTTATACATAACTTTTTTTCTTGAACTTTTATATCCCACACTGTGCGACCAAGACTCAACTGAAAAAAAAAAAACACAAAAACTTACCAATAAATATCTTCTTCCTCTGTCAGAAAATATACAACACCAAATCCCTTCCTACATTTCTCCACTGTTTTCCCCGCCAAATAACCTTTCTGGATTTAAAAATAATTCAATTAACATTGCTACAGTTATTTAGTGATTGCTTAGCTAGCTTCAAGTGCTTCGGCCTCTGGAGTAGTTAAGTAAAATTAACAGCGTTGATCCCAGGGGGGTTGTCCTCTCAGGCAATACCTGCCCCCTTGGTTTAAAGGGATAGGGCTGGGTTTATTGCCCAGTGCCTGACAGGTACCCTTGATGGGGAATGCTGACGGGATCAATGTATTTTTTGTGCCTACCACCGATGAGCTTCGGCTCATGGGTGGGCCCACATAAAAATGTCCTTGTGTCACGCCCTCATAAGTGGGATGAGAAGCAAATACTTTGCTACAGTTATCTTACTTAATATATTGGTAATATTTATTGACAAAATGTTTAAAAATCGAGCTCTATATTTGGAAATCGATTCAACCAGCCACACTTGCTTTAGTGAAGGGGTGTACATTTCGAATAATTTTCTGCCTGCAAATTTATAATGGCACAATATCTATCGTTATAATTCTTTGAAAATCACCATATATATATATATATATATATGTATATGTGAGGTAAGGTAAAAGGAAAAGTGGACAAAAAATAATGACTCAAACAAGTAGAGGTAGGAGAGAAATATTTCGTTCTTCTTTACGCAACAAAATGGAGTTTGAACTATATTTATAAATAAATCTTTTGTTATTTCTTTAAAAAAAAAAAAACTTTACATAAAGACAAGAGTAGAAAGCAGCTTTTAAGAGAGCCTTATTTTTTTTTTCTTTTTTTGGTCGGAATAGTTAAAATGAAAAAATTTCAGTTAAAGAAAGTTTAAATTTTGCCTTAAAAATCTGCAGTCTAAAAAAAGTTTTGCCTTAAGCAGAACAAATTATATTTAGGATATAAGGCACTGAAAAAAAAAAATTATCATAAATAAATGTGAGAACCATTGTTTAACTGAGGACATTTGTAAAAAGGAAGGAAAAAAAATGTCCTTTATAAATTTAGGGAAGAAAAAAAAAAAATGTTTTAAAATCAAATATTTCGGATCATAAATTTTGAAAACACTTTTTTCCAAATAAACTTAAGTGATTAGTATGTCTTATCAATAGCTGAACTTTTAAAATAATAAAATTAGGCTAACATGTGTTGGAATTATTTTGTATATAGTTATTTACTAAACTTCACTTAGATGTGGTACAAGGCCGAATGTAAGGGGCACCCAGTGAGGCTCGAACTCACCAGTCATGATTTTCCAGTCTAACTTGCTAACCGTTACACCACGAGAGGTTCCCAATTATTTTGTATATAAGGTGTGCTACAATTCCCCACCTGGATTTATAGACTAGCTGAGGTCATGTGGTTTATTCCTTCACCAATCATACTGTGTGGCTGATACACTACTTAAACACTAATACTTGCCACAGTTTACTTGCAATCATTGAGGAGGGACTTACAATACTCAGGACTCTTTACCAGAGGATTACCAAGGATCAGGACTCTTTACCAGAAGAACCAAAGGATTCTTTACCAGAGGATTACCAAGGATCCAATTCCACTGGACAGGTGCTCTTGCTTAAAGCCTACAGGATGGCCCATAAGATTGTAACAACATGCTTACAAATTTTACAAGTATCAGGAATACTGAATATTTAAATGGCCCTTCCTAGTCTTGAATCTAAGTCAGAAGGTTAAATGCACAAATAACCCATTCTTCATGGCAGGGGTCCAGTGGCCAAAGTCACTGGACCTGTGTGTTAAATTGATGACCTGATCCCAGGGGTTATCCTCCCAGGCAACACCTGCCCCCTTGATTTAAAGGGACAGGGCTGGGTTTATTGCCCAGTGCCTGAGGCGTCCCATTTAAGGGGGAATGCTGACGGGATCTACTCATTTTTACACCTGCCATCCCATGAGCTTCGGTTCATGGGTGGTCCCACATTAAATGACCTTGTGTCATACCTGCATACATGGGATGCAAGGTAAATATGCTAAGTCAGAAGGTTAAAAGTAAAACACAGACTAACATAGATTATTTCTAATAAGGTTTGTTTAGAATGGCTTTTTGCCGATAATTTTTGGGAGAATAAGTGCTTAATTGGAGTCGTACCTAATTTTGAAAATTAATTAATTAATAATGAATTAGGCGGGAATACCTATTAAATGTATGGCTAAACAAATCGAGAAAAATCAATCTCTGTATGTACATTTCGGCCTATTAGGCCTCATCAGCAGAGCTATAGATCGGAAGACCGCCCTGTGCGTGATTTGAAACCGGACTGCCAAGCTGACAGGCCGATCCCATAACCCCTACACTAAACGAACTTCATAGATTTTTATGATTTGTTTAGAGTAGGTTAATATTCCTCTTCTAGTGACTTTTATTACACGACGATATGATAAGTTGTAAACAAGGTTTGTTTAGAATGGCTTTTTGCCGATAATTTTTGGGAGAATAGTTTGTTTTAATATAAGACTAATCAAATAAAAGGCCCTTTATACCGGTTTGATGTCCCTCTCTCTCTGTCTCTCTCATTTAAGTAAGTAGTAATATGATTGGATGATATTTATAGGAAATAAAATTATAATATAAATAAATACATCTAATAGTAAATGTCCATTCCTAGTAATATAAAGTAAGTAAAGTCGTCAGGGTGTCCTAATGTCAGTATCAGCCAGACAGTGAGGGAGTATATCCCCTTTTCACTAGCACTAGACCAAGGAGATGGTTTATGCATCTGAGGCAGGGCGCCACACCTACCATCAGCTCCTCACTTCATCGCACAGATCCCTGTGCTACTCATACGCTGAGTTGGCGAGGGCTGGTATCGAACCACAAACCTTGCGGTTCCTAATCAAGTGCTCGACCGACTGAGCTAAACTGGCCTTATTTTAAGAAACTTTATATTTTAACTTAAGAATAGTAAATACCTTTTGAAACCTTATACTTTTTGACATAAGAATAGTAAGTATTTTTTTTAGAGATTCATTCATTTGTTGTTTTTTTTTAAAATCTATTTTCAGTGAAAGAGAAGCTGATTTTTTAAATAAAAATCTTGCATTTAATTGAAGGAATTAAATTAGGAGAGAAAATTAACAAAGCAAAAAGCAAAAAAAAAAAAAAAAAAAATATTCTGATTTAACAAGAAAAAAAAAAAGGAGAACAGTTCGTTTTTTTTTTTTGGGTGGGGGGTATTTTTTGTCACATTTCTTGCACTTACTTTTATGTTTAAAAAAAGAGAGGGAAAAAATTAAAGATCAACCTTCCAGAAATATATATATATATATATATATATATATGTTAGGTAATCCAAATGACTGGTAAATAAGGGATAACCATACTGTATGCTAATGTAGGTGCAAACATATATATTCATACAAGGATTTTTTTATAAATCCCTAGAGAGAGCTCAATGTATAATAATCAGTAAATCAAATTATATACAGAGCAATATTTAACTTTCAAAGAAAGAAAAACTTAACTGTCATCCCGTTATAATTTTTATTTCGACCAGAAAATCAAAAAATGAGTCTAGCCTCATCAGACAGGTTTTAAACATTTCTTCACGCTCAGATTTGCAGAGACATGGAATAAACTGCCTGCATCTGATGTAGGCTGCCGAAGCACTGAATCTTTCAAAGCCTCCATGCTTCCTGTAGTCCGCCAACAATATACCTGATGCCACTCTCCACATACACATGCACACACATACATGCATATTACTACTGTGAACTGTTCATGTTCCTGACACAACATTATTCTGTGTACTTGACATGAGACTTTGATGAGTTGTGGCGCACCTGAGCACTGTACACAATAAATTACATTACATTAATATAATATATATATATATATATATATATATATATATATATATATATAATGTTAGCGAAGAAATGAAGTCAACGGCGCTAGACAGTTTCTCGCCTTTGCAATTTTCACACCAAATCTTGGTTTGAAAAATCCATAGGTGAGAAACTGACTGCTACCAAGCACCGTTGACTTGATGTCTTCACTAACCTAACTAATATATAAATGTTCTATCAATGATACACTGTTTACTTATAAATATAGCAAACTATATTATCAATATATATTAATATATACAAGGTGTGTCAAAAAAAAAAGTATCGAGATTTTTTCTACTTTTTGACACACCTTGTATTCTGAAAAAATTTAACATTTCATTTCTATCTTGGTAAAATACAGTTTATAACTTGGCACTTTTATGACACCTTGTATTCTGAAACAATTTGACGTTCCATTCATTTTTCATTTCTATCTTGGTAAATACAGCTTCAAACTTGGCACTTTTATGACACACCTTGTGTATGTGTAATATATATATATATATATATATATATATATATAAAATGGATATTAGTAAAACTAAATATATACTGATACACCACTCCTTGTTAACAAAAAGGATTTTGTAGGAAAATTTAAAGAAAAAAAAAGAAAAAGAAAATGGTCTGAGTAATCTGGAGAAAAACAGATAAATATTTTGTGACAGAGGAAGAAATGATATAAATTTGTAAATCTGTTGGGGGGTTCAAAAAATCCGTGTTTCCTGAAAATAATTTTGACAGAATACAGGGTGATAACACATTGAGATCAGAGCTGTTTCATAGTAATGTTTTTTTGTTTTTTTTGTTTTTGTTTTTGTTTGTTTGTAGTTGTAGGGGTCAGCTCTCATAATTAGTCAGGTACGCACAGATGGATCAACTGGTACAAACAACACACACTAGCAAATTGCAACACCCTTTACTTCATTTTGTAATTGCAAACAGCTGCAGTAGTTACATTCATTCAAGATAAAAAAAAAAAAAAAAATGGCCGACAAAGTGTGGGTGACAGTAGCCCTCCTCACTTTGTCAGACCAAATATCTATTGAAAAATAAATAAATAAAAACAAACAATGAAAAAAAAAAAAAAAAAAAAAAAAAAAAAAATTTAAAACATCTTGGAGAAAATGGACATGTAGTATTCTCCTGATCAGTCATGAATGGTAAATGTGTTTTGTTTTTTTTTTTAAATTAAAATTGAAAGTAAGAAAATATTTTAAATAATTGAATTCAAAAATAAAATTAGAAAGTTATTTAAAAATTGTTTAAAAAAAATTGTTTAAAAAATTATTTTTAATTTAAAAAAAAAAAAAAAAAACAAGAAAATAACAATACAAAATGTAAAAGGTTTCAAAACAAATGGTTAAAATTTAAATTATTTAAACAATTAAAAAAAATTGAATTATTGAAACAATTAAATAATAAAAAAAAAGTTATCAGTAAAAAAAAAAAAAAAAAAAAAAAAAAAAAATTATAATTAAAAAAAAAAAATTTCTTTTGCACTTCAATATGCATTAAAAATAACTTTATTTTTAATTTTTGTAGCTATTATAAATTTTAACTAGTAATTTCTTTCATCTTTTTTATTTTATTTTTTTAGTTGCTTTTTTTATCTAAACTTATACAGGTCATTATGAGACTATACGAGTCACAATAAATAGCAAGTAGATAACATGGGAAGAAAATACTAGTTAAAATTAATAATAATAGTTAATAATGATTCATCTAAAAATAAGTAATAGTAATAATGTTTACAGTAATCATTAATATCAATCAGTAGTGGCATATCAGCACTAAATAATCTGAAGTGAGACAAAGGAAAAATAAACAGGGACAAACCTAGGCTGTGAAGCAGTTCGTATATTGAGTAAAAAAATAAGGAGCATTTCAGATATTTCTAAAGCAGTACATCACCAACCAACCTTCCTGCACAGTATTAAATTTTGGGACCAAGTAACCAATAAACACCTCAAATCATCAACTTAATAAAAGGTTCATATTTTAACTCATCACCGGCAAGTTTCGCTTTCAAATATTTGAAAATAAACGAACAGACGATTTTTGCAATTATATTGTATCCGACAAAAACAATTTTTACAAAATGTGTGATACTATTTCTGAACGACATTCTTTTATTTAGATAAGCATAAAAATATTTTGTAAATAAAAACTGTATTTTTATTTAAATAAACATAATTGCATTTCTCTTCTGATTAAGTAAAACTATTTTAGTATAAAAATGTATTTCGTCTTTTTTTAAATCATCGGATATGTTGAAAAATATTCATAAATTTCTGATTAAAAGTATTTATTTAAAAAAAGATTTTGCTATTAAATTTTAATTTGATTACATGTACCAACCATCTATTTATTTAATTTATTGTGAGTTCAACATCTCCATAAACTTCTGATTAAAATCATCTGTTTACAAAAATTTGGAAGTGGAAGTTACCGTTGTCGAGTTAAAATATGAACCTTTCATCAAGTTGATGATTTGGGGTGCTTATTGGTTACTTGGTCCAAATTTTGTACAAAATCATTTTTACATCACAAAATCTTTTCAGAATGAATTATTTATATTGTACATTAGCGCACACATATGACTCAATATTCTAAAATTATGCTAAACAAAAATCAAGCTTTAATTTTTTCAATATACTGAGTCTATTTTTAGTGTTGACAAAACAGTTAATTACAGTACGAGATACTGTGCAGTAGTATTGATTGTAAGGGGAAACACTAATGTGACATTGATACACAGTTGCATTATGGGAAGGTGAGATATCATACGATTAATTTGGAGAAAAAAAAAAAAAGGTAAAAAAGAAAATTCTTCCTGGGCAGTGTTGACCATAACAGATAATTTGTGCATCCTGACAATCAGGAATCGGTTAGGAAAAAAACGGACACAGACAATAGCAAATAAATAAAAAATAAATAAAAAATAAAAATTTAAAAAAAAATCCAAGAAGATGATTGGTTCAAAGATTTAAGATAAGGACCAATCAGAAAAGTAACTACAGATTCAAAGTCAACATATAAAAAAACTCACTTTTGTTGGTTTGTCAATAGTAACCTTGACTGCCTATAACTTCACATTCCCATACATAAACAAATATTTAAAGAATTGCATGAGGAATCATGCATTAACATAATAACAGAACAAAGTGGCATCGATGGCCTACCATACACCAAATTCATAAACTTTTTTTTTTCTTTTTTAACATAATTTTTATCAGATAGATAGAGAGATATACATATGGTGTTTCTTCAATGTTTGAAAAATTTGAACAGATATCTTGAATTCACCATGTCTGGATATATAGTTATTTACTAAGCTTATCTTAGATCTGGCACAAGGTCAGAAGTATGGGGTGCCCAATGAGAATTGAACTCACTAACAATAGCCTGCAAATCTAACTTGCTAACCATTACACCACGAGAGGTGCCCCAGTTATTTACTAAGTTTAGCTTAGATGTAGCACAAGGTCAGAAGTATGGGACACCCAGTGAGAATCGAACTCACTAACAATAGCCTGCAAATCTAGCTTGCTAACCATTACACCATGTGAGGTGCCCCAGTTATTTACTAAGCTTAGCTTAGATGTGGCACAAGCAAGAAATAAGTAGCGCTCAATGAGAATTGAACTCACCAACAATGGCCTGCAAATCTTGCTTGCTAACCATTACACCATGTGAGGTTATACTAGGAATAGTTATTTACTAAGCTTAGCTTAGATGTGGCACAAGGCTAGAAGTATGGGGCGCTCAGTGAGAATCAAACTCACTACCAATAGTCTGCAAATCTTGCTTGCTAACCATTACACCATGCGAGGCACCATACCTGTATCTAAATTATAATTATCTATCATTTTGTCTTTCTTTGAACGAACTATTCAATTCCTTAATCTTTTCGATAACACCTTATTCAGGGTGGGACAGACGCAATCAATAATAATATATTGACTCACTGAAAACTTCTGCCCCCATCTGCTATTTGTCTGGATCTTAGCTTTTAAAAACTAAATAGGTTTTATTATTATTATTATTATTACTCCTTTTGAGTTTTCACATCAGCATTAGTTGATGTTCTTTCACTGGAGTCTGAGTGACAGCAAGTCTCCTCAGGTCTCCAGGACTCTTTTGAGTATTCTGGCAGATTGCAGCAGTGCAGTGTTCTGAATGGTTTCAATCCTTCCTCTGATATTCAAAACTTTCCAAACCCTTTTGCACCAACTACAATTGGTATAACTTTCACTTTCATATTCCATAACTTTTTCAGTTCTCTGGCAAGGTCCAGATATTTGTCCATTTTCATTTTCCTTTAGCTTCACCCTGTAATCTGCTGGCACTGCAAATATTATATTATTATTATTATTATTATTATTATTAAATTCATCTCTCCTTATGCAAAAATCTAATAATTCTTGTTCTCAGATCGTATCTATCTTTAACTGGGGAGCTTAGCACACAGCAAGGTAATTTTGTAAACTCTTGTTGCGGAATTTGGTTCTCACAAAGTGCCCCAGTAATCTTAAACCAATTAAAATATATATATATATATATATATATATATATATATATATATATATATATATATACCAATATTGTTTATTGATTGAAAAGTTGTGTATTAATCAATGTAGTGTATCATTATATAGATTGATTAGAAACATTCAGCATAATTTAAAACAATATCAGCCCTAAATAAGTTTTATTATTATTATTATTAAATTCATCTCTCCTTATGCAAAAATCTAATAATTCTTGTTCTTAGATCGTATCTATTTTCAGCTGGGGAGTTTATCACACAGCAAGGTAATTTTGTAAACTCTTGTTGTGGAATTTGGTTCTTAGTTATCTTAAACCAAGTTTTTATATATCTACATATATTGTTTATTGATTGTACATTTTTCAGATCCAAACAGTCTGTCACCATAAAAGAAAGAATGTGTTAAAAGCTGACTTTAATTATTTTCTTAATTTAAAATTCAGCTGAATATGAATGACAGAGATTGTACCAGCTAAGCCTATTAGAAAGTTAACAAAACCAAGCAGAATTTTAAGTAATTTTTTTTCTCTTTTTAAATTTAAAAAAAAAAAAATTGTCAGGAGCTGAGGTAGACTAGCTAAAGAAGTGTTAGTAGATATTTTGCTCAGTATAATGCTTTCATTTTCCATAAGTGAAAGTTTTTTGTTTTTTTTAAATATCGATTCTGTTTAGACAAGGGAGGTAACAAAAAGGAATATAAATTGATTGAGCAGACGAGAATCCTTTCTTTCTTTTCATGGAGTTGTATTAAATTAAAGTTTCTGCTCAATATTATGAGTGGGGAAGGTATTTTTTATTCATATTCTTTCTCCATTTGCAAACAAATTTCAGTATTTTTTGGCAGTTATTTTAATTGGTAATTGCAAAACTTTATATACAAAAGAAAGAATTAGAATAAATTTGATGTTACATTTTTTTTTTTTAGCAAAAATTGGTTTATTGATAAATTTGAAGCCAATTTTTTTTTGAGAAATTATTTTTTAAATTTTCTCATTTTTGGCTCATTTATGGAAGGTCAAAAGTCAGAAAAAATGTTAATAAAATTGTGGAAAAATATTTAGTAAACATTAAAAAGTTGTTAGTTTCTGTTCATTAATATGAAAAATGCAGAAGTTTAAAAATGTTTGAATAATAAATTCGCTTCGTTATTTTGTTTGTTTGGTTTATTTTTTTCCGCATTTTTCATGTTTTTTTATTTATTTTCACAATGTTACTGAAAAAAAGTTTTTGCTTTTCATTACAATGTGAACTAAAAATAATCATTTTCAATGATTAAAATCAAAAAGGAAAAAAAAAGAAAAATTATATTTTGTTAAAAGAAAAAAGAAGTAAATTATATGTAACTTTTTTTCTTTTATTTTTCTGTTTTACTTTGTTTTTGTTGTTTTTTTCTTTTCAAAAAAAAAAAAAAAAAAAAAAATCAGTAAGAAAAAAAAATAAAAAAAATAAAAAAAAAGATACCCAGACAAGTCAAGGTGTAAAAACAGAAAATGAATATTGAAAATATGACCAAGTTTAATGAAGATGGTTCGTTAAATAATTGCTAAGATATTACGCACAGACCTACACATGCATACACACGCACACACCAAATATACAATTAAAAATGGGGTGGGCTGGGTGAGGACTGATGAGAAGGGGAGGGGTCACTGTTATTGCTAACAAATGACTTTAAACTGAATTTAAAGTAAACAAAACACCAGTAATAGTCACGTGGTATATTCTTCTTTCGGAAAAAAAAAAAAAAAAAATTCTTTGTAAAGATGCGAATTATCTTTTTTATCATTTGTTTTATTATTATTATTTTTTTTTTAAATTTTGTATAAATATGGCCAACAATTTTGCAATAAATTTTGCTTGAAAATATACAAATATATTGACACCTGATGAAAGATTAAAAAAAAAAAAAAATTAAAAAAAAAATTAGAAGCTTTCTGATTGTTGGCCAAAAAAAAAAAAAAAAAAAAAAAAAAAAAAAAAAAATAGATATTTTTGATTGAATTTTAGGAAGGAAATGAAAAAGTAGGCGGAATACAATATGGAGGATATAGGTTGAAAAAAAAAAAAAAGGGGGTACGGAGAAATGGGAAAAATGAACAGGGAGGGGGGTCAGATGAAATAGGCTGCTGTGTAAAAGTTAGATGAAATGGTATATTGGGATAGGGGGGGGGGGGTGAATGAATAAAAAATAAATTTTTTTTTCTTTTTAAATAACAAAACTGAAATTGTTTTGTTTGCTATGTTTGTCTTTTTTTTCAAAAATTCTTTTTAAAATTTTAAAGTTTTTTTTGGTTTTAAACATTTTTACAATTTTTGGAATTTTTTTTTTTTTTAAATACTTTATTTTTTTCTTTAAGTTTTTTTTCCACAACTTAATAGTTGTGCATTATAGTTTTTTGTTTTTTAAGAGGAAAAAAAAAAAAAAAAAAAAAGTTTTTTTTTTTTTTACTAAGCCCAGAGCAGACATTTTATAAGGGACCAGCAAACCCTGAAATTTAAGCATGTGTCTGCAAAAAAAAAGTTTAACCTACAAGAGCCATCTAAAAACTTTTACAAGTGGCAGTGTCTGACTTACGATTAACTTCTGTGGTCTGATCTCTCATAGTCAATAAAGAGAACGGTTTGCATGCATCCAAGGGCAAACTGCACTTCAGTGTGCAGACGGCAATGTCTCCATAATCCATGTGTTAGTTATAGAATTATGATTTTTTTCAAGCCCACAAAAATTGTATCTTTTTTTTTTCTCTTACTAAAACAAATACAACAATTCTCTTTCATAATTTATTAAAATCGCTGATTTAAGTCACCTTTGCTTTAAAAAAAATTAAAGATCCTAAAAAAGATTTTAAAAAAACCCATCTAAAAAAAAAAGAAAAAAAAAAGGTCTCTCTTAATGAAATAAAACTAAAAAAAAAATATTCTTTAAATTATTCAGTATCTAAATCTAAAACAGAGATAAGAAAATTAATTAATTATAAATTAAAACAGAGATAAGAAAATTAATTAATTAATTATAATTAACATAAGAGAACAGGTAAAAATATAAAATGGCACAACACCTGAGAGGGGGGGGAGGTGAAAAATAGCACAACACCCGGGGGGTGGAGGGAGTTTTCCCGAACTATAAATAAAATATTTTTATATGACTTATTAGTCATTTTTTTTTGTTTTTGTGCTTTTTTTTTTTTAGTCTTTTATTGTTAGAACATTTACATGTTTCCTAACATACTTTGGAAGAGAAAACAAGATTAAATACTTGAACGAATAAAAGATTATATTGTTTATGTTAAATTTATTTGATATATATATATATATATATATATATATATATATATATATATATATATTAGTAAGGGATGATTCTACTTGGGATCTTCAAAATCTCATTGTATAATCATATTGCATGCTCTTGTAGGTACACACATATATTCATACAAGTATTTCTATAAATCCCTTGAGAGAGCTCAATGTATAATAATCAATAATTTAGATTAAACTGGATTATACAAATATCCAATTATTAAATTGGATTATATAAATATCCAATTATTAAATTGGATTATATAAATCCAATTATTAAATTGGATTATATATATATATATATATATATATATATAACCCAAAGCTCAGGTGAAGAAATCTTCCTTACAACGTAGTAGTTTTTTTAAATGTAGTTTGCAGAGCTCATTGTGAGCTCTTATTGTCAGAGTCACAGAGCAAAATTATATCCTATGGATATACATATATATATATGTGTGTGTGTGTGTGTATAAAATGAATAATAACTATAATAATACAACAGTCTATCTGGGGAAAAAAAAGAATTTTTTTTTTGTTTTGTTTTTTTGTCTGCTTTTCAAATATAGCAGTAAAATTTACTAAAACATTAAAAAGATAAATGTAAAAAAGAGAATTATAGTATTGTGCATTTCAGAACCCAAGACATCAACTTTTTTTTTTTATGGGGTATTTTAAAAGGCAGAATAAATCATATGGAATGATATATATATAACCATATATCAATATATTCATTCCTTCCCACCCCTAACAAACATAACTTTCAAACAACAGGAGCATTAATAAGCCCTCCTCTGTCCAAAACGGCTATTCATACGACCCGATGGACACTGATAACGAGCACGGTGCCTCTGGTGTTTGCCCAAATGGCTATATTCATAAAGTTTGTTGCTTTTATTCAGGCTCTTCTTATTTAGGTATCTAGTTTGCTCATAGGTCTGCCTTTGCAGCATCATGCGATAAGTCTGTGGTGGATTTTGGGGGCAGGAATTGGGCCGAGCAACGTTGGTTGGCCGGGGTAACGGTATGATGGGAAGGGTGACTTCCTCAAAAAGAGTGCTTGGGCGACGCGCTTCCTTCAAGTCAGTTTGTGGCTCATCGCTACCCTCATTGTCTGTATTGTCACTGTCCTCCCCATCGCTGTGGATGGTTCGGCTGTACGAGTCGTAGACAGACATACTCGGGTGTTCGATCAGAAGATTTTCCATGGGGGTGTGTAACACAGACGCTTCGCCGGATCCATCTTGGCTGGCAGTGAAGCAGGGGGGTGGATCCATGATCCAGCTCTCGCTGGGACATCCAGAAATGATACAGAGATACTCGGGACTGAGGGACACCGGGGAGGAGTCATCGGATTCGGTGTCGAGCTGGAACACGGAGAGGGTCTCATTCTGAGAGCTGCCTGTGTCACTGTTGTCAGACACAAAGCTTGAGACTAGGGCGGTGTCTGCAGAGTTACAGGAATTCTCCGAGGAAGCTTCAACGGCAGCAGCAGCAGCAGCAGTAGTGGTGTTTGTTTCAGTGGGTGTGTCAACTGCAAAAGAAATAAAATAAGGTTATGATTTTGGTAGCATCTTCTTTTATTCACTGCTGAGGTCTATAAAAAAAAAGTGGGATGTGACACAAGGTTAATTTATAAGCGGAGTTTAACAGATTTGAATTCAGTTTTCCTAATCCTAAATTGGTTGCTAGACCAAAGTTTAAAGAGTCTAGTCTACCCTACTAAAGTTATCTGTTTCATTCAAACATAATGAAAAGAAGGAAAGTAAGAAAGAAAACGAGAGAGAGAGAGAGGGGGGGAGAGAGGGAGGGGGAGAGGGAGGGGAGGGAGAGAGAGAGGGAGAGAGAGGGAGAGAGAGGGAGGGTTAAAAAAAGATTATCATACTTTTTACATATTGACGTATCTTGCAATAACTCTCAAGTAAACATATCAAATGTTGTAATAATTAAATTCTCATACTGTGGTATATCCACAAGTCCTGCTCGTCAAGATTATTATACTTTTCACATATTGAACTATTTTTTCAATAGCTCTTAAGTAAACATATCAACCGTTTGTACCGTTGTAGTATATTTTCCGAGCGCTACTACGATATCTGTCAGGTGGCGGCGGCGTATATATTGTATAGCGAGTCTCGTCCACGTGCCTCCAAATTCACAGTGCTAAAATGGTGTTGATAGAAATTATAACATGAGAAACATGTCGTCACAACTGCCAGCCTTTATTCCCAGGGTAGGTTCGTCTCGTGTGCTGTATAGAGAGGAGGAAAGGCAGAGAGAAAGAGAGAGAGAACACTACTAGATTACTGTGATCCCATAAGGGACCCAAGGTCAGGTCCATACCTGCAGGCAAAAAGAGGCCAATAGCTTTCTTTGTTGTTCCATGTCACCACACTTCCGGTCAACACCCGACTTCTGCTTGCCACTCAATTCACCGTTCGGGGTCACGCTACGGTCAAACCACCTGCATTGGCTCATCACTATCCCTTAAACCTTTATCATCTCTTATTTCTTCCTCCTCCTTCCATTAGTAGTCCTTGTCAAATGAATCTTGCTACAAGTTGTAATAATTAAATTATCATACTTTGATATATCCACTGGTCCTGCTAGTATAGGTTGGCACCTTCCATCTACAGGAAACGATGGAGTAGTGTCAAGATTATTATACTTTTTACATATTGAACTATAGCTCTTAATTAGGCATACCAACACAGAACTGGTATCTTGTGCAGGTCTTTTTTAACAAATTACCGAAGTGAAATGCTAACAGCCTCATGCAGGATTTACTGCCTAATGTTTATAACTTGTAACGTTAATAATGATTCTAATATTAAACCATATTAATAATCTTGTTAAGATAAAAGTATAAATATAAAAATAAATTCTAATTCAAATTTCTTTTAAACTTTTGTGGTTGGTGGTGGATGATTTTGATATTGAATTGGGTCACCTTACACATTTCGAGGTCACCTTGAACAGTTGTAGGTCACCTTGAACAATTCGAGGTCACTTTGAACAATTCGAGGTCACCTTAAATACCAACAACAAAAAAAAAAAAATACTGTATATTTAAAATTAATAACCTTTGTTCTTCTTTAAAAGAATTACTTATATCTGTTAAAATATTTTAAACCTATTAAAACCTGAAAACCTATGAAATAGCAGAGGTTATTAATTTTAAATATACAGTATTTTTTTTGTTGTTGTTGGTATTTAATGTGACCTCGAATTGTTTAAAAAAGAGACCCAGTCTTTACTGTATATTTAAAATTAATAACCTTTGTCCTTCTTTAAAAGAATTACTTATATCTGTTAAAATATCTTAAACCTATTAAAACCTGAAAACCTATGAAATAGCAGAGGTGGTCACTACTAGAATTAGGCTCAGTCCTAATTAGTGATCATCCTACACATTAATCATTAGTTGTGTTTTTTGTAAAAAAAAAATTTAAAAAAGTTTGAAGATAAACATCTTTCTTTCTTTCTTTCTTTAAAAAGTCCTATACCACCTCATTCCACCCGGCCAGACGTCTCATTCGTTTTCCTAATCCGCCCCAAACGATAGCCTTTGTTTACATCTAATATTAAACATATTCAGAAGTCTTTGGCTTAAGGGAAATAACAGGTAACTTGAAATGAAAAGGCCATTTTAACCATTTTTTTGATAAATCCTTATAGGAATGGGGCTCTGGACTTTGTTTAAATGTAATATTAAACATATTTAGAAGTCTTTGGCTTAAGGGAAATAACAGGTAACTTGAAATGAAAAGGCCATTTTTAACCATTTTTTGATAAATCCTTATAGGAATGGGGCTCTGGACTTTGTTTAAATGTAATATTAAACATATTTAGAAGTCTTTGGCTTAAGGGAAATAACAGGTAACTTGAAATGAAAAGACCATTTTTAACCATTTTTTGATAAATCCTTATAGGAATGCTCAGCAGGATGTTAAGAGTAAAACAGTTCTAGGTGACCTTCAGGTAATTCTACGTGACCTTCAGGCAATTCTAGGTAACCTTCAGGCAATTCTAGGTAACCTTCAGGCAATTCTAGGTAACCTTCAGACAATTCTAGGTAACCTTCAGACAATTCTAGGTAACCTTCAGACAATTCTAGGTGACCTTCAGACAATTAAAAGCTATTCTCTTCTTTTGAGTATGGTTTGTTGGTTTTTGGCACATCAACCCTTGTTGGGTTATTTTATGCTGAAGATGTTTTCTTCTATTCATGCTTGATGGGTATTCAGAAAATTGACTCTCTCTCACCACCCGTCCCTATCAATTACTGCTCCTGGCAGGTCTTCTGCACGGCATACAGTGTCCACACAGAGCTGACTGAAGTAGGTTTTATCTGGTTGCCTACTTCATGGAATCATTTTTTAAATTAAATTTCTTTAAAGCTTCTGTCTTGATAGTTTTTCATCAAAAGTTTCCCCGTTATTTTTTTATCCCTAAGGGTCAGTTTAGCGGTTTCTAGCCGAACACTCTATCGACTGAGCTAACCAGGCCCTAAAAATTATTATAATTACTATAACATAATTGCAATATTCACTTCCACAATTAGCTGTAATTAATCAATATCTTGATTAATTCATAGAATTTACCCTGAAGATCCTTACGGTGAAACTAGAGTAGGTTATTTCAATAGACACTGTAATACTAAATCCGCTCTACTAACATATTGAGCACTTTATATTTGTTATAACACTGACTTATCCAGTTAATACTTGTACCAACCATCAATATTGAGATTAACTCAATATTTTTTTCCCAGGAAGTCATTCTCTTTATCTTATATATATAATATATATATATATATATATATATATATCTTATTATAATGGAGATTGTGTGTTTTTCTGTATGTAACCGAAACTATATTACAACTCAAGTCACAATTCCCTTAGTTATTGACATAACATTCTCAATGATTTTATTTTTATTTAAACCACAATTATTAATAAAATTGTTTTACATTATTAATACTGTTAACCATATCTGCATACTAACGATATGAAATTGTATTTATATATTCAACAAAATAGCAGTTTACAATGTGAACGGGAAGGCTAATTTGCATATTGATATTAAAAAAATCGAATTTAATAAATATGTGCTCAGTGTTATTGATTTCTAATTGTTTGGTTTTATTTTAATGAATATAAGCAAAAATCTCAATGAATCTTAAATGAAATCCATTAACAAGAAAAAATAACTGTCATTTTATTCTTTAATTCATCTTTTAACTAAATACTTAAATTAGAAAAATAACTATGAAAGACGAGAGTGATAGAAGAGTAAGTTTTAGTTGTTCTATTTTTTTTTTTTATATACACCCTCTGTTTCAAATCTTTTTATCTGCATTCTTATTTAGTTTCATTAGCCATTCTAATTTAATACAATATCTTATTACATTAAAACTTAAATACTTGCACCCAGAAGATGCATATATTTGCTAGTATATATATATATATATATATATATATATATCTTATTATAATGGAGATTGTGTGTTTTCTGTCTGTAAGAAACTATAACTTCACAAAATTATTTACGTCAAATTCTCCATGATTTCATCTTTTAAACCTTCAGTTATTAATAAAAATTGTTTTACATTATTAATACTGTTGACCATATCTACGTACTAATAACATGCAATTGTATTTAATATACAACAAATAGCGTTTACAGTTTGAACGAGAAGGCTAATTTGCATATTGATAAAAATTCTATTTTAATAATATGTGCTTGGTATTATTGATTTCTAATTGTTTGGTTTTATAAGAAATATAAACAAAATTCTCGTGGATAATCTTAAAAGAAATTTATTTACAAGAAGAAATAACTGTAAATTTATCCTAATTTTCTAAACAGTTTAATTAGGAAACTTACCAATGAAGAGTAACGGAAAATGATGGAAGAGTTAGTTTGTTGTTCTATTTTCAATCATATAAAATCTTTTTATCTACATTCTTATTCAGTATATAATTTATATATATTTTTTATAAAATTTAACTAAAATACTTGCATATATATTTGCTAGTATATATAAGCTAATATTCAGCCTATAAAACAGTGGTATGCAACGTTTTTTTGGCAACAGAATAATATTACCACTGGATCATTATTGGTGTTGATGTGCCAGGAAAGTTTAGCTAATGAGAACAGTGAAAAAAAAAAAAAAATTAGGTATAAAGCAGCAAGGTCAGCAGCAGTTGCCAGGGAACAGTTAAACTATTTAGCATCGTCTGGCACAAGGCCAAAAGTACTAGATGAGGGTATTAGTACAAAGTGAAACACAATCAGCCTCATCCAGGATTTAAATTTGGTTCACTGCTACCATTTTCTAAGAGTTTCCCTTCTCCTAGACTGGTTGCTTTAACAATGCTAAAAAGCCCAGTCAGTCCTAGTATTTACCCATAGCTGGGGGGAGAACTGATGGATTCACCCCCTTTCCCAAGGGCATTAGTCCGAAGTGAAACACAAACAGTCTCATCCAGGATTTGAAATCAGGTTACCAATTCCATTTCCTACGATGACAACCTCTCGTTAAGTTTACCTCTGTAGAAGGGGCCAGTTTAGCTGAGTCGTTAGAGCATCCACCTAAGAATTGCAAGGATATTGCAAGTTTGATACGAGTCCCCACTAACTCAGTATATGAGTAGCACAGATTGGGTAATCTGATCTGTGCGATAAAGTGGGGAGTAGTGAGATTTATTTTTGCTGAGGTGGAGCGCCACACCTACCGTCAGCTCCCCACTTTACTGCACAGATCAGACTATGCAACTGTACTCCTCATACACAGTATTGACCTGGAACCTTACAATTCCGAGCCGGGTGCTCTATTGACTGAGCTAAACCGGACCCTATAAACTAAACTGATAATGATTGTAAATTAAAAAAAAAAAAAAAAAAAAAAAAAAGAAGTTAACTTACCCTTGTCTTCTGTTTCCACCAGGATCCAATCTTCGTCTGTGATTTGAGTTTTTAGGTCAATTTTTGGATCTTGTTCTGTGGATTCTGGAGTTGAACTGTACCCAAACAAAAAATTTGACACTCCTCTAAACATTTTTCTGCAAAAAGAAAGAAAAACAAATTTTCAGAAATAGAAAAAGAAGACTTCCATCAAACCAATCTTTGTTATTTTAGCTTCAAGGGCATTAAAAATAAAAGGGGGGGGGTTAATCCTACTTAACGGACATAAATTCCACCATCATATGTCACCCACCGAAAGAAAAAAAAAATACTAAAAATCCAGGATCTAACTGAATTTAATGAAATTTTTAGTGTTAATACATTAATGAATAAAAGATATAATGCTCTGTGCTGATATTGAGTGCTGCATGGAGGACCTGCTGAGAGCGATGAGTGATAGGGACAGTTGGTGAGAGATTGTCATGGATATCTGTGCTGCTGGCGTGTCATGATGATAATCTGATAATCAAAACATTTTAAATGTTGACTAAATTCTAAAATATTATTAAATCATCTTATTTTTCACATTTATTTATTATCTTCCAAACACACACACACATATATATATATTATATATATATATATATGAAAATAGATGGAAATTAATCCGACAGTATGAATTTAACATTTTGAAAAAATATGATGTTGTTATGTGATTGCTGACAGATCTGTTTCGACCAAATCGATAAGTTGGTCTTCATCTCCCATCTATGTCGCTCTTTGATGAAGACCAACTTATCAATTTGGTTGAAACAGTACTGTCAGCAATTACATAACAAACATCATATGTTTTTTCAAAATGTTAAATTTCATATATATATATATATATATAAGCCAGTCTTACACAGATGAAATTTTGTGATGATTAAATGTCTATTTCAGAATAACATGCTAAATTTTCACATTGTACATAACAATAAAGTTGAGGACAAAAGTTTAAAAAATCTAAACAAAAACTAGTTAGGTATTTTGTTGTACAAAATACAGCCAAAGAATTTTAAGTGAAATCCTTCTTTTTTTTTTGTTTGATATGGTTATGCCGACAATTTTTTGGAGAATATGTGCTTAATTGAAGTCATACCTAATTTGAAAATTAATTAGTTGATAATTAATGAATTAGGCGAATATATCTGTTCAAATGTAAGGCGTAAACAAATCGAGAAAAAGTCATTCTCTGTATGTATTCGGCCTATTATGCCTCAGAGTTATAGACTGAAAGCCGCTTTGAGTGTCATTTGAAACCCCAACTGCCTAGCTGACAGGTGGGGATTCTAACCGTTACACTAGCTGGTTTTCTCAGATTTCTTATTTTGTTTATAAACTGATATATCCTACATTTTTGGAGACTTGCTGCATGACTGTATGAAAGTACACAAACAGTTTGTTTGATACATATATATATATATATATATCTCAGATCTTTGCCCTAATGAGCTACTAAGTAAAACTGTTAGTAGGTTATTTGACTCATTAGGTTTAACTTTATTATTTGCTCTACTTAGGTATTGAGCACTCTTTACTTTTTAGCTTTAGAAAATCCTGGCGATTTATATATATATATATATAT
>CM042171.1:18926463-19001463 GCA_023376005.1 Doryteuthis pealeii | reverse complement strand
ACAAATCGAAACACTGCAGTGTAGGCGAAATAAACATTACTGCTTTATGAACTTGTGTTTTTTCAATTTTTCATAATATTACATATATATTTAAAATGAGCATTTTTTATACAAAAATTCAAAAATACAACCGAAAGCATATCCATTAATCTAATTTGCAGTCCAAAAACATAACAGCAAGAAATGTCTTCGTATAAACACTATTAGCAACCTGATGATGGTGAAATAACCTGAAACCTGGGTAGTTACTTATGGAAAATTATATTTAAAAATTAAACAAATAAATAATAAATATATATATGAGTATAAAAGGTGGAATGAAAACATCACACAATGCTGTTAAAGAAGAAAACAATTTATAATATAATCATAGCTGATACTGATCAATATTTCGATTTTACAAAAATCATCATCAGAGCTCATTCACTCCGTAGAGAAGAATGTCAAATCAGTTCACAAAACAAAAAACCTTATTACTGCAAAAGAACAAAAGTCGTTACATTATTCACCAATGTGGGCATTGTCGCCATATATATGTCGGTCATGTCTCTATGTATACGTTTTGTCAGTAAAACATATCCAAATGTAGCGGATTTTTGAGATGTTGGCAACAAGACGAAACAATTTAAACGGAAGGGGATGGGTATTAAGAAATGTGACGGTTGGAATTCAAAAGATTTTTAGTAAAGGAATTTTTAATGATTAATTATCATATATAGTAGTAATGGATCTGTGAGACTAGCTAACCATTACATCACAATGAGATGCCCAAAAAGGGTGACATTAAACTGTATCTGATAGTGAGGCTCCAGTTATGGGGTGAACAACTAAAGCTGTCTAACCCCTACCCTGTACCCCATACAGTATAATTCGTTTCCAAGAAAATATTGAAATGTATTTACAGTTACCTGGAAATGGTAGGAGAAGAACAAATTTTCTACATTCCTTTTGATTTTTATGTGACGCAGGATGCGTACCTATCAGCATCTCTATATATATGATAATAAATAAAAAATACATATATATATTTATAATAAATAAAAAATAAGTGAATCCTGTACTCCACAACATAGAGTTCCTTCATTTATTTTTTTGATATTGTTTTAAATGCTTCATGATAACGCCCAACTTCAACATAAAAAAGACATATAAATATATACCGAGAGAAGCATACAGAGACCCCTAAACTACAACATGAATATATATATATATATATATATATATATATATATATATATATATATATAGGCAGTGTAATAGAAATTAAAAGCACATATTTCTACTAATAGTTTTATTTTCATGATCAGGCAATACTAGATGAAGAATCTTAAAAGTGGTACAGGAGAGTTGTTGTATATAAAAAGCACAGAATATATAACAATTCAATTTACATAACAAAAGAGTTAAAAAGAAAACAATAGAACAATAGATTTGATAAAGTCTTATTAAGTCTTTTGTTCTACAGACTTTCCTTTCAGATCTTTTATAATGTAAACCCAATTTTGTTTTCAATTAAACTCACTAAGGCTGTTATTTTGCAAAAGTGAAAAAAAAAAAAAACACTGCGGTCTGGAAATAAGAAAGGGTAAGCTCTTGATTTCAGCTTTGGAATAGACTGGTTAAAACACCACAGCTGAAATCAAACCTTTTAAACTTATCCTTTATTATGTTTCTTGATCTCTGTTATATACCCTTACCTATTCTACGAGGGTGAGTCAAAAAGTAATGGCATTTTCTTTATTTCATGTGAAGTTTTTTTTTTATAAAACTAAGGCCTACATTGAGACCCTAACAAGAAGAATCCGACGAGTAAGATCCAACTTGCCAATTGACAATGTCCTCCTTCTGCATGACAATGCTTGACCACACACAAGCATCAGGACAAGGAAGAAAACTGGGTGGACAACTTTACCGCATCCTCCATACTCACCAGATTTAGCGCCTTCAGACTATTATCTCTTTGGCCCCATGAAAGAGGGTTTGAGAGGCAAACATTATTCGAGTGAGGAGGAAGTGAAATCTGTAGTGAAGAAGTGGCTCAAAGAACAGTCAACAGAATTTTATGTGGGCAGGGATACATACTCCCATTCGAAGGTGGAACATTGATATTGAGAGAAACGGTGACCACATGGAGAAGTAGAGATGTATGATACATGTTCCGGTGTTGGTAATTATACCTGCCCTAAACAAAATGGCATTACTTTTTGTACAGAGTAAATCTAAAAAGGGGGTGGGTGTTATATACCCTACCATGACCGGGTACAATTGTTAAGATATGTTAATTATTATTCTATGTTACTGTTGCCCTTGACCATGGATTGAATAAAGAGTTGGGTTCAAAATTCCGTGAAGGCTCCTGATTACGACAAGAAGGTTCCCAAGTTTGAAGAGAAGGTTCCCAAGTCCGACAAGAAATACCTGAAGATGGCCGGAGGGCACATCGCCCGAAATGTTGTACAGATAACAATAAAAATGGGGACAATAGTTTGAATAATCCAAATGATACAATTTAAAGAGATATATTTGCCTCATACCCCACTTGTATGGGCTGGGCACAAGGCCTTTTTAAACGTTGGCCCACCCACAAGCCAAAGCTCATGGGTGGGAAAGAACAAAAATTGCGTCGATCCCTTCGGCATTCCCCCTCAAGGGGGGCGCCTCAGGCGCTGGGCAATAAACCCAGCCCTGTCCACAAGGTGGCAAGTGTTGCCTGGGGGATAGCCCCCTGGGATCGACACTATTATTCTAAAAAACTCTCAACAAGTCCAGTGGCCGAAGCTCGCTGGACCCCCCGGTGTTAACTGGAAAGCAGAGGTTTATGATACAATTTAAAGAGATATGTTATTTATTTCTCAGAAAAAATAAAAAAAAAAAAAATTCATGAATAAGCTGTATTCACAGTTTTAGAAGAAAAGAAAATTTATTCAAAACATGACTAAGAACAGTATTACAATTCTTGCAGAAAATACTGGAAAAACAAGTTTAGGAATTTCTACTTATATTTAGGGTTGACATGTGGGGGTGCTTAGTGTAATGGTTATCATTATTGGAAATGGACTCAGTAAACAGAGTTCAAATTCTGGACGAGGCTGTTTGTAATTCACATAGCACTAATACACTTGGGAAAGGTATGAATCCAACTATACTCCCTCCAGTTATGGGTAAATAGTTGGACTGACTGGACGTTTAACTTTGGTTAGACAACCAGTCTAAGAGAAGGAAAACTCTGAATTTAAACCTGTTAAACTCTGCTTAAGAAATCGACTTTGTGTCACATCCTGCTCATGCTGAGGGGTTGGTAAATATATACTTATGGCTGAACCCCCCTGACTTGACACTGCTTAACTTCGGTGATTGGACGAGAACCGGTGTTCTCAGCATGATGTGAATTTTTATAAATATCATCTTAACCAATTCAAGCTGACATACATTAGTTCTTACTTGATCAATGAAGTTAAGGAGTCAAAACATGTGTCTGTATGACTGGTATATATATATTATGGATTTTCGATGCATGAGGGTTCATACAATGAACACCACACAGTGATTTGTTTATAGTGGTGAAGGCTTGTGTTGGATCATCCTCACTTTTTGGCACAGTCGATAAGAAAGAATTGGTGCACGAATGCCACAAACCCAATCAACGACTGACCGCAGGAATTTTGAATTCAGAGTTATCCCTCTCCTAGACTGGCTACCTACCCAAGGTTAAAGAGCCCAGTCTGCCCTACTATTTTACTCATAGCTGGAGGGAGAATATATGGGTTCATACCTTTCCCAAGGGTATTAGCGCTATCTGAAATGTTAACAGTTTCGTCTAGGAATTGAACTCGAATCAACGAGTCCATTTTCCACGACTCTAACCACTAGCCTACATTTTTATATGGCTTTAAGCCGACAATTTTTTTTTTTTTTGAGGATATGTGCTTAATTGAAGTCGTACCTAATTTTGAAAATTAATTAGTTAATAATTAATGAATTTAGGCGGGCATATATGTTCAAATGTAAGGCTAAACAAATCGAGAAAATGTCAATTTTGCAGTTTAGAAATAAATATTACAATAAAGACTACATCTGCATACAATGTATTCAAAATTTTAGAGGCAGAAATTTACTGGATGGAATTGAATTGACGTGAATTGAAATTTTGCACACACTTCATTTATCCACCAAGAAGGCACTGATCATATTGTGATTAAAGGAAAGTCTTCCTGCAAGAAAAAATCTGTAAATCGGAGTTACCTCCCTTCTTTCTCTACTTGCTAACTATTCATTTGATCCCAATAAGCAGATTCTTAGATTGAAAGTGGACTAAATCATTTGGTAATCTGAATATTAGTTACATAAATTAGAGTAACCTCCCCTTGTTTATTTCACTTTGAGGAAGCCATATGTTTTGGTCGGCCATTTTCATTTCACCGTAAATCAATACAACTGCATGTTTCAACACGAAAATATCATAAAACGTGTTCTTAATAACAGAAGTTCATTTCACATTTTACGATATTTTCGTGTTAAAACATGCAGTTGTATTGATTCGAACAAATTCGTATTTTCAGTGTAGATTTACGGTGAAATGAAAATGGCCGACCAAAACTTATGGCTTCCCCAAAGCGAAATAAACAAGGAGAGGTTACTCTCATTTATGTAGCTAATTTCAGATTACCAATTATTTGGGGTACATTTGGATTTAAAAATTTTTTAACCCTTAATACATACGTACACGAATGTACATGAAATGACTGGTTGTTCTACATTGAGATAAAAATGGCTATGAAATCAGACAGCATTTTCAAAAAGAGTAGTAGATATTCACTGATAATCTTACTTTAATAATGCCCCCCCCCCAAAAAAAAAATGGAGCAAGGAAGGCTTTTTAAAAGATTTACTATCAAAATATCAGCCTATATTTGGGGTCTTTTAGGCATCATGTAATATTATATCTATAACAACTTAAAACAGTTCACTTTTGCAGTTCGGAGGTGAAAAAGTGTATAACCGAATCACTACGCAACTACTTTAAGTCCATACAAGATAAATTAGTAATCCTTAACTTTTTCCTGGTAAATTCCTAGCATAAAATAAACTGAACCCTCATTTTATGTCCGTGTTTTTGCAATAAATGTTTTATTTTTCTTGCACCCGTTATTTTACAATACTAAATATATTTTCTTTATTTTATTCTTTAAAAATAAAGAAAATACATTTAGTATTGTAAAATAACGGGTGCAAGAAAAATAAAAACATTTATTACAAAAACACGGACATAAAATGAGGCTTCAGTTTATTTTATGCTAGGAATTTACCAGGAAAAAGTTAAGGATTACCCATAAATTATTGCTGTCGTTTAATTTTGCTTAAAAACTTATAAATGAATTAACGTATTTAATACTCTAAGGAAAATATAACTTAATACGTCGTATTAAGTTATATTTTCCTTAGTGTTTCATTTTTATCAAAGTTTTTAATCCCAATTGAGAAATTAAAAATTAAAAATATATACATTGACTTCGTTTCATATTCCACTAACATTTGTCCAGTAAACTACAGTAAAAAAAAATTACGCCCCTAAATTCACAGTCTATCCTCTATTTCGGCCTGGCACCCCTCTTTCTTTTATTTGTATCCAATCGTTTTTAGTGCTGCCTGAAACTTGAACTGCTAACACCAACTATTGCAGACGTAGAAAGGGAAATGAATGACCCTAGCCGAGGCCTTTCTATATGACCAACCGCCAACTGACCCTTTGCCGTGACCCATTGCCCCTCTCTGTTGAATGTGGGGTTCAACTTCCAGTCAAAATCTCGAGTTTTCCCCATTCGGTCAGGTCACACAAGTAAGGGGGGGGGGAAATTGTCTGCTAACCCTTTCAATTTAATAGATAGACATAAAAAAAAAAGAAAAGAAGAAAGAGAGAGAGAGAGAGAGAGAGAGAGAGAGAGAGAGAGAGAGAGGAGAGAGAGAGAGAGAGAGAGAGAGAGAGAGAGAGAATCCTTTGCTTGATGTTGAGAAGTCCTTTTCTTTCTATTTTCCTACCTATTTAAAAAATAAATTGCTGAACCCCTAACTTGTTTAGCAACCACTTTAATACTATTATACACGCCCACATTCATGTATATACTAGGCACTGTCAAAAATGTCGTCTGCTTTTCATTTTTGTCGTCTGCTTTTCATTTCGATTATTTGAGCTCAAATTTTTTGTCTAAGTCGAAAAATAGTAACATGAGGATCAGTAAAAAAAAAAAAAAGAAAAAGAAAAAAGAAAGAAAATAATATTACATGCGTAATCTATTTTAATATATTTTAAACTATTTTTTCATACCTATGTATGTATGTGTATAATATACAGTCTAGGTACTGGCAATAAAATCGTCTACTATGAGTTCTAAAAGCGAATTAAAAATAATTAAATCTATCATTTAAGGTCAAACTTTGTCTAAATCGATAAGTAGTAACATAATGACCATCATTAAAAAAAGAAAAATATCATTACATATGCAGTTTATTTTTAATAGATTTAAAACGATTTGTTTTGGTCAATTTCGACGCGATCCGCCATTCTGTCTATTTTTCAATGGTTTTACGCGCTTGTTTACAATTTTAATGTAACATTCGCGATTGCAAAAAATTTACAAAAAATCAGGTATTATCCGATTTTAATGAAATTTTCAGTATTGATTTATCAATTAATGAATTTTATAATGCACCAGTTATTTTATTTCAAAACTTTAATGTATGTGTATATTATACACATACATTTTTGCAGTTTTCTCTGTCTTGTAGATGTGCTCTTTTTACCGTGATTTATTTCATTGTTACAATTAAGAAATTCAGTGAAAAACATTATATGTAAGTTTAGGCTTTGTTCTTAAGGGGAAATGTAAAATAAATGACAATTTACAGTTTTAATTTATTTTTAAATAAAAGTTTAAAGAAAGGCGGAGGTGTTGTTGTACCGAAACTTTAGTCGTATGGTCACACAGAGACGCTCGTATCTACCTACATACATACTATATGCATTACTGTACTTAGATATAGAATATCTTATGATATCACACAATGTGACAATATCAATGAATTGTGGTTTCATTTATTTTAAAATGACTGATAGAAACAATTTTAATTTGTTGATTATGGTTGTGTCACCATAATAAACTTTAGAGTGTGTTTGCTTTTTATGGTATAAAAACAAATAAACGCCTTAAAAAGATTTTAAAAATTAAAGATGTATAAATTATACATCTTATTTAAAAAAAATCTTTTTAGAATTAGGCGTTTCAGATTTTAAATGAATTTTATATTAATTTACCATAGCAGAAATGCCTAATTAAATCAGAAAGTTTTGAAATAAAATAACTGATGCATTATAAAATCATTCATTGATAAATCAACACTAAAATAATTATTAAAATCAGATAATTCCCCGAATTTAGGTAATTTTTTTTCTCAATGAGGGGGGGGGGTGATTTTTTGTAAAATATGGATTTTACGTCAAATTAAATAGCATTTGTGGCAATGTTTACGATATATTTGAGCAAAATTGATCGAAAAAATAGTTTAAAGTGTATTAAAAATAAATTACGTGTAATATATATATTTTTTTACCGATGCTCATTATGTTACTACTTTTCGACTTAAACAAAAATCTAACCTTAAATAATTGATTTAATTAATTTTAATTCTTTTTTTTTTTAAATGAAATCGAATGAACATTTTGGCAGCGCCTACTTTTATGGCATAACAAAAGAAAAAAAGAAAAAAAAAACGCTTTAAAAAGATTAAGAAAATATAATATATTTTCTTAATCTTTTTAAAGTTTTGATTATATATTTAATATATAATCAAAACTTTAAAGATAAAATAGCCCTTATATTTAATGTAAATATATTTTATTCTAAAACTTTATTGAAATTTTTTAAGGCAAAAATATTTTGCCTTTTATATTTGTTTTGAAAATTTTTTTAATGAAAAAGTTATAATTGTAACAAAAGATTTTTAATGTAAAAGTTATAATTGTAACAAAAGATTTTTTTTTAATTAAAAAAGCAAAGTAAAAAAAAACTTTCTTTCTTTGTTGATAATGAATAAGCGAATACGTTTTTCTGTTGTTCCTTTATCATTTCCTTGTCTGATAACATTTTTTCAAGGACTTAAAAAAACAAAACAATAAAAACTTCCCACCCCGCGTTGTTGCATTTTACTAATCAAACAAAAACCGTTTAAATTATCATTCAAATTAAACCGACCAATCAGATTGATAGTTTTCTCAATAATCATCCAATCAGATCACTTCTTTTTACGTAATCTTTGGCATTAGCCTGGAAGCAAGATTATGTCGTATTGAAAATATTTCATTGCTATTTGCAAAGTATAAAAATTGATTTGTTGACATTTCTTTTTTTACTCAGCTCCAAAACATTAACAATAAGATAACGACACACCTAAACATTAATTAATATGACAGAATGAAAACATGCACTGTGATTAAAACTAGTTGAAAACTAGGCCATTTTACGTAATATCACTGATTACGTAAAATGGCCTATTTAAAATAGTTTTTTTTATATAATCTTTTTTACCACGTTTCACTTTGCGAACAATAGTAAACACGCATATTTATTTATTTATCTTAGATAGATAGATAGATAATATTTATTGATTCATTCATTCAATTGGACTTTTAAAAAAAAATTATAACAACAATCATTTTTATTTTAGAAGTGAGTCACTTTTCGTAAATTTCGTTTGCTTTTCTCTTTGTTGAATTTAAGAATCTGTTTATTTTATTTTTATTTTTTATTTTTGTCCAGTATATAAAATAAGACATAAAAAAACAACAATTTGGTGCAATATTTATTCATTATTTTCATCCTGTATCAGTTTCATTTGATGATTTTGAAAAGAATTTTAATTTTAGGAAAAATATTAATTAGGGAATTTTACTGCTATCCGTGTGGTTGTCATGGCAACGTTATGAACGCTGATCATTATGAAATTAACATTTGCACAACTCGACACTAATTCACCCACCCGCTATAAGATGTCTTTAGTTTTTATCACCTCCAGACTATTAAGAAGATGGCGACTTACGGCCTATTGGCGATATATAACTTTGCAGACTAAAATGTAAGGTAAAGAAGAACAGTTTTCTCGTTTATTCCTACCATAAAATAAACTGAACCCTCATTTTATGTCCGTGTTTTTGCAATAAATGTTTTATTTTTCTTGCACCCGTTATTTTACAATACTAAATATATTTTCTTTTATTTTAATATTCATTTCAATGTGTATATTGATATTCTAAAAGTTTTTTATTTTGTGAGAATGTTTAGTTTTAAAGTGGGGGCTCGTTTTACAATTTAGGCATAAATTGGATCCTCCTTTTATGACCGTAATTTTGTTTTTTCGTCGACGATGATTAAAATCTGACGTTTTTATTTTAGAGTACCAAAGCCAAAAAGAAAAGAAATAACAACAACAAAAGGTAATATTCAACTTTTTACTCGTAAATTCCTACCATAAAATTAGGCTTGGGCATTTTATGGTAGGAATTTACGAGTAAAAAGTTGAAGTGTAAAAACGTACCCCCACTTTAAAACTAACCATTTTCACGAAATAAAAACTTTTAGAATATACACATTGAAGTGAATATCAAAATAAATAAATAAAATATATTTAGTATTGTAAAATAACGGGCGCAAGAAAAATAAAACATTTATTGCAAAAACGCGGATATAAAATGAGGGTTCAGTTTATTTTATGGTAGGAATAAACGAGAAAACTGTTCTTTTTTACTAAATGTAATTTCTTTAGTAGAAAAAAGAAAAGAAAAAGAAATGAAGCAAGTAATTGAAGCTTACTCTTTTATCTAGTTTAGTTTGGTTTCTATGGCATATCAACCTTCGTGGGTTATTTAATACCATAGCCAACCTTGTAGAAGAACAGTAGTGGCACTACTTAATCCTGAGCTGGGTGGGGAAATGAAGGAATTCATAACTTTCCCAGAGGTATTAGTTCGAAAGTGAGCATGACTGAGATTCGAACTCGCTTACTACGATATCGCAGTCCGGTCGGCTCTTATCTGGATAATGAATGTAAGTATTACAGTTCTGTATAATGTATATTAGGTACCACCAATTTTCCCTGTGAAATTTACCCCCCCCCCTCTATATTTAACACATTGAAACTTGCATAAAGGTTAATATTATCTTGAACATTTTTTTGGCCAAAATTCTTTGTCGAAAGAAGAAACATTACAAAATCTCCTGATGATTTTTAAAAACTTTTTTCAGCTTACGGAAATAATGAAAATTATAAACGAAAAACAATGTTTACATTTTTGCACCGCTAAATCAATTGAAATTTAACGTAGCTAAAAACAAGTTATGACTAGAGGCTTTTAAAAAAAAAATCTATGAAAAATAAATTGATGGTCCGATTTTCACGAAAATTTCCATGATTGCTTGCTTATCTTTTGATGAAAATATGTATGAAATAGTTTTTGTTTCCTAAAATATAATAAGGGAATATCATATCAGAAGATTTATGAATATATGAATGAATGAAGAACCATGAATACAGAATTCTGCTAAAAAATATCAATAAAGAAACCGACCGTGTCGTAAAAAAACGGACTGTTTTACTTATTTTTCAAGATAACGGCGAGTAATTTCCCCCCAATCGGATAATTTGATCTTTAAATTAACTGTTTTTCTTTGTAACAACTCTGTTTGTTATTTCTTTTTTTGCGAGATTTTTTTTTAAAAGTTCAAAAATATTTACGTTTCTTCCTTCAATCTGGCCTAAACTGATCACAATTCAAACATGTTTAGCTGTCGGTAGAGCATCCGCTCTACGGACCACAAAGTTCCGGGTTCAATATCGACTCTCGCCAGCTTGCGATTAGGTGGGGAGCGGATGGTTGGTGTGGCACTCCACCGCACTAAAAAACAATTTTCCTGGTCCAGCGCTAGTGAAAAGGGGATAGTCTCCCTCGTTGTCTGGCTGATACCGGCAATAGGCCACTCTCCCAAGTTTACTTTTATTTATATAGCGGTGGGTAAGGCATTAAAAAAAATACTAATGCGGAATAACGCGCAAGAAATAATATTATTATATTAAGTATAAAAAGCATTGCGTTTCAGTACATTTCACGGAAATACGCGAAACCTTTGAGACGTTTGGGTTAGGTTTGATGGTTTGTTTTACGGCATATCAACCTCAGTGGGTTATTTAATGCCGATAAAGTTTTGAAATAAATCAATTCTTAATGGATAATACAATTTTGTTTAATAACTCATGTTTTTCTATTTAACCCATAGATGGGACCCTAACAGGTACTACCACTCCGGGTCAGAGTGGACCAGGAAGCAATGGTGATGAAGGGGTGCTCCACATTCCCCAAACTACCAAAACTGGAACCTCACCATCAGATAGTTTAACGTCATTCCCAGGACAAGTAGACCCTCAGTCACCGCCTTCTAGCACCCATATGATAAAAAGGGGTTGGGGGTTGCCATAAGGGCAATAGGGTTGGGACAATCATATAGGTGCTAGGGCTTGAGGTGACTAGCCGATTGATCGGAGGGGGCCTCTCCGATCGCCCGTCTAGCCCAAGATAGGGCCAAAGTGGAGTATTGCAAGTCATGAACTGCTCATCCACCTGGGTTCTATCCTTAAGCATCACGGGTCGCCACCACCGACAGGCGGGCTTGGGTTAGGGTTAGGATTAGGCTACTTCGGATGTTACCGTAGTAATCTAATGCTATTTATACGTAAAATGCGATTCTAATGATATTATTTCTTGTGTGCTATTCTGCATTTGTACCTTTAGAATTATTGAATAAATGCTTAAAATAATATTTAAGCATAATTCAAATATGCTTAAAGGTGTGATATCTATGATAACTAAGTGTGATATCCTATTTGCTACCCTGTCAATATCTTGTACCTTCTGCCCCCCCCCCCGACACACACAAAAAAAGTTATTCTTACGGAGGCGCGTGGTCTAATGGTTAGAATCGTAGGAAATGGACTCGTCGACCCGAGTTCAAATCCTGGACGAAGCCACAGTTCACGTAGCGCTAATAATACCCTTGGGAAAGGTATGAATCCAACTACTCTCCCTCCAGCTATGGGTAAATAGTAGGGCAAACTGGGCTCTTTAACCTTGGTTAGGCAACCAGTCTAAGAGAAGGAAAACTCTGAATTCAAACCTGTTAAAGTCCGCTTGGGGTGGTCACTACTAGAATAGATCACTAATTAGGACTGAGCCTATTCTATTTAACGGTGCAAAAATGAAAACAAATTGTTTTTCAATCATAATTTTCATTATTTCCGTAAGCTGAAATTTTTTTTAAAATCATCAGGAGTTTCTTTAATGTTTCTTCTTTCGAATGGAAAAATTTTTTTCAAGATAATATTAATTTTTATGCGAGATTCATTGTGTTAAATAGGGGGGAGGGGTAAATTTCACAGGGAAAATTGGTGGTACCTAGTGATCTATTTCGATTTTTTTTTAAAAATTTACCAGACTGAAAACAGAGTCGGCTTGATTTCGGGTTATTTCCTATAACTCAAACATAAACAAAGGAGGGGGGTACTCTTGAATGATAAATTATATATTTATTTTCCCATTAAACTAACCCTAAACCCGTCTTTTTTCCCTAGTAGATCAATAAATAAATAAATAAATAAATAATCAGTCAAGAGTGGTTCCCCTTTGTTTATGTTGGAGTTATAGGAAATAACCATGATTTCGTCTATATTACAAATCTTTCTTCATTTTGTTTTATGTGTGTGTGTTTGTTTGTTTAAGTCCTGAACTTCATGATTTTGTTAGATTGAATTCGCATCAAATCAGCCGCTATTACCAGACTAGACTGACGACCTATAAATGAACTCTCACTAACAACATTAACTTACTATGACCTCTTCTTATCCAGGGCGGCCCATAAAAACTGACACATGAAAAAAAAAAATTAATCAGTCTTTTGAGTCATAAAATATAGTCCAAGGAAATATCTTAATAATTATCTGCGAAAAATGATATCTTTTATAGATTATCTATAAAATGCACCTTAATTCGGGCATTTTGTATAACTTTGCTCAAGGTTTCTCTGGTCAATCCTCTTATCTGTACGTGAATATTTTTCGGCTAAACTTGCAAATCGGTTGGAAAATTAGGGTGACCCAGAAAGAACAGAACTCATAGATTTTGTAATAAAACTGTTAATCTTAACTAGGGTTAGGGTTTAGGGTTGGGGTAAAGATCATTCATTGACACATAAACACCAAAAATTTCATTAAAATCAGATAATTCCCTGATTTTTGGTAAATTATTTTTCTGTGTGTGTGTGTGTGGGGGGGGGGGTTAAAGTCATTTGGTCAAAAACGCATTTTAGGCTCATTTTGCCAGTCGCTATTTTCTCGTAGAAAAGCCACCATAATTTTTTTTTTTCGTTTCTATTCATAACTTCGGTCTTTTATCTCTTTATTTATACTGTAATTAGTATCTTGAAACAATTTTACGCCCCCAGCATAAGGGGGGTCAAAATTAAGTGACCTGAAAAAAAATGAGAAAGTTTTGAAATAAAATAAATAATGCATTATAAAGATCGTTCTTCGATAAATAAACACTGAAAATTTCATTTAAATCCGATAATTCCCTGATTTTTGGTAAATTATTTTCTGTAGGGGGGGGGCTAAAGTCATTTGGTCAAAAATGACTGAGGCTCTCTTTTGCCAGTCCCTAGTTTAATGGGAAAATAAATAAATAATTTGGGTTCTGTTTTTTTCTGGGTCACCCTGTAATATGTTTTAATTTTCCGACCGATTTGCAAGTTTAGCCTATTTTTCTTAAGCTGTAGCAATGAATTAAAAAAAAGTTTCAATATTTTGTGGGCCACCCTGTAGTTGTTATGATGGTTCCTTAAAAGAAACTTATCCATTCTTTATTAATAAATGGGCCATTTTCATCTTTTCCATCTACTTTCTCGATAAGGTTGCTTACGGTACCTGTTCTTAATAAGTGGTCACTCATTTAGGTACTGAACAGCTAACTGTGCATATCGCATTCGTGCGTCCTGGCCTCCTGCCTTAAAAAAAATAAGCGGTACCTGCTCAAAATGTGAACCGTGCTAGTTATGAACCACTCAAACTACTGTTTAAAGGCATTTTCCCCGAAAAGTTAATGCGATATGAAAGCAATACTTACCACAGTCTTTTCTCGACAAGTAAATATAGATATTTTACCCTCTCCTCTTTACAATATTTTTTAATGGTTTGAAGGCGTTAACATCAACAAGTTAATGCGATAAGAAAGCGATATTTTACAACCACCCCCCAGGTTTTTTATCGACAAGTAAATGTAAATATTTTAAATATGTAAATATTTTTCCTTTTAAAACATCTTTTCTTTTTTTTTCTTTTTTTTTTTTCGTATTTTCATTTTATTTTAATTCAAAACAACTGTTTCAGAATTTTTGAATAAATAGAAACGAGTTTCGAAAATAAAAACAATTAATATAGCATGGGTCAGATTTTGAGCAGGCATCGCTTAGCATTTTTAGGGCAGGAGACCAGGAAGTACGAATGCGATATGCACCCAGACAACTTTGATGATTTGATCGTAACCAGTATTTTCAGCATAACTTGACCGTAAGTGACTGCCATTGTTTACACATAAAAAAAAGATTTTACACATTAGTAAACAAAATAGCTCTTAAATTTAATTATTGGCAACCACAACTCTATTATATATTTTGAGAAACACTAAGCACTAGTTAAAACTAGCAGCGGGTACCCGGTGTCGCCTGGGTAGAGGGGGATTTTTTAAAAGTTAGTCCCACAGATCCATCATTACTGAATCGTGAGTTGAATCCTCGTGGGATGCCCCATATAAATCCCTATGTAAAAAAAACCCCACACAAACACACCTTGCATTGATCCAGCTACTTTGAAAAAAATATCAAATGAAAAAAAAAATCCATGCTGTTATCATTTAAATTTTATTTTTTTAATTATCTTCACAAATATAAATCAAATCATTATTTTTGCTCAAAAAACAAGCCCTGGTGATATTTAATGTGTATTTGTCATTAATTGTTTTATTTTCGAAGTTTCATCCGGACATACATATACACACAACTGCCCATCATATATGTATGGATAGATATAGATAGATAGATAAATAATATCTGCTGGGTAAGTAAACGAGTTTGTGTTAGTCTGGGTATCAACTGCTTTCAAGTTATAGACATATTTTGAGGAGTGAAGGATTTGAATAAATACAACAAAATGTGGTTGAGAATAGAGGAAAGTGTGGATATAACAACATAGACAGTTAAATTCAATTGATATTTCGCCTCATTATTGGATGATGTTTTTTAAAACTTTAATCACATAAGTGCTTGTACATTCTGCTTTTATAGTGAAAAGGTAAATGGGCGAGGGAAAGTCGGGTGGGTTGGTGTGTAGGGAATGGTACTTCTATTTTTATGGGGTCAGTTGGTTGGCTTAAAAGAGAATTTGATATTTGGACTATGGCTAACTACCCCTGATTGAAAAACATTACCAAAAATCAGGGAATTATCCGATTTTAATGAAATTTTCAGTGTTGATTTATCAGTGAATGAATTTTATAATTCATCAGTTATTTATTAAAAAATTTACTGATTTGTTTCAGGTCACTTAACTTTGACCCCTCCTTATTTTGGGGGCGTAAAATATCGGTGGGGTTATAATATAATTAGATATAATTGAAAAACTTGAAGAAAAAAATTACAAGGAAAGATTTTGGAAGAGAATAAGTACCAAAAATCTGAAAATTAGATGTAAAAAAAAATTTTTTTTTAGATTTTTTAATTATTCTGTTGTATATGAAATAATTATTTTAGATTATCAGTGAAATAATTATACCTTGACATTTGTTCTGTTTAAAAAGTTGGGGGCTAAACTTTTAAACTGAGATTTCTCCATTAATTATTACACCAGCCTACTAAAGTAAGCTTGTTATTAAATAATATTTGTTTCTAGAATCTAAAAATATGAATTTTAAAACTTAAAATTATGGGCATTATATTTTAAATGTATTTTATCTATTAACTAGGTATATAAATTGTTGTTCTAGATGCTACTATGGATGACTCTAAAAGTAACATTTATTTTAAAGAATTTTGATTTATTTCCATTGAATCAGTTTGATTGAATTGATTCAGAAACTTAAAAGAAAGGTAAGTTCATTTCTTTATCACTATTTTTAATTAAAACATTCATTGTAATTCAAAATGAATTACATTTTAATATTAAGTCATAAACACCTAAACAGCCTCAGTTTTATGAACCCCCAAAAGGTGGGGGCGCAAGTAACCTGAAAGAAATCTGCAATTCTTTAAATGAAATAACAGATGCATTATAAAATTCATTGATTAATAAGTCAACCTTGAAAATTTTATTAAAATTAGATCATTCCTTGTTTTGGTAATTTTTTGTTTATCAATCTGGGTTAGTGAATTGTCACTTATTGGCTACCATAGTTTTAGGATATCCTGCTAAACTTGTTTTCTTTTAGACTAAAGGAAAACAGTTTTGTGGTCTGTGTGTTTGGAACAAAAATAAATGATATTACATTTAAATGAATATCAATAAGTTAGTTTTTTTTGTGTACATAGTATATTTAATGTTTTTTGTTATTGATTTCTAAGAAATTTTTATTATTTTTTTCTAATTTTTAATAACGTTTTGTAAGTATGTAAATTAGTGTCGGATTTCATAGATATTTGGGCTAATTCAATGTTTTAATGGATTAAGAAATTAATTACATTTGTAATATTATTTTTCTTTTTTTTTTTTCTTTTTTTTTTACTGATGCTCATTATGGTACTACTTTTTCGACTAAAACAAGAATTTGAGCTTAAATAATCGATTAGGTTAATTTTAATTCGTTTTTTAAGTGAATATCTGTTTAAATTGTTGGTCCCTAGTTTGTACATATGACAAAAACTTAAATTCAGTTTCTGATTGTAAAACTGAATCTGGGTGTGAGGTTTCAATTAAGGAGCTCTGGGAAGTGTGGAGTACCCCTTCATTGCCATTACTCCCATGCCCACATTTTAAGGTATTTTTAATTTTTTCTTAATTATTGAATTATATCGCTTAATTATTAAAAAAAATCAAAACCCAAATTTTGTGTGTTTCTTAGTTATAAGCATTTCAATTAATATGCAAGATTTCAAATCTGAATGACCTCTCGTTTGTGAGTTATAAGTCAACACGTACATACCAAACTTCTTTTTATATATATATAGATGCTCTGAATGTAGTACAATAGAAAAGGATGGTTCCAGTGTTTTATGAAAAAAAGTTTTAATAAATACATGCACTCTATTATTGATTTATATTATACTTTGTTTTATTTTAATATATATTTAAAATTATCTAACATATAGATATAATGTTGCCTATTAATAAGTAAAAAGTAAAGTCGAGGAGGGCCTAAAGGCGGTATCAGCCAGACAGCGAGGGAGTCTATCCCCTTTTCAATAGCGCTAGACCAAGGAGATTGTTTTTTAGCATCTGAGGTGGAGCGCCACACCTACCATCAGCTCCTTACTTTACCGCACAGATCCCTGTGCTACTCATACGCTGATTAGGCGAGGACCGGCATCAAACTAGGAACCTTGTGGTTTCTAGCCGAACACTCTACCGACTGAGCTAACCCGGCCCATTCTGTACAAACTAGGGACCAACAATTTAAACACAGATTTTCACTTAAAAAACGAATTATAATTCTTTTCTCTATACTTTTTTTTGAGACACAGAGCTTTAAACAGATATCTAATTTATAGAATTTGAAATTTATTAAGGAACAAACTCTGGTTTTACTGGCCAGCAGCAGCAGCAGCAGCAGCAGGTAGCCCCTTATGGTCATATGATGACGCTTATAAAAGCAGGCACACAGCCTCCCTCACCCTCTTTTCTACTTCCACTTTTGTTAAGGCAACAGTGTGTGTATCTCTCTGTTCCTTGTTGGTATGAGGTAGCCAACTAGAATTACTGAGCTAATTCTCTGCTTCCCCACCCCACATAGTAGGCATCATTATCACACACACCCAAGATGATAGATAAGTTTGCTACACTTCACCTTAGGAGTTAGAAGCCTTTGGCATCCTACTTGCTGTAAATACATTTGGATAAAGCTACCCAAAGAACCAAAGCTACAAGGAATTAGTACCCAAAGACTATTCTTCTGCAGGATTAAATTCTTGCAACACTAACTGCCACAAACTCTAAACACACCCAAAATTACAAATTACCAGTAGCCTATCTTATTAATAATGGAGATTGTCTATATTTCTTTCTGTAACAAAAACTACGTCACGTCACTGCTTACGTCACAATATTCTTATGCTATATACACCCAAAATTTGAGTAAGCAATTTTAAAAACTGTTTTTTTCTCTTTTTTTTTTTTTTTTTTTTTACAGTAACAAGAAGTTAACTAAGTTTACAAATAAATAAATACCTACGATTTTGTGTAAAATTGATGTGGAAAAAATTCCCTCCTAAAACTTGATAGAAAATTGATATCCATAATTGATAATGAAAGAAAGAAGAGTCAATAAATTTTATCTGCTTGTTTGTGACTTAGACAGCAAACAGGTATTTTAATATTTTTTGAAATAACACATCTTGAACTAAGGTTTAAAAAAATGGCCACAAAAAATAGTTCAACTATCTTTGGCAGCTGTTGCAAAGTCATTGATTGGTTAAAAAAAGAGAACAGAGACATACTTTTTTTTTCTTAAACTAAATATTTGATTGATTAAGTCAAAATTTCTATTGTTGCTTTCATAAACAAATGTCAAATAAAAACAACAATTTCGGTTGGTCTGAAAGTCTTGTCACCCCTACATATTGTTTTAACTCATTATTTTTTTATTTTAATAATATAATATACAGAGTGGTCCGAAAGTCTTGTCACCCCATCTTATTTTTTGTTTTAATAATATGATATACAAGTTATGTAATTTTACTTCTAAAAAAAAAAAAATCTTTAAAAATTAAATTATTTTCTAGAATTTCAGATTGTATTATGTAATTATTTTACCTTGATTCATACCTTGTAGAAAGAATGAATCCAACTACTCTCCCTCCAGCTATGGGTAAATAGTAGGGTAGACTGGGCTCTTTAACCTTGGTTAGGCAACCAGTCTAAGAGAAAGAAAATTCTGAATTCAAACCTGTTAAACTCCACTTGGGGTGGTCACTACTAGAATAGGCTCAGTCCTAATTTCACTAATAAGTAACTAACCTCTAAAAATATGCAGGGGGTGACACGACTTTTGGACCACCCTGTACAAGAACGATGAACAGTACTAACAACTAAAAGACAAGTACCTTAGGGTGGGGTTTAGTTTTAGACTAGTATTTTTCACTAAAGAATTTATATTGGAAGAAAGCAGGTAAAAAAGAACTATTTGCTCGTAAATTCCTACCATAAAATAAACTGAACCCTCATTTTATGTCCGTAAATACTAAATATATTTTATTTATTTATTTTAATATTCACTTCAATGTGTGTATATTCTAAAAGTTTTTATTTTGTGAAAATGTTTAGTTTTAAAGTGTGTGTGTGGGGGGCTCGTTTTACAATTTAGGCATAAATTGGATCCTCCTTTTATGACCGTAATTTGGGTTTTTGTCGACGATGATTAAAATCTGACGTTTTTATTTTAGAGTAGCAAAGCCAAAAAGAAAAGAAATAACAAAACAAAAGGTAATTCAACTTTTTACTCGTAAATTCCTACCATAAAATTAGGCTTGGGCATTTTATAGTAGGAATTTACGAGTAAAAAGTTAAAGTGTAAAAACGAACCCCCACTTTAAAACTAACCATTATCACAAAATAAAAATTTTAGAATATACACATTGAAGTGAATATTAAAAATAAATAAATAGAATATATTTAGTATTGTAAAATAAGGAGTGCAAGAAAAATAAAACATTATTGCAAAAACACAGACATAAAATGAGGGTTCAGTTTATTTTATGGTAGGAATTTACGAGCAAATAGTTCTTTTTTACCAGAAAGCATACTAGGTATAGATGTTGCACAAGGCCACAAGTATGGAGCACTTAATTGGGTTCGAACTGACTCTTTGAAAGTGCTTCACTGGTTGGGCATATTCTGAAAGACTGTTCAATATGCTTGAACAATGTATGAAAATAATTTTAAAGATTCTTTTAAAGATTGTTTAATTGTTTTGTCATAAAATTGACTTGTATATGTTTGGAGTTCAAATGATTATTCGAATGCTGATTTTTAAGGGCAAGCATACCCTCTACACTTGGATAGTATTATATTCTCAACTTAATCCCTTCGATTTAGCCTTGTACCAGACTACACTAAACTTTTCGACAACTATATGAACTTTTTTCAACGAACGTGCAACAGGCCTTCACATAAAAACGTTCCAAAAAACTTGTGACAACATTAATTTGTCTGTATTAAATTTGGTCTTATTCATGAAATTGATAACAAAAAAATTAATTAATTGGTTGATTGATTTCAACGGTGTGTCAACCCTGTCTAGGGTTATTTTATGCCTAGATGATAATGAATTGTGTTCATTGTGCATTGATATTTACATTTTTTTGTGAAAATGTTTCTTAGATTTTTTGCACAATCAAATGAGAATCATTTTTAAACAGATTTATTTGACACAGAGATGGGATCTTTATCTTAAAATGTATTAATCACTCTGGGTCAGAGTGGACCTGGGAGTAATGGTAATGAATGGGTACTCCACACTCCTCAGAGCTCCGGAACAAGAAAATGCAGTTTAGTGTCATACCCAAGACAAGTTTTTTTTTTGGGGGGGGGGTATTATCCCCTTCGAAGGGGGGATCAGTCAGTGTATTTTATGCCCACTAAAAAAATCTGATAAGTATTTGCGGTAGAGAAACAAACAGACAGACAGACAGACGTATTGTAAAAAAAAAAAAAATGTTTTTTTTGTTTTTTGTTTTTTTTATAGATATAGGCGAATTAGACCTTTATTTATTTTAATCTACCAAATATCAACTATTTAATTTATCAGATTTCAATAAATATATAAAAAAACGGTAAAATGTTGTTTTCTAGAAAAACACTTATCTCTTATTTAATTTTTAGTAAAATTGCCTTTAAATATTTTACTGGGGGTTTCGTAAGATTATTTTACGAAACCCCAGTAAAATATTTAAAAAGGTAAGAAGCTAATATTAATTTACATTGGCGATGAATGCTCCAATAAATTTATTTGCACAAATGTTACTCTTAGTATTAGTCATTATTTTTTGTTATTTTCAGTTCCTTTGCTCCCTTCACTAATTTTTTAAAACCATACATTAATCTAACAACCCCCAACAGTCGTCATATTTCAAGTATCACAAATAATGGCACAAGCACTTGTCATTGTGCATTGCCTTTTTTTCTCCCTATAAATTACAATCCTTAAAAATAAAATCACCCAAAATCTTAGGAAAGCGTCATTCTCTAGAAAGATTATTATCAGTAATTATTTGTCATCATTCAATGTCGTCTGGTTGACAAAACAAAAGATATAAGGAAAAGCAACAATATTCATAACTTAGTCAGACAACTCTTTCTTTCTCTTCTTCAGTCTTTGGTTTTGTTTATCAACAATAAAAAAAGACGAAGGTGGGATAAAAAAAAATGAATGGGGGGAAAGTCGACTGTTAGAAAACTAAAACTGAAATTCAACCAAAATTTTCGTTTTTATTTTTTTGTCTTAAAAATTATGTAAAAGTAAATATAATAATTTTATTATTTTCTTACTTTGGGATAGACATTTTTTTTTCAAAATAAAACTACACTACAGTTATTATTTATTTGGAAATAGTTTTTTTTAAAAAAATTTAATCTCAAGACCATGAATCAAAATGTGTTATATATTTGTGTGTGTATAAGTAATACTCTCTCTCACACACACACACGTGTGTGTATGTGTATATATTATATACACATACACACACCTATATATATGCACATATATACATACATATATTATGCATATATGTGCATAAGTAGGCGTGTGTATGTGTATACGCGTGTATATATGCTCGTGTGTATATATACACACGCGCATATATGTGTGTATATGCGTGTGCATATATATGTATATATGTGTGTATGCATGTATATATATGCATGTATATATGAGTGTGTATAATGTATATGCGTGTATATATATGTGTACGTGTGTATATATGTGTCTACTGTCTATATATGTGTATATGCATGCGTGTGTATATGTGTGTGTGTGTATGTATGTGTGTGTGTGTGTGTGTGTGTGTGAATATATGTATGTATGTGTATATGCGTGTGTGCTTATTATCTAGTATTTCGAACCTACAAAATAATCAGTATTGTTTTTAAATATTTGTATTATTGTTTTCGATGACGTCATTAAGTCAGTGTTGTTGTCGATATGATTGGAATTTATATTGTTTAGTGAAAGACAAACCCCAGAAATATACAAAGATTTTTCACCTTTCGGAGGTCAATGCATTTTTAGTCAACAAAATTATACTCATTTTAAATTTTATTAAATGCAATAGTTCAAACCAACAAGAGAATTGGTTTTAATTTTTTTAATTCAATATTTTAAGGATTTATTTTATTTCTTTTTGTCGTGGAAGTGTTGAGCTTGGATTATATTCGTCTTGGGGGAAAAATTAATTAATGATCTGATCATTGGATCGTCTTTTTCTCTTTTAAGACTTAAGAAAATAATGAAAATCAAATTCTATTTTTGAATGAAAAAAATAATGGATTGATTTTTTTTTCTTTATGAATTCACAATTTTTTGTAAATTAAAAGAAAATCGTTTTTTCGACACGAACAGAAAAACAAATTGTTTATTGATTGAAGAGAAAATCCCTTTCACTAAAAAGTCGGTCAAAAGGAAAATATTTTTGTTTACAAGAAAAATGATATTGTCATTTTTATTGTCAATAAATTCGAAGGACATTCACTTTAAGACGAAAAATAATAAAATATTTGGATCATCTTTATTGTAAAAAGGAAAAGAGATGGGTTTTTTTTAAACCTTAAAAATGAACGATTGTTTAATGTTTAAGTAAGTTAACTACTATGCATTTTTGAGGACTACTAGAAAACAAGAAAGTTTACAATATAAATTAATTTATTGAAATGAAATAAAAGATTTTAGAAATACAATATGCAGTAACATTAAAGATAAAATAAATTTAAAAAACAAACAAACAATAAAAGTTTCTTGTGAAAAGGGATGCAGTAAACAAAATATCAGCTTTTGAACAGAACTAATTTCGACTCACGTGACTGACTTGTTTAACGTTTTCTTATGGAATTGAATGTTTCTTTGAAAAATGATTGCCCTAAAAATTTACATACATTCTCATTTTTGCAAACTGAATTTTTATTTTATTTACTTGTCTTAGTAGTAGTAGTAGTAGATTTTTATCATTGTTATTGTTGTTGTTATTATTATCATTATTATCATCATTACCATTGTTATTTTATTATCATTATTATCATCATTTTTATTGTTGTTATTATTATTATTGCTATTGTTATTATCATCATTGTTATTATTATTATTGCTATATTGTTATTATTATTATCATCATCATTGTTATTATTATTATTGCTATTGTTATTATCATCATTATCATTATTATTATTATTTAATTCATTTATAATAATTTATCTTTTTCAGCTAGTATATTAGGTCACCTGTCAGCTGTTCCTTTTAAACATTAATCTTAATTCCACAGAATATTTATAATCTTTCCACAGATTATCCAACTTTGCCTTAAAAGAGTTTAGAGATGGGGCATTCACTATTGATGATGGTAGTTTATTCCATGTATTCACCACTCTGTTACTAAAATAATTTTGTCTTGCATTTGTTTTGCAAAATTTTTTATGTGTTTTAATTTATGACCCCTTGTATTGATATTTTGAGCAATGTTTAGTAGATCAAAGTTCGTTGAATAAAATCCATGGGTATATTTGTAGACTTCAATCATATCCCCTCTTGTTCGTCGATAAACCAAACTTGGTAAGTCAATCTTCCTAAGTCTTTCTTGATAGGAAAGGTTTTTTTTTTTTAATCCTTCATTACTTTAGTAGCTCTCCTTTGAACTCCCTCAATGAGTTTTATGTCCTTGATTAGTCTTGGACTCCAAACCACATTAGCAAATTCCAAATGAGGTCTTACCAATGCAATGAATAAATTTTTCAGCATTTCTTTATCCATGTATTCATATGACCTTCGTATTAATCCTAATATCTTGTTTGCTTTATTTACTTGTATTTCTATGTGTTTGGAAAATTTTAATTCAGGGTCCACATTCACACCAAGGTATTTTTCTAACTCTGTATCTTTTAGTATTTCTCTTTCATTAGAGAAATATTTTTCTCATAGAGTATACCTGTTTTGAATTATTTCTTCCTACCTGGAATACCTTACATTTAGATGTAATCAAACCGGTAATCCAAGATCAAGAGGTTCCGTCCACTTATCCATTGCAGATAAAAGATTTGTTTATGCAAGATCTTCCTTTAATGAATCCATGCTGGTTCGCAGAAAAAAGTTTGTTTAATTCCATGTGTCTGAATATTTTATCTTTTATTATAGATTCTAACAATTTACAAATGATACTTGTCAAACTAACTGGTCTATAATTGCATGCATTACTTTTATTTCCCTTTTTAAATAAAGCTGTTACATAAGCTTCCCTCCAAGATTGAGGTACATATTCTTCAATAATGCATTTATTAAAGACTATACTCAATGGAAAAGATATCTCTTGTCTCAATTCTTTCAAAATTAAAGGGTGATGTTTATCTGGTCCAGGAGATTTGTTTGGATTTAATTTCATTATTTCTTTATGAACTTCTTTAGTTATTATTATATTACTCAGTTCCTCGTTCTTTCAGCAAAGTATGGTATATTTTCAAGATTTTCAGTAGTAAATAAATAAATACACTAGAAAAGTATTCGTTCAATATATCTGCCCTTTTTTCATCAGATGTAGCTGTGTTTCCGTCTGGTCCTGGTAAATCTGTGATTTCAACTTTAGTCATTAGCGTATTTAAAAAAAAAAGCTTTTGGATTATTTTTTAGCTTTTTTGGCAATTTTCTTTTCAAATTCTATTTTTGCTTGCATTCCCATTTCAACTAATTTCTTAATCATTTACTAGGGTCTACCAAAATTTTGACTAGTTTTCATTTTAAAATGAATTAAATCGATTGTTTAAGGTCACATTTTTGTCTAAGTCGAAAAATAGTAACATAATGAGCATCAGTATTATTATTATTATTATTATTAATTTACATTTACTATTATTTTATTTACTATTCATTTAATATTATTATTCATTTACTATTATTTTATTATTATATCATTACTATTATTATTATTGGCAATTTATTCACTATTTCTATTTGTTTACTATCATTTTATTATTGTTTACTACTAAGTAGTAGTAGTAGTAGTAGTAGTGTTTTGTTTTCTCCGCCCACCTTGGAAGGAGAGAGATGTCAAAAATCTTTTAAAATGGCTCCACTTCAATTGTGGCACTTTACAAACAATCGACTTTAATGAAAATAAGCAGTTTGAAGAGAAAAAGAGAAATGACCCCAGTTTTTGTTGGAAAAACTGGCCAACACAATAACAAAACAGTAACACAAACAATGAAACCCAGTCATCTTGTCCTCTTTCTATAAACAAAAACAAACGACACTAACAACAACAATTAAATGAAACTAATTCTATTATACACATATCTTTAAAAAGTTGCAAGTATTATTGGTTCTGAAGATTAAAAAAATAATTTTAAATCAAAAATAAAAGAACCCCCCCCCAAAAAAAAAAAATTATCTATTAAAAATTAGTTTCATTTAATTGTTTATATTGCAATGGGACAAAAAAAAAAATGATAATTTCTCCAATTAAACAAACAATAACGTTTATGTCAAACACTTTTTGGCATTTATTATCTTCAAGTTTTAACTTTAAAAAATAATTAAAAAAAAAACAATCATAATTCTATTTCTACTACGTCACCAAAAGAGTCCCCTGTAAATTTGCACACCTTATATAACGACATAAAATATTACTTGTTTTTATGTGGATTATTTAAAATTAGTGAATTACTATGAGAGCAACTCGTCGTGCCAGTCTCGCAAATCAACTATTATTTAGTATTAGTGAGTTCGATCCTCATTAGGTGCCCTATATTTGTGGCCTTGTGTCAGACCTTAACTATTCTTATTGCTTGGTAAACAAAACATTAAACAACCATTTGCATTACAAATCATTAGGAAGATGCATATAAAACGTCACGACAACAAAAAGACAAAAAAGTTATTTCTCTTTTGTAATTTATCCATTCGTTTTGTCTTTAAAATTTCAATTAAATAATTTAATTTAAAGAATATTTCATCACGTTTTTTCATCTGCGAATATATTTTGACGTAAAAAAAAAAAAAAAATAAATGCCAGGAATGTTATGTAAACTTGCAATTTCCATAATTTATTGAACTATTTTATTGCAATGTATTTAAATTTTGACAGTATTATTACTATTTTTTTTCTTTTTGAGGTCCTAGTAAAACAAAAAATAAATAAACAACTAAAAAAAAAAAAAATGATCATTTAAATTAAAATCTATCTTACATTCCAATCAATAAAAGCGACTAAAAGATAAATTCTTACGACCGATTTTCTAGCAATTTATGATAAAAAAAGGAAAAGGTTTGTTTTGTTGGTAAATAAACGTAAGTCAAACGTCAGACAAGTTAGAATTTACCACCAACAAATTTAAAGAGAGTTTTTTTTTGTTTTTGTTTTATTTTCAAAGAGGTTTTTCGTTTAAATGTTGTTTTTTCTTTAAATATATGTCATATATTATAACGAACGTACGTATATAATTAAAAATAAAATTGTCAAAAAATTAATTAAAACAAATAATAAAAATAAAAAGATTAAGAAATAAATATTCTATTAAAAATATTTACTTACTTAGTATAAAACAAATCAAAATATCCTTTTTCCTTTGAATCTTTCTTTACAGGTTGAATTTAAATGTTGAATGCACTTCATAGAGTTGCAACGTTTTCCTCAGAGAAATAAAGAAAACCTCCCAAAGAAAAGGACTTCTTCAAATTACTATTAATACTCCTATAATATTTTACTGTCTTTTTACACATAAGTGTGTTGTGTTGGGCCAGTTTGATTTATTTATAGATATGACGCCAGTCTTTTTTTATTTATTTATTATTATTATTCAGGCCAACTGGGCGGGGATAATCTCTCCCTCAACCCAGCCAAAAACCAAGGAGAAAGAAATAAGAGTTTCTTCTTTAGGTTATGAAAACCAAACAATACATTTTCTTTTTTACCACAATTGTCACCACAAGTTTGCAATTTTAACAATTTGAGAATTTAAGTAAATATAAAGACCACATTTTAAAGGAAATTTTATTTTTGCAAATTAATTTTTAAAGTGAAAAGCCTAAGTAAGTAAGTAAGCATTTCTTTTGCTAACCGAAGTAAAATTAGGCGAAGAAGAAAAATACCTGGGTACACATACAAATAAATAAATAAATAAACGTTTAATATTTCCACCCCAGTGAACATGTCTATATCGACCATTCTGTTCAATTAAACCCAATTTTGGAAATAAAACTTTATTTTTATTTTTTCACAAGTAGTTGTTTATGTTTACAATATCTCACCTCACAAAAAAGACGGGAGTTTAACTACAAATAGAGTCCTTAGTCTTTTTAGAAGGAAAAATAAAAGTCTTTTAAATTGGAATTCTCCCAATAGATTTATATAAACAAAACAAAAACGTTGCTGTTTATTGGACACTAGCCAGTTACCGGACACTTTATTTCTTTTGTTCACATTAAAAAAAATATATATTTGTCGTAGAAGAGAGTCGGGATCAATTAATTATTTTTATCTTTTTCTTTTAGACTATTTAACTCGATTTAAAAAACAAAAACAAACAAACAAAAAAAAACATTTTTTACAGACAAAATTAATATGACAATTTTTTTTTCTTTCTTCACGACCACTATGCATCGTTACAGAGATAATTAATTTATTTAAGAAAAAGAAATGGATTAATCGTCTCATTCTATAGATATTTTTATTTTAATAACAATTCGTCATTCAACTAGATCGCAACAAAAACATTAAGAAGTAAGATTGTTGCCTCTACGACTCTTCTCTTCTAACTGGTGACTTTTCCTGTCATAATATTATTTTTGACTTTAGTCCACTTAAATGACTCTTCTAGGGGGGAAAAAAGAGGAAGAAGTTACTGCTACATTTTAATTACTGATAGGTACACCTCCTGCGTCCCTGACGCACAAAAATCTAAAAGGACGCAGTAAAATCGTATCCATGAGTCCCAGTGTTTTTCTTCCCTCACAATTTCAAGCTAATTGTAAATACATTTCAATAGTTTCTTATAAACGAATTATTACACACTACACAGGATAGGTTACAAGGTAGGAGTTAAACGGCTTTAGTTGGGACCAATAAATTTTCCAGGAGACTCATTCAAACCGAATATGTGCGTCCCAGGACGCACTAAATCAAAAAGCTATCAGCATCACTGTAGTAAACACTTAACCTATAAATATTTCCGCCTTATATAACATTTTGTAGTTTTTTGTTTTTAAATATAATTTGTTAAAGAGAAAGAACAAAAAGAGAGAAATTAAAATGAAGATCTTGTATGGGACTATAAATAAAGCAATTATTAAAAATTAAGAGTAAAGACAAGAGCAAGACAAAGAAAAAAAAAGTAAGTGCCCATTTTTCTAAGTGGGTAGTCTAGTTAGTTGATAAAAAAAACTGTGTGTGGTACGTCTGTAAATTAATTTCGCACATATCAGTAAACAACAAACGCAAAATTTAATTACCATGACTACTTCAAAATAATTATATCAGTTTACTACTACTACTACTACAAACAATAACAAAAGAAAAAAGCAATGACGATTACTGTTGTCAATATTACCACTACTACTACTGCAGCTGTGTTTTTGTTTTTGCTGTATTTAAAAAAAAAAACTTCCATTTACTGATACACTCATACATAGTTACTTAGTCTGGCATAAGGCTATCAGTGTTCAGTAGTCAGTGAGGATCGAACCATAAAATTAATATACTGGAAGACTAGCTAAATAGCCACTGTTCCACAATAAAAACAACTAACGTATTTTTAGCTGTTAGCACAAAGGCCATTAATCTGGGGCACCCAGTGAGTATCAAACTTAAACTACAAACTGCTGTATTTTTTTTATTACCACTTCATAGAAGTATACAATGTAATATTATTTTTATTTTTTATTTTTTTACTACTTTTCGACTTAGACAAAAATTTGACCTTAAATAATCGATTTAATAATTTTAATTCGTTTTTAAAATGAAAAGCAGACGAAAATTTTGGTATACCTAATAGTATGCACATATATTGTATAAAGGTCACAGGTTTGGGGCATCCAGTGAGGATCGAACTTAAACTACCAATTCTAGGTTTAAAAACTCACTAATAGTGACACCGATTGGTTGTAAATAAATAAATAAACTTAAAAATAAAATAAAAAAAAACTACTATCATTAGCATTAAATCTACTTAAGATCACCTTCTAGAAAATAATTTAACAGTAACTAACTTAACGTAATAGTTAAATTATCTGCTTGCTAGTAATGGAAAGTAAATACTAAATAATACGGCCTTAACTAATCAATAAAAACTTCATTATTTTTATGGTTATTATAGTTTAAAATTTAATACGAATTAATTTGTTTCAACTTGAATAAAAACACCATAAGATTTATTTATTATAACCTTAATTAATTACACTAAATCACAGTCTAGTGTAATTTAATCTCAATTATTAGTCACAAGTCAGCTATTAACACTAAACAACACATTGTTCTACATAAATTAACCCATTTCTTTAGTACCAACAACATAATAATTAAAAAAGATATTAATACCAAATTGAACATAAATTATTATTTTAATGAGAGATTATTTGCCAATTAATTAATGGAAAAATGATAGTATTTTTATTATCAGTTAAAAAAAAAAAAAAAAAGAAAGAAAACCTTTTTTGAAAGTAAATAAATCCAGCTCTTTATGGTTAATAAAAAAAATGTACCAACTCGATTGATAAAATCTTGGAAGATTATACAGCGCCAGTTTGTTTAAATTAAAGGATAACTAGACTTGAAAATCTTAAACTTAAAATCTTTTTTTTTTTTTTTTTTTTTTTTAAATAAAAATAGGCATCTCAGCTTTACAGTCCTTATAAAAAAACAAAGTTTTCCTTCTCAAAATCAAGTGCGTATTGACCCGACCAACATTTAATAATATTAATAAATAATAAATAAAAGAGAAAAAAAACACCAAAACTTAAAGACAAGGTAATTTAAAACTCCAATAGATGCAATATATTAATTAGAATTAGTAGTTAAGTTAGTAAATTTATTAATAGTTTGATATTTAACAGTAAAAAAAAAATGCCTTTCTTCGTTTCGACTCTTAAGTGTATCACTGTTATTCAAAATAGTCAATATTTACGTTTGAGGTTAAGAGGAAAGAGTTAGAGAAGGAAGGAAGTTGTCAGGTCAGAGAGGAAAAGTACAGCAGTTAAAAAAGAAACAGATCGGAATGAGAGACAAAATGAGACCTCCAAACGGACGAATAAAAAGAAAGAAAGGGAGGGAGGGGGGATCAGCTGATTTACGTAAATACTAAAAATTGCTACTTCTACTACTACTACTTCTGATGAACTCTTTGGTGGGGGTAGAAATAGTAGTAGTTGTATTTCTATCAACAGTGACACTACTATATTAAAAGTCGGTGATATTGTTAGTAAATAAACATACATATATTATATACATACAGACATATATATACACATATGTATATATATTCATATGATCTGGTTCATAAATTTATATAGGTTGGAAAAATAAAGACCGTTGATATTGAGAAAGCTAAAGAAAAAAAAAAAAAAAGAAAGTTAGTACTTTTTTTTTTTAGATATATTTATTTATGTATTTTTTATTTATTTAGGTTAGAAAAATAAATTAACAGTAACTAACTTACTTAACGTAATAGTTAAAGTAAAGATTAATGAAAAAAGAAAAGAGTTAGTGTCCGACTTTTTTTTTAAAAGATTTTATTTATTTATTTATTTTTGTTTGTTTATTTATTTATTTGATTGAATTATTTTCTTCTACTTTCATTGAATCAATTAATATCATTGAGAACAAATAAAATAGAAATTCATTTGTTTCCTTCGAAGAAACAAAAAGCCAGTATAAGTAAATAAAGAAAGGATTCCCCATTTTTCTTTCAGCTTCTTGAAAGTTGGAAGAAAAATTTAAAAAAGCTATGAAAAAACAAGAAAGAAAAAGACCACTTGATTTATTATTATATTGAAAATTGAAAAAGAAATATTAAGAAAGAAAGATTTGTGTTTTGACAACAAAACGAATTTAAAAGGAAAAAAAAAAGAAGAGATATCATCTGACCTTGGATGAATGAGGAAGTGAACAAGCTTTTTCTTCTTCGTTTGTCTCTTTCTTTTCTTTTAACACTTTTTTCTTTCTCTTTAGTCTTTTTCTTTTTCTTATCTATTTATTTTTTGAAAGAAGAAAAACGAATGAAAACAGAACTGAATTCGCAAAGAAAAAAACAACACTAATTGACAGAAGGAAGAAGGAACCAAGGAAAGAAAAAAAAAATTACCTGGTTAAAAATAAACAAAAACAAAGATGACTTGATTATTGAATTATTTTTTTTTTTACTATCGTTATAATGGGAAAAAAAACAGTTAAGTAAAAATTAATAAGAAATAAAGTAAAATTAGTTAAGTTTTGAAAAAAAAATTAAATAAAGAGAAAAATATCTATTCAATCACAATTAATCATCACCATCATCATCATCTTTATGAGTAATAATAAAAAAAAAAACGATGCTAGTAAAAATGACGGACTTCTCTCTCCAACTGTAGGGATGCTATATATTTTTTTTCCGTTTTATATTTCGAAACGAATCTGGGGGGCTACGATAATAACTTACCCAGCAGATGATTGAAATTGTCCAGAAGGATTACCATGGATCGGCTAAAGTCTGTGTTGGTCTTCTTTTATATATTGTTGTTGTGTTTGAAAGAAGGGTTGGTCGTCAGTCGTCGTCCCAGTTTGTTTTGCCACTGCTGCTGGAGAGACACCACACTGTTACTGACACAACACACTTCTTTGTTTACCTCAGCACAGGACGATTCTCATTGGTTGATCGCTTGCACACAACACCATATTTGGAAAGAGACTAATTAATATTCATCACGCCCTCGCTTATATGGGCATGGCTAATTAATATGCATTACCCACCCTTGTACATATATGGACAAACCTACTTAATTAGATATAGCATACATATATATATATGTAGGTATATTGGGCATTGAATACATATTGTATATATATAGTATATATATTGGGTATTGTATACATATATTGTTGTATATATATTGGTCATTGTATATATATATATTGTATACTTACATATGTATATATATTGGGCATTGTATACATATATATTGTTTGTATTTATATGTTGGGTATTTTTGGGAGAATATGTGCTTAATTGAAGGTACGATTACAATTAAGCACATATTCTCCCAAAAATTGGCGGCTAAAAAAGCCATATCAAAACACATCATTTGTTTATTTACTTCTCATATTGGGTATTGTATAAATATATATTGTATAGATACATATGTATGCAGAGATGCTGATAGGTACGTGTCCTACGTCCATGATGCCAAAAATCTAAAAGGACGCAATAAAATTATATCCATGCGTCCCAGTGTTTTTTTTTTTGCTTCCCACACGATTTCAAGCTAACTGTAAATACATTTCAAAGTTTCTTTAAAAAGGAATTACATTAGATAGAGTTACAAGAGTAGAGATTAGATGTTAGTTGTTTCCCCAGATCATAAATAAAAACTCTACAATCTATTAAGAATTTTTAGTTGGACCCATAAATTTCCCAGGACGCACTAATCAAGAGCTCTCAGCATCACTCCATATGTATATATATTGGTAGTACATAAGGTGCTGGTTTAGCTAAGTTGGTAGAGTGTCCGGCTGGGACCTCGAGGTTCTTGGTTCGATTCCGGCCCTCGTCAACTCAGCGTATGAGTAGCACATGGATATGTGCAGTAAAGTGAGGAACTGATGGTAGGTGCGGCACTCAAATTCTACACACAAAAACAATCCCTTGGTCTACGTAGCGCTAGTGAAAAGGGGATAGACACCCCGCTGTCTGGTTGATACTGACTTTAGGCCACCCTGACAAGTTTACAAGTTAAAATTACTTTACACATAAAATCAAATAAAAAAAGTGGTAGGTATCTCCTTTTAGTAAAATAGTTTCCTAGAAAGGAATTGCGCAAGATTGATTACAAGGTAGGAGTTAGACGGCTTTAGTTATTTCCCCAGATCATAATAAAAACTAAGAAATTTTAGTTGGCACCAAAAATTATCCCTGGGACTCATTCAAAGCAAATATGTGCGTCCAGAGACACTAATCAAAACTCTCAGCATCACTGTGTATGTATTATATTAGGCATTGTACACATAAAAAGCCGCCTTGTCGGTTGGGCATTAGAATGCACCGACTGCACCTCTGCAGAGGGGTAAAACTCCCCAATGGGGCCACCTGTTGGCCGTGGGTGGAGCCTGTGATGCTTAAGGATAGAGCCCAAGTGGTAAGCAGTTCATGACATGCATATTCCACTTTGGCCCTATCTTGGGCTAGAAGGGCAGTCGGAGAGCCTCACTCCAATCAATCGGCTGGTCACGTCAAGCCTAGCACCTATATGATTTTCCCAACCCTATTGCCTTATGGCACAGCGCAACCTTTTATCATGGGTGCTAGAAGGCGGTGGTTGCGAGTCTACATGTCCTGGGAATGATGTTAAACTCTATCTGATGGTGAGGTTCCAGTTTTGAGTGTTTGGGAATGTGGAGCACCCCTTCATCACCATTGCTCCCTGGTCCACTTTGACCCGGAGTGGTAGTATGTTAGGGTCCCATCTATGGGTTAAATAGAAAAATGTATTTATAAAAAATTGTATTATCCATTAAGAATTGATTTTATTTCAAAACTTTATCAGCATTAAATGACCACTGAGGTTGATATGCCGTAAAAAAAAAACTAAACCAAACATGAAAAAAAAGCAAATAAAAAATTGGTAGGTATCTCCTCTTAGTAATTAGGTCTTTGGCTTACATGGCTGAGTAAGTTGTTTTGATAGTCATGGAAATTGCAAAAATTAATGTTGGATAATACGTTTTTTTTTTTATTGGTTTATCTATTACATTTATAGCAATAGTCAAATATTTTTGTTGTTGTTTTATGTAGTCTCAACCAAAGAAAAATATGTTTTTTTTTTTTTTCTTTTTTTTTTTTTTTAGCAACTAAATAAAAACTAATGACATTCTATCTAATATTATTACTACCTGTATGTTCCCAGATACTTTACTACTGTTGTTAGTAGTTTTTGGTGGTTGTTGTTTTGTAGTAGTAGTGGTAATAGTAGTGGTATCAACTGCAATCTATATTTGAGCTGGCAGTTATAGTGAACTGAATTGATGAATTACAATGTATGTGCTAGTGATGCTGCACTAGCTGCAATTAATTCACTACTTCCATTTTCAGAAACCAGGGTACCTGTTCTTGTCAATAGTAATATTAGTAGTAGTATGTAGTAGTAGTGGTAGTGGTTGTTGGGATGGAACGAGCTGGGTGTGGGTGAGGGTGTTGGGTAAATGAAATCAGCTGAAGTCCTAGTGCTTTAGCTTTTACTAACAAGGGAGTCCTCAATGCACAGTCCTAACCCCCACTCCCACACCTGTATTGACAAGTCACCGATCATGAATGATAGGCATGTCATGACCTCCAAAAAAATTGAAAGCCCCTGTTACAGATTTGTTAATTAAATAAATAAATAAATAAATAATAAAACTGCTCTTATAAAAAGTTAGTTTTTTAATTTGTTAATAAATAAATTTAATAACTGAATGCATTGCTCAATAAAAAAGTTATTTTTAATTTGTAATTAAATTAATAAATGAATTTGTTAATAATAATTAAATAATAAAATAAAACTGCTCTTATAAAAAGTTAATTTTTGATTTATCAAATAAATGAATAAATAAACTGCTCTTATAAAAAGTTAGTTTTTTAATTTGTTAATAATAAATTTATAACTGAATGCAATTGCTCAAATAAAAAGTTATTTTTTAATTTGTAATTAAATTCAATAAATGAATTTGTTAATAAAATTAATTAAATAAATAAAAACTGCTCTTATAAAAGTTAGTTTTTAAATGTTAATAAATAAATTTAATAAATAAAATTGCACAAATATAAAGTTATTTTTTAATTTTTAAATAAATAAATAAATAAAATTGCTCTTATAAAGTTAATTTTTGATTTATCAAATAAATGAATATAAAACTGCTCTTAAAAAAGTTAGTTTTTTAATTTGTTAATAAATAAATTTAATAACTGAATGCAATTGCTCAAATAAAAAGTTATTTTTTAATTTGTAATTAAATTCAATAAATGAATTTGTTAATAAATAATTAATAAATAAATAAAAATGCTCTATAAAAAGTTAGTTTTTAATTTGTTAATAAATAAATTTAATATATAAATTGCACAATATAAAGTTATTTTTTAATTTTTAAATAAATAAATCAATAATAAATAAAATTGCTCTTATAAAAGTTAATTTTTGATTTGTCAATAAATGAATAAATAAAACTGCTCTTATAAAAAGTTAGTTTTTTAATTTGTTAATAAATAATTTAATAACTGAATGCAATTGCTCAAATAAAAAGTTTTTTTTAATTTGTAATTAAATTCAATAAATGAATTTGTTAATAATAATTAATAAATAAATAAACTGCTCTTTATAAAAGTTATTTTTTAAATGTTAATAATAAATTTAATAAATAAAATTGCACAAATATAAAGTTATTTTTTAATTTTTAAATAAATAAATAAATAAATTGCTCTTATAAAAAGTTAATTTTTGATTTGTCAAATAAATGAATAAATAAAACTGCTCTTATAAAAAGTTAGTTTTATAATTTGTTAATAAATAAATTTAATAACTGAATGCAATTGCTCAAATAAAAAGTTATTTTTTAATTTGTAATTAAATTCAATAAATGAATTTGTTAATAAATAATTAAATAATAAATAAAACTGCTCTTATAAAAAGTTAGTTTTTAATTTGTTAATAAATAAATTTAATAAATAAAATTGCACATATAAAGTTATTTTTTTAATTTTTAAATAAATAAATCAATAAATAAATAAAATTGCTCTTATAAAAAGTTAATTTTTGATTTGTCAAATAAATGATATAATAAAACTGCTCTTATAAAAAGTTGTTTTTTAATTTGTTATAAATAAATTTAATAACTGAAGCAATTGCTCAAATAAAAAGTTATTTTTTAATTTGTAATTAAATTAAATATGAATTTGTTAATAATTAAATAAATAAAACTGCTCTAATAAAAAGTTATTTTTTAATTTGTTAATAAATAAATTTAATAAATAAATTGCTCAAATATAAAATTATTTTTTAATTTATTAAATAAATAAATAAATGATAAATAAAACTGCTCCAAAAAGTTAGTTTTTTTTAATTTATTAATAAATAAATTTAATAAATAAATAGAATTGCTCAAATAAAAAGTTATTTTTTATTTGTAATTAAATAATTAAATGAATTTGTTAATAAATAAATGAATAAATAAATTGCTCTTATAAAAGTTAGTTTTTTTTAATTTGTTAATAAATGAATTTAATAAATAAATAAAACTGCTCAAATAAAAAGTTATTTTTTAATTTGTAATTAATAATAAATGAATTTGTTAATAAATAATTAAATAAATAAAACTGCTCTAATAAAAATTATTTTTTGATTTGTTAATAAATAAATTTAATAAATAAAATTGCTCTAATAAAAAGTTATTTTTTGATTTGTTAATAAATAAATTTAATAAATAAAATTGCTCAATATAAGATTATTTTTTAATTTATTAAATAAATAAATAAATGAATAAATAAAACTGCTTCCAAAAAAGTTATTTTCTAATTTGTTAATAAATGAATTTAATATAAATAAAATTGCTCAAATAAAAAGTTATTATTTGATTTATTAAAATAAATAGATTAATTTGTTAATAATAAATGAATAAATAAACTGCTCTTATAAAAAGTTAGTTTTTTTAATTGTTAAATGAATTTGTTAATAAATAAATAAAATTTCTCAAATAAAAATATATTTTTTAATTTGTAATTAATAAATAAATGAATTTGTTAATAAATAAATGAATAAATAAAACTGCTCTTATAAAAGTTAGTTTTTTTAATTTGTTAATGAATGAATTAATAAATAAATAAAATTGCTAAAATAAAAAGATATTTTTTAATTTGTTAAATAAAAAAATGAATTTGTTAATAAATAATAATAATAAATAAACTGCTCTTATAAAAGTTATTTTTTAATTTATTAAATAGATTTATAAATAAATAATTGCTCAAATAAAAAGTTTTTTTTTTGATTTATTAAATAAATTAATAAATAAAACTGCTTTAATAAAAAGTTATTTTTTAATTTGTTAATAAATAAATTTAATAAATAAATAAAATTACTCAAATAAAATTATTTTTTATTTGTAATTAAATAAATAAATGAATTTGTTATAAATAGATAAATAAAACTGCTCTAATAAAAAGTTATTTTTTAATTTATCAATAAATAAATTTAATAAATGAATGAAATTTCTCAAATAAAAAGTTATTATTTAATTTGTTTTTAAATAATAAATGAATTTGTTAATGAATAATAAACTGCTCTTATAAAAAGTTATTTTTTGTATTTGTTATTAAATAAATAAATTTGATAAATAAATAAATTGCTCAAATAAAAATTTTTTTTTTTTTCATTTTTTTATTTATTTATATTTCTTTGGGTGATAGGATAAAAATATTATAAAGGACATTGCTATTATTTTTCAGGTTGGTCCCCCTTACTTAAACCCAAACAGATATGGCCTTGGAATGACCCTTGCATTTTCCCCCTGAACGTTTCATTTAACTTTGAGTTTGTTTTTTTCTTCTTTTTTTTTTTTTCTTTTTTAATATAGATTATTCTAAGTTTGGCATAAGGTCCAGTATTATGGGAATAAAGTGGAAAAAATATTATTGAAGATACATTGCAGCAGTTAGAAGCAAGTGAGTCTTTCCCTGTGTAATTTCATCATTGGGGATTTTAACAGGGGACCAAAGCAGCAGCAGCAGCAGCACGATGATTAAATTGAATTTTTATTTCTGATTTTCGTGAGTGGAGCGGGGGGGGCGGTATATAGATGTTAATAGTAGCAGTAGTAGTTGTAGTAACAGCTGCTATTTTATACCACAGCATCACCTAAATATCGACTGCTATGTTTTTGTTTTTTTAACTTATTTTTTAAAATTCTATTTTTTAATCAATTACTTAACGAAAAAAAACAAATTATGTCTCTTATTTTATTATTATTTTAGTATAAGTACAAAATAACGAGCTTCACCATCTCAAACAATGACTAACAACAGGCCAAGAAGAAGAAATGATAGAATATCACAGACCTTCAAACCAATAAAAAACCAATCGTATAAAAAGCCGTAGCAGTATTTTTTTTTCTTTTCTTTTCTTTTTTTTTCTCCATTTTTATTTATAGAAATCAGCTGATGTAAAAGCTGAGGTTTCTACCTGTATTTTTTTTATGTAATAGCAGCTAAACTAGTTTTGTCTCTGGAAGGAAATGAGTTGTAGTAGTAGTGGTAGTATCATCGTCATCATCATCATCGAGGTGATGATGATGATGATGATGATGATGATGACGATGCTTTAAAATATACTGTTTGTTTATTTACTTCTTTTTATTACTGTTGCATTTTTTCACAAAAAAATCAGAACAACGATCTTACTGATTATATATTTATTATTATTATTATTATTATCATTATCATATCATTATCATTATTATTATTATTTAAAAAAATCCTTGCGAGTTTTTTTACGCCAGTCTTAACTGGTGGTTTTTCACTGGTCTAAGTGACAGCAAGTCTCCTCAGGTCTTCAGCACTCTTCTGTATTCTAGTTGATTTCAATAGTGCTGTGGTCTACTATTATTATTATTATTTTATATTATAAAGGGAATCATATTATTATATGGAATTATTATTATAGAATTATTTTATAAAGTGAATATAATAAATGAATAATAATTTATTATTATAATTATTATTATTATTATTATTATATTATCATTTATTTATTTATTATTTTCCCTTTATTTTGGCAATTTCGGTCGGCTTATCAGCTGACTATGGAGGAGAGAGAGAGAGAGAGAGAGAGAGAGAGAGAGAGAGAGGAGAGGGAGAGAGAGAGAGAGAGAGAGAGCTTAGCTTGTCAATTTCTATGTTAACGCAGTTACTGTTATCATTAATCAGCTGGTACTAACTTAACTGTTACCTGCCACTTTTTTTTGCGTTATATAAAGAAGCCCCCCCCCCATTCTTAGTGAGGTTACAGAAAGAAAGAAAAGAAAGAAAGAAAGAAAGAAAAAGAGAGATATGCCCTAACTACAGGTTGTTGTCACAGTTATGTTTATTGTTAATATTAAGTAAAACTTTTGTTTGCAATATAATTATTTGGTTATTGCAAAGTTAAGTAAAGTTCCACGCTTTTGTTTTGTTTTCATTTTTTTTATGCAGATCAAAAAATAAAATAAAAATGTTAATATTTATTTTCGTTTTGTTAGAGTTTTTTTTTGTTTTTTTTTAAATTGACTTTTCTTCTCTTTTATTTCAACTATTTTTTTTCTTCTTCCAAAAACATTTTTTTATTCTTTTATATTTTTTTTAATTCGTTAGTAATTTTACACTGTGTGACCTGACAAAAAAAACAACGCCAATGTTTTTGTGTATAGTACACCCTGTTGGTATGTTGTGTAATGTACTTTTTGAAATATTCAGCTCGAGACGGTGGGTGAGGATTAATGAGAGAACAAAAAATTAAAAAGAAAGGAGAAAATCGTTATTTCTTTTCTTTAGACATTTTTTCTTAATTTTTTTAAAGAAAAAAAAATAGTCGCTTGACAGCAGCTGTTATTTGCATAACTATCAAAAGTTCCGTATTTTATTATTATTATTATTATTATCATTATTTATTATTATTATATTATTGTTAATTATTATTATTATTATATATTATGGACGTTGTTGTTTCATTCTACATTTAGCTATGATGTTATGAATTAAGTAGGTTTGTCCATATAGTACAAGGTGAATGCATATTAACTGCCATGCCTATCGAGGGGGATGAATATTAATGTCTCTTTTCAAATTGTGTTGTGTGCAAGCGATCAACCATGAGATGTCCTGTGTGAGGTACAAAGAAGTGTGTTGTGTCAGTAACAGTGTGGTGTCTCTCCAGCAGCAGTGGCAAAACAAACTGGGACGACGACTGACGACCAACCCTTCTTTCAAACACAACAACACTATATAAAAGAAGACCAACACAGCTTTAGCCGATCCATGGTAATCCTTCTGGACAATTTCAATCATCTGCTGGGTAAGTTATTATCGTAGCCCCCAGATTCGTTTCGAAATTAAAACGGAAAAAAATATATAGCATCCCTACAGTTGGAGAGAGAAGTCCGTCATTTTACTAGCATCGTTTTTTTTATTATTATTCCTCATAAAGATGATGATGATGGTGATGATTAATTGTGATTGAATAGATATTTTTCTCTTTATTTAATTTTTTTTTTCAAAACTTAACTAATTTTACTTTATTTCTTATTAATTTTTACTTAACTGCTTTTTTTCCCTTATAACGATAGTAAAAAAAAAAAAAATTCAAATAATCAAGTCATCTTTGTTTTTGTTTATTTTTCAGGTAATTTTTTTTTTCTTTCCTTGGTTTCCTTCTTCCTTCTGTCAATTAGTGTGTTTTTTTCTTTGCGAATTAATTCTGTTTTCATTCGTTTTTTCTTTCAAAAAATAAATATAAGAAAGAAAAAGACTAAAGAGAAAGAAAAGTGTTAAAAGAAAAGAAAGAGACAAACGAAGAAGAAAAGCTTGTTCACTTCCTCATCATCCAAGGTCAGATGATATCTCTTCTTTTTTTTTCTTTTTTAAATCGTTTTGTTGTCAAAACACAAATCTTTCTTTCTTATATTTCTTTTTCAATTTTCAATTATATAATAAATCAAGTGGTTTTTCTTTTGTTTTTTCATAGCTTTTTTAAATTTTCTTCCAACTTCAGAACTGAAAAAATGGGGATCCTTTTCTTTATTATTCATAGCTTTTTGTTTCTTCGAAGGAAACAAATGAATTTTTTTATTTGTTCTCATGATATTAATGGATCAATGAGAAAGAAGAATAATTCAATCAAATAAATATAAACAAACAAATAAATAAATAATAAATCTTTTAAAAAAAAGTCGGACACTACTCTTTCTTTTTTTCATTATTTACTTTAACTATTACGTTAAGTAAGTTAGTTACTGTTATTTATTTTCTAACCTATACAATAAATAAAAAATAATAATATATTCTAAAAAAAAAAGTACTAACTTTCTTTTTTTTTTTTTTCTTAGCTTTCTCAATATCAACGGTCTTTATTTTTCCAACCTATATAAATTAATATGAACAGAATGATTATATATATACATATGTGTATATATGTCTGTATATATATAAGTTATGTATATTACTAAACAATATACCGACTTTTAATATAGTAGTGTCACTGTTGATAGAAATACAACTACTACTATTTCTCCCCCACCAAAGAGTTCATCAGAAGTAGTAGTAGTAGAAGTACAATTTTTAGTATTACGTAAATCAGCTGATCCCCCCTCCCTCCCTTTTCTTTTTTTATTCGTCCGTTTGGAGGTCTCATTTTGTCTCTCATTCCGATCTGTTTCTTTTTTAACTGCTGTACTTTCCTCTCTGACCTGACAACTTCCTTCCTTCTCTAACTCTTTCCTCTTAACCTCAAACGTAAATATTGACTATTTTGAATAACAGTGATACACTTAAGAGTAGAACGAAGAAAGGCATTTTTTTTTTACTGTTAAATATCAACTATTAATAATTTACTAACTTAACTACTAATTCTAATTAATATATGCATCTATTGGAGTTTTATTCTTGTCTTTAAGTTTTGGTGTTTTTTTTCTCTTTTATTTATTATTTATTAATATTATTAAATGTTGGTCGGGTCAATACGCACTTGATTTTGAGAAGGAAAACTTTGTTTTTTTTAAGGACTGTAAAGCTGAGATGCTATTTTTTTTAAAAAAAAAAAAAAAAGAAAAAAAAGATTTTAAGTTTAAGATTTTCAAGTCTAGTTATCTTTAATTAAACAAACTGGCGCTGTATAATCTTCAAGATTTTATCAATCGAGTTGGTACATTTTTTTTATTAACCATAAAGAGCTGGATTTATTTACTTAAAAGGGTTTCTTTCTTTTTTTTTTTCTTTTTTTTAATGATAATAAAATACTATCATTTTTCCATTAATTAATTGGCAAATAATCTCTCATTAAAATAATAATTTAGTTGTTCAATTTGTATTAATATCTTTTTTAATTATTATGTTTTTGGTACTAAAGAAATGGGTTAATTTTGTAGAACATGTGTTGTTTAGTGTTAATAGCTGACTTGTGACTAATAATTGAGATTAAATTACACTAGACTGTGATTTAGTGTAATTAATTAAGGTTATAATAAATAAATCTTATGGGTTTTTATTCAAGTTGAAACAATTATTCGTATTAAATTTTAAACTATAATAACCATAAAATAATGAAGTTTTTATTGATTAGTTAAGGCCGTATTATTTAGTATTTACTTTCCATTACTAGCAAGCAGATAATTTAACTATTACGTTAAGTTAGTTACTGTTAAATTTTTTCTAGAAGGTGATCTTAAGTAGATTTAATGCTAATGATAGTAGTTTTTTTTATTTATTTTTAAGTTTATTTATTTATTTCAACCAATCGGTGTCACTATTAGTGAGTTTTTAAACCTAGAATTGGTAGTTTAAGTTCGATCCTCACTGGATGCCCCAACCTGTGACCTTTATACAATATAGTGCATACTATTAGGTATACCAAAATTTTCGTCTGCTTTTCATTTTAAAACGAATTAAAATTATTAAATCGATTATTTAAGGTCAAATTTTTGTCTAAGTCGAAAAGTAGTAAAAAAATAAAAAATAAAAATAATATTACATTGTATACTTCTATGAAGTGGTAATAAAAAAATACAGCAGTTTGTAGTTTAGTTTGATACTCACTGGGTGCCCAGATTAATGGCCTTTGTGCTAACAGCTAAAATACGTTAGTTGTTTTTATTGTGGAACAGTGCTATTTAGCTAGTCTTCCAGTATATTAATTTTATGGTTATCCTCACTGACTATGAACACTGATAGCCTTATGCCAGACTAAGTAACTATGTATGAGTGTATCAGTAAATGGAAGTTTTTTTTTTTAAATACAGCAAAAACAAAAACACAGCTGCAGTAGTAGTAGTGGTAATATTGACAACAGTAATCGTCATTGCTTTTTTCTTTTGTTATTGTTTGTAGTAGTAGTAGTAGTAAACTGATATAATTATTTTGAAGTAGTCATGGTAATTAAATTTTGCGTTTGTTGTTTACTGATATGTGCGAAATTAATTTACAGACGTACCACACACAGTTTTTTTTTCAACTAACTAGACTACCCATTAGAAAAATGGGCACTTACTTTTTTTTCTTTGTCTTGCTCTTGTCTTTACTCTTAATTTTAATAATTGCTTATTTATAGTCCCATACAAGATCTTCATTTTAATTTCTCTTTTTGTTCTTTCTCTTATAACAAAATTATATTTAAAAAAAAAACTACAAAATGTTATTAAGGCGGAAATATTTATAGGTTAAGTGTTTACTACAGTGATGCTGATAGCTTTTTGATTTAGTGCGTCCTGGGACGCACATATTCGGTTTGAATGAGTCTCCTGGAAAATTTTGGTCCAACTAAGCCGTTTAACTCCTACCTTGTACCTATCCTGTGTAGTGTGTAATAATTCGTTTATAAGAACTATTGAAATGTATTTACAATTAGCTTGAAATTGTGAGGGAAGAAAAACACTGGGACTCATGGATACGATTTTACTGCGTTCTTTAGATTTTTGTGCGTCAGGGACGCAGGAGGTGTACCTATCAGTAATTAAAATGTAGCAGTAACTTCTTCCTCTTTTTTCCCCTAGAAGAGTCATTTAAGTGGACTAAAGTCAAAAATAATATTATGACAGGAAAGTCACCAGTTAGAAGAGAAGAGTCGTAGAGGCAACAATCTTACTTCTTAATGTTTTTGTTGCGATCTAGTGAATGACGAATTGTTATTAAATAAAAATATCTATAGAATGAGACGATTAATCCATTTCTTTTTCTTAAATAATTAATTATCTCTTGAACGATGCATAGTGTCGTGAAGAAAGAAAAAAAAATTGTCTATTAATTTTGTCTGTAAAAAATGTTTTTTTTTTGTTTGTTTGTTTTTGTTTTTTAAATCGAGTTAAATAGTCTAAAAGAAAAGATAAAAATAATTAATTGATCCCGACTCTCTTCTACGACAAATATATATTTTTTTTAATGTGAACAAAAGAAATAAAGTGTCCGGTAACTGGCTAGTGTCCAATAAACAGCAACGTTTTTGTTTTGTTTATATAAATCTATTGGGAGATTCCAATTTAAAAGACTTTTATTTTTCCTTCTAAAAAGACTAAGGACTCTATTTGTAGTTAAATCCCGTCTTTTTGTGAGGTGAGATATTGTAAAACATAAACAACTACTTGTGAAAAAATAAAAATAAAGTTTTATTTCCAAAATTGGGTTTAATTGAACAGAATGGTCGATATAGCATGTTCACTGGGGTGGAAATATTAAACGTTTTTTATTTATTTTATGTATGTGTACCCAGGTATTTTTCTTCTCGCCTAATTTTACTTCGGTTAGCAAAAGAAATGCTTACTTACTTACTTAGGCTTTTCACTTTAAAAATTAATTTGCAAAAATAAAATTTCCTTTAAAATGTGGTCTTTATATTTACTTAAATTCTCAAATTGTTAAAATTGCAAACTTGTGGTGACAATTGTGGTAAAAAAGAAAATGTATTGTTTGGTTTTCATACCTAAAGAAGAAACTCTTATTTCTTTCTCCCTTGGTTTTGCTGGGTTGAGGGAGAGATCTTATCCCCCGCCCAGTTGGCTGAATAATAATAATAAATAAATAAAAAAAGACTGGCGTCATATCTATAAATAAATCAAACTGGCCAACACAACAACTTATGTGTAAAAGACAGTAAAATATTATAGGAGTATTATAGTAATTTGAGAAGTCCTTTTCTTTGGGAGGTTTTCTTTATTTCTCTGAGGAAAACGTTGCAACTCTATGATGCATTCAACATTTAAATTCAACCTGTAAAGAAATTCAAAGGAAAAAGGATATTTTGATTTGTTTATACTAAGTAAGTAAATTTTTAATAGAATATTTATTTCTTAATCTTTTTATTTTTATTATTTGTTTTAATTAATTTTTGACAATTTATTTTTAATTATATACGCGTACGTTCGTTTAATATATTGATCATATATTTAAAGAAAAAACAACATTTAAACGGAAAACTTCTTTGAAAATAAGACAAAAAGGATTAAGAAAATACTTTAATTTGTTGGGTTAAAATATTTACTTACTTTAGTATAAAACAAATCAAAAATATCCTTTTCTTTGATCTTTCTTTACAGGTTGAATTTAAATTTGATGCCACTTCATAGAGTTGCAACGTTTTCCCTCAGAGAAATAAAGAAAACCTCCAAAAGAAAAGGACTTCTTCAATTCTATTAATATCTATAATATTTTACTGTCTTTTTACACATAAGTGTGTTGTGTGGGCCAGTTGATTTATTTTAGATTGACGCCAGTCTTTTTTTATTTATTATTATTATTATTCAGGCCAACTGGGGGGGGATAAGAATCTCTCCCTCAACCCAGCCAAAACCAAGGAGAAGAATAAGAGTTTCTTCTTTGGTTATGAAAAACCAAACAATACATTTTCTTTTTTACCACAATTGTCACCAACAAGTTGCATTTAACAATTTGAGAATTTAAGTAATATAAGACACATTTTAAAGGAAATTTTTTTTTGCAAATCTAATTTTTTAAAGGAAAGATCTAGTAAGTAAGTAAGCATTTCTTTTGGCTAACGCGAAGTAAAATTAGGCGAGAAAGAAGAAATCCTGTACAACAATACATAAATAATAAAAACGTTTAATATTCCCACCCATTGAACATCATATCGACACTGTTCATTAAACCCAATTTTGGAAATAAAACTTTATTTTATTTTTTCCCCAAGTAGTTGTTTATGTTTACAATTCTCACCTCACAAACAAAGACGGAGTTTAATCTACAAATAGAGTCCCTTAGTCTTTTTGAAGGAAAAATAAAAGTCTTCTTACATTGGAATTCTCCAATAGATTCTTATTAACAAAACAAAACGTTGCTGTTTATTGACACTAGCCAGTTCCGGCCACTTTATTTTCTTTGTTCACATTAAAAAAATATATATTTGTCGTAGAAGAGAGTCGGGACAATTAATTATTTTTATCTTTTTCTTTTAGCTAATTTAACTCGATTTTAAAACAAAAACAAACACCAAACAAAAACATTTTTTCGCAGACAAAATAATATGACAATTTTTTTTTCTTTCTTCGACGACGACTATGCATCGTTACAGAGATATTTTATTTTATTTAAGAAAAAGAATGGATTAATCGTCTATTCTATAAGATTTTTATTTTAATAACTTCGTCATTCAACTAGATCGGCAAAAAATTAAGAGTAAGATTGTTTGCCTCTACGACCTTTCTCTTCCTAATGGTGACTTTTCCTGTCATATAGTTAATTTTGCAAACTTTAAATCCACTTAAATGACTCTTCTAGGGGGGAAAAAAGAGAAGAAGTTACTGCTACATTTAATTACTGGGATAGGTACCCTCCTGCGTCCCTGACCACAAAATCTAAAAGAGCAGTAAATCGATCCATGAAGTCCCAGTGGTTTTTCTCCCTCACAATTTCAAGCTAATTGGTAATACATTTCAATAGTGTCTTATAAAGAATTATTACACACTCACAGGATAGGTTACGAAGGTAGGAGTTAAACGGCTTTAGTTTGGGACAATAAATTTTCCAGGAGCTCATTCAAACGAATATGTGCGTCCATGACGCCACTAAATCAAAAAGCTTCAGCACATAGTAGTAAGACACTGTAACCTATAAATATTTCCGCCTTATATAACATTTGTAAGTTTTTTTGTGTTTTAAATATAATTTGTTAAAGAGAAAGAAAAAAGAGAGAAATTAAATGAAGATCTTGTATGGGACTATAAATAAAGCAATTATTAAAAATTAAGAGTAAAGACAAGGACAAGAAAAAAAGTAGTGCCCATTTCTAAGTGGGTAGTCTGTTAGTTGATAAAAAAGACTGTGTGTGGTACGTCTGGTAAAATTAATTTCGCACATATTCAGTAAACAACACGCACATATTTTAATTACCATGACTATTAAAAAATTATCAGTTTACTCTCTATACTCAAACTAAAAAACAAACATACAAAGAAAAAGCAATGACGATTACTGGTTTCAATATTCCACTACTACTACTGCACTGTGTTTTTTGTTTTTGCTGTATTAAAAAAAAAAGTTCCATTTACTGGATACACTCATACTAGTTCTTAGTCTGGCATAAGGCTTCAGTTTCAGTAGTCAGTGAGGATCGAACCATAAAATTAATATACTGGAAGATAGCTAATAGCCACTGTTCACAAGTAAAAACACTAACATTTTTAGTGTTAGCACAAAGGCCATTACCCTGGGGACCATGTGAGTATCAACTTAAACTACAAACTGGCTGGGTTTTTTTATTACACTTCATAGAAGTTACAATGTAGATTTATTTTTATTTGTTTTTTTTTTAACTATTCGACTTAGACAAATATTGACCTTAAATAATCGATTTTAACTAATTTTATTCGCTTTTTAAAATGAAAGCGCCGAAAATTTTGGTATACCGATAGTTGCACTTATTGTATAAAGGTCCAGGTTTGGGGCTCCAGTGAGGTCGAACTTAACTACATTCTAGGTTAAAAACTCACTAATGTGAACCGATTGGTTGTAAATAATAATAAACTTAAAAATAAATAAAAAACTTACTATCATTAGCTTAAAATCTGACTTAGATCACCTTCTAGAAATAATTAACAGTACTAATTAAAGTATATTAAATTTTCTGCTTGCTATATGGAAAGTAATCATAGGCTTAACTATCATAAATTATTATTTTATGTTTTATGTTAAATTTAATACGATTAATTTGTTTCAAACTTGAGATCAAACACCATGATTTATTATAATTAATTAATTAACTAAATCAAGTCCTGTGTAATTATCTCAATTATTAGTCACAAGTATCATTAACTAACACCATGTTCTATATTTAACATTTCTTTAAGTAATTAGTGTTTCCTTACCACATGGTGGCTATGACCCGTGAATAAAGCCTAAATCCTAAAACTACATTTTGTCTTTGTCTCTTCCTTTTCTCATTGTGAATTCCTTTTCAGCGTGACCACCAAATATGATGGGGTTAAAAGTAAACCTTGGGAACATGCACCAACAATAACCACTGCTACCTTTTAAACCTAAAACATTAAACCCCTTACCAAACATTATATCATTCTAACTTAGGCCTTAACTGGGATGTGACACTACTACTGGCCAGGAAGATATTTCCTTACCAAGTGGTGGCTATGACCTGTGAATAAAGCCTAAATCCGAAAACTACATTTTGTCTTTGTCTCTTCCTTTTCTCACTGTGAATTCATTTTCAGTGCGACCACCAAATAAGATGGGGTTAAAAGTAAACCTTGGGAACACGCACAAGGAGTAACCACAGCTACCTTTTAAACCTAAAACATTAAACCTCTTGCTACCCCACAGGTTTAAGTGTGTGCACCCCACAGGCTAATAGAGGTAAGTAAATTCCAAAGACTCTTCCTCACCCCCACCCCCCAAAAAAAAACCCTGTGCAAATGATTGTGCAGGGAATATTCACATCAATCTAATATTACAGAAAAAGTCTCTACAGATTTCTAAGTATGTTTTGCCACAAATCTAAAAATAGAAACCAAGGTGATTTCAAGGAGTGCAGTGTATTTTTCTTGGATGAATCTCACAAATACCAAAAACCCTTTTCTTGTTTCTCACATGCTACACTGATTGTTCTGCCTCATTTATTAATAATAATTTACAGAACATGTCTGGGCATTGTATACATATATATGTATGTGTATATATACTGGGCATTTTATATATATATATATATTTACCAACTCCTCCGCACGAGCAGGATACGACGCAAGGTCTATTTCTTATGCGGAGCTCAACAGGTTTGAATTCAGAGTTTTCCTTCTCCTAGACTGGATACCTAGCCATGGTTAAAGAACCCAGTCTGCCCTGCTATTTACCCATAGCTGGAGGGAGAGCATTATATATATATATATATATATATATATATATATATATATGTGTGTGTGTGTGTGTAGAATTAAACAAAAGACACATCTCCTGTTTAACAATTTTATTTTTCATCTGTTCGAGTTTTCTGGCCAACTTTTTAATATTTGGGTGGAATTTGTGGATAAGAAAAGGTCAAAGATAAAATTGTTAAACAGAAGATGTGTCTTTTGTTTAATTCTATATGTATAAATGAAAGAATGCTGCCCAAATACACACACATATATATATGTGTATATATATATGTATGTATGTATATTGGGCAATGTATACATATATATTGTATACATATATATGTATGTGTAGAAAGTTTGTAGAAAAAACAAGATGTTAAAAGTTTTGCTGACAGAAATCTGTTTCGACCATATGAAGAGGTCTTTATCAAAGCAATATATATGTATATATATATATGTATGTATATATATTGTGTATTGTATGCATATATATATATATATATATATTGGGCATTGTATACATATATATTGTATACATATATATGTATTTGGGAGAATATGTGCTTAAATGAAGTCGAACCTATTTTTTGAAATTTAATTCATTAATAATTAATTAGGCGGGATTAAACTATTTAAATGTAAGGCTAAACAAATCGAGAAAAATCAATCTCTGTATGTACATTTCGGCCTATTAGGCCTCATCAGCAGAGCTATAGATACGAAGACCGCCCCGTGTGTGATTCGAAACCTGTCTGTCAAATTAGCAGGCAAGTGTCTTACCTCCACACCAAACGGACTTAGCAGGATTTTCTTCGCTTTGTTAAGTAGTAGTATTTTATATTCCTCTTAAGTGACCTCTACACGAACTTACGAGACGTAAACAAACAGACGATGTTTGTGATATGGCTATTTTCAGCCGACAATATTTGGGAGAATATGAGCTTAAATGAAGTCGAACCTATTTTTTGAAATTTAATTCATTAATAATTAATTAGGCGGGATTAAACTATTTAAATGTAAGGCTAAACAAATCGAGAAAAATCAATCTCTGTATGTACATTTCGGCCTATTAGGCCTCATCAGCAGAGCTATAGATACGAAGACCGCCCCGTGTGTGATTCGAAACCTGTCTGTCAAATTAGCAGGCAAGTGTCTTACCTCCACCAAACGGAGGTAAGACACTTGCCTGCTAATTTGACAGACAGGTTTCGAATCACACACGGGGCGGTCTTCGTATCTATAGCTCTGCTGATGAGGCCTAATAGGCCGAAATGTACATACAGAGATTGATTTTTTCTCGATTTGTTTAGCCTTACATTTAAATAGTTTAATCCCGCCTAATTAATTATTAATGAATTAAATTTCAAAAAATAGGTTCGACTTCATTTAAGCACATATTCTCCCAAATATTGTCGGCTGAAAATAGCCATATCACAAACATCGTCTGTTTGTTTACGTCTCATATATATGTATGTACATATATTAAGCATTGCATACATATATATATATGTATGTATATTGGGCATTGAATACATATTTATTGTATATATATATATATATTGGGTATTGTATACATATATATGTATGTATATATATTGGTCATTGTATATATATATATTGTATACTTACATATGTATATATATTGGGCATTGTATACATATATATATGTTTGTATTTATATGTTGGGTATTTTTGGGAGAATATGTGCTTAATTGAAGGTACGATTACAATTAAGCACATATTCTCCCAAAAATTGGCGGCTAAAAAAAGCCATATCAAAACACATCATTTGTTTATTTACTTCTCATATTGGGTATTGTATAAATATATATTGTATAGATACATATGTATGCAGAGATGCTGATAGGTACGTGTCCTACGTCCATGATGCACAAAAATCTAAAAGGACGCAATAAAATTATATCCATGCGTCCCAGTGTTTTTCTTTTTGCTTCCCACACGATTTCAAGCTAACTGTAAATACATTTCAATAGTTTCTTAAAAAGGAATTACATTAGATAGGTTACAAGGTAGGAGTTAGATGGCTTTAGTTGTTTCCCCAGATCATAAATAAAAACTCTACAATCTATTAAGAAATTTTAGTTGGCACCCATAAATTTCCCCAGGACGCACTAAATCAAGAAGCTCTCAGCATCACTCCATATGTATATATATTGGGCCTAGTACACATAAGGTGCTGGTTTAGCTAAGTTGGTAGAGTGTCCGGCTGGGAACCTCGAGGTTCTTGGTTCGATTCCGGCCCTCGTCAACTCAGCGTATGAGTAGCACATGGATATGTGCAGTAAAGTGAGGAACTGATGGTAGGTGCGGCACTCAAATTCTACACACCAAAACAATCCCCTTGGTCTAGCGCTAGTGAAAAGGGGATAGACACCCTCGCTGTCTGGTTGATACTGACTTTAGGCCACCCTGACAAGTTTACAAGTTAAAATTACTTTACACATAAAATCAAATAAAAAAAGTGGTAGGTATCTCCTTTTAGTAAAATAGTTTCCTAGAAAGGAATTGCGCAAGATTGATTACAAGGTAGGAGTTAGACGGCTTTAGTTATTTCCCCAGATCATAAATAAAAACTAAGAAATTTTAGTTGGCACCCAAAAATTATCCCTGGGACTCATTCAAAGCAAATATGTGCGTCCCAGGACACACTAAATCAAAAAGCTCTCAGCATCACTGTGTATGTATATATATTAGGCATTGTACACATAAAAAGCCGCCTTGTCGGCTGGGGCATTAGAATGCACCGACTGCACCTCTGCAGAGGGGTAAAACTCCCCAATGGGGCCACCTGTTGGCCGTGGGTGGCGACCTGTGATGCTTAAGGATAGAGCCCAAGTGGTAAGCAGTTCATGACATGCAATATTCCACTTTGGCCCTATCTTGGGCTAGAAGGGCAGTCGGAGAGCCTCACTCCAATCAATCGGCTGGTCACGTCAAGCCCTAGCACCTATATGATTTTCCCAACCCTATTGCCCTTATGGCAAGCCGCAACCCTTTTATCATATGGGTGCTAGAAGGCGGTGGTTGCGAGTCTACATGTCCTGGGAATGATGTTAAACTCTATCTGATGGTGAGGTTCCAGTTTTGGAGGTTTGGGGAATGTGGAGCACCCCTTCATCACCATTGCTCCCTGGTCCACTTTGACCCGGAGTGGTAGTACCTGTTAGGGTCCCATCTATGGGTTAAATAGAAAAATGTATTTATAAAAAAATTGTATTATCCATTAAGAATTGATTTATTTCAAAACTTTATCAGCATTAAATGACCCACTGAGGTTGATATGCCGTAAAACAAAACAAACTAAACCAAACATGAAAAAAAAGCAAATAAAAAAATTGGTAGGTATCTCCTCTTAGTAATTAGGTCTTTGGCTTACATGGCTGAGTAAGTTGTTTTGATAGTCATGGAAATTGCAAAAATTAATGTTGGATAATACGTTTTTTTTTTTTATTGGTTTATCTATTACATTTATAGCAATAGTCAAATATTTTTGTTGTTGTTTTATGTAGTCTCAACCAAAGAAAAATATGTTTTTTTTTTTTTTTCTTTTTTAATTTTTTTTAGCAACTAAATAAAACACTAATGACATTCTATCTAATATTATTACTACCTGTATGTTCCCAGATACTTTACTACTGTTGTTAGTAGTTTTTGGTGGTTGTTGTTGTTGTAGTAGTAGTGGTAATAGTAGTGGTATCAACTGCAATCTATATTTGAGCTGGCAGTTATAGTGAACTGAATTGATGAATTACAATGTATGTGCTAGTGATGCTGCACTAGCTGCAATTAATTCACCTACTTCCATTTTCAGAAACCAGGGTACCTGTTCTTGTCAATAGTAATATTAGTAGTAGTAGTAGTAGTAGTAGTGTAGTGGTTGTTGGGATGGAACGAGCTGGGTGTGGGTGAGGGTGTTGGGTAAATGAAATCAGCTGAAGTCCTAGTGCTTTAGCTTTTACTAACAACAGGGAGTCCTCAATGCACAGTCCTAACCCCCACTCCCACACACCTGTATTGACAAGTCACCGATCATGAATGATAGGCATGTCATGACCTCCAAAAAAATTGAAAGCCCCTGTTACAGATTTGTTAATTAAATAAATAAATAAATAAATAAATAAAACTGCTCTTATAAAAAGTTAGTTTTTTAATTTGTTAATAAATAAATTTAATAACTGAATGCAATTGCTCAAATAAAAAGTTATTTTTTAATTTGTAATTAAATTCAATAAATGAATTTGTTAATAATAATTAAATAAATAAATAAAACTGCTCTTATAAAAAGTTAATTTTTGATTTATCAAATAAATGAATAAATAAACTGCTCTTATAAAAAGTTAGTTTTTTAATTTGTTAATAAATAAATTTAATAACTGAATGCAATTGCTCAAATAAAAAGTTATTTTTTAATTTGTAATTAAATTCAATAAATGAATTTGTTAATAAATAATTAAATAAATAAATAAAACTGCTCTTATAAAAAGTTAGTTTTTAAATGTTAATAAATAAATTTAATAAATAAAATTGCACAAATATAAAGTTATTTTTTAATTTTTAAATAAATAAATAAATAAAATTGCTCTTATAAAAAGTTAATTTTTGATTTATCAAATAAATGAATAAATAAAACTGCTCTTAAAAAAGTTAGTTTTTTAATTTGTTAATAAATAAATTTAATAACTGAATGCAATTGCTCAAATAAAAAGTTATTTTTTAATTTGTAATTAAATTCAATAAATGAATTTGTTAATAAATAATTAAATAAATAAATAAAACTGCTCTTATAAAAAGTTAGTTTTTAATTTGTTAATAAATAAATTTAATAAATAAAATTGCACAAATATAAAGTTATTTTTTAATTTTTAAATAAATAAATCAATAAATAAATAAAATTGCTCTTATAAAAAGTTAATTTTTGATTTGTCAAATAAATGAATAAATAAAACTGCTCTTATAAAAAGTTAGTTTTTTAATTTGTTAATAAATAAATTTAATAACTGAATGCAATTGCTCAAATAAAAAGTTATTTTTTAATTTGTAATTAAATTCAATAAATGAATTTGTTAATAAATAATTAAATAAATAAATAAAACTGCTCTTATAAAAAGTTATTTTTTAAATGTTAATAAATAAATTTAATAAATAAAATTGCACAAATATAAAGTTATTTTTTAATTTTTAAATAAATAAATAAATAAAATTGCTCTTATAAAAAGTTAATTTTTGATTTGTCAAATAAATGAATAAATAAAACTGCTCTTATAAAAAGTTAGTTTTATAATTTGTTAATAAATAAATTTAATAACTGAATGCAATTGCTCAAATAAAAAGTTATTTTTTAATTTGTAATTAAATTCAATAAATGAATTTGTTAATAAATAATTAAATAAATAAATAAAACTGCTCTTATAAAAAGTTAGTTTTTAATTTGTTAATAAATAAATTTAATAAATAAAATTGCACAAATATAAAGTTATTTTTTAATTTTTAAATAAATAAATCAATAAATAAATAAAATTGCTCTTATAAAAAGTTAATTTTTGATTTGTCAAATAAATGAATAATAAAACTGCTCTTATAAAAAGTTAGTTTTTTAATTTGTTAATAAATAAATTTAATAACTGAATGCAATTGCTCAAATAAAAAGTTATTTTTTAATTTGTAATTAAATTCAATAAATGAATTTGTTAATAATTAAATAAATAAAACTGCTCTAATAAAAAGTTATTTTTTAATTTGTTAATAAATAAATTTAATAAATAAAATTGCTCAAATATAAAATTATTTTTTAATTTATTAAATAAATAAATAAATGAATAAATAAAACTGCTCCAAAAAAGTTAGTTTTTTTTAATTTATTAATAAATAAATTTAATAAATAAATAGAATTGCTCAAATAAAAAGTTATTTTTTAATTTGTAATTAAATAATTAAATGAATTTGTTAATAAATAAATGAATAAATAAAATTGCTCTTATAAAAAGTTAGTTTTTTTAATTTGTTAATAAATGAATTTAATAAATAAATAAAACTGCTCAAATAAAAAGTTATTTTTTAATTTGTAATTAAATAAATAAATGAATTTGTTAATAAATAATTAAATAAATAAAACTGCTCTAATAAAAAATTATTTTTTGATTTGTTAATAAATAAATTTAATAAATAAATTGCTCTAATAAAAGTTATTTTTTGATTTGTTAATAAATAAATTTAATAAATAAAATTGCTCAAATATAAAGTTATTTTTTAATTTATTAAATAAATAAATAAATGAATAAATAAAACTGCTCCAAAAAAAGTTATTTTCTAATTTGTTAATAAATGAATTTAATAAATAAATAAAATTGCTCAAATAAAAAGTTATTATTTGATTTATTAAATAAATAGATTAATTTGTTAATAAATAAATGAATAAATAAAACTGCTCTTATAAAAAGTTAGTTTTTTTAATTGTTAAATGAATTTGTTAATAAATAAATAAAATTTCTCAAATAAAAATATATTTTTAATTTGTAATTAAATAAATAAATGAATTTGTTAATAAATAAATGAATAAATAAAACTGCTCTTATAAAAAGTTAGTTTTTTTAATTTGTTAATGAATGAATTTAATAAATAAATAAAATTGCTAAAATAAAAAGATATTTTTTAATTTGTTAAATAAAAAAATGAATTTGTTAATAAATAAATAAATAAATAAAACTGCTCTTATAAAAAGTTATTTTTTAATTTATTAAATAGATTTAATAAATAAATAATTGCTCAAATAAAAAGTTAATTTTTGATTTATTAAATAAATTAATAAATAAAACTGCTTTAATAAAAAGTTATTTTTTAATTTGTTAATAAATAAATTTAATAAATAAATAAAATTACTCAAATAAAGTTATTTTTTAATTTGTAATTAAATAAATAAATGAATTTGTTAATAAATAGATAAATAAAACTGCTCTAATAAAAAGTTATTTTTTAATTTATCAATAAATAAATTTAATAAATGAATGAAATTTCTCAAATAAAAAGTTATTATTTAATTTGTTTTTAAATAAATAAATGAATTTGTTAATGAATAAATAAAACTGCTCTTATAAAAAGTTATTTTTTGTATTTGTTATTAAATAAATAAATTTGATAAATAAATAAAATTGCTCAAATAAAAATTTTTTTTTTTTTCAAATTTTTTATTTATTTATATTTCTTTGGGTGGATAGGATAAAAATATTATAAAGGACATTGCTATTATTTTTCAGGTTGGTCCCCCTTACTTAAACCCAAACAGATATGGCCTTGGAATGACCCTTGCATTTTCCCCCCTGAACGTTTCATTTAACTTTGAGTTTGTTTTTTTCTTCTTTTTTTTTTTTTCTTTTTTAATATAGATTATTCTAAGTTTGGCATAAGGTCACGTATATAGGGAATAAAGTGGAAAAAATATTATTGAAGACTACATTGCAGCAGTTAGAAGCAAGTGAGTCTTTCCCTGTGTAAATTTCATCATTGGGGATTTTAACAGGGGACCAAAGCAGCAGCAGCAGCAGCAACGATGATTAAATTGAATTTTTATTTCTGATTTTCGTGAGTGGAGCGGGGGGGGGTATATAGATGTTAATAGTAGCAGTAGTAGTTGTAGTAACAGCTGCTATTTATACCACAGCATCACCTAAATATCGACTGCTATGTTTTTGTTTTTTTTAACTTATTTTTTAAAATTCTATTTTTTAATCAATTACTTAACGAAAAAAAACAAATTATGTCTCTTATTTTATTATTATTTTAGTATAAGTACAAAATAACGAGCTTCACCATCTCAAACAATGACTAACAACAGGCCAAGAAGAAGAAATGATAGAATATCACAGACCTTCAAACCAATAAATAAACCAATCGTATAAAAAGCCGTAGCAGTATTTTTTTTTCTTTTCTTTTCTTTTTTTCTCCATTTTTATTTATAGAAATCAGCTGATGTAAAAGCTGAGGTTTCTACCTGTATTTTTTTTATGTAATAGCAGCTAAACTAGTTTTGTCTCTGGAAGGAAAATGAGTTGTAGTAGTAGTAGTAGTATCATCGTCATCATCATCATCGAGGTGATGATGATGATGATGATGATGATGATGACGATGCTTTAAAATACTGTTTGTTTATTTACTTCTTTATTATTACTGTTGCATTTTTTCACAAAAAAATCAGAACAACGATCTTACTGATTATATATTTATTATTATTATTATTATTATCATTATCATTATCATTATCATTATTATTATTATTTAAAAAAATCCTTGCGAGTTTTTTTACGCCAGTCTTAACTGGTGGTTTTTCACTGGTCTAAGTGACAGCAAGTCTCCTCAGGTCTTCAGCACTCTTCTGTATTCTAGTTGATTTCAATAGTGCTGTGGTCTACTATTATTATTATTATTATTATTATTATAAAGGGAATCATATTATTATATGGAATTATTATTATAGAATTATTATTATAAAGTGAATAATAATAAATGAATAATAATTTATTATTATTATTATTATTATTATTATTATTATTATTATCATTTATTTATTTATTATTATTCCCTTTATTTTGGCAATTTCGGTCGGCTTATCAGCTGACTATGGAGGAGAGAGAGAGAGAGAGAGAGAGAGAGAGAGAGAGAGAGAGAGAGGGAGAGAGAGAGAGAGAGAGAGAGCTTAGCTTGTCAATTTCTATGTTAACGCAGTTACTGTTATCATTAATCAGCTGGTACTAACTTAACTGTTACCTGCCACTTTTTTTTGCGTTATAATAAAGAAGCCCCCCCCCTATTCTTAGTGAGGGTTACAGAAAGAAAGAAAGAAAGAAAGAAAGAAAGAAAAAGAGAGAATACGCCCTAACTACAGGTTGTTGTCACAGTTAATGTTATTGTTAATATTAAGTAAAACTTTTGTTTGCAATATAATTATTTGGTTATTGCAAAGTTAAGTAAAGTTCCACGCTTTTGTTTTGTTTTCATTTTTTTTTATGCAGATCAAAAAATAAAATAAAAATGTTAATATTTATTTTCGTTTTGTTAGAGTTTTTTTTTGTTTTTTTTTAAATTGACTTTTCTTTCTTCTTTTATTTCAACTATTTTTTTCTTCTTCCAAAAACATTTTTTTTATTCTTTTATATTTTTTTTAATTCGTTAGTAATTTTACACTGTGTGACCTGAACAAAACAAAAACAACGCCAATGTTTTTGTGTATAGTACAACCCTGTTGGTATGTTGTGTAATGTACTTTTTGAAATAATTCAGCTCGAGACGGTGGGTGAGGATTAATGAGAGAACAAAAAATTAAAAAGAAAAGGAGAAAATCGTTATTTCTTTTCTTTAGACATTTTTTCTTAATTTTTTTAAAGAAAAAAAAATAGTCGCTTGACCAGCAGCTGTTAATTTGCATAACTATCAAAAAGTTCCGTATTTTATATTATTATTATTATTATCATTATTATTATTATTATATTATTGTATTATTATTATTATTATATATTATTAGGTGACGTTGTTGTTCATTCTACATTTAGCTATGATGTTTATGAATATTAAGTAGGTTTGTCCATATATGTACAAGGGTGCATATTAATTAGCCATATATATGATTAGTCTCTTTCCAAATATGGTGTTGTGTGCAAGCGATCAACCAATGAGAATCGTCCTGTGCTGAGGTAAGAAGTGTGTTGTGTCAGTAACAGTGTGGTGTCTCTCCAGCAGCAGTGGCAAAACAAACTGGGACGACGACTGACGACCAACCCTTCTTTCAAACACAACAATATATAAAAGAAGACCAACACAGACTTTAGCCGATCCATGGTAATCCTTCTGGACAATTTCAATCATCTGCTGGGTAAGTTATTATCGTAGCCCCCAGATTCGTTTCGAAATATAAAACGGAAAAAAATATATAGCATCCCTACAGTTGGAGAGAGAAGTCCGTCATTTTTACTAGCATCGTTTTTTTTATTATTATTACTCATAAAGATGATGATGATGGTGATGATTAATTGTGATTGAATAGATATTTTTCTCTTTATTTAATTTTTTTTTTCAAAACTTAACTAATTTTACTTTATTTCTTATTAATTTTTACTTAACTGTTTTTTTCCCATTATAACGATAGTAAAAAAAAAAAAAATTCAATAATCAAGTCATCTTTGTTTTTGTTTATTTTTAACCAGGTAATTTTTTTTTCTTTCCTTGGTTCCTTCTTCCTTCTGTCAATTAGTGTTGTTTTTTTCTTTGCGAATTCAGTTCTGTTTTCATTCGTTTTTCTTCTTTCAAAAAATAAATAGATAAGAAAGAAAAAAGACTAAAGAGAAAAAAGTGTTAAAAGAAAAGAAAGAGACAAACGAAGAAGAAAAAGCTTGTTCACTTCCTCATTCATCCAAGGTCAGATGATATCTCTTCTTTTTTTTTTTCCTTTTAAATTCGTTTTGTTGTCAAAACACAAATCTTTCTTTCTTAATATTTCTTTTTCAATTTTCAATATAATAATAAATCAAGTGGTCTTTTTCTTTCTTGTTTTTTCATAGCTTTTTTAAATTTTTCTTCCAACTTTCAAGAAGCTGAAAGAAAAATGGGGAATCCTTTCTTTATTTACTTATACTGGCTTTTTGTTTCTTCGAAGGAAACAAATGAATTTCTATTTTATTTGTTCTCAATGATATTAATTGATTCAATGAAAAGAAGAAAATAATTCAATCAAATAAATAATAAACAAACAAAATAAATAAATAAATAAATCTTTTAAAAAAAGTCGGACACTAACTCTTTTCTTTTTTTAATCTTTACTTTAACTATTACGTTAAGTAAGTTAGTTACTGTTAATTTATTTTTCTAACCTATAAATAAATAAAAATAATATAATATATCTAAAAAAAAAGTACTAACTTTTTTTTTTTTTTTTTCTTAGCTTTCTCAATATCAACGGTCTTTATTTTTCCAACCTATATAAATTTATGAACCAGAATATGATATATATACATATGTGTATATATATGTCTGTATGTATAATATATGTATGTTTATTTACTAACAATATCACCGACTTTTAATATAGTAGTGTCACTGTTGATAGAAATACAACTACTACTATTTCTACCCCCCCAAAGAGTTCATCAGAAGTAGTAGTAGTAGAAGTAGCAATTTTTAGTATTACGTAAATCAGCTGATCCCCCTCCTCCCTTTTTTTTTTTATTCGTCCGTTTGGAGGTCTCATTTTGTCTCTCATTCCGATCTGTTTCTTTTTTAACTGCTGTACTTTTCCTCTCTGACCTGACAACTTCCTTCCTTCTCTAACTCTTTCCTCTTAACCTCAAACGTAAATATTGACTATTTTGAATAACAGTGATACACTTAAGAGTCGAAACGAAGAAAGGCATTTTTTTTTTACTGTTAAATATCAAACTATTAATAAATTTACTAACTTAACTACTAATTCTAATTAATATATTGCATCTATTGGAGTTTTAAATTACCTTGTCTTTAAGTTTTGGTGTTTTTTTTCTCTTTTATTTATTATTTATTAATATTATTAAATGTTGGTCGGGTCAATACGCACTTGATTTTGAGAAGGAAAACTTTGTTTTTTTTATAAGGACTGTAAAGCTGAGATGCCTATTTTTTTTAAAAAAAAAAAAAAAAGAAAAAAAGATTTTAAGTTTAAGATTTTCAAGTCTAGTTATCCTTTAATTTAAACAAACTGGCGCTGTATAATCTTCCAAGATTTTAAATCGAGTTGGTACATTTTTTTATTAACCATAAAGAGCTGGATTTATTTACTTCAAAAAGGGTTTTCTTTCTTTTTTTTTTCTTTTTTAACTGATAATAAAAATACTATCATTTTTCCATTAATTAATTGGCAAATAATCTCTCATTAAAATAATAATTTAGTTGTTCAATTTGGTATTAATATCTTTTTTAATTATTATGTTGTTGGTACTAAAGAAATGGGTTAATTTATGTAGAACAATGTGTTGTTTAGTGTTAATAGCTGACTTGTGACTAATAATTGAGATTAAATTACACTAGACTGTGATTTAGTGTAATTAATTAAGGTTATAATAAATAAATCTTATGGTGTTTTTATTCAAGTTGAAACAAATTAATTCGTATTAAATTTTAAACTATAATAACCATAAAAATAATGAAGTTTTTATTGATTAGTTAAGGCCGTATTATTTAGTATTTACTTTCCATTACTAGCAAGCAGATAATTTAACTATTACGTTAAGTTAGTTACTGTTAAATTATTTTCTAGAAGGTGATCTTAAGTAGATTTAATGCTAATGATAGTAGTTTTTTTTTATTTTATTTTTAAGTTTATTTATTTATTTACAACCAATCGGTGTCACTATTAGTGAGTTTTTAAACCTAGAATTGGTAGTTTAAGTTCGATCCTCACTGGATGCCCCAAACCTGTGACCTTTATACAATATATGTGCATACTATTAGGTACCAAAATTTTTCGTCTGCTTTTCATTTTAAAAACGAATTAAAATTAGTTAAATCGATTATTTAAGGTCAAATTTTTGTCTAAGTCGAAAAGTAGTAAAAAATAAAAATAAAAATAATATTACATTGTATACTTCTATGAAGTGGTAATAAAAAAATACAGCAGTTTGTAGTTTAAGTTTGATACTCACTGGGTGCCCCAGATTAATGGCCTTTGTGCTAACAGCTAAAAATACGTTAGTTGTTTTTATTGTGGAACAGTGGCTATTTAGCTAGTCTTCCAGTATATTAATTTTATGGTTCGATCCTCACTGACTACTGAACACTGATAGCCTTATGCCAGACTAAGTAACTATGTATGAGTGTATCAGTAAATGGAAGTTTTTTTTTTTAAATACAGCAAAAACAAAAACACAGCTGCAGTAGTAGTAGTGGTAATATTGACAACAGTAATCGTCATTGCTTTTTTCTTTTGTTATTGTTTGTAGTAGTAGTAGTAGTAAACTGATATAATTATTTTGAAGTAGTCATGGTAATTAAATTTTGCGTTTGTTGTTTACTGATATGTGCGAAATTAATTTACAGACGTACCACACACAGTTTTTTTTTCAACTAACTAGACTACCCACTTAGAAAAATGGGCACTTTACTTTTTTTTTTCTTTGTCTTGCTCTTGTCTTTACTCTTAATTTTTAATAATTGCTTTATTTATAGTCCCATACAAGATCTTCATTTTAATTTCTCTCTTTTGTTCTTTCTCTTTAACAAAATTATATTTAAAAAAAAAACTACAAAATGTTATATAAGGCGGAAATATTTATAGGTTAAGTGTTTACTACAGTGATGCTGATAGCTTTTTGATTTAGTGCGTCCTGGGACGCACATATTCGGTTTGAATGAGTCTCCTGGAAATTTATTGGTCCCAACTAAAGCCGTTTAAACTCCTACCTTGTACCTATCCTGTGTAGTGTGTAATAATTCGTTTATAAGAAACTATTGAAATGTATTTACAATTAGCTTGAAATTGTGAGGGAAGAAAAACACTGGGACTCATGGATACGATTTTACTGCGTCCTTTTAGATTTTTGTGCGTCAGGGACGCAGGAGGTGTACCTATCAGTAATTAAAATGTAGCAGTAACTTCTTCCTCTTTTTTTCCCCCTAGAAGAGTCATTTAAGTGGACTAAAGTCAAAAATAATATTATGACAGGAAAAGTCACCAGTTAGAAGAGAAGAGTCGTAGAGGCAACAATCTTACTTCTTAATGTTTTTGTTGCGATCTAGTTGAATGACGAATTGTTATTAAATAAAAAATATCTATAGAATGAGACGATTAATCCATTTCTTTTTCTTAAATAAATTAATTATCTCTGTAACGATGCATAGTGGTCGTGAAGAAAGAAAAAAAATTGTCATATTAATTTTGTCTGTAAAAAATGTTTTTTTTTGTTTGTTTGTTTTTGTTTTTTAAATCGAGTTAAATAGTCTAAAAGAAAAAGATAAAAATAATTAATTGATCCGACTCTCTTCTACGACAAATATATATTTTTTTTTTAATGTGAACAAAGAAATAAAGTGTCCGGTAACTGGCTAGTGTCCAATAAACAGCAACGTTTTGTTTTGTTTATATAAATCTATTGGGAGAATTCCAATTTAAAAGACTTTATTTTTCCTTCTAAAAAGACTAAGGACTCTATTTGTAGTTAAACTCCCGTCTTTTTTGTGAGGTGAGATATTGTAAACATAAACAACTACTTGTGAAAAAAATAAAAATAAAGTTTTATTTCCAAAATTGGGTTTAATTGAACAGAATGGTCGATACACTGGGGTGGAAATATTAAACGTTTATTATTTATTTATTTGTATGTGTACCCAGGTATTTTTCTTCTTCGCCTAATTTTACTTCGGTTAGCAAAAGAAATGCTTACTTACTTACTTAGGCTTTTCACTTTAAAAATTAATTTGCAAAAATAAAATTTCCTTTAAAATGTGGTCTTTATATTTACTTAAATTCTCAAATTGTTAAAATTGCAAACTTGTGGTGACAATTGTGGTAAAAAAGAAAATGTATTGTTTGGTTTTCATAACCTAAAGAAGAAACTCTTATTTCTTTCTCCCTTGGTTTTTGGCTGGGTTGAGGGAGAGATCTTATCCCCCGCCCAGTTGGCCTGAATAATAATAATAAATAAATAAAAAAAGACTGGCGTCATATCTATAAATAAATCAAACTGGCCCAACACAACACACTTATGTGTAAAAAGACAGTAAAATATTATAGGAGTATTAATAGTAATTTGAAGAAGTCCTTTTCTTTTGGGAGGTTTTTCTTTATTTCTCTGAGGAAAACGTTGCAACTCTATGAAGTGCATTCAACATTTAAATTCAACCTGTAAAGAAAGATTCAAAGGAAAAAGGATATTTTGATTTGTTTTATACTAAGTAAGTAAATATTTTTAATAGAATATTTATTTCTTAATCTTTTTATTTTTATTATTTGTTTTAATTAATTTTTTGACAATTTTATTTTTAATTATATACGTACGTTCGTTATAATATATGACATATATTTAAAGAAAAAACAACATTTAAACGAAAAACCTCTTTGAAAATAAAACAAAAACAAAAAAAAACTCTCTTAAATTTGTTGGTGGTAAATTCTAACTTGTCTGACGTTTGACTTACGTTTATTTACCAACAAAACAAACCTTTTTCCTTTTTATCATAAATTGCTAGAAAATCGGTCGTAAGAATTTATCTTTTAGTCGCTTTTTATTGATTGGAATGTAAGATAGATTTTAATTTAAATGATCATTTTTTTTTTTTTTAGTTGTTTATTTATTTTTTGTTTTACTAGGACCTCAAAAAGAAAAAAAATAGTAATAATACTGTCAAAATTTAAATACATTGCAATAAAATAGTTCAATAAATTATGGAAATTGCAAGTTTACATAACATTCCTGGCATTTATTTATTTATTTTTTTTTTTTACGTCAAAATATATTCGCAGATGAAAAAACGTGATGAAATATTCTTTAAATTAAATTATTTAATTGAAATTTTAAAGACAAAACGAATGGATAAATTACAAAAGAGAAATAACTTTTTCTTGTCTTTTTGTTGTCGTGACGTTTTATATGCATCTTCCTAATGATTTGTAATGCAAATGGTTGTTTAATGTTTTGTTTACCAAGCAATAAGAATAGTTAAGGTCTGACACAAGGCCACAAATATAGGGCACCTAATGAGGATCGAACTCACTAATACTAAATAATAGTTGATTTGCGAGACTGGCACGACGAGTTGCTCTCATAGTAATTCACTAATTTAAATAATCCACATAAAAACAAGTAATATTTTATGTCGTTATATAAGGTGTGCAAATTTACAGGGGACTCTTTTGGTGACGTAGTAGAAATAGAATTATGATTGTTTTTTTTTAATTATTTTTTAAAGTTAAAACTTGAAGATAATAAATGCCAAAAAGTGTTTGACATAAACGTTATTGTTTGTTTAATTGGAGAAATTATCATTTTTTTTTGTCCCATTGCAATATAAACAATTAAATGAAACTAATTTTTAATAGATAATTTTTTTTTTGGGGGGGGGTTCTTTTATTTTTGATTTAAAATTATTTTTTTAATCTTCAGAACCAATAATACTTGCAACTTTTAAAGATATGTGTATAATAGAATTAGTTTCATTTAATTGTTGTTTGTTAGTGTCGTTTGTTTTTTGTTTATAGAAAGAGGACAAGATGACTGGGTTTCATTGTTTGTGTTACTGTTTTGTTATTGTGTTGGCCAGTTTTTCCAACAAAAACTGGGGTCATTTCTCTTTTTCTCTTCAAACTGCTTATTTTCATTAAAGTCGATTGTTTGTAAAGTGCCACAATTGAAGTGGAGCCATTTTAAAAGATTTTTGACATCTCTCTCCTTCCAAGGTGGGCGGAGAAAACAAAACACTACTACTACTACTACTACTACTTAGTAGTAAACAATAATAAAATGATAGTAAACAAATAGAAATAGTGAATAAATTGCCAATAATAATAATAGTAATGATATAATAATAAAATAATAGTAAATGAATAAATAATATTAAATGAATAGTAAATAAATAATAGTAAATGTAAATTAATAATAATAATAATAATAATACTGATGCTCATTATGTTACTATTTTTCGACTTAGACAAAAATGTGACCTTAAACAATCGATTTAATTCATTTTAAAATGAAAACTAGTCAAAATTTTGGTAGACCCTAGTAAATGATTAAGAAATTAGTTGAAATGGGAATGCAAGCAAAAATAGAATTTGAAAAGAAAATTGCCAAAAAAGCTAAAAAATAATCCAAAAGCTTTTTTTTTTAAATACGCTAATGACTAAAGTTGAAATCACAGATTTACCAGGACCAGACGGAAACACAGCTACATCCGATGAAAAAAGGGCAGATATATTGAACGAATACTTTTCTAGTGTATTTATTTATTTACTACTGAAAATCTTGAAAATATACCATACTTTGCTGAAAGAACGAGGAACTGAGTAATATAATAATAACTAAAGAAGTTCATAAAGAAATAATGAAATTAAATCCAAACAAATCTCCTGGACCAGATAAACATCACCCTTTAATTTTGAAAGAATTGAGACAAGAGATATCTTTTCCATTGAGTATAGTCTTTAATAAATGCATTATTGAAGAATATGTACCTCAATCTTGGAGGGAAGCTTATGTAACAGCTTTATTTAAAAAGGGAAATAAAAGTAATGCATGCAATTATAGACCAGTTAGTTTGACAAGTATCATTTGTAAATTGTTAGAATCTATAATAAAGATAAAATATTCAGACACATGGAATTAACAAACTTTTTTCTGCGAACCAGCATGGATTCATTAAAGGAAGATCTTGCATAAACAAATCTTTTATCTGCAATGGATAAGTGGACGGAACCTCTTGATCTTGGATTACCGGTTTGATTACATCTAAATGTAAGGTATTCCAGGTAGGAAGAAATAATTCAAAACAGGTATACTCTATGAGAAAAATATTTCTCTAATGAAAGAGAATACTAAAAGATACAGAGTTAGAAAAATACCTTGGTGTGAATGTGGACCCTGAATTAAAATTTTCCAAACACATAGAAATACAAGTAAATAAGCAAACAAGATATTAGGATTAATACGAAGGTCATATGAATACATGGATAAAGAAATGCTGAAAAATTTATTCATTGCATTGGTAAGACCTCATTTGGAATTTGCTAATGTGGTTTGGAGTCCAAGACTAATCAAGGACATAAACTCATTGAGGGAGTTCAAAGGAGAGCTACTAAAGTAATGAAGGATTAAAAAAAAAAACCTTTCCTATCAAGAAAGACTTAGAAGATTGACTTACCAAGTTTGGTTTATCGACGAACAAGAGGGGATATGATTGAAGTCTACAAATATACCCATGGATTTTATTCAACGAACTTTGATCTACTAAACATTGCTCAAAATATCAATACAAGGGGTCATAAATTAAAAACACATAAAAAATTTTGCAAAACAATGCAAGACAAAATTATTTTAGTAACAGAGTGGTGAATACATGGAATAAACTACCATCATCAATAGTGAATGCCCCATCTCTAAACTCTTTTTAAGGCAAAGTTGGATAATCTGTGGAAAGATTATAAATATTCTGTGGAATTAAGATTAATGTTTAAAAGGAACAGCTGACAGGTGACCTAATATACTAGCTGAAAAAGATAAATTATTATAAATGAATTAAATAATAATAATAATGATAATGATGATAATACAATAGCAATAAATAATAACAATGATGATGATAATAATAATATAACAATATAGCAATAATAATAATAACAATGATGATAATAACAATAGCAATAATAATAATAACAACAATAAAAATGATGATATAATGATAATAAATAACAATGGTAATGATGATAATAATGATAATAATAACAACAACAATAACAATGATAAAAATCTACTACTACTACTACTAAGACAAGTAAATAAATAAAATTCAGTTTGCAAAAATGAGAATGTATGTAAATTTTTAGGGCAATCATTTTTCAAAGAAACATTCAATTCCATAAGAAAACGTTAAACAAGTCAGTCACGTGAGTCGAAATTAGTTCTGTTCAAAAGCTGATATTTTGTTTACTGCATCCCTTTTCACAAGAAACTTTATTGTTTGTTTTGTTTTTTAAATTTATTTATCTTTAATGTTACTGCATATTGTATTTCTAAATCTTTTATTTCATTTCAATAAATTAATTTATATTGTAAACTTTCTTGTTTTCTAGTAGTCCTCAAAAATGCATAGTAGTTAACTTACTTAAACATTAAACAATCGTTCATTTTTAAGGTTTAAAAAAAACCCATCTCTTTCCTTTTTACAATAAAGATGATCCAAATATTTTATTATTTTTCGTCTTAAAGTGAATGTCCTTCGAATTTATTGACAATAAAAATGACAATATCATTTTTCTTGTAAACAAAAATATTTTCCTTTTGACCGACTTTTTAGTGAAAGGGATTTTCTCTTCAATCAATAAACAATTTGTTTTTTCTTTCGTGTCGAAAAAAACGATTTTCTTTTAATTTACAAAAAATTGTGAATTCATAAAGAAAAAAAAATCAATCCATTATTTTTTTCATTCAAAATAGAATTTGATTTTCATTATTTTCTTAAGTCTTAAAAGAGAAAAAGACGATCCAATGATCAGATCATTAATTAATTTTTCCCCCCAAGACGAATATAATCCAAGCTCAACACTTCACGACAAAAAGAAAATAAAATAAATCCTTAAATATTGATTAAAAAATTAAACCAATTCTCTTGTTTGGTTTTGAACTATTGCATTTATAAATTTAAAATGAGGTATAATTTTTTTTTTCTTTATGAAATTCACAATTTTTTGTAAATTAAAAGAAATGTTTTTCGACACGACCAGAAACCAAATTGTTTATTGAATTGAAGAGAAAATCCCTTTCACTAAAAAGCTGTCAAAAGGAAAATATTTTTGTTTACAAGAAATATGATATTGTCATTTTTTATTGTCAAAAATTCGAAGGACATTCACTTTAAGACTGAAAAATAATAAATATTTGGATCTCTTTATTGTAAAAAGGAAAAGAGATGGGTTTTTTAAACCTTAAAAATGAACGATTGTTTAGTTTAAGTAAGTTAACTACTTGCATTTTTGAGGACTACTAGAAACAAGAAGTTTAACAATATAAATTAATTTATTGAAATGTGAAAATAAAAAGATTTAGAAATACAATATGTCAGTAACATTAAAGATAAAATAAATTTAAAAAACAAACAAACAATAAAGTTCTTGTGAAAAGGGATGCAGTAAAACAAATATCAGGCTTTTGAACAGAACTAATTTCGACTCACGTGACTGACTTGTTTAACGTTTTTCTTATGGAATGAATGTTCTTTGAAAAATATTGCCTAAAAATTTACATACATTCTCATTTTTTGCACTGAATTTTTATTTTAATTTACTTGTCTTAGGTAGTAGTAGTGTTAGATTTTTGATCATTGTTATTGTTGTTAGTTATTATTTCAATTATTATCAAATCATTACCATTGTTATTTTATTATCATATATTATCATCATTTTTATTGTTGTTATTATTATTATCTGCTATTGTTATTATCATCATTGTGTTATTATTATTATTGCTAATATTGTTTATTATTTATATATACTCATTGTTATTATTTTATTGCTATTGTTATATCATCATTATGATTAATTATTATATTTAAATTCATTTATAATAATTTATCTTTTTCAGCTGTAATATTAGGTCAGCTGTCAGCTGTTCTTTAAACATTAATGCTTAATTCCACAGAATATTTATAATCTTCCACAGATTATCCAACTTTGCCTTAAAAGAAGTTTCGAGATGGGGCATTTCACTATGATGATGGTAGTTTATTCCATGTATTCCAACTCTGTTACTAAAATAATTTTGTCTGCATTTGGTTTTGGCAAAATTTTTATGTGTTTTATTTATGACCCTTGTATTGATATTTTGAGCAATGTTTAGTAAGATCAAAGTTCGTTGAATAAAATCCAGGGTATATTTGTAGACTATCAATCATATCCCCTCTTGTTGTCGATAAATCAACTTGGTAAGTCCAATCTTCCTAAGTCCTTTCTTGATTAGGAAAGGGTTTTTTTTTTTTAAATGCCTTCCATTTACTTTAGTAGCTCTCCTTTGACTCCCTCAATGAGTTTTATGTCCTGATAGTTTGGATCCAAACCAAATTAGCAAATTCAATGAGGTCTTACCCATGCAATGAATAAATTTTTCAGCATTTCTTTTCCATGTATTCATATGACCTTCGTATTATCCTAATATCTTGTTTGCTTTATTTACTTGTATTCTATGTGTTTGGAAATTTTTAATTCGGGTCGCACATTCACACGCAAGGTATTTTTGCTAACTCTGTATCTTTTTAGTATTTTCTTCTTAGAGAATTTTTTCTCATAGAGTATACCTGTTTTGAATTATTTCTTCTACCTGGAATACCTTACATTTAGATGTAATCAAACGCGTAATCCAGATCAAGAGGTTCGTCTTCACTTATCCATTGCAGATAAAAGACTTTGTTTATGCAAGATCTTCTTTTAATGAATCCATGCTGGTTCGGCAGAAAAAATAGTTTGTTTAATTCCATGTGTCTGAATATTTTTATCTTTTATTATAGATTCTAACAATTTACAAATGATACTTGTGCAAACTAACTGGTCTATAATTTGCATGCATTACTTTATTTCCCTTTTTAAATAAAGCTGTTTACATAAGCTTCCCTCCAAGATTGAGGTACATATTCTTCAAATGCATTTATTAAAGACTATACTCAATGGAAAAGATATTCTTGCTTCAATTCTTTCAAAAATTAAAGGTGATGTTTATCTGAGTCCAGGAGATTTGTTTGGATTTAATTTGCATTATTTCTTTATGACTTCTTAGTTATTTTATATTAACTCAGTTTCCTCCGTTCTTTCAGCAAAGTATGGTTATTTTCAAGATTTTCAGTAGTAAATAAAATAAATACACTAAGAAAAGTATTCGTTCATATATCTGGCCCTTTTTTCATCAGATTGTAGGCTGTGTTTTCCGTCTGGTCCTGGTAAATCTGTGGATTTCAACTTTAGTCATTAGCGTATTTAAAAAAAAAGCTTTTGTTATTTTTTTAGGCTTTTTTTGGCATTTTCTTTCAAATTCTATTTTGCTTGCATTCCATTTCAACTAATTTCTTAATCATTTCTAAGGGTCTACCAAAATTTTGACTAGTTTTCATTTTAAATGAATTAAATCGATTGTTTTAAGTGCACATTTTTGTTAAGTCGAAAATAGTACATAATGAGCATCAGTATTATTATTATTTATTATTATTAATATTACCATTTACTATTATTTAATTTACTATTCAATTTATAATATTTATTCCATTAATATTATTTTATTATTATATCATTACATTATTATTATTGGCAATTTATTCACTATTTCTATTTGTTTACTCTTCATTTTATTATTGTTTCTACTAACGTATTCGTAGTAGTAGTAAAGTAGTAGTGTTTTGTTTTTCTCCGCCACTTGAGGAGAGAGATGTCAAAATCTTTTAAAATGCTCACTTCATTGTGGCACTTACAAACATCGACTTTAATGAAATAGCAGTTTGAAGAGAAAAACGAGAAATGACGCAGTTTTTGTTGGAAAACTGGCCAAACACAATAAAAAACAGTAACACAAACAATGAAACCCAGATCCTTGTCCTCTTTCTATACAACAAAAACAAACGACACTAACAACAACAATTAAATGAAACTATTCTATATACACATATCTTTAAAAAAGTTGCAGTATTATTGGTTCTGAAGATTAAAAAAATAATTTTAAATCAAAAATAAAAAACCCCACCCCCCAAAAAAAATTATCTATTAAAAATTAAGTTTCATTTAATTGTTATATTGGGCAATGGGACAAAAAAATGATAATTTCTCCAATTAAACAAACAATAAAGTTTATGTCAAAACACTTTTGGTCATTTATATCTCAAGTTTTAAGCTTTAAAAATAAATTCAAAAAAAAACAATCATAATTCTATTTCTACTTACGTCACAAAAGAGTCCCTGTAAATTTGCACACCTTAACTTAACGACATAAATATTACTTGTTTTTGTGGATATTTAAATTAGTGAATTACTATGAGAGCAACTCGTCGTGCCAGTTCCGCAAATCAACTATTATTTAGTATTCAGTTGAGTTCGATCCTCATTAGGTGCCCTATATTTGTGGCCTTGTGTCAGACCTTAACTTATTCTATTGCTTGGTAAACAAACATTAAACAACCATTCTGCATTACAATCATTAGGAAGATGCATATAAAAGTCACGACAACAAAAAGACAAGAAAAAGTTATTTCTCTTTTAGTAATTTATCCATTCGTTTTGTCTTTAAATTTCAACTTAAATAATTTAATTTAAAGAACTATTTCATCACGTTTTTATCTGCGAATATATTTTGACGTAAAAAAAAAAATAAATAAATAAATGCACGGGAAATGTTTATGTAAACTTGCAATTTTCCATAATTTATTGATATTTTATTGCAATGTATTTAAATTTTGAACAGTATGTATTAGCTATTTTTTTTCTTTTTTGAGGTCCCTAGTAAACAAAAAATAAATAAAGAACTAAAAAAAAAAAAAATGAATCATTTAAATTAAAATTCTATTCCATTCACAATCAATAAAAAGCGATAAAAGATAATTCTTACGACCGATTTCTAGCAATTTTATGATAAAAAGGAAAGGTTTGTTTTGGTTGGTAATAAACGTAAGTCAAACGTCAGACAAGTTAGAATTTACCAACGACAATTTAAGAGAGTTTTTTTTTTGTTTTTGTTTTATTTTCAAAGAGGTTTTTCGTTTAAATGTTGTTTTTTCTTTTAATATGTCATATATTATATACGAAGGTACGTATAATTAAAATAAATTGTAAAAAAATTATTAAAACAAATAATAAAATAAAAGATTAAGAAATATATTCTATTAAAATATTTACTTACTTAGTACTAACAAAATAAAATGTCCTTTTCCCTTTTGAATCTTTCTTTACAGGTGAATTTAAATGTTGAATGCACTTCATAGAGTTCAACGTTTCCCTCAGAGAAATAAAGAAAAACTCCCAAAGAAAAGGACTTTTCAAATTCTATTTAAATACTCCTATAATATTTTACTGGTCTTTTTACACATAAGTGTGTTGTGTTGGGTCCAGTTTGATTATTTATAGATATGACGCCAGTTCTTTTTTTATTTATTTATTATTATTATTCAGGCCCATGGGCGGGGATAAGATCTCTCCCTCACCCAGCCAAAACCAAGGGGAAAGAAATGAGTTTTTCTTCTTTAGGTTATGAAACCCAAACAATACATTTTCTTTTTTTTACGCACAATGTCAGCCACAAGTTTGCAATTTTAACAATTTGAGAATTTTAAGTAATATAAAGACACATTTTAAAGAAATTTTATTTTTGCAAATTAAATTTTTAAAGGTGAAACCTAAGTAAGTAAAGTAAGCATTTCTTTTGCTAACCGAAGTAAAATTGGCGAAGAAGAAAATACCTGGGTACAACATACAAATAAATAAATAAATAAACGTTTAATTTTCCACCGCAGTGAAATGTCTATATTCGACCATTCTGTTGCAATTAAACCAATTTTGGAAAATAAATTTATTTTTTATTTTTTTCACAAGTAGTTTGTTTAATGTTTACAATATTCACCACCCCCCCCTCAAAAAAGACGGGAGTTTAACTACAAAATAGAGTCCTTAGTCTTTTTAGAAATGGAAAATAAAAGTCTTTTAAATTGGAATTCTCCCATAGAATTTATATAAACAAACAAAAACGTGCTGTTTATTGGAGCACTAGCCAGTTTTACCGACACTTATTTTCTTTTGTTCACATTAAAAAAATATATATTCTGCGTAGAAGAGAGTCGGGATCAATTAATTATTTTTATCTTTTTCTTTTAGACTATTTAACTGCGATTTAAAAACAAAAACCAAACAAACAAAAAAAAAACATTTTTTAGCAGACAACATTAATATGACAATTTTTTTTTTCTTTCTTCAAACGACCACTATGCATCGTTACAGAGAATAATTATCTTATTTAAGAAAAAGAATGGTTATCGTCTCATTTCTAATAGATATTTTTATTTTAATAACAATTCGCATTCAACAAGATCGCAACAAAAACCATTAGAAGTTAAGATGTGTTGGCCTCTACGACTCTTCTCTATCTAACTGGTGAACTTTCTGTCATAAATATATTTTGAACTTTAGTCCACTTAAATGACTCTTCTAAGGGGAAAAAAGAGGAGAAGTTACTGGCTACATTTTAATTACTGATAGGTACACCTCTGCGTCTGACGCACAAAAAATCTAAAAAGGACGCAGTAAAATCGTATCATGAGTCCAGTGTTTTTCTTCCTCACAATTTCAAGCTAATTGTAATACATTTCAATAGTTTTCTTATAACGAATTATTACACACTACACGGATAGGTTACAAGGTAGGAGTTAAACGGCTTTAGTTGGGACCATAAATTTTCCAAGAGACTCATTCAAACGAATATGTGCTCCAGGAACG
>CM042171.1:18908646-18926363 GCA_023376005.1 Doryteuthis pealeii | reverse complement strand
CAACAATACCAAACCAACCAACCAACCAACCACCAACCACCAACTGACTCACCAACGCAGCCATCCAAACAATCCAACTGACCACCAAACCAACCAGCCAACCAACCACCAATCAACCACCTAGCCAACCAACCACCAATCCAGCCACCAGCCAACCAACCACCAACCACCAAACTATCCAACACACCAACAACCAACTGACCAGCCAACACAGCCAATAACAACCAGCCAACCAGCCACCAAACCACGCAACCACCAACCAACTGACCCCCACCAACCAACCAAGCTGACCAGCCAACCAGCCAACAACCAAACAGCCACCAGCCAAGCAGCCAAGCCAACCAGCAACAACACCAACCACCAACCAACTGACCAATCCAACAACCACAACTGACCAGCAACCAGCCAACCAATCACCAACTGACCAACCCAACCAACCAGCCAACCACCAACCAATCAACCACCTAGCCAACCAGCCACCAGCCAACCAACCAACCAACCAAGCCAACCAACTGACCAACCAACCAACCAACCAACTGACCAGCCAACCAGCCAATCAAACCAACCAGCCAACCAGCCAACAAACCAACCAACCAACCACCAACTGACCAACCAACCAACCAACCAACTGACCAGCCAACCAGCCAATCAACCAACCAGCCAACCAGCCAAGCAGCCAGCCAACCACCAACCAAACCAACCAACCAACCAACCAACTGACCAACCAACCAACCAACCAACTGACCAGCCAACCAGCCAACCAAATCAACCAACTGAACCAACCAACCAACAGCCAACCAACCAACCAATCAACCACCTAGCCAACCAGCCAACCAGCCAACCAAACCAACCAACCAACAACCAATGACCAACCAACCCAACCAACTGACCAGCCAACACCAATCAAACCAACCAGCCAACCAGCCAACCAACCAACCAACCAACTGACCAACCAACCAACCAACCAACCAGCCAACCAGCCAGCCACCAGCCAGCAACCAGCCAACCAAACCAAACCAACCAACCAACCAACCAACTGACCAACCAACCACCAACCAGCCAACCAGCCAACAAACCAACCAGCCAACCAGCCAACCAAACCAACCAACCAACCAACCAACCAACCAACCAACAACCAACCAACCAACTGACCAGCCAACCAGCCAACCAACCAGCCAACCAGCCAACCAGCCAGCCAACCAGCCAACCAACCAACCAACCAACCAACCAACCACCAACCAACCAACTGACCAGCCAACCAGCCAACCAACCAACCAACCAACCACCAACCAGCCAACCAACCAACCAACCAACCAACCAACCAGCCAACCAGCCAACCAAAACCAACCACCAACCAACCAACTGACCAACCAACCAACCAACCAACTGACCAGCCAACCAGCCACAACCAACCAGCCAACCAGCCAACCAAACCAACCAACCAACCAACCAACTGACCAACCAACCAACCAGCCAACCAAACCAACCAGCCAACCAACCAACCAACCAACCAACCAACTGACCAACCAACCAACCAACCAACTGACCAGCCAACCAGCCAACCAACCAACCAACTGACCAACCAACCAACCAGCCAGCCAACCAAACCAACCAACTGACCAACCAACCAGCCAACCAACCAACCAACCCAGCCAGCCGACCATGGCATTTGGATGTCTGTAATTTCTGTTCTATTTTTAGATCTGATGCAAGAATTATTTTGATTTATATTTTCTTTTTTTTTTTTTAAGGACACCCCAGAAACTGTTTGCATTAACATTATGCATAAATTAGACAAGTGTGGATTTCAATGTGCTGTTGGATTTGCTTAACATAGAAAAAAATGACGGCCTTTGTCAGTTTAACAAGCTTCATTAAATAGGAATAGAAAGCAATAGAATTTATTTGGTAATGGAAGGTTGAATCTCTTGAACATCAACTATGGACCTCTAATAAGACAACAATTTGAAAAAATGAGTGGCTGGATAAGAGTCTTTAAGTCACAGTGTTTCAACACATCTAAAAATAAAATGACTCTTTGCTAAAAAAAGAAGAAAAGTGTGTCATCATTTCCTTGAATAACTTGGACCAAGTCACCAATAGGCACCCCAGCCCAGATCACTTTTGAAAGGAACAGAATTTTTCTTTTCAATAAAAAGTAGAGTATATTCATAAATGAGGCCATTTTTAAAGAATATGTTATGTAGGGGGGAGGGAGTTGAGTTACTGTTACAAAACGTGGTGCATATCACATTCATGCATCCTGGCCTCCTGCCCTAAAAAATGTTAAGTGGTGCCTGCTGAAAAATGGCTGGTTCAGATGAGTTTTGAAAGGAACAGAATTTTGCTTTTCACCGGTTGTCAATAAACAAAATCAACAGCCGATAAAAATGAAAGGCACGTTTTTATACTAAAATTGATTTTGGTTTTAATAAAAAAATTAGTTATTTCATGTTGTTGTTGTTAGCATAGGTGAAAAAATTAATTTTGCACTAAAAGATAAACTAATATTGTTATTCTTCTTTTTTTTTTTTTTAAATAAAACTTAAAATGAAAGACACGTTTATTTATTCTCCATGTGCCTCTACAGATAGTTAATAAATAAGATTTTAAATTTCAAATTTTAATTCTAAAATATTCTAAAATTCTGAAATAGGGTTAAGGTTAGCAGTTATTATTATAACCTTATAATATACTTTTTATGGTAAAAAAGAACAATTTCCTCGTAAATTCCTATCACAAAATAAACTGAACCCTCATTTTATGTCCGTGTTTTTGTAATAAATATTTTATTTTTCTTGGACCCGTTATTTTACAATACTAAATATATTTTCTTGATTCTTTATTCTTTAACAAATAAAGAAAATATATTTAGTATTGTAAAATAACGGGTGCAAGAAAAATAAAACATTTATTGCAAAAACACGGACATAAAATGAGGGTTCAGTTTATTTTATGGTAGGAATTTACAAGGAAATTGTTCTTCTTTACCCTTTTTATGGTAGGCCACATACTATAAGAGAGACATGATTTCATAGGCCACATTCAAAAGGTAGCCACATACTATAATGGTACCAAAAGATGTGTCTTTAATAAAAAAAAAACATTCAAATATATTGCCTAACTTTTGTCACTCCTGAATTATGCACATGTAGAATTTGAAAGTGGTGGGTATGGATATTTGTCTCATACCCCACTTGTATGGGCTGGGCACAAGGCCTCGTTTTAATGTGGGCCCACCCACAAGCTGAAGCTCATGGGTGCGAAACAACAAAAATTGCATTGATCCCCTCGGCATTCCCCCCTCAAGGGGGGCGCCTCAAGCGCTGGGCAATAAACCCAGCCCTTCCCTCAAAGGGGCAGGTATTGCTTGGGGGGAAAGCCCCCTGGGATCGACGCTATTATTTGTACTTTACCGGTCCAGTAGCCGAAACTCACTGGACCCCCAGCTGAGCCCGGGTTTAAAAGGTAAGGGTATTTGCCTGCTCATCCCACTTATGAGGGCTGGACACAAGGTCTCGTTTTTACGTGGGCGCATAAAAATTGCGTCGATTGGGGGGGAATGGCCCCCCTTGGATTGACGCTATTAATTGTACTTTACCGGTCCAGAGGCTGAAGCACACTGGACCCCCAGCCGAGGCCGGGTATAGAAGGCAAGTCTCAAAGCATAGAATCTGGAACAGATACTACACTTTGAACCAAGGTAAGTATGAAAGTGGTGGGTAGTTGAAAAATCTGAATCAATATTTATTGGCCACTGTTCTGAGTCAGCCCCTCCAATGGGGAACTTTTGCCAGCTCCCTCAGGATCATGATGTTACTATGATACTAAACAGACCTGATATATTTTATTGCTATTCCAAGGGTTGAACCAAAATATCAGTTCTGAATTTCACGGCGATAACCAAATTTTATAATAATAATAATTAGGTACCACCAAAATAGGTCACGTGATTAGTTTAGACCATATTGAATGAAGAGACATAAATATTTTTGAACTTTTTATTTTAAAATCTCGCAAAAAAGAAATAACGAACATAAAGAGTTGCTACAAAGAAAAACAGTTAATTCAAAGATCAAATTATCTGATTGGGGAAAAATTACTCACCGTTATCTTGAAAAATAAGTAAAACAGTCCGTTTTTTTTACAACAGGGTCAATTTCTTTATTGATATTTTTTAGCAGAATTTTGTATTCATGATTCTTTTACTAAAAAGCGCTCGCATTAAAACTTATAAAAATCTTCTGATATAATTATTCAGACTCTTATCAAAACAAATAACAGGAGGTTTAGTTGATAGAACAAATAACAGGAGTTTGAGTTGAACAGAAAACAAATAACAGGAGTTTGAGTTTTATATAGAAAAAAAGTAAAACTTGTTTTTTGTCGGTTCACTTTTTCATATTTCCTAAAATAAAATAGGGGGTGGGTAGACCTCATAAAAATAATATTTCCCGTAATATATTTTAGGAAAAACTATTTCAAACATATTTTCATTAATAGGTAATTAATTCTGGAAATTTTCATGAAAATTGGACCATTAATTTATTTTTCATAGAATTTTTTAAAAAGCCTCTAGTCATAACTTGTTTTTGGCTACGGTACAAAAATGTAAACATTGTTTTTTGTTCATGATTTTCATTATTTCCGTGAACTGAAAATTTTTTTAAAAATCATCAGGAGTTTGTTTAATGCATCTTCTTTTGTATGAACAAAAAAATTTTAAGATGATATCAACTTTTATGCAAGTTTCATTGTGTTAAATATAGGGGGGGGGGATAAATTACACAATGAAAATTGATGGTACCTAATTATGATAATGATATTTATTGTGTACAGTGTTCAGGTACACCACAACTCATCAAAGTCTCATGTATAGTACATAGAATAATGTACTAGATGTTGGAACATGAGTTGGTTTGATTGGGCTGGTTGGCTGGTCAGTTGGTTTTGGTTGGTTGGTTGGTCAGTTGGTTGGTTGGTTGGTTGGTTGGTTGGCTGGTTGGCTGGTTGGTTGGTTGCTTGGCTAGGTTGGTTGTTGGGTTGGTTGGTTGGCTGGTTTGTTTGGTTGGTCAGTTGGTTGTTTTGGTTTGGCTGGTTGTGGCTGGTCAGTTGGTTTGGTTGGTTGGTGGTTGGTTGGTTGGTTGGTTGGTTTGGTTGGCTGGTTGGCTGGTTGGTTGGTTGGTTGGTCCAGTTGGTTGGTTGGTTGGTTGGTTTTGGTTGGCTGGTTGGTCTGGTTGGTTGGTTGGTTGTGGTCAGTTGGTTGGTTGGTTGGTTGTTGGTTGGTTAGTTTGGTTGGTGGGTTGGTTGATTGGTTGGTTGGCTGGTCTGGTTGGTTGGTTTGGTTGGTTTGGTCTAGTTGGTTGGTTGGTTTGGTTTGAAGTTATGTCAACCCTTGTATTATTATATGCTAAAGTCAGTTAAGCACTTATAGTCTCCAGTAATTATTATACAACACAAAAGTGTATTTACTATTTTAATTGTCTGATAGACTGTCTGATAGACTGATAGACTGACTTGTTGGTCAGTCAGTCGGCTGGTCACTCACTCGGTCAGTCAGTTGGTCAGTCGGTTGGTTTGCTGGTGGGTTTGGTTTGGTTTTTGAGTTATGTCAAGCCTTGTATTATTATTATATGCTAAAGTCAGTTAAATACTTTGGTAAAAAAAGAACAGTTTTCTCGTTTATTCCTACCAATAATAAACTGAACCCTCATTTTATGTCCGTGTTTTGCAATAAAGGTTTTATTTTTCTTGCACCCGTTATTTTACAATACTAAATATATTCTATTTATTTATTTTAATATTCACTTCAATGTGTATGTTGATATTCTAAAGTTTTTATTTTGTGAGAATGTTTAGTTACATGTGGCCCACAAATTTTTTTTTTTTTTTTGTTATGTTACAGTAAAATATTAGATTTGCTCTGCATTTTTTGTATATAGAGTACTCTTCCTTATTGATTTAAAATGTTTTAAATAAAAAATGATGATAATGAAATTTATTGCCTACAGTGCTCAGGTGGCTCAGGTGCACCACAACTCATCAAAGGCTCATGTATATACATAAAAATATGTGCTAATGTCACGAACATGAATAGCATACAATAATGATATACATAAAAGTAATTGGTAATTTGCTTGAAGCATTGTTAAGTATGTTATAATATATTGATAATTTGAAGGCAATTACAATGGTATAAAAATAAACAAAAAAGATGTTGTTTTTTATCTTATCGATTTCAAAGAAAACTTTATCTTCAGAGACGAAATATAGAATCTGAAGATAAAGTTTTTTTTGAAATCGATAGACAAAAAACAACATTTTTTTGTTTTTATTTTTATTAATATATTAATAATTATACATGTGTGGCGTTATTTTCGGATTTGCCTGGGGAGTTGTCTGCCCGTTTAGTTTCGCTGGTTCCCGCTAGGGCCCTTGATATTTAAGCGGCTGATTTGAACGTCTCTCTCTCTTTCCCTGCTGCTCGACCTACAAGAACACATGAGGTAGTCTTATGACCACCCTCTTCTCGTTGGGGCTTCGCCCTTAACACTGGCCACTCATTGCTTGTAAGTCTCTTGTACGATATATGATTATACTTTAGTCATGTATCGTAATTACGTTTTTATGTACATTTAGGTATCTCTGATACCTAAATATTTGTATTTTACCATTCATGATATGTCATTATCTCTACTCTTGTATATGTATTTATACTACTTTTGTATGTATGTTTATGTACACCTATGTATTATGTACCCTGTTTATTCTGTGCTGTATTATAAATGTTTTGTCTATCAACCTTTGTCGGAGTTTTATCTTCAAGTATTATCACTTTGAATCTTGCACATGTATTTGTGCATGTGTGTGCATATGAGTAAATATATTTACGATTAGTTGTTAGAAAAGACTGGGTGGGGGTGGTTAAAATATTGCTTTCATATCACATTAACTTGTTCACCTTCAAACAGCTAAGTGGTTCATAACTAGCATGGTTCCATTTTTCAGAAGGCACCACTTAACATTTTTTAGGGCAGGAGGCCAGGATGCATGAATGTGATATGCATCACGTTTTGTTACAGTAACTCCCCCCCCCTCCCTACATAACATATTCTTGAAAAATGGCCTCATTTACGAATATACTCTGCATTTTATTCAATTTAATTGATACTGAGAAAGTTTGAAAAAATTAGAGGTATCTTCCTGTAAGACAGTAGATGTCCAGTAATCAAAGAAACAGACCTAAGATAGTTTTTCTCTGTTTACAACCACTAAATCCAAAATATCCGTCAAGAATTTCACGATGATAACCAAGTTTTATAATATAATAATAATAGTAAGGAAATTTATTGCGTACAGTGCTTAGGTGCACCTCAACTCATCAAAGTCTCATGTCTAGTACATAGAATTATGTGCTAATGTCAGGAATATGAATAGCATACAGTAATAATATACATGTATGCGTACAGTGTCAGGTGCACCACAACTCAACAAAGTCTCATGTCTAGTACATAGAATAATGTATTAAGTGTCAGGAACATCAATAGTGTACAGTGATAATATACATGTATATGTACAGTTCTCAGGTGCACCACAACTCATCAAAGTCTCATGTATAGTACATAGATAATGTACTAAGGTCAGGTACATGAATAGTGTACAGTAATAATATACATGTATGCGTACAGTGCTCAGGTGCACCACAACTCATCAAAGTCTCATGTATAGTACATAGAATTATGTGCTAATGTCAGGAGTATGAATAGCATACAGTAATAATATACATGTATGTGTACAGTGCTCAGGTGCACCACAACTCATCAAAGTCTCATGTATAGTACATAGAATAATGTGCTAATGTCAGGAACATGAATAGCATACAGTAAATTATACATGTATGTGTAAAGTTCTCAGGTGCACCACAACTCATCAAAGTCTCATGTACAGTACATAGAATTATGTGCTAATGCCAGGAAACATGAATAGCATACAGTAATAATATACATGTATGTGTACAGTTCTCAGGTGCACCAAACTCATCAAAGTCTTATGTATAGTACATAGAATAATGTCTAATGTCAAGAACATGAATAGCATACAGTAATAATATACATGTATGTGTACAGTGCTCAGGTGCACCACAACTCATCAAAGTCTCATGTATAGTACATAGAATAATGTACTAATGTCAGGAACATGAATAGCATACAGTAATAATATACATGTATGTGTACAGTGCTCAGGTGCACCACAACTCATCAAAGTCTCATGTATAGTACATAGATTTTGTGCTAATGTCAAGAACATGAATAGTGTACAGTAATAATATACATGTATGTGTGTGTGTGTGTACATCATGCCTATGTGTGTGAAGGGGGATTTTAATTGTGTGTGTGTGTGCGCGTGTGCGTGTGTGTGCGTGTGTGTGTGAAGAAAGAAATCAACACATAAAGTTGGTAAATAAGTTTTATTCATTTGTTAATAAATTCCAGATGCTTCCAACATTTGGCCATCATCATGATGTGTTTATTTTCAAATTTATTTATATTTCAAGACTGATGGTTACACATGGTAGGGTTAACATTTACAAACATTTCTAATGACAAAAATACACACACACCCACACACACACACGCACACACACCTATGCACACCACGCACGCACACACCCCACACACAATCACACACACCCATACACATAAATAATGATAGATAAGTTCATGGCCTAAGCTAGAGGGAATGTTAGGGTTAAGAATTGGGAACATTACTATCACACACACAACACACACACACACACAACACAAAAAAAATACATACACACACACGTACATTCAAAACATACATATATACATATACGCATATACACACAAACATACATATGTGAAGAAAAAGTGGAAGTGAATACAACAGTATGTAATATTATGAAAAATTGAAAAACACAAGTTCATAAACAAAAAAATATGTATCACAGAAAATAAGAAATCTGCCAGACTCTTTTGCTTTGTCGGTCAGTCTATTTAAAAATAGACTGACCGACAAAACAAAAGAGTCTTGCAGATTTCTTATTTTCTGTGATACATTTATTTTTTTCTCGCTGCCCTGGGAATGGATTCGCTGAAACTTTGGCGTCTGCGCACTGACCTGGTAAACGCTCATAAGGTCATTAATCATCTTACCAACAGCAACCTTGAGCACTTTTTGATCTCCATCTTTCTAACACACGTGGGGCATGCCTACAAAGTCAGAAAAACAGTACTGCTCACGTGACTTTTGGAAACATTTTTTCATGCTCAGAGTTGCGGAGACATGGAATAAACTGCCCGCGTCTGTTGTAGGCTGCTGAAGCAATGAGTCTTTCAAAGCCTCCATGCTTCCTGTAGTCCACTGACACTATACCTGATGCCACTCTCCACATACGTATGCACACATGCGCACAATATACATGCATATTACTACTGTAAACTGTTCATGTTCCTGACACTAATACATTATTCTGTGTACTTGAGATGAGCACTGTACACAATAAATTTCATTATTAAACTAATGAAAGCCCTGATGAAGATCTATTGAAACAGATCAAAACACTGCAGCGTTGACGAAATATCAATTACTCGTTTATGAACTGTGTTTTTTCAATTTTTCATAATATTACAAACATACATATATATACATATACAAATGCACACAGAGAAAAACATACATATATACATATGTTGAAAAGAGAAATAAAGGAAATAAAGTATTGAATGGATAAAATAGGATTATTTTAATTAATTTAACTTACATGTGTTTTGGCGAAGAATTTATCCATGTGTACATTATTCAAACTATTATTATTTTTAAATAACAAAATTAATAAAATAATAATAATACAAAAATATAGTTATTTTATTTCATTTTGTTATTTAAAAATAATAATAGATAGAATAATGTACACATGGATAAACTCCTGACTGAAACACGTGTAAGTTAAATTAATTAAAATAATCCTATTTTATCCATTCAATACTTTATTTCTCTTTTCAACATACCATCAGATTCACTCCATTTTCAATTTACATATATACATACACACACCACATCACAGAAAAACGTACGTACACACAAACATTCAAACACAAAAACATACACACACACACACACACACACATAAATAATGATAGATAAGTTCATGGCCTAAGCTAGATAGAATGTTAGGGTTAGAATTGGGAACATTTCTAATCACACACACACACACACACACATCAATGATTGTCTGTTGTTTACAGACTGGATCTCTCTGGTGATCGTAAAATATATAACAAATGTATGTATTTAATAAACACAACCCTTAACGGCAGCTGTCAAATGGCCGAGAGGTTAACGATTCGAGCTGAAGAAAAAGTCAGTCAGGTTTTGCTCCTGGGCAGAGTAGTTGCTGTTCTAGCCACACTGAAGAGACGTGAAATGTTGAAATCGGTGTCTGTGGATGACTTTATATATATATATGTAAGTTGAAAATGGAGCGAATATGATGGTATGTTGAAAGGAAAAATAAACAAAGGAAGAAATGCTGAATGGAAAAAATAGATTTATTAACATGTGTTTCGCCAGAAGTTTGTTCATGTACACATGTATTTCTATTTATTATTATTTTAAATAATAAAATAAAATAATATAGAAAAACTACAAAATCTTTAAAGCATACAAAGAATAACGGCGTTCGTCCAGAGTAAACTATTTGGTGTTTGAAATTAAAGCGGTCAAAATACAGAGAATTTGAAGTGAGAGAATTATATATATTATAAGGAGTGATTGATAAGTTCATGGCCTAAGCTAGAGAGAAGGTTGGGTTAGTGTTTACAAACATTTATATTCACACACAATCATATACACAAAAACACAAACACACACACACACAATATATATATATATGTTTGTGTGTGTGTGTGTGTATGTGTGTGTGTGTGTATTTGGGCAGCATTCTTTCATTTATATATGTAGAATTAAACAAAAGTTTCAGGAATCTGTAATATTGACATATATTGTTTTAACATAGAATACCTTTTTAAATTTTTTGAAAATTCCGGTCCTGATCGAGAGCGTTTTGTGCCTCGTGATTAACATCTATTTATTTTGTCTTTCCTATTATACATAGTTGCTTTGATAAAGACCACTTTTATATGGTCGAAACAGATTTCTGTCAGCAAAACTATTAACATCTTGTTTTTTCTACAAACTTTCTACACATACTGTCGGATTCATATCCATTTTACTTTCATACATATATATATAATATATACTATATCATCATCATTGGCAATTCAGTCTCGAAAGACTATGATAAAAGTTTTTGTGTGCCCCTGGAGTTGCAGCGCCTCCTGTGACTATGAAGTCCATGTTTGAGAAACACATTCTCGACCACAGATTTTGCATTTGTAGGTTGTCCCTGTAGATGATGATGTTCCGATGCTTTGTTGCCGTTGCTTTCTTATGGACCTCTTAGCTTCATGATGTTGTATCAGGGTGACTTCTGACATGTACAGTCCTCTATGGAGATTCTGCCACCAAGATACAAGAGGATGATTGATAGACTAAGTTAGAGAGAAATAAGTTACATAGTTACCATTAGATTTGCAAACAATTCAACTCTTTCAATGAAAATTGGAACTTTTTTATTTCTTGGGGTTTTTTTTGCTTTGTTTTTTTCTGTTCCAGAAAATTGAATTTCATGTCTGTTGAATTTTATTGTTGAGAAAAAGTATTTAAGTTTTAATGTAATAAAATATTATATCAAATTACAAAGGCTGATGAAACTAAATAAGAATGCAGATAAAAGGTTTGAAACAAAGGGGGAGGGGTATAATAAAAAATAGAACAACTGAAACTTATTCTTCCATCACTCCTGTAAGGATTAAAGTGATATATACTTGATGATACAAACTCCGACAAAGGTTGATAAACAAAACATTTAATATGGTACAGCACATGGATAAACAGGGTACATAATACATAGAGGTGTACATAAACATACATAGATAAGTAAAAGGGAAAACATAAAAACACAGACATGAGACTAAGAATAGTCCATGCTGTATAAATCACTTACAGGATTAGTCCGGCGTTTGCGNATTCAGGCATACAGTAATAATATACATGTATGTGTACAGTGCTCAGGTGCACCACAACTCATCAAAGTCTCATATATAGTACATAGAATATGTACTAATGTCAGGAACATGAATAGCGTACAGTAATAATATACATGTATGCATACAGTGCTCAGGTGCACACAAACTCATCAAAGTCTCATGTATAGTTCACAGAATAATGTACTAATGTCATGAACATGAATAGTGTACTGTAATAATATACATGTATGTGTACAGTGCTCAGGTGCACCATAACTCATCAAAGTCTCATGTATAGTACATAGAATAATGTACTAATGTCAGAAACATGAATAGTGTACAGTAATAATATACATGTATGCGTACAGTTCTCAGGTGCACCACAACTCATCAAAGTCTCATGTATAGTACATAGAATAATGTACTAATGTCAAGAACATGAATAGTGTACAGTAATAATATACATGTATGCGTACAGTTCTCAGGTGCACCACAACTCATCAAAGTCTCATGTATAGTACATAGAATAATGTACTAATGTCAGGAACATGAATAGTGTACAGTAATGATATACATGTATGTGTTGTGCACTTGCATATGTGGGGATATCAGATAACAGAATATCAGGATTTACACTTGTTACAGTAATTTATTATGTTCATTTTCTACACACTCTACTCCCACATACGATTTTTTTTAAAAAACTGACAGTGTTTATGAATATTCTCTACTTTTCGTGCTATTGCAGAATTCTCTCCTGGCCACCTGCTTAAAAAACGCTAGGCGGTGATAGCTGAAAAAATAACCCTCCATATGAATGAAGTCCTAATTGAAGCGGTGCCTGCTGAAGTGCTTTAGGCATTTTTCCCAAAAAGTGAATGCGATATTTTACCCACTCCAGTCTTTTTTTTTTCGACAAGTAAATATTTTAACCCTCCCTCTCTTTAAAATATTTTAAGGGAGGGGTATAAATATTTACATTTACTTGCGATAAAAATATGGCTAATTTTTAATGCCTTCAAACTACAAAAAAAAATAATAATTTGTCGATAAAAACGCCTTCAATCCGCTAAAAAAATATCTTTTTTTTTGGTATTTTCATTTTATTTTTCTATTTTTTTGACAATCAATTACAAAAAAAATCAAAACATTTTTTTCGGTATTTTTATTTTATTTAGGGAGGGTTTTTATCAGCTATCACTGCCTAGTGTTTTTAACTCTTAACATCCTGTTGAGAATTTAAGTCCAGAGCCCCATTCCTATAAGGATTTATCAATAAATGGTTTAAAATGGCCTTTTCATTTAAAGTTACCTGTTATTTCCCTTAAATCAAAGACTCCTAAATATATTTGATATTACATTTAAACAAAGGCTATCATTTGGGTAGATTAGGGAAACGAATGAGACTTCTGGCCGGGTGGAATGAGGCGGTATAGGACATTAGAGTTAAGGCAGGAGGCTGGGACGGAATTCTGAGAATAACACGCTACTTTTTACACTAACTTGATTGATACTGAAAGAGTTTAAAAAATCAGAGCTTATATCTCAGTAAGCCTTTTCATTAACCAATCCAATACACTAATTTATTATTGGTCACGTCAAGCCCTAGCACCTATATGATTTTCCCAACCCTATTGCCCTTATGGCAAGCCCCAACTCCTTTTTATCATATGGGTGCTAGAAGGCGGTGGCTGCCGTCTACATGTCCTGGAATGACGTTAAATTCTATCTGATGGTGAGGTTCCAGTTTTGGAGGCTTGGGGAATATGGAGCACCCCTTCATCACCATTGCTCCCTGGTCCACTCTGACCCGGAGTGGTAGTACCTGTTAGGGTCCCATCTATGGGTTAAATAAAAAATGTATTTATAAAAAAATTGTATTATCAATTAAGAATTGATTTATTCAAAACTTTATCGGCATTAAATGACCCACTGAGTTGATCGTAAAACAAAAACAAACCAAAACCAAACTAATTATTATGCAACCTTAATCTGTTATTCATCAAGTGTGAACTTGTTCTGTATTTCTATTTAACTTTATGAAGTGAAAAAAGAGAATCAAGTCAACCTGAAAATCTATAAGACAGTTCCACTTGATTAGTTCCATTGTTTTTATGGTATTTCCCGCTCTTTTCACTGCTGACAAAATATTTTATAGACATGGGGGGTCTTAAACTCAGGGACTTAAAATCGCTATTACATCCTTGGGTGAAAGTCACATATTTTGTCAGTTATTATTTATGGCTAAAAAAACATCTATTCAACTCAACCTCTGTTATTTGTTTTCTGTTCAACTCAACCTCCTGTTTATTGTTTTCTGTTCAACTCAAACTCCTGTTATTGTTTTCTGTTCAACTCAACTCCTGTTATTTATTTTCTGTTCAACTCAAACCTGTTATTTGTTTCTGTTCATCAAACTCCTGTTATTTGTTTTTGTACAACTCAACCTCCTTTATTTGTTTTCTGTTCAACTCAAACTCCTGTTATTTGTTTTCTGTCAACTCAACCTCCTGTTATTGTTTTCTGTTCAACTAAACCTCTGTTATTTGTTTTCTGTTCAACTCAAACTCCTGTTATTTATTTTCTGTTCAACTCAACCTCCTGTTATTTGTTTTCTGTTCAAATCAAACTCCTGTTATTTATTTTCTGTTCAACTCAACCTCCTGTTATTTGTTTCTGTTCAACTCAAACCCCTGTTATTTGTTTTCTGTTCAACTCAAACTCCTGTTATTTATTTCTGTTCAATCAACCTCCTGTTATTTGTTTTCTGTTCAACTCAAACTCCTGTTATTTATTTTCTGTTCAACTCAACCTCCTGTTATTTGTTTTCTGTTCAACTCAACCTCCTGTTATTTATTTTCTGTTCAACTCAAACCCTCTTATTTGTTTTCTGTTCAACTCAAACCCCTGTTATTTGTTTTCTGTTCAACTCAACCTCCTGTTATTTATTTTCTGTCTAACTGAACCTCCTGTTATTTGTTTTCTGTTCAACTCAAACTCCTGTTATTTATTTTCTGTTCAACTTAATCTCCTGTTATTTGTTTTCTGTTCAACTCAAACTCCTGTTATTTGTTTTCTGTTCAACTCAAACTCCTGTTATTTGTTTTCTGTCAACTCAACCTCCTGTTATTTGTTTTCTGTTCAACTCAAACTCCTGTTATTTATTTTATGTTCAACTCAAACTCCTGTTATTTGTTTTCTGTTCAACTCAAACTCCTGTTATTATATTTATGTTCAACTCAACCTCCTGTTATTTATTTTCTGTTCAACTCAACCTCCTGTTATTTATTTCTGTTTCAACTCAAACTCCTGTTATTTGTTTTCTGTTCAACTCAACCTCCTGTTATTTATTTTCTGTTCAACTCAACCTCCTGTTATTTTTCTGTTCAACTCAACCCCTGTTATTTGTTTTCTGTTCAACTCAATCTCCTGTTATTTGTTTTCTGTTCAACTCAACCTCCTGTTATTTTTGTTTTCTGTTCAACTCAATCTCCTGTTATTTGTTTCTGTTTCAACTTCAACCTCCTGTTATTTGTTTTCTGTTCAACTCAACCTCCTGTTATTGTTTTTCTGTTCAACTCAAACTGAGGCTGAAGCCCCAATGAGGAGGGAGTAGACCAGAGTCTGTCTCGTAGGTCGAGCACAGGAAAAAGAGAAAGAGACATTCAAACTAGCCGCTTAAATATGACAGGCCCCTAGCGGGAACCAGCAGACCAAACGGGCAGACAACTCTCCAGGCAAATACGAAACTAACGCCACACTCCCATCTTTCATTGCTACTTTTTTTCTGATTTATCTATTTAGTTAAAATAGGAAATAAAGAATAAAATTACAGTTATTTCTTCTTGATAATTGGAATTTTTTAAATTTGTTTTTCGTTTTTTCTGTCCCAGAATTTTATGTCTGTTGAATTTTATTGTTGAGAAAAAGTAAAAAGTGTTGTAGTCATCCGGTCCGTTTCAAGTGATTATAACCTTAAGTGATCTATTCAGCCATTGACGTGACAGTAAAGAAGGATGTATATATTTACCTACCCACTCTGTCATGAGCAGGATGTGACACAAGGTCAATTTATAAATGGAGTATGAATTTATCGACCCTTCTTCATAAGCAGGATGTGACATAATATCATTTTCAGGAGGAGCTTTTAACAGGTTAAAAGTTTTTCCTTCTCCTAGACTGGTTGCCATATCAAGGGTAAAGAACTCAATCTGCTCTACTATTTATTCATAGCTGGATTAACAAAAATAACAGATTTTGTTTGTTTTGTTTTGTTCTATGGCATATCAACCTCAGTGGGTCATTTAATGCCGATAAAGTTTTGAAATAAATCAATTCTTAATGGATAATACAATTTTTTTTATAAATACATTTTTCTATTTAACCCATAGATGGGACCCTAACAGGTACTACCACTCCGGGTCAAAGTGGACCAGGGAGCAATGGTCATGAAGGGGTGCTCCACATTCCCCAAACCTCCAAAACTGGAACCTCACCATCAGATAGAGTTTAATGTCATTCCCAGGACATGTAGACCCGCAGCCACCGCCTTCTAGCACCCATATGATAAAAAGGGGTTGGGGCTTGCCATAAGGGCAATAGGATTGGGAAAATCATATAGGTGCTAGGGCTTGACGTGACCAGCCGATTGATCGGAGGGGCCTCTCCGACTGCCCGTCTAGCCCAAGTAAGGACCAAAGTTGAGTATTGCAAGTCATGGACTGCTCATCTACCTGGGTTCTATCCTTAAGCATCACGGGTCACCACCCACGGCCAACAGGTGGCCCCACTGGGGGAGTCTTACCCCTCTGCAGAGGTGCAGTCGGTGCATTCTAACGCCCCACCGACAGGGCGGGCTATATAACAATGGTAGTGATTGGAGTGGTAGGGATGGTGTTGGAGTGGTGTTGGGGTGGTATTGGTAATAGTGGGGTGTGGTGGAGGTGTAGTGGGTGGTGCTGGTGGTGGTGGTGCTGGTAGCATCTGTTAATCTTGTCAGAGCCAAATTGTTTGTTCATTTAAACAAAGTGTTTTAAATGGGTTGTATCTAAGCAAACACATCACTGGTGGCCATCGCATCGAATCAGGTATGTGGCTAGGTGTAGGATATCTAGAAACTAGTCGACATGATTCAGTGATTTTACCCCCTGTGAAGCCCTATGCTTTAATTCACCCGGACGAAATTTTATTCAGACCCAGGGGTCTGTATGGATCAGTTTAAGAAACCTTGTTTTGGACTGTTGCTCAGTTTCTTAGAACATTTTGCCTCAGCCATTTTCAATGCAAAAGTTTATATATATATATACATATATATATATATAAGTAAAGAAATAACAAAAGACTTAGAGATTTAGCGTTATAGTCTATTTCAGGGAACTTGGACAAAAATCTGTTTTCAAATGCCTTTAAAGTAATAAAGAATTCATCATTCGCATCTGATGAGTCGGGAGAGTTAGACACTTTGTCTAAGCTCCCTGAAATAGACTATAAAGCTAAATCTCTAAGTCTTTTGTTATTTCTTTACTTATATATTTGCTCTGTGACTCTAACATTAAAAGCACACACTGAGCTCTCAAATTGCGACAGGTTTTTTAAATAAAACTCTTG
>CM042171.1:18863646-18903646 GCA_023376005.1 Doryteuthis pealeii | reverse complement strand
TTTTTACTGATGCTCATTATGTTACTACTTTTCGACTTAGACAAAAATCTGACCTTAAATAATCGATTTAATTAATTCTAATTCGTTTTTAAAAATGAATAGCAGACGAAAAAATTAGTATGACTATAAAGCAAAAACCATGAATTGAAAATTTGGTTTTGTTAAAGACACATGAATCAGGCAAAGGGAACAGACTGACAATGCCTGAGTGAGATTTGTAAGCCTCATCACCCCCCAACTCCAGCGCCATCACTGTTAAGTGAGGTTATTCAAAAGCCAGTGTTACAACGACTGCACCCCACCCTCGACCCCCAAAAACTGACGTAACATAACAAAGAAGGTCAGTTTGCAAATACAATAAACTGATAGAAAATAACTATTTGTATGCAAATTACAGGGGACACGTATAAGGTACTATTTTAACAATACTTTACATTTAGTATTGTTAGTATAAAAAAAATACAAAGAGGTAATAAGTGGTTAATGGGAAAAAGAAACAAAAAAGAGAGAACGCTTATCTGCATTATTATTTACTAAGTCAGGGGTGTCAAACTTTTTTTTTCTTTTTTTTTTTTTTTGGCTTTGCCTGCCCGGATTCAGGCCTAAACGAGATCTTGTAGGTCGTCTAAGTGCAGTCATTCCCCCCAAAACAAAGGGTCAACAACCTTCATAACAACTTTATTAACAATAAATAAAGGAAGAAATGAAAAACTGTGAGATATCAAAAAGTAAAATTAAAGAAATTTTTTTTAAATTAGTGAAATAGATTACTAATTAGGACTGAGCCTATTCTAGTAGTGACCACCCCAAGTGGAGTTTAACAGGTTTGAATTTAGAGTTTTCAGACCATATGACCTTTAGGCACCCCTTTTGCGTTCTCGTTTCATAAGGACATTTTTTTTTCATTTACACCACCAAAATCCGGTTGTTTGTTAGGGGTTAGGGTTAGGGTTAGGGTTAGAGGTTAGTTTTATAATTTAAAAAAAACTCCAAAAATCATCTGTTAACAAACAACTGGGTTTTGGCGGTGTAAATGAAAAAAAATGTCCTTATGGAACAAGAACGCAAAAGGGTGCCTAAAGATCATATGGTCCGAGTTTTTCCTTCTCCTAGACTGGTTGCCTAACCAAGGTTAAAGAACCCAGTGAAATAGATCACTAATTAGGACTGAGTCTATTCTAGTAGTGACCACCCCAGTCTGAGTTTAACAGGTTTAAATTCAGAGTTTTCCTTTTCCTAGACTGGTTGCCTAACCAAGGTTAAAGAACCCAGTGAAATAGATCACTAATTAGGACTAAGCCTATTCTAGTAGTGACCACCCCAAGTGGGGTCTAACAGGTTTGAATTCAGAGTTTTCCTTCTTCTAGACTGGTTGCCTAACCAAGGTTAAAGAGTCCAGTCTCCCCTACTATTTACCCATGGCTGGAGAGAGCAGTTTGATTCATACCTTTCCTAAGGGTATTAGCACTATGTGAACTGTAGCTTCATCAAGGATTTGAACTCAGGTCAATCCTGGACAAAGCTACAATTCACAAAGTGCTAATACGCTTGGAAAATGTTAGTAAAGTATGATTGCAGAGATGTGTGGGAAAAACTCATCCACATGATAATATATTATATATATATATATATATATTATATATATATATATATATATTATTACTAAAGCTGAGCGAATCAATGTTTGTCTCCTAAAGTCTTTTTTACTGTTTAGTTTAATGACATAAAATTTATATTTGAATATTCCTTAGTTTTAGGATTGAGTTTGTTTGAAAAAAAAATCCACTTTAATTGGTTCTAATTAGTCATAATTTGCCATTAAGTCAAAAACTGACCCGTCCCTTACCTGACATTCTGACTGTCATTTTCCCCCTCTCTATGTATATCTTCCTCGTTATATATGTTAGTTTCTCTGTGAGCACAAAGAGAATGATTTAGACCTTGTGTTGCATCTTACTCATGGGGAGAGAGAGAGAGAGAGAGAGAGAGAGATAGAGAGAGAGAGAGAGAGAGAGAGAGAGAGAGATGGGAGAGTTTGAAATGTATTTGTATGTTAAGTTTCATAAGCAGCAAATACAGCCAACATCTTGGCTCTTAATATAATATCTTTTTTTTATATAATATCTTTTTCCAGCTCGTATATTAGGTCTGAGACCTGTCAGCTTCTCCTTATATTTCAAACATTCATCTTAATTCCACAGAATATTTATAATATTTCCACAGATTATCTAACATTGCCTTAAAGAAGTTTAGAGATGGGGCATTCACTATTGATGATGGTAGTTTATTCCATGTATTCGCCACTCTGTGACTAAAATAATTTTGTCTTATATTTATTTTGCAAAATTTTTTTAAGAGTTTTAATTTATGACCCCTGGTATTGATTTTTTTTAGCAACATTCAATAGATTAAAGTTCATTGAATAAAATCCATGGGTATATTTATAGACTTCAATCATATCTCCTCTGATTTGATGATTTTTTTAATAAATTTAAATTAGGTCAAACGTTCCCTTTTTTAGAAATCTTGCAAAATGATTTTAATGTTGTTTTTTTTTAATTCACCGTCCCAATTTATTTTTATAAAAATATAATTCACTTTGCAAACTCACTTTTCTCACTTTTCTCTAATCCCAATTACCTATCTAGAGCTCAATGGGTGACCGAACGGGTCACATTTTGTCATGTATATATATATATATATATATATATATATATATTTATATTTACCAACCCCTCCGCACGAGCAGGATGTGACACAAGGTCAATTTCTTAAGCGAGTTTAACACGTTTGAATTCAGAGTTTTCCTTCTCATAGACTGGTTGCAAAGTTAAAGAGCCCAGTCTATCCTACTATGTACCCATAGCTGGAGGAAGAGTACTTGGATGCATACCTTTCCTAAATTATTATGTGAAATGTAAACAGCCTTGTCCAGTATTGTCCAAATATTTCTTTAATCCTTAACAATTCATACATGCACACATATGCAAGATCATGGAGTAGCATGGATTTAGCAAGAAAATGGATTTAGCATGATTTATAAGGAAAATCTATTTTTAATTTTATCAATATAAATTGTTCTTAATTTCATCTATTGACGATTTTTTGACGTAATCAGTGATGTAGTTTTGGTTACAGACAAACAGACATTGAATCTCCATTATAATAAGCGATGTCATTATTACAACAGTTAGGATTCACATTTTGAATTATAAGGAAAATCTATTTTTAATTTTATCAATATAAATTGTTCTTAATTTCATCTATTGACGATTTTTTGACATAATCAGTGATGTAGTTTTGGTTACAGACAAACAGACATTGAATCTCCATTATAATAAGCGATGTCATTATTACAACAGTAAGGAAAAATCTATTTTTTTATTTTTATCAATATTAATTGTTCTTAATTTCATCTATTGACGATTTTTGACGTAATCAGTGATGTAGTTTTGGTTACAGACAAACAGACATTGAATCTCCATTATAATAAGCGATGTCATTATTACAACAGTAAGGATCTATTTTTTTATTTTATCAATATTAATTGTTCTTAATTTCATCTATTGACGATTTTTTGACATAATCAGTGATGTAGTTTTGGTTACAGACAAACAGACATTGAATCTCCATTATAATAAGCGATGTCATTATTACAACAGTAAGGAAATCTATTTTTTATTTTTATCAATATTAATTGTTCTTAATTTCATCTATTGACGATTTTTTGACGTAATCAGTGATGTAGTTTTGGTTACAGACAAACAGACATTGAATCTCCATTATAATAAGCGATGTCATTATTACAACAGTAAGGATTCACATTTTGAATTATAAGGAAAATCTATTTTTAATTTTATCAATATTAATTGTTCTTAATTTCATCTATTGACGATTTTTTGACGTAATCAGTGATGTAGTTTTGGTTACAGACAAACAGACATTGAATCTCCATTATAATAAGCGATGTCATTATTACAACAGTAAGGATTCACATTTTGAATTATAAGGAAAATCTATTTTTAATTTTATCAATATTAATTGTTCTTAATTTCATCTATTGACGATTTTTTGACGTAATCAGTGATGTAGTTTTGGTTACAGACAAACAGACATTGAATCTCCATTATAATAAGCGATGTCATTATTACAACAGTAGGATTCACATTTTGAATTATAAGGAAAATCTATTTTTTATTTTATCAATATTAATTGTTCTTAATTTCATCTATTGACGATTTTTTGACATAATCAGTGATGTAGTTTTGGTTACAGACAAACAGACATTGAATCTCCATTATAATAAGCGATGTCATTATTACAACAGTAAGGATTCACATTTTGAATTATAAGGAAAATCTATTTTTAATTTTATCAATATTAATTGTTCTTAATTTCATCTATTGATGATTTTTTGACGTAATCAGTGATGTAGTTTTGGTTACAGACAAACAGACATTGAATCTCCATTATAATAAGCGATGTCATTATTACAACAGTAAGGATTCACATTTTGAATTATAAGGAAAATCTATTTTTAATTTTATCAATATTAATTGTTCTTAATTTCATCTATTGACGATTTTTTGACGTAATCAGTGATGTAGTTTTGGTTACAGACAAACAGACATTGAATCTCCATTATAATAAGCGATGTCATTATTACAACAGTAAGGATTCACATTTTGAATTATAAGGAAAATCTATTTTTTATTTTATCAATATTAATTGTTCTTAATTTCATCTATTGACGATTTTTTTGACGTAATCAGTGATGTAGTTTTGGTTACAGACAAACAGACATTGAATCTCCATTATAATAAGCGATGTCATTATTACAACAGTAAGGATTCACATTTTGAATTATAAGGAAAATCTATTTTTAATTTTATCAATATTAATTGTTCTTAATTTCATCTATTGACGATTTTTTGACGTAATCAGTGATGTAGTTTTGGTTACAGACAAACAGACATTGAATCTCCATTATAATAAGCGATGTCATTATTACAACAGTAAGGATTCACATTTTGAATTATAAGGAAAATCTATTTTTAATTTTATCAATATTAATTGTTCTTAATTTCATCTATTGACGATTTTTTGACGTAATCAGTGATGTAGTTTTGGTTACAGACAAACAGACATTGAATCTCCATTATAATAAGCGATGTCATTATTACAACAGTAAGGATTCACATTTTGAATTATAAGGAAAATCTATTTTTTATTTTATCAATATTAATTGTTCTTAATTTCATCTATTGACGATTTTTTGACATAATCAGTGATGTAGTTTTGGTTACAGACAAACAGACATTGAATCTCCATTATAATAAGCGATGTCATTATTACAACAGTAAGGATTCACATTTTGAATTATAAGGAAAATCTATTTTTTATTTTATCAATATTAATTGTTCTTAATTTCATCTATTGACGATTTTTTGACGTAATCAGTGATGTAGTTTTGGTTACAGACAAAACAGACATTGAATCTCCATTATAATAAGCGATGTCATTATTACAACAGTAAGGATTCACATTTTGAATTATAAGGAAAATCTATTTTTAATTTTATCAATATTAATTGTTCTTAATTTCATCTATTGACGATTTTTTGACGTAATCAGTGATGTAGTTTTGGTTACAGACAAACAGACATTGAATCTCCATTATAATAAGCGATGTCATTATTACAACAGTAAGGATTCACATTTTGAATTATAAGGAAAATCTATTTTTAATTTTATCAATATTAATTGTTCTTAATTTCATCTATTGACGATTTTTTGACGTAATCAGTGATGTAGTTTTGGTTACAGACAAACAGACATTGATCTCCATTATAATAAGCGATGTCATTATTACAACAGTAAGGATTCACATTTTGAATTATAAGGAAAATCTATTTTTAATTTTATCAATATTAATTGTTCTTAATTTCATCTATTGACGATTTTTTGACGTAATCAGTGATGTAGTTTTGGTTACAGACAAACAGACATTGAATCTCCATTATAATAAGCGATGTCATTATTTTGGGATTACAAGACAACAGCATTGAATTCTCCATTATAATAAGCGATGTCATTATTNTCGCCCTCTGGCGCAGGGAAGATAACTGGACTATGATTTTTCCGACAGTGCTGGGGGCGGGGTGAGATAGATGTGCTGTTACCTCTGTCATTACATACACACAACTGTCCTTATATATGCTATAGAATTGACCCCCGGACATACATACACGACAACTGCCCTTTATATATGTAAATAGATTACCCACTGGGGCATTACATATACACACAACGCCCTTTATATATGTTATAGATTACCCCCGGACATTAACATACCACACAACTGTCCGCTTATATATCTATAGATTACCCCGAGAGAGTATATTGGTCACATCATTCTATCTTCTTAACATGGTATCAGTTTCTGTACTACTATACTCAACCCAATACGGGAACCACGCTGCTCCCACCAGAGCCAAAGCTGAAAAAAGGGATTTTCTTCTTCTTCCGTTCTCTTCCTGGTGTCAAAACCCGGAACTTCCCGTTTTTGATTTTAAATCTAAATTCCATTTTTCTGGACTGGTCCATTGCCTGGCTTTGAGTGCTTACCCTTCCAAACTTATAAGCCTTTGTTCTTAATTTCTTTTCTTCTTTTTTCTCAGAAACCAATTACCGTTTTAATTTCCAATGACCGAAGGACCAGTAATTAATTACACTAACAATATTAAATATTTCATAAGATGCATTTCATCAGACAGTGTCTGTCTTTTCTTACTGAATGTTTAGTGGAATGCGTGCTGGGCCATAACCTTGTTGAGTTTTTAAATGCCATCCTTGCCAGTTTAAAAGCTTAGAGTAATAAGTCCTGAGTATATGAATCCTTTGGTAAGTGAATAAGTCCTATCCTGCGTATTTTAAAGTTCCAGTGATTCAATCCTATGTCCGTTGTCCACGAAAATCAAAATAGTTTATTGAGTATTATGGCCAGTACACGCTGGTATAATGTATTTATATCAGCAGCAGCGAGTACTGCCAGCGATTGGCCAAGAGATATGATCACATAATTATTCGCCGCAGTCTATATAATAAGGGATGACTTTTAAACACACACCTTATTAAAGAGTATTTTACGGGTTTCGAAAAGGTCTCTGTATTCTCCGTAGTTGTAGGCAAATTGTTCGGGCAAAAGAGCAACACACAATGGAAATTTAATACACTGTTATTAACAAATAATTACAAGACTGTTGCAAAATTTTATTGGTATTTGCTACAAGAACTTATCTGAGTTTAAGTAAGGTCTTGGAGTAGTGGTGATAACAGGGTATTCTGTTGCTTGTCGGAAAGTTGATAGGATGTTTCTTCGGACGTTCTCGTCGTTCCTCGTAGCGGTTCAGTGATAAGTAATGGGGATGCTACTTAGAAGCTTCTCGCCCTGGTTAACAGTTCTTTTTAAATGACGCGTGAATGCGGCCCTTTTCAAGTTAGACTATTTGGTCTTCAGCTCTTCTTAAGTGTGCTTTGTCCTTCAGAAAGTCTAGCTGTGAAAAAATCGCCTCCGTCCAGCGTCAACGGTCCGTTAGAAGAAGTTTTTGGGGCTAAGTGACGAGTGAGTTTTAGGGGACCGGCTATTACGCGACTACCCTCAGTGAGTGTTCCGTGATAAGTAAAATAATTTGGTTTGCGCCAACATTGTATGTTGGCGACGCCCCCTAGCGGCAGGGGGAGATAATTAACATTGTAATTTCCAATTATTATATAGCAAAAAGTCAACAAGTGTATCTTAGATCCACTAATGCATTATAAAGACTTAGTGTTTGCGTTTTTAACTATACTCACTCATTTTTATTAATATTCCCTTTGCCTCTTTTACTTATCCTTTTCTTCTCTTCTCCAAAACCAATTACCGTTTATTTTTCAATGACTGAAGACCATAATAATTCACACTAACAATATTAAATATTTCATAAGTGCATTGTCACAGGACAGTTGTCTGTCTTTCTTACTGAATGTTTTAGTGTTAGTGTTTGTTGTTTGTTGTTTTGTTTACGGCATATCACCTAGTGGTCATTAATGCCGATAAAGTTTTAAATAAATCAATTCTTAATGGATAATACAATTTTTTATAAATACATTTTTCTATATTAAGCCCATTAGATGACCAACAGTACTACATCCGGTGTCAGAGTGACCAGGGAGCAATGGTGGCATAAGGGCTGCCACTTCCACCAAACCTCCAAAACTGGAACCTCACCATCAGATAGAGTTTAACATCATTCCCAGACATGTAGACCCGCAGCCACGCGCCTTCTAGCACCCATATGATAAAAAGGTGGGCTTGCCATAAGGGCAATAGGTTGGGACAAAATCATATAGGTGCTAGGCTTGATTGACCAGCCGATTGATCGGAGGGGGCCTCTCTGACCGCCGTCTAGCCCAAGCAAGGGCCAAAGTGGGTATTGCATGTCTCATGGAACTGCTCAACCCACACCTGCGGCTCTACCTAAGCATCACGGTCACCACCCACAGCCACAGGTGTCCCCATTGGCGGGAGTCTTAACCTCTGCCATGGGTGCAGTCAGTGCATTCTAACGCCCCCCCAGCGAAGGGGTGTGATTCTCTGTTAAATAAATTAAATGTATTGCTCTTAATATAATCTACCACGAGTAATGGCTATGAAGAGGTGCACTCCCTAATCCCAAGAACTGAAAATTAAGGTATTGAGTGAGATTCAAATCCACTGCAGCAGCTGCCTTGCATTATATAGTGCTGGATACTCGGAAAGTATGAATCCAACTATGCTCCTTTAGCTATGGTTGTAAATCAATAGAGTAGACTGGACTCTTTAAACCTTGGTAATGGCAACCAGTCTAGGAAAAGAAAAAACTGATATTCAAACCAAAGGGGCTTATCATGACTCCTGTGCTCTTCGTGGATTCTACGGCTTTAACTAAACTTGTCCATGTTCAGTGCAGTAGTTTGTTTTTTTTTTTTTTTTTCTTAACAGTGGATGCTGATAGCTTTTTTATTAGTGCATCCGCCGGACGCACATATTGCTGTGAACGAGTCCTCAGGAATTGATGGAATCCCAACTAAAATTTCTTAATAAATTGTAGCTTTTATTTATGATCTGGGGAAAACAACTAAAACTGCTCTAATCTAACCTTGTAACATATCCTGTGTAATTAATTTTTAGAAGAAACTATGCTGGAATGTATTTTACAGTTAGTTCAAATTCTGTATGAAGCTACAGTCCCATGTGCCAATACCCTTGGGAAAAGTATGAATCCAACTACTCTCCCTCCAGCTTATGGGTAAATACTAGAGCAGACTGGCTCTTTAACCTTGGTTAAGGCAACCAGTCTAGGAGAAGGAAAACTCTTAATTCAAACCTGTTTAAATCCACTTTGTGTGGTCACTACTAGAATAGAGCTCAGTTCCTAAATTAGTATCTATTTCATTGGGTTCTTTTAACCTTGGTTAAGCAACCAGTCTAGGAGAAGGAAAACTCTGAATTCAGCCTGTTAAACTCCGCTTGGGGTGGTCACTACCTAGAATAGCTCAGTCCTAATTAGTGATCTATTTCACTGGGTTCTTTAACCTTGGTTAAGCAACCAGTCTAGGAGAAGGAAAACTCTTAATCAAACCTGTTAACTCCGTTGGGTGGTCACTACTAGAATTAGGCTCAGTCAGCTTAGTTTGTAGAGCGTTCGGCTAGAAACCACAAGTTCCTAGTTCGATATCGTATGTGTATGAGTAGCACAGCGATCTGTGTGGTAAAGTAAGGAGCTGATGGTTTTGGTGTGGTTCTCCACCTCAGACGCTAAAAATAATCTCCTTGGTTTAGCGCTAGTGAAAGGGGATTGACTTCCTCTCTGATTGGCTGATACCGACTTTACTTATTCACACTAGCTTGAAATGGTAAGGGAAGAAAAAAGAAAAACACTGGGACACATGGATACGATTTACTGCGTCCTTTTAGGACACCTACATATCAGCATTCTCTATTTTTTTAATGAATTTGGATGTCGTTGAATTTCTTAAGGTGTTCCATATCGAGTGAAATGATTGGCTTTCATGAGATCTAGGTATCACCAAAATATGTCATGTGATCAATTTAGGCCATATTAAGAAGAAAACGTAAAGATTTTTTAAAAATCAAGCAAAAAAGAAAAAACGACATAAAGAGTTGTTACAAGGAAAAACAGTTAACTCAAAGATCAAATTATCTGATTGGAGAAAAATTACTCACCTTTATCTTGAAAAATAAGTAAAACAGTCCGTTTTTTTTTTTTTACAACATGGTCAACTTCTTTATTGATATTTTTCTTAGCAGAATTCTGTAATCATGGTTCTTTTACTTAAAAAGTTCTCGGATTGGAACTTATAAAAATTTTGTTGATATAATTATTCAGACTCTTATCTTTATTAGAAAAAAAAGTAAAAAATTTTTTTTGTCGTTCTTCTTGATGTCATAAAATAAAAATGGGGGGGGGGGGGGTAAACCTCGTAAAAAATTCCCCTTATATATTTTAGGAAAAAAACTATTTCAGACATATTTCATTAAAAAGTAAGCAATCTTGTGAAATTTTCGTTAAAATCGGACCATTAATTTATTTTAATAGAATTTTTTAAAAAGCCTCTAGTCATAACTTGTTTTGGCTATGTTAAATTTCAATTGATTTAACGGTGCAAAAATGTAAACATTGTTTTTCGTTCATAATTTTCATTATTTCCTATGGAAAAAATTTTTTAATAAAAATCATCAAGTTTTTTTAATGTTTCTTCTTTTGAATGGACAAACAATTTTCAAGATAATATTAACCTTTATGCAAGTTTCATTGTGTTAAATATAGGGAGGGGTAAATTTCACCGGAAAATTGGTGGTACCTAATGAGATCAGTTTTCATATATTTCTTGGCGTCAGTTGTAAAATAACATATCAGGTGAAATTGACAGTTATTTTTGTGACTTGTTTGGTTTTTGTTATTGCTTAATATTAATTAATCCTTAGACTCAAGTACACCCCCACAGTGGCTGGTTAAAACTACCCAGGTTTGAAAAAAAATGTATTGTTTAGGAGTCACGTGAATCTTATTACAACACACACACACACACACACACGTGTGAGTGTAAAACAAATTGACTCAAAACAGATATGACCGCCATGTAGAAGCCAAGCTCAGAAAAAAATAGAAAAATCATTGTATAATACAAATAAGGAGAAAACGAAGGATTACAGGTTGTCGTCTAAGCAAGCAAGTTAACCTCTCCCCGCCAAAAAAAAAAAAAAAAAAAAAAAAACAGAAAGAAAAAAAGAAAAGAAACAGTATGTATTTAAGTTTCAATTATCTAATGCTTTCACCGTCAAAAGTTGAACATTATATGTTTATATCAGCATCCATAATAATATGCATAAAAATGTGGTAATTATGAACTTTTTAGGGTTTAGGGTTTTGGGTTAGGGTTGGGGTTGGGGTTAGTTAGGGTTAGGTTTGGGTTCTGTTTTTTTTTTCAGAACCCAAATTATTTATTTTCCCATTAAACTAACCCTAAACCCTAAACCTAAACCCCCTCTAGTTAAAATTAACAATTTTATTACAAAATTTGTGGTTCTGTTTTTTCTGAGACACCCTATTTACTAAACAAAAGTTCATAATTACCAAAAATGTTGGTTATTTAGATCAGGGGTTCCCAACCTTTTTCAGCTCATGGCTCACTTTGAAACCAGAATTTTTTGTGGCCCATGAAATTATTATAATAGAAAAAATATTTGCATTTAACATAAGATATTATTCAATCAGTACAACCATATTGACGCACACACTTCATATAGAATTATAAATTTATTTCCTAACTCCAACATAAACAAAGGGGAACCACTCTTGACTGATAAATTATTTATTTATTTCCATTAAACTAACCCTAAACTCTAACCCTAAACCCTAACCCTAACACCGTCTTTCTTTTCCTAGTAGATCAATAGATAATAAGATAATCAGTCAAGAGTGGTTCCCTTTGTTTATGTTGGAGTTATAGGAAATAACCGAATTATAATATTTTCTTGGCCCACCTGAAATTTGTTGTGGCCCATTTTGGCCATGTGACCATAGGTTGGGAACCACTGATTTAGATTAAGTAAGGATCGTTTTTTATTTTTATGATGATCAGAGGAACTGTGTATTCTGCTTAGGGTGAAAGATTTTGTTTTCTGGTACTTTTGTCTAGGATCAGATTGTAGTATCTGTGCACTGTGTAAAAAGTGTTACACACAGACACACACCACACACACCAACAGACAGAGGGACAGACAGACAGACACACAAACACAGACACACACACACACAGAAGAAAGACAGACAGACAGACAGACAGACAGACACACACACACACACAGAAAGACAGACAGACAGACACAACACACACACACACACACACACACACACACACACAGACACAGACAGACAGACAGACAGACAGACAGACACAGACACACACACACACAACACACACAGAGAAACACACACACACACACACACAGACGACAGACAGACAGACAGACAGACAGACACAGACACAGACAGACAGACACACACACACACACACACACACACACACACAAGAAAGACAGACAGACCACACACACACACACCCACACACCAACACACACACACACACACACACACACAAAAGACACACACACACACACACACACAGACAGACAGACAGACAGACAGACACACCACACCACACACACACACACACACAGACAGACAGACAGACAGACATACAGAAAGACAGACACACACACACACATAATATATTCTCATTATTCTGTGATAATAAATTTCTTATTACCTTCCATATACCAACAAATACCCTGAGATGATCTAATAATAGATCGAAACACTGCAGCATCGGCCAATAAACTCACCACTTAACCCATTTAAACCTGTGTTTTTTTTATTTTTTCTTAATATACATATATATATATATACTGAGAGAGAGAGAGAGAGAGAGAGAGGAGAAGAGAGAGAGAGAGAGAGAGAGAGATTGCATTTACTATTTGAATTTCAGATTTTTGAAAAGTGTTTAAAAACTCTTGACTGGGAATGAAATTTTAGATAAGTAATGTAAATAATCAAAATGTTAAAAAGAAAAAAGAAAAGAAAAAAACAAAAAAACAAGCAAAAAACAAAAAAACAAAAATAAAACAAAACAAAAAACAATTTCGTTCTGAGAATTTGATTTTCTAATTGATGTGGACATTAAAAATATTATTAAAACAATATCTGGTAATTTATGAGGAAGTGCGTCCCTGTCCCCTGCCTCAAAAACCGCTACCCGTGACTATCAAAATAACAACCCCAGCTCGTCATAATACTTGTTTATTTATCGTAATTTGTGTGTAATTCTTTGTTTAGATATGAAGATGGTATATTAGTTTGGAATAGACTGAGATAGATAGATAGATAGATAAACAAACAAAATAATATAGATAGATACGAACAAATGGAGATAGATATATATTTTCGACAAGTAAATGTATTTGGAGGGTCGCTTCATTTTTTGTCGTAATTCTTGTTTATTTAAACTAAAAACAAGGCATTAAACAAACATGAATAAAAGAAAATCTTAGTATTTAAAGTAATATAGATAAATATGAACAAATTGAGATAGATAGATAGATAGATTGAAGATGGATAGTTTTGAATTGACTGAGCTGGGTCGTTATTTAATAGTCACCGGGTAGCAATTTTTGAGAGGGAGACCGGGACGCACTTCCTCAGAAATTACCAATTGAGTTTAAGAAATAAAAAAATTGGAAAAGGCATGAATCCAACTATTTCCTGCCCTGTCGGCTGGGGCGTTAGAATGCACCGACTGCACCTCTGCAGAGGGTAAGACTCTCCAATGGGGGCCACCTGTTGGCCGTGGGTGATGACCCGTGATGCTTAAGGATAGAGCCCAGGTGGATGAGCAGTTCATGACATGCAATACTCCACTTTGGCCTATCTTAGGCTAGACGGGCGGTCGGAGTGCCCCCTCCGATCAATTGGCTGGTCACGTCAAGCCCTAGCACCTATATGATTTTCCCAACCCTATTGCCCTTATGGCAAGCCCCAACCCCTTTTTATCATTATGGGTGCTAGAAGGCGTGGCTGAGGGTCTACAGCTTAACTATAATAAAAGAAAATTTAAAGTTGAGGATAAAAACATTATAAGAACACCTCAATTTAATTGAATGGTTAACAAGTAGACTAGCAAACTGTAAATAGTGAGTTCAAATCTCATAAGGTGCTCCATATACTGGCCTTGTGCCACAAACTAAGCCAAAGCTTAGTGAATAATTAAAAACACTACAATATTCAAACTAATAAAATAATCTATACATAAAGATTTTTATTTTATTTTATAGTGTGTTTGAAACATTAATCAAAAAATGTAATAAGATACATATTTTTTTAATTCTTTTTTTCTTTTTTTTCCTTTTAATTTTTAATCTCAATATTTTCGGACAAGGTCCATCTTCAGAGATTGAAAAGTTTCCATCTGTGTTTGTTAAAATCAACTGTGGTATTAATCCGTTGAATCTTCTAATGAAATTTAAAAGTTCGCAAGGATTGTCAAATCTCGTTAAATCCTGTGTTGTGTTGTGTTTTGTGGGAAGTTTTGAAAATCATTTCAGATTATATTTTTAATACTATAAAAATAATAAGACCCTGCTCGGGATACTGAAATAAAGATTTAAAAAAAAATTTTATAGTGTGTTTGAAGCATTAATCAAAAAATGTAATAAGATTTTTTTTTGAAGCCAAAATAATGCAAATTTATGTTGAAAAACATATTTATTTAATCTCTTTTTCTTTTTTTTCCTTTTTTTTTTACTCTTAATATTTTCGGACAAGGTCCATCTTCAGAGGATTAATACCACAGTTGATTTTAACAAACACGGATGGAAAAACTTTTCAACTCTCTGAAGATGGACCTTGGTCCGAAAATATTAAGAGTAAAAAAGAAAGGAAAACAAAAGAAAAAAGAATTAAATAAATATGTTTTTCAACATAAATTTGCATTATTTTGCCTTCAAAAAAAAAAAAATCTGAATCTATACATGTTTTGGATGTCGCCGGTAAAGTTTTAAAACACAAAAAAAAATGATTATTTTGGTATGATAACATTCTTATGTTATTATAACGTTTATATGCATTTTTGTGTAAAACTAAAAAAGTTACATTAAAAATCTATATGTACCGTATTAGATGACATATAAGACACACATGCATTATAAGACACACCCTCATTTCAGCAGGTCAGATCAGGAAAAAAAGTTTTAGTGTATTTAAGCATATATTGTTGAAAACAGTCTAGCTGTGCATTACACAAACAGAAACATAGCTGTATAAAAGCAATTTGGCAGTACAGGCAAGCAATAAGCATACACAAGACATCTCAATAGCAGAAATAATGATAATAATAATAAGCCTAGGCCTATGGAGGTCTGAAACTTCACCTACAATGTATAAGAACACAGCAATTTTTTGAGCCAAAATTCTGGAAAAAAAATGTGTTCCTATATGCCGTCAAATATGGTAAATTCTTACCAACCCAGACAGAAATGTATTTTGAAACGGCATGATTGGGTTATAATCCATATTTATTGTCTCCTTTAAACTGGTTCCTTTACTGACCTGCTTCCTGAAAATTTGTTCATTATCAGTAATAAAATTAATAATAATAAAACTTTAACTACGATGTATAAGACGCAGGACGATTTTTGAGCCAAAATTTTGGGAAAAAAAAAGTTGTGCCTATTATGCCGTCAAATACAGTATATAAAAAGATGCATCAAAATTTAAATGAAAGCCCCTTAAAGGGTCCTGTGGCGTTATTTTCGTTATTGCCGTGAGAGTTGTCTGCCCGTTTAGTTTCGTTGGTTCCCGCTAGGGGCCTCGGTGTATTTAAGCGGCTGATTTTGAACTTCTCACGCTCTTTGCCGCTGCTCGACCTACGAGACGCTATGGGTTAGACTCTGGTCTACCCCCTCTTGTTGGGGTTGCCCCCCACCCCCTTACATTACTGTAAGTGATTCATACAGCAGTACTATTCCTAGTCTCATGTCTGTTGCTTTATGTTTATCCTTTTACATGTAACTTTGTTATTACTTATGTATGTATGTTTATGTACACCTATGAATTATGTACCTGTTTATTCTGTGCTGTATATAAAATGTTTTGTCTATCAACCTTTGTCGGAGTTTATCTTCAAGTATTATCACTTTGAATTCTTACAGTCCCATCGACTTAAAAGAGACACTTCAACTAGAGTGGACCCCAAATACTCTAAATTGTTTCAAATTAGTTCAAACAAGTCCTAATTAAATCTGAAAATAAACAAATCTCCTCTGTTTTTACTAGCAACCCCCCCCCAAAAAAAAACGCCCTATGGGCAATGTAAAGATTTATTTTTGAAGATAATAATCCTGAGTGAGTTAAAAATTCAATGTCAGTGGGGTTTTATTGTTGCATAGTTGCCAAACTAGAGTTATAGATATAAGTCAATAGTAGTAGTAGTGTTACATAATTATTGGATCCCTAATACTTTTTTAAGGTAGTGTAGAACATAATGGCGATTAGTGCAGCCCACGGCCTTGAAGGATGAGTGACAACGCTTGACCTCACTCTCACCTTGCCTTCCGGGGATAAATTGTGAGAACTGGAAGGCATAGAAAACCCTGTCTTTCGTTTAATGAATAAGTAAGTTTTCAGTCAGTTAGAAGGTAGCAGCGAGCTCGAAGGGGTAAGTCGTGTTATACATTGCGGTCCCTCAACTGTGCAGGTGTCTGGGTTGGGATTTGGAAAATAAAGTAACATCAACGTAAATCGAAGTTTTGTGTTTATTACCTAAAAACTAACAATGACACAGGGCTTCTGATGAAGAGAAATCCCCTAGCATGGAAAACCAGACCGAAGTCCCCACAACAACTCCAGACGCAAAGATTAGAAGATAGAACCAAGCCGGCCAGAAGAGAAGACGACTAGAAGAAGAAGTAAGAAAAGGGTATGCAACAGTAGTCGTCGTTATTTGAGAAACAACATATGCAAGTTGTATAGTCACAAGGGGGCTGTTATTTATTTCTATGTTCGTGTGGTCTTTTTCAGAGAAGGAGAGAGAGAGAGAGAGAGAGAGAGAGAAAGAGAGAGAGAAGGAGAGAGAGAGAGGGGCGTAAGGTAAATATTTCTATTGTAAATCATGTTTGGTACTACTATGCAAAACACATCACGGGGATTCGGTGTGCCAGTCTGCCCTTTACAAAGCCCAGCTGAAAAGACCAATTCTTCTCTCTTCCGTTCTCGTCCCGGGGTGGGAGGGTCACCCACTTCCGCTTCTGGTCAAGATTTGGAACTTCCGTTTTTATTTTTAATCTAGTTCGGGGTCATTCGTCGGTCAATTGCTGGGCCCTGTTGAGTGTTTACCCTTTCAAACTTTAACCTTTGTTTTATTTTCTTTCTTCTCTTTCTCCAGAAATCAGAATACCGTTTCTTTTCAATCCCTAAATTCCCCGTAGACCATAATAATTACACTACATTTTTCATAAATAAGTAAAAATCATAGAATTTATTAAAGGAGAAAAAAAACAAAATAAAACAATTTGAAAATAAAACTTAGTTCTGTCTCCCTCAAATAAAATATTGTGCACATCTATTAATTATTAAACAAATAATTAATTGAAATATTTTACACATAAATTTTACATAAAATCGTAAGTATTTATTTATTTGTAAACTTTTAGTAACTTCTTGTTACGGAAAAAAACGTCCAGGGTAAAAAATAATTTTAAAAATTGATTACAAATTTCACAAATAATTTTTTGCATTTTAAGTAATACAATTTTAAAATTAATTTCATAGTTTAATTGTTTATTTATTTAAATAATATATAATTTATTCATTACAATGGAAAAGATTCAAATATTGAATTATAAGTAACATTTTTTTATTTTTAAATCTAGTTCCGGGGTCATTCGTCGGTCAATTGCTGGCCCTTCGTTGAGTGTTTACCCTTCCAAACTTTAACCTTTGTACTTATTTCTTTTTCTTTTCTTTCTCCAGAAATCTAATTACCGTTTCTTTTCAATCCCCCAAATTCTCCATTGACCATAAATAATATTTTATCAATATCAATTGTTCTTTATTCTATATAATGATGATATTGGTAATTGTGACGTAAGCATTGACATAGTTTTGGTTACAGACAAATTGAGACCGAATCTCCATTATTAATAGAGATATCTTGATTGTTTTTTTTGTTTTATCAGAGGCATGGGGCTTCTAAAGGCCTTCGAGTCTTGAGACCACCGAGCTGCATTCATATGTAAATCTGGCACTCAATATTTGAATTTGAATAATATTAGGAACAGATTTCTTTATTACAATATGATTTTAGAAAGTAAGAAAGGAATAGAGGAGTTGATTATAATTAATTGATTAAAAAGATATAATTTTTAAATCTAATTTAATTTGAAATTAAATGTTAAATTTAATTTATCAAAATATATTGAAAAGAATAGAAAGAAACTAATTATAATTATGCAATTAAAAATAAATAATTTTTAAAAATTTAATTGGATTTAAATTTGAATATAAGATATTAGAAAAAGAATAGAAGTGATTGTTGAATTTTAAAACATATTAAAGTTTAAAATTAAATTTAAATTTAAGATATTAAACAATATCAAAAAGAATAGAAAAAAGTTGATTATAATTAATCAAATTTAAAAGATATGAATTTAAAAAAATTAAATTTGATTTTAAATTTAAATTTAAAATTTAAGATATTAAAACAATATTAAAAAGAATAGAAAAAAGTTGATTATAATTAATCAAATTTAAAAGATATAAATTAAAAAAAATTAAATTTGATTTAAATTTAAGTTTTAAATTTAAATTTTAAATTTAAGATATTAAAACAATATTAAAAGAATAGAAAAAAGTTAATTAATCAAATTTAAAATATATAAATTTAAAAAAAATTAAATTTGATTTAAATTTAAGTTTTAAATTTAAATTTAAGATATTAAAACAATATTAAAAAGAATAGAAAAAAGTTGATTATAATTATTCAAATTTAAAAGATTAAATTTAAAAAAAATTAAATTTGATTTAAATTTAATTTTAATTTTAAATTTTGAATTTAAGATATTAAAACAATATTAAAAAGAATAGAAAAGAAGTTGATTATAATTAAATGAATTTAAAAGATATTATTTTAAAAATTATTAAATTGTCAATAAAGACAAATACAATCTTTCAATTTTGAATTGCAGTCGGGAATTTGAGGTGGGTTGGGTGTTAGGTGGTGGTCATTCTTGAAAATTTCTTTTTATATTTTTTTCTTGCAGAGAAATTAGATGAAAAAATGAATCTACATTAAAATAAAACACTGGAAGAATTGTGAAAGTAGTGAAATAGATCACTAATTATGGACTGAGTCTATTCTAGTAGTGATCACGGACCATATGACCTTTAGGCACCCCTTTTTACTTTGCTGATTCATAAGTATTTTTTTTCATTTACACCGTCAACTCCGGTTGTTTGTTTAGGGGTTATGGTTAGGGGTTATGGTTAGGGGTTAGGGATAGGGGTTAGTTTATAATAAAAAAAAAACCTCTAAAATCGTCTGTTAACAAACAACCGGATGTTGATGTGTAAATAAAAAAAATGTACTTATGAATCAGCAAAGCAAAAGGGGTGCCGAAAGGTCATATGGTCCGTGGTCACTATAGAATAGACTCAGTCCTAATTATGATCACCCCAAGTGGATTTAACAGGTGTGAATTCAGAGTTTTCCTTCTCCTAGACTGGTTGCCTAACCAAAGTTAAAGAGCCCAGTCTAAAAATTTTTAGGAGTGGGAAGCTTTAGAACTCATTTTTACAGACAAAAATAGATGACAAAACAATGCCATTTTCGTGACCCCTCCAAATTTGGAGAGCTAAAAATCAACATAACTTCACCAATTTTTGGAATTGGAAGCTCAAATTTTGGGGATTGTCTAACTTTATCATAATTCACACTGGGACCAAAATTTCAGAAAAATTGAAAAGTATGGGTGACATGGCCTGGATGATTGACATGGAATTACCGAATTGTTCACATCAAATCTCTAGACATGGTTGGGTTTGTGAGAGACTTGGCAAATTCAATCGATGGAGTTGGCACAATCCATCCAGGGTGACTGTTGCCACAACCAACCAACATCCAGAACTTTTTTGTTTTTTTCCTATAAATCTTTGGCCCCAGATTTAATTTAAAATAAAATGTTTCTTAAATGAATAGTAAAAGTTTTTTTATGCTTGAAGGTAAATTAGATATCATGGGGGATAAGAGTTTATACAATGTGTTTTGAAGATCAAAGAACGTATGGACCAAGTAACCAATAAGCACTCCAGTTGAGACCTAGATTCAAAAGGACATGTTTTGCTTTTCACCGTCAACTTCCAGTTGTTTGTTAACAGACAATTTTTAGACACACTTTTTTTTTAGCTATTTCATGTTGAAGTTGTTACTTCAGTAGCAAGTTTTTTCAATTATAAATCTATAAATGAAAGACACGTTTAACACGGGAATGGTTAAAGCTATAAATGAAAGACACGTTTAACACGGGAATGGTTAAATCTATAAATGAAAGACACGTTTAACACGGGAATGGTTAAAGCTATAAATGAAAGACACGTTTAACACGGGAATGGTTAAAGCTATAAATGAAAGACACGTTTTAAAACGGGAATGGTAAAGCTATAAATGAAAGACACGTTTTTATATTAAAATAGTTTTTATTTAATCAGAAGAGAAATGCAGATATGTTTTATTTAGATAAATAAGTAAGTAAGTCGTCGGGGAGGCCTAATGTCGGTATCAGCCAATCAGCGAGGGAGTCTATCCCCTTTTCACTTGCACTAGACCAAGGAGATTATTTTAGCGTCTGAGGTGGAGCGCCACACCTACCATCAGCTCCTTACTTACCGTGCTACTCATACGCTGAGTTGGCGAGGGCGGGTATCGAACTAGGAACCTTCTGGTTTCTAGCCGAACATCTACTGACTGAGCTAACCCGGCCCTTAATATATAAAAATATTTTTTTTTAAATAAGAATAGTTTTTTAAATAGAAATAGTTTTTATTTACAAAATATTTTTATGTTTATTCAAATAAATGGATGTTGTTTGGAAAATGGTGAAATAAAAAACATGTCCTTTTGAGTCTAGGTTTCAGCTGGGGTGCTTATGGTTACTTGGTCCAAACATATCGACATGTCAAAAATATTCTGCCAAAAAAAAACAAGGAAATCTTATAATGATGGATTGTGTGTTGTCTGTCTGTCTGTCTGTAACCGAAACTACATCACCACAACATCACAATTCCCTTATTTATTTACGTTATATTCTCAATTGTTATTAAATAATCATCATTTAATCTTAATTTACATCTTATTTATTAACAACGTCTATCTGAGTTAGATATTGCCTCAAAACAGCCCATGTTATTAAGGTATTTGCCATGCATCCCAATTATGCAGGCGTGACACAAGGAATTTTTATGTGGCCCACCAACAAGCCGAGACTCATGGGTAGTAGGTTAAAAAATGCGCTGACCCGTCAGCATTCCCCCTCAAGCACTGGGGCAATAAACCCACCCCTGCCCCTTTAAATCACCGGGACAGGTATTGCCTGGGGAGATAGCCCCTGGGATCAATGCTGTTAATTTACATTAACAAACACAGGCCTGAAGAGCCCATATTATTTGTATTTACCACGTACCCCACATGTACGGGGTAGGCACAAGGCCTATTAATGTGGGACCACCCCACAAACCGAAAGCTCATGGGTGGGATGGGGGGTTAAAATGCTTGGATCCTGTTGACATTTCCCCTCAAGGGGGTGCCTCAGGCACTGGGCAATAAACCCAGCCTTGCCCCTTTAAATCAAGGGGGCAGGTGTTGCCTGTTTTAATAAAACCGATTTTAGTGAATAATTACTTGGTGTTATTAATTTCTAATATTATTGTTTTATTCTCAAATGTATTAAAATCAATCCTATGTATAATTCTATATTGAAATGATATAGAATAAAGTAAAAATAAGGGACCAAGTAACCAATAAGCACCCCAAATCATCAAATTAATGAAAGGTTCATATTTTAACTCATCACCGGTAAGTTTTGCTTTCAAATATTTGAAAATAAACGAACAGATGATTTTTGAACTTATATTGTATCTGACAAAAATAAATTTTACAAATTGTGATACTATTTCTGAACGACATCCTTTTATTTAAATAAGCATAAAACTATTTTGTAAATAAAAACTGCATTTTTATTTCAAATAAACATAATTGCATTTCTCTTCTGATTAAGTAAAAACTATTTGAGTATAAATCATTGTAAGTGTTGAAAAATATTCATAAATTTCTGATTAAAAAGTATTTATTAAAAAAAAAAGATTTTGCTATTGAATTTTAATTTGATTACGTGTACCAACCATCTATTTACTTGCTTTATTGTGAGTTCAACATCTCCATAAACTTCTGATTAAAATTATTTGTTTTACAAAAATTAGGAAGTTACTGGTGACGAGTTAAAATATGAACCTTTCATTAAGTTGATGATTTGGGGTGCTTATTGGTTACTTGGTCCAAAATAAGTATATAGTTTGACTTTGTATTTAATTTCATTAGACTTTCTAATTCAGTATACTATTTGATTATATTAAAACTTAAATAAATGTGCCTGGAGAGTGCACATTTTTTAAATAATAAAAGATAATGATATTATTCAAAAATATTTATGCAACATTAAATGTTGTTTGTTTCATTGATATTATAAAAGAAAATAAGTAATAAAAAAAAAGGAATCATTTTTACTTCAGACTGATTTTGTTTACTTAATAGAAAATCAATTGTAAATATACAAATATCTGAAGACTTACAAACAAAAACAGATTTCTGTATTGAATAAAGATAAAAAGTTTAATCTATGGCCAAATGCCAGGCACAAAAAGAATGTGTCAAGAAACATGTCCGAGCATGTTACCTGTCCTCTGTGATTAAAGGTAAATGAAATTTGCATAAATATAAAGTGACATGTACTGAATGATTTACCAAATTCTTTACCATTTCTTGTCAAAACTCAGAGCATTTTTCAGATTTCTTAGATGAGGAATTATCATTAGAATTCACTGGTCTATTTGGACTAATGATCTCTTCTTGATTATTATATATATATATACCAACTCTTCCGCATGAGCAGGATGCGACACAAGGTCAATTTCTTAAGCGGAGTTTAACAGGTTTGAATTTTAATATAAAATGGACTCTCTCATTGATTTCAACACATGAGGGTTCATCCAATGAACAACCAACACAGTGTTTTGTTTATAGAGGTGAAGGCTTGTGTTGGACCATCCGCACTTTTTGACACAGTCGATAGGTAAGAATTGGTGTACCAGGAATGCCACAAACCCAATCAACGACTGACCTCAGGATTTTCAAATTCAGAGTTTTCCTTCTCCTAGACTGGTTACCTAGCCATGGTTAAAGAGCCCAGTCTGCCCTACTATTTACCCATAGCTGGAGGGAGAGTAGGATTCATACCTTTCCCAAGGGTATTAGCGCTAAGTGAAATGCAATTACCATGTCCAGGATTTGAACTCGGAGCGACGAGTCCATTTCCCATGACTTTAACCATTACACCACGCGCTTTCTTTTTGATTATTATAGTGTTGTAAACTCGTACATCCAAATACAGTTTGTACTGTTGATTGGCATCCTTCTGTCTGCGAAAGATGATGGTGTAGTGTCAATTTTTTTTATATGAACTATGCAGCCTGAGTGGGTTGATATGGAGGATGTACTGTTGCTTAAGCAGCAGATCCTCCCTCTCCACACTGCTGCTGTGGTCCAAAGGAAAGGTAAGAGACCAGTGCTGTTTTGCCCAAGGAATTCAAAAATGCTATCAAAAAAGTCTTAAAGTCAACCAATTTTAAGTTATTGATGATTTTTTAGGAATATCAATATCCCAATGTGGCATGCCTCTATGACAAAAATTCTTTTCTATTATCATTTCACATATATTGAACATTATTTGTACCGAAATGTTTGGTTTTTGCTCAGAACAGAAGCTACAACATCAGTTAAAATTTTGCAAATCAGAAACATTAATAACTTAAAATTAATTAATTGGCTAGATGGGCAATTGAAGAGGCCCCCTCTAATCAATCGGCTAGTCACACCAAGCCATAGCATCTATATGATTGTCTCAGCCCTATTGCCCTCACGGCAAATCCCGAATCCTTTTTATCATATACATATTTACCAACCCCTCCGCACGAGCAGGATGCGACACAAGGTCAATTTCTTAAGCGGAGTTTGAATTCAGAGTTTTCCTAGACTGATTGCCTAACCAAGGTTAAAGAGCCCAGTCTGCCCTACTATTTACCCATAGCTGGAGGTAGAGTAGGATTCATACCTTTCCCAAGGGTATTAGCGCTAAGTGAAATGCAATCACCATGTCCAGGATTTGAACTCGGGACAACGAGTCCAATTCCCATGACTTTAACCATTACACCACGTGCATCCTGTTTATCATATATGTGCTAGAAGGCAGTGGCTGAGGGTGTTTTACTGTCTTGAGTATGATTACTGCATCTAATGGTGAAGTTCCAATTTTGGAGCTCTGGGAGTACCCTTTCATTACCATTACTCCCAGGTCCACTCTGACCCGGAATGGTAGTACATGTTAGGGTCCACTATATAGGTTAGATAGAAAATAATGAGTTTAGAAAAAAAATTGAGTTTGAATTTTAAAAAAATTGAATACTGATCAAGAATGAATAAAACAAAACATCTTCGGCATAAAATAATCCAACAATGGTTGACATGCCATAAAATCCAACCAATCAACTGTCATATAGTACCTAAATAATGAGAATGGAATAATCTATTTTCCCTATAAATAATGTTATAAAATTAGTTATTTCTTCTTGTTAATAGATTTCTTTTAAGATTTAGCCCCGAGATTTTTACTCATATTCATTAAGATAAAACCAAACAATTAGAAATCAATAATACTAAGCATATATTTATTAAAATCAAATTTTTAATATCAATATGCAAATTAGCCTTCTCATTCACCATTATTTTGTTGTATATATAAATACAATTGCATTTATAAGTATGCAGATATGGTTAACAGTATTAATAATGTAAAACAATTTTATTAATAACTGAGGTTTAAATAAAAATAAAATCATGGAGAATGTGACGTAAATAACTAAGGAATTGTGACTTGAGTAGTAATATAGTAATGGCCTATTGTTGGTATCAGTAAGACTACACCCTTTTCACTAGCACCTAATACCTAAATAATGAGAATGGAATCATCTATTTTCCCTATAAATAATGTCTGATGTAACCCCAGAAGAAAGAAACAATAAGATCTCATGGGACTTGTTAATTCAACCTGGCAATGGCTAATTATTCTGTTCACCTTGTATCTTTGCTTAGTAAACCTTTTTCTCTAGCCTTAATACTTGTTGTGTTTCTTCCTATTACTTTCCTTCTTATTATATTTCCCATTCTTTCTTTCTTTTTTTAAATATTTGATTTCTGTTTTTTCTCAGATGTGTAGCGTGTTGTTTTTCTTCCCTTTCTTCTTTCACTATCAAAATAGAATTTTATTGACAAAGAGAGAAAGAGAGAGAGAAAAAAAAGTTCTCACAGGACTTGTTAATTCAAACTAGCAATGGCTAATTACTCTGTTCACCTTGTATCTTTGCTTAGTAAACCTTTTTCTCTAGCCTTAATACTCGTGTTTCTTCCTATTACTTCTCTGTTAACTCTGATACTCGAGTTATAAAAACCAACCAACCAACCAACCAACCAACTAGTTCTACCCCCCCCCCAAAGAAAGAGGGACAGAGAAGAAATTTTTTTTTATTTGTGTGCTTTGTAGGGGTTTATTGTGGTGCCTTCTAATTAGTCAAAATAGGTCACACAAATTGCCTACTACTGTATTAGTAGAATAAGCAGTCAGCCAATGTCCTCTGTCATCGTGAATTGTCCTATTTTTTTACCTTGACGAAAGAGTCATGAATCGTAACGAGATTGGACTAAGAGTGTACACCTTGTAATTCATAAGGTTTCTAGCTGAACATAAATATTAAATGATTAACTCAATAATTTTTATTATATTTGCTATATATGTTTACATACCAAAGTTACTTGGAAATTTTGACATTTCTTTATTATAATATATATCCTTTTAGTGTTTGTTGTAACACAAAACAATTAATCATTTGAATAAATGAAAGTTTTGGTCTATTTGTATTAATAATTCCTACTTTTGTGATATGACAGGTTACCAAATTTGTCAATAGACAATTTCAGTAGAAGGAACTCTTTAGCAAAAGAGTTCCTTCTACTGAAACTCATAATCTACAAAAATGACTATTTATTTAAGTACCATATATGACGGCATATAAGACGCACGGGCATATAAGACCCCCCCATTTCAGCAGGTCAGATTCAGGAAAAAAAGTTTTTAGTGTATTTAAGCATATATGTTGAAAACAGTCTAGCTGTGCATTACACAAGCAGAAACATAGCTGTATAAAAGCAATTTGGCAATACAGGCAAGCAATAAGCATACACAAGACATTTCAATAGCAGGAAATAATAATAATAATAAGCCTAGGCCTATGGGAGGTCTCAAACTTCACCTACAATGTATAAGGGCAATATTTTGAGTCAAAATTTTGGAAAAAAAGTGTGTCCTATATGCCGTCAAATATGGTAATTCTTCACTATTTTTTTATTACCAACCCAGGCAGAAATGTCATTTTGAAACCGTATGATTGGGTTTATAATCCATATTTATTGTCCTCCTTAAACTGGTTCCTTTACTGACCTGCTTCCTGAAAATTTGTTCATTATCAGTGATAATAGTTTTTTTCTTATAAATCTCTCTTGACAGTTTATTGGAAACAAGTCTTTCTTTTTACCTGTCTGGCATTCAAGATAAACGCTCATAAGGTCATTAATCATCTTGCCAACAGCAACCTTGAGCACCTTTTGATTTCCATGTTTCTAACACATGTGGGCATGCCTACAAAGTCAGAAAACAGCATAGCTCACATGACTTTCGGAAACAGTTGCTGAGGCATGGAATAAACTGCCTGCATCCGTTGTAGGCTGCTGAAATACTGCGTCTTTCAAAACCCCCATGCTTTCTGTAATTCGACAAAACACATACACATATGCACGCACATGCGCGCATACATGTATATCATTTCTGTACACTATTCATGTTCCTGACATTAGTACATTATTCTATATACTATACATGAGACATTGATGAGTTGTGGTGCACCTGAGCACTGTACACATACATGTATATTATTACTGTACACTATTCATGTTCCTGACATTAGTACATTATTCTATGTACTATACATGAGACATTGATGAGTTGTGGTGCACCTGAGCACTGTACACATACATGTATATTATTACTGTACACTATTCATTTTCCTGACATTAGTACATTATTCTATGTACTATACATGAGACATTGATGAGTTATGGTGCACCTGAGCATTGTACACATACATGTATATTATTACTGTACACTATTCATGTTCCTGACATTAGTACGTTATTCTATGTACTATACATGAGACTTTGATGAGTTGTGGTGCACCTGAGCACTGTACACATACATGTATATTATTACTGTACACTATTCATGTTCCTGACATTAGTACATTATTCTATGTACTATACATGAGACATTGATGAGTTGTGGTGAACCTGAGCACTGTACGCATACATGTATATTATTACTGTACACTATTCCAGTTTTCCATTCCCTGATCTGAAAACCAATGGCTCCTTAGAATTCTTGCTACAGGGTTTATTTCTGTCCATATTCTTCCGCATGGGGAGTTCAACCTCAGCAGAGCACGTCTACTCTGCTTCAATTCTCAGGTTGAAACTAAAATCTAAACTAACTAAATCATGTGATATGCAAGATTCCCACCTCTGGGGTCAGGGAGCTATAACTGTCCTAGTAGTTTTCCATTCCCTGATCTGGAAACCAATGGCCCCTTAGAATTCTTGCTTCAGGGTCTGTCAACAACCCATGCCACCACACAAATTATGTAACACATTTTTTTAGGTCATATTGTATTTTTGTCATTTATTTTTGTTAAGGTAACAATGACTTAATTATAATTAACTCAAGTACAAATTTATGTCAGGTAAAAAGTCAACACTTGATTATAGCTGGTTATGATAGTAAAATGATTCTTTAGTATTAATTAATTGATACATGAGTTAAGTATTTAGTTTAGTTTTAATTAATTTAATTAAATGTTATTATAAATTTTGATATATCCGGGTTAAGGGATATATTCTTGAAGTTGGTAGTTGGTATATTATCGCAGTAGTAATTGGTACATCGAATAGCAATCCGTCTTCCGAGCAGTCGTGGTGTCGTCTAGCGAGTAAGTTAGCTTGTAGGCATTAGGTAGAGGACCAACACAGTGTCGACTATTTATACATGACACTGTCCAATCAGATTATAGTGAGGGGATACCAAGGTATTTACATATTCATTATATCAAATTTATATTTTATTATAAACATTTAATTTAATGTTTAGTATTAATGAATTGATACATTTGAAGTTATCAAGTTAAACATTATTTTGGCCTGAATTCTTAGTCCTAACTCAACAATAATGAAGTTTTTCTGTGTTTTTATTTCACATCTCCAGCTTTTAGGAAATATAAACTAATTAATAATGTTGTAATTAGTAATTGAGAGTTGTCTCCCCTATTTTATGATTACCTCCCCTTTGGAGAACTCTCGAGTGAATACTAGACTATATACACTCTTAATAAGTGTACCAATTCTTCTAAGTAGAATAAAGTTTTCCAAAGTCTATCGGTGATATCGTTTGTCATTACAAATGTTTAAAAAAAAAATAAAACTAATTAATAATCTTTAATTAAAAGGGAATGTTTTTAATAAGACAATTTAATGTTTTCTTTGTTGCTATTAATTTGTATGAATAAAAGATTTTATCAAAAAATTCTGAAAACTTTTTCATTAACACAAATATACACACATGTACTCCTTGATTTAGTGCTAGTGAAAAGGGGATAGACTCTCTTGCTCTATGGCTGATACTGACTTTAGGTCACCCTGATGAGTTTAATTACTTATATAGTTGTAAAATCTAACACAGGGCAGGGTCCTATAATGCAAATGATCCTAGAATTAAGGCTTTGGATTTCTTCCATGTGGGTAATTCCATGTCAAGTCATCCAGGCCATGTTACCCACCCCCTTCAATTTTTCTGAAATTTTGTACAGGTGTGGACTACGTTAAAGTTAGACAATCCCCAAAATTTGAGCTTCCAATTCCAAGAATTGGCGGAGTTATGTCGATTTTTAGTTCTTCAAATTTGAGGAGTATCGCGAAAAATGGCAACTTTTCGTAATCTATTTTTGTCTGTAAAATGAGTTCTAGAGCATCCCTACTCCTAAAAATTGGTTTATAAAATCATTTTACCCAAGAAATCCAAAAATGCTATTAAAAACTCTGAAACTCAAGCAATTTTAAGCTATTGATGATTTTTGATTTTTTCACAGCAAGATCAATATCCCGATGTGGCACTGCATCTATGACAGAAATTCTTTTCTATTATTATTTCATATCTATTGAACATTATTTGTACTGAAAACATAGTTTGGTTTTTGCTCAAAACGACATCTGTACAATATTTCAGATAAATTGAAGGGGGTGGGTGACAATTTTACTTTTTTCTGGATGATTTGACATGGAATTGCTCATGTACAATATATTCTCTCCTTGTTTAATCATCCGTTCTAACAAATTCAAGAAAATAAATATTGGTGTATATCGCATAAATTGCCCTAATATACGCTTAGCAGTACCTTGTGAAAATCCAACCAGTGCTAATTATGAACTCCCTAGCTGTTTGAAAATGTTTTTCCTGTAAAGCTAATGCGACATGAAAGTGATATTTTACTACCCCCAAGTCTTTTCTTGAGAAGTAGATGTAAATATTTAACCCCCCCCCAATATTTTTTTAGTGGTTTGAAGGCGTTTTTATCGACAAATAACTTTTTTTAGTGGTTCGAAGGCATTAAAAGTAAGCCAACCCCAGGTTTTTTATTGACAAGTAAAAGTAAATATCCCCCACACCCTCCTTTGAAATATCTTTTTTTTTGTTGGTATTTTCATTTTATTTTAATTCAAAACAACTATTACGAATTTTAAAATAAATACGACGGACTTTCAAAAATAAAAACAATACATTATTCGTAAGTTGCATGGGTTGGATTTTCAGCAGGCACCGCTTAGCGTTTTTTAGGGCAAGAGGCCAGGACACATTTATATGATATGCTCCGAAATATTTTTCAAAGAATTCATCAAATCAAAATTAGAATTATTCTTTTATGATGAAATCCAATTTACCTGAAAGGTAAAAAAAAAGATCATTTTAGAAAAGTGTAGAAAATACTTACATGATTATTTCTCATTATATCATGAAAGAAATTTACAAAGAATAATTTATTAAATTGGATAAAAATACAAAAAATTATATTAAAGAAAAAAAAAAGATAAAAATAAAAATACTTTAAATTGCGTGCATTATTTGTATCATAATTTTTGTGTCTGTTATTTTATAGATTTTCATTATCTAATTTTCATAACTCATTCTTTCTTTTTTTTTTTCTTTCTTTTTTTTTGATTTTTCTTTCTTTCTTTCTTTCTTCTTTTTCTTTCTTTCTTTCTTTCTTTCTTTCTTTCTTTTTCTTTCTTTCTTTACTTCTTATTATATTTCCCCTTTCTTTCTTTCTTTCTTTCTTTCGTTTTTTTTTTTCTTTACTCTTATTATATTTCCCCTTTCTTTCTTTCTTTCTTTCGTTTTTTCTTTCTTTCTTTACTTCTTATTATATTTCCCCTTTCTTTCTTTCTTTCTTTCTTTCTTTCGTTTTTCTTTCTTTACTTCTTATTATATTCCCCTTTCTTTTTCTTTCTTTTCTTTCTTTCTTCTTTCTTTACTTCTTATTATATTTCCCCTTTCTTTCTTTCTTTCTTTCTTTTTTCTTTCTTTCTTACTTCTTATTATATTCCCTTTCTTTCTTTCTTTCTTTCTTTCTTTTTTTTTTCTTTCTTTACTTCTTATTATATTTCCCCTTTCTTTCTTTCTTTCTTTTCTTTCTTCGTTTTTTCTTCTTTCTTTACTTCTTATTATATTTCCCCTTTCTTTCTTTCTTTTTCTTTCTTCTTTCGTTTTTCTTTCTTTCTTTACTTCTTATATTCCCCTTCTTCTTTTCCTTTCGTTTTTTCTTTCTTTCTTTACTTCTTATATTTCCCCTTTCTTTTTTCTTTCTTTCTTTCTTTCTTTCGTTTTTTTTTCTTTCTTTACTTCTTATTATATTTCCCCTTTGTTTCTTTCTTTCTTTCTTTCGTTTTTTCTTTCTTTCTTTACTTCTTATTATATTTCCCCTTCTTTCTTTCTTCTTTCTTTTTTCTTTCTTTCTTTACTTCTTATTATTTTCCCCTTTTTTCTTTCTTTCTTTCTTTCTTCTTTTTTCTTTTTTACTTCTTATTATATTTCCCCTTCTTTCTTTCTTTTCTTTCTCTTTCTTCTTTACTTCTTATTATATGTCCCTTCTTTCTTTCTTTCTTTCTTTCTTTCTTTCTTTCTTATTATATGTCCCTTCTTTCTTCTTCTTTCTTTTTTTCTTTCTTTCTTTCTTTACTTCTTATTATATGTCCCTTCTTTCTTTCTTTCTTTCTTCTTCTTCTTTTCTTATTATATGTCCCTTCTTTCTTTCTTTCTTTCTTTCTTTCTTTACTTCTTATTATATGTCCCTTCTTCTTTCTTTCTTTCTTTCTTTATTTCTTATTATATTCCCTTCTTTCTTTCTTTCTTTCTTCTTCTTTATTCTATTATATGTCCCTTCTTTCTTCTTTCTTTCTTTCTTTCTTTCTTTACTTCTTATTATATGTCCCTTCCTTCTTTCTTTCTTTCTTCTTTCTTTCTTTTCTTTATTATTGTTTCTTCTTCTTTTTTCTTTCTTTCTTACTTCTTATATATGTCCCTTCTTTCTTTCTTTCTTTTTCTTTCTTTACTTCTTATTATATGTCCCTTCTTTCTTTTTCTTTCTTTCTTTCTTTCTTTCTTTCTTTACTTCTTATTATATGTCCCTTCTTTCTTTCTTTCTTTCTTTCTTTCTTTCTTATTATATTTTTCTTCTTTCTTTCTTTCTTTCTTTCTTTCTTTCTTTACTTCTTATTATATGTCCCTTCTTTTCTTTCTTTCTTTCTTTCTCTTTCTTCTTACTTCTTATATTGTCCCTTCTTTCTTTCTTTCTTTCTTTCTTTCTTTCTTTCTTTCTTTCTCTTTCGTTTTATATTTCCCTTCTTTCTTTCTTTCTTTCTTTCTTCTTACTTCTTTATTTATTTCCCCTTCTTTTCTTTCTTTCTTAGTTTTTCTTTCTTTACTTCTTATTTATATTTCCCTTCTTTCTTTCTTTCTTTCTTTCTTTCTTTCTTTATCCTTATTATTTAACCCTTTCTTTCTTTCTTTCTTCTTAGTTTTTCTTTCTTTCTTCTTATTATATTTCCCTTCTTTCTTTCTCTTTCTTCTCTTTACTTCTTATTATATGTCCTTCTTTCTTTCTTTTCTTCTTCTTTCTTTCTTTCTTTCTTTCTTTCTTTCTTTACTTCTTATTATTTATTCCCCTTTCTTTCTTTCTTTTTTTCAGTTTTTCTTTCTTTACTTCTTATTATATTTCCCTTCTTTCTTTCTTTCTTTCTTTCTTTCTTTCTTTTCTCTTAGTTTTTCTTTCCTCTTTCTTTCTTTCTTATTATATTTCCCCTTCTTTCTTTCTTTCTTTCTTTCTTTCTTTCTTTCTTTCTTTCTTTCTTTCAGGGACAGGGAAGAAAGGAGTTGAGAGAGAGAGAGAGAGAGAGAGAGAGAGAGAGAGAGAGAGAGAGAGAGAGAGAGAGAGAGAGATTAGAGAGAAGAGAGAGGGGGGGAGTTTATAAAGAAAGAGAGAAAAATTGTGATAGAGAAAGAGACCATAAAATTGTTATAGAGAAGGAGAGAAGAAGTATTAGAAAGAGAAAGAGAGAAAATTGTTAGAGAGAGAGAGAGAGAGAGAGAGAGAGAGAGAGAGAGAGAGAGAATTGTGATAGAGAAAGAGAGAGTAAAATTGTTACAGAAAAAGAGAGAAAAAAGTGAAAGAAAAACAAAAACATAAACAACAAATAGAACTGACATTTTTTGATGAATTATTTTCACTAACTCCGAAGTTGAAATGTTAAATTATGATCCTAATTATGTTGAATTACTTTAAATAGGATCCATATCAATTAATAAAATCCATGTTTGTATATCTTCATATTTTCTTTCTTTCCTTTTTTTTAAAAGAAACTATGAGCCTCTCTTTAAGTGGCAATTGTCATCACATATGAATGGCCGACTCTCAGTGAACGTATTGTATCAATTATTGATTAACTAAAGCTAAGATCTGGTCCGTACAAGCCAAGAAAGCTGGAAGTAATTTGCTTGGTTCAGTGCTAAATAGTGAGTGGCTGATGGTCATAGTCTTCATTAATTAATCAGTTTTCCATTAGGATAGTATGAAAAATAATCAATGAATCGATCTTTAGATAAAAAAACAACCATAAAAAAATAAAACAAAAAAAAAATAAAACAGTTCATGCTAAAGAGAATGTAAGGTCATTCAAATGAGCCATGTTTATTTATCGGAAATCATTTTATGAAAATGTGAGAGGCCGATACTTTTTGAAGGGATAAATCCTGCTTTTGTTATATATTAGATGTGTGGAGAAAAAAGAAAATTAGCACTCACTGGCATAGAGCATGTTGACAGCCTCTGACAATGGATACTGATCACTATTGAAATTGAAGCTGTGAAATAAGAAATAAAAAAACAAATGACAAGAAGTGTTGGTGTTTAAGTGGTGTGATGTAATTCCTGCTTTGATTATTGTTGTGGGGTTTTAAGGGCTCAAATAAAAACAAAACAACGGGTAACAAATGTAGGAAAATGTATTAACAAAAGAGTAGACAATTACAGTACAGAGAAGTGGAATTACGTCCGACAATAGAGTTATGAGCTGACTCGCATTGGTTACTCTCAAGCCATAATTGTCCCTGTTACTTATAGTAACCGTTGGCGCATTCCATTAGTCTATAGGGTATATCACCTATAACAGTTATATATTGGATGTGCGGAGAAAAAGAAAATTAGCACTCATTGGCATAGAGCATGTTGACACCCTCTGATAATTGATGCTGAACCCTACTGAAATTGAAGCTGGAAATAAGTAATAAAAAAACAAATGACAAGAAGTGTTGGTGTTTAAGTGGTGTGATGTAATTTCTGCTTTTGTTATATATTTATATATTTACCAACCCCTCCGCATGAGCAGGATGCGACACAAGGTCAATTTCTTAAGCGGAGTTTAACAGGTTTGAATTCAGAGTTTTCCTTCTCCTAGACCGGTTGCCTAACCAAGGTTAAAGAGCCCAGACTGCCCTACTATTTACCCATAGCTGGAGGGAGAGTAGGATTCATACCTTTCCCAAGGGTATTAGCGCTAAGTGAAATGCAATTACCACGTCCAGGATTTGAACTCGGGGCGACGAGTCCATTTCCCATGACTTTAACCATTACACCACGCACTTCCTTTTGTTATATATTGGATGTGTGGAGAAAAAGAAAATTAGCACTCATTGGTATAGAGCATGTTGACACCCTCTGACAATGGATGCTGATCCCTAGTGAAATTGAAGCTGGGAAATAAGAAATAAAAGAACAAATGACAAGAAGTGTTGGTGTGATGTAATTCCTGTTTTTGTTACATATTGGATGCTGGTTGGTTGTGACAGCATTTACTCGGGATGGATTATGCCTGCTCTATCTATAGAATTTAACGGTGGGAAAATGTAAACATTGTTTTCGTTCATAATTTTCATTATTTCCGTAGGGCTGAAAATAAATAAAAAATCATCAGGATTTTAAAAAAAAATGTTTCTTCTTCTGAATGGATCAAAAATTTTCTAGATAATATTATTTATGCAAGTTTCATTGTGTTAAATATAGAGTCCGTCACAAAGGCTGACCATGCCCTGTGATCTGATTCGAGTGAATAGGTGATCTCCAGCCAGTCATGGTTCCAGCGGCACAATCTGTAGATACGAGGCCGATATTTCATTCAAGATCAACCCACACCATCATTAGCCATGTTTTTTATTGACTACCATGAAGCTTCTTCCAGTTTGGAGGATGGAGAATATATCAGTGAAGCTATCACCCCAATAGCTTCACTGATATATTCTCCAAGTTGATGAGATTATTATTTCACCAGAAATTTATTGTGTGGTAAATGATAATTTTTTAGATGTGACACAGTTTTCAGAGGAAGCGGACGTTAGGCCGTTGCTCTGATGTTTTCATACCACGGCACAATAGATTCATGGTGAAATGATAACCTCAGCTATATCCTTATGCCAACTCAATTGAACTCAATTATATAAATATGAATGCAACTTTTCTTATCAATGTTACATAATCTATGAGCTGTTATAAATTATGAACGTACATGTAGTTAGAATTTTGAATAGGGTCCAACCGACCACAATACTTCAAAAGGGCCTGAATCATTTAATTGTTGAATTCTTTTTTCTAGACAAATACTACAACACAAAAAAGAAATACAGATTTATTTTTTAGAATATATAATTTAGTTATTAAATTGGAGCCAGATACTAATACTGTTACATAATTTAAGAGCAACCATAAATTATGAACGTACATGTAGTTAGAATTTTGAATAGGTTCCGTAGACTTAAAATAACGGGGCCAATGGAAAGTTACTTGCCGGTTATGGATGGTTAGTGACCTTTTATTTGACCCATTGAAGGCGGGCGATTGGACGCAGTTTTCAGAGGAAGCGGACGTTAGGCCGTTGCTCTGATGTCGTTTCATACCGCGGCACAATAGATTCCTGGTGAAATGATAATCTTAGCTATATCCTTATGCCAAATCCATTGAACTCAATTATATAAACATGAATGCAAATTTTCTTATCAATGTTACATAATCTATGAGCTGTTATAAATTATGAACGTACATGTAGTTAGAATTTTGAATAGGGTCCGTAGACTTAAAATAACGGGGTCCAATGGAAAGTTACTTGCCGGTTATGGATGGTTAGTGACCTTTTATTTGACCCATTGAAGGCGGGCGATTGGACGCAGTTTTCAGAGGAAGCGGACGTTAGGCCACCGCTCTGATGTCGTTTCATACCACGGCACAATAGATTCCTGGTGAAATGATAATCTTAGCTATATCCTTATACCAACTCCAATTGAACTCAATTATATAAATATGAATGCAACTTTTCTTATCACACCCACTAGCTTCAATGTCGTTTCATACCGCGGCACAATAGATTTCTGGTAAGATAATAATCTTAGGTATATCCTTATGCCAACTCCACTTGAACTCAATTATATAAATATGAATGCAACTTTTCTTATCACACCCACTAGCTTCAAAGTATGAATTAAAAGCTTTGTGATATTATTTAATAAATCCTACCTGTGATATCATGGATTTAACTACTTATTCAATTATGAAGAAAAAAAGTTAAACCTTCAAGGAAAATGAATTTACAAGGATGAGTTGAAAGTTTTACAATATTTTGGTACATGCTAATTTGTAGCACACAGGCCTCGTAAAAAAAAAAAAAAAAAGAATTAACCCTAATATATTTTAGAAAAAACATTTCAGACATATTTTCATCAAAAGGTCAGTAATTATGGAAACTTTCGTGAAAATCGGACCATTAATTGATTTTTCATAGAATTTAAAAAAAAAACCCTCTAGTCGTAACTTGTTTTTGGCTACGTTAAATTTCAATTGATTTAACGGTGCAAAAATGTAAACATTGTTTTTCGTTTATAATTTTCATTATTTCCGTAAGCTGAAAATTTAAAAAAATCATCTGGAGTTTTTTTTAATGCTTCTTCTTTTGAAAGGCCAAAAAATTTTGAAGATATTATTAACCTTTATGCAAGTTTCATTATGTTAAATATAAGAGGGGTAAATTTCACAGGGAAAATTGGTGGTACCTAGTGACTAATAATAAATCCAATTGAATAATTATTATATGTGAATGTGTTTCTCAACCTGCAAATAAGTCGATAAAGAATTATACTCAAAGCTTCTAAACATCAGTGGTAGGCAGGACATTCTTATTTAAATAATCAGACCAATTTATGGTATGCACAACACACACACACATAAGAGAGAGAAGAGAGAGAGAGAGAGAGAGAGAAGAGAGAGAGAGAAGAGAGGGAGAAAGAGAGAAAAATATTAGAGAAAGAGAAATTGCTAGAGAGAGAGAGAGAGAGAGAGACCAAAGAGGAGAAAGAGAGAGAGAGGTTTTAGAGAAAGAGAGAACAAATATTAGAGAAGAGAGGAGAAAATTGCTAGAAAGAGAGAAGAGGGAAGAAAGAGAGAAAAAGTATTAGAGAAAGAGAGAGAAAATTGCTAGAGAGAGAGAGAGAGAGAGAGGAGAAAGAGAGAGAGGTTTATAGAGAAAGAGAGAACAAATATTAGAGAAAGAGAGAGAGAGAAAATTGCTAGAGAGAGAGAGAGGGGAGAAGAGAGAGAGAGAGGTTTATAGAGAAAGAGAGAAAATAGTAAGAGAGAAGAGAGAGAGAGAGAGAGAGAGAGAGAGAGAGAGAGAGAGAGAGAGAGAGAAAATTGTTAGAAAGAGAGAGAGACAAAGAGAGAGACACAGAGAGAAAGATTGAGAGAGAGAGAGAGAAAGAGAGAGAGAGAAGAGAGAGAGAGAGAGAGAGTTTTAATGAATAGACTACAAGAGATACGAACAAACTCGTAAGGACACAACTGATTGAGAGAGAAAAATTATTAGAGAGAGAGAGAAAATTGTGTGAGAGAGAGAGAGAGAGAGAGAGAGAGACAGAGAGACAGAGAGACAGAGAGAGTATGTATCAACGATTGACTACTGGTATGATACATTATTTTCTAACGTGAGGTTTTAGCTTAGATATGTCAAGCCTTTTTCGAGGACCCAATAAAAAGAGGAACGTGTCTAACGACTAAAACATTTTCAATGAACGAGACTCGTGCGCTAACACACACACACACACACACACACACACACACAACACTCTCTCTCTCTCTCTCTCTCTCTCTCACACACACACACACACACACTCTCTCTCTTTCTCTCTCACAATTTTCTCTCTTTCTAATACTTCTTCCTTTCTTTCTTTCTTTCTCTTTTTCTTTCTTTCTTTCTTTCTCTATAACAATTTTACTCTCTCTTTCTCTATAAATCCCCCCCCTCTCTCTCTCTCTCTCTCTAACAATTTTCTCTCTCTTTCTCTATAAACTTCTACCCCCTCTCTATATCTGTCTCTTTCTCTCTCTCTAACAATTTTCTCTCTCTTTCTCTAATACTTTTTTCTCTCTTTCCCAATAACAATTTTATCTCTCTTATAAACACCTTCTCTCTCTCACTCCCTCTCTCTCTCTCTCGCCACACCCTCTCTCTTCTTTCTTTCTTTCTTTCTTCTTTCTCTCTCTCTCTCTCTCTCTCTCGCTCTCTTTCTTTCTTTCTCTCTCTCTTTCTCTCTCTAACAATTTTCTCTCTCTTTCTCTAATACTTTTTTTCTCTCTTTCCCAATAACACTTTTATCTCTCTTATAAACACCTTCTCTCTCTCACTCCCTCTCTCTTCCGCTCTCTCTCTCGCCCTCTTTCTTTCTTTCTTTCTTTTTCTCTTTCTCTGTCTCTCACTCGCCCTTTCTCTCTCTCTCTCTCTCGCTCTCTTTCTTTCTTTCTTCTCTCTTTCTCTCTCTAACAATTTTCTCTCTCCTTCTCTAATACTTTTTTCTCTCTATCCCAATAACAAGTTTATCTCTCTTATAAACACCTTCTCTCTCACTCCCTCTCCCTCCCTCTCTCTCTCTCGCTCTGTTTCTTTCTTTTCTCTTTCTCCCCCCCTCTCTCTCTGCTAATCATGACATCGTCTCTACCCACCTTACCTAACGCCAACTATCATTGTCTTAGTGGTTAGTGTTTTCCCTCTCTGAAAAGCAACAAATAATGGAGTCCTTAGCAACCAATGCGGTTGTTGTGGGAAGGTAGGTCCTATTAGTAGATATTGTATATATATTTACCTACCTTTCTTTGCCCCCTCCCCACCCTCGGGATTTCTTTCGTACCGTCTGTGTGTGTGTGTATGTGTGCGTCTGTGGTGTGTGTCCGTGTGTCCACCTGCATGTATTTTAGTTAATCGACAAGGCTAGCATCATTTTTCCCTCCCTACCGTTTCTTCATTTCCGCTTGCTGGACAGATCTCCTCTCACCCACCACCCTCACTGATAAATAAATACATTTGGGCATGTAAGCTCAAGGGTTAGAGCATAACACTGAAATCTCAAAGGTTCTCTCTTATTCATAGTGAATGGTAGCAACAAATTGTTACCACAATAATATAAAAAGCAATATAATAATAATAATAATAATAATAAATAATAATTAGTTGTCACTCATATTGTTGTGTAACATTTGTCAGTCCTCAAACAGTTTGTACAAAATTTTGGGTGGTGCTTAGATGTTACTATATTTTAATAAAAGAAGAAATCAAACTTTTGACTAAAAGAACATTCTTTCTGAGAATCTTAGAAATCAAATATGAAATACATACAAAAAGGTATAAATAAATAATGATAATAATAAATAATAATACAAATAATGTAGACTTTCGTACAATAGAGATGAGCTGTTAAACACTATACTCTCGAATGTAGCAAACTA
>CM042171.1:18807278-18863546 GCA_023376005.1 Doryteuthis pealeii | reverse complement strand
CAAAAGGAAGGAAATGGGCAACTCTGGTGGGCCAGTGATTGCAAACAAACGGTGATGCCTGCTGGAGATGCTGTTGTCTCTTCTTCCTTATGGCTCTCTTTTCTGCGGCGGCTTCTTTCCTCTCTTTTTCCCTCCTTTTCGTTCCTTGTTTGACAAGGAGGCGCCACTTCGTGCGGTTTTCTGCATACCCCCCCATGTGTTGGTGTCGATGTGGCATGTCTTCATGTCCCACTTGCAGACATCTGTAAAGTGCAGGCGTTGTCTCCATACGGCTCGGGTGCCCTCTACTAACTCACCATACAGTAGGTCTTTGGGGATGTGGCCTTTGTCCATCCCCCTGACGTGGCCATACCAACGCACGCGTCTATATATATTGTTGGCATTCTTCTGTCTACTAAAGACGATGGCGTAGTATCCATTTTTTTATCTGCAACTGCGCAAGTGGCTGAACGGACCAATTTTTGAATGGCAATCTCTGGTGCAGTGATTGCAAACAAACGGTGATGCCTGCTGGAGATGCTGTTGTCTCTTCTTCCTTATGGCTCTCTTTTCTGTGGAGGCTTCTTTCCTGCCAAGCCAACGCAGGCCTCTCTATACATAAATTGATAAAAATTATTTTTCTATATATTTGCTTTATTATTCTTTTTTAATTTTTTTTTTATAGATTCTTGTTTTTTAAGTTGTTTATTTTCATTACTCTTCTTGTTTGTATTTTTTCTTTTATTTGCTTTTTACCATGGTTTATCCTGTCCTGTATTAATTTTTAGTTTTTAAACATTTCTTTAATCAATTTTTTGATAAATCTTTGATTTTTATTTAGCTTTTTCATATGGAAAATGAGTGGTCAAAAGCTATTTTTACCCTTTCTATAAATAAAAAGTATTTATTTAAAAAACGATTTTGCTATTGAATTTTAATTTGATTACGTGTACCAACCATCTATTTATTTAATTTATCATAAATTCAACATTTACATAAAAGTTCTGATTAAAATCATTTATTTACAAAAATTTGGAAGCAGAAGTTACCGGTGATGAGTTAAAATGGGAACTTTTCATTAAGTTGATGATTTGGGGTGCTATTGGATACTTGGTTCCAAACTACAAACTACAAGTTATCCCCCCTCAAAGTAATCCCTCTGGAGTCTAATGCACTTTCCCATCCTTCACTGCCACGCTTGCATGCAGTCCTAGATGGATTCTTCTGGGATTCTCTGGATCTCTGTCGTCACTGCCTTTTTGATGTTGTGCACATCCTCAAAATAGGTTCCCTTATGACACCCTTGAGCTTGAGGAAGAGGAAAAAATCACATGGAGCCAGGTCAGGCGAGTAGGGAGGTTGATCCAGCACAGTGATGTTCTTCTGAGCCAGTAACTCTTGGATACTCAGGGCAGTGGGGGCAGGTGTGTTGTCATGGTGATGCACCCACAAGTTGTCCTGCCACATCTCTCGCCTCTTCTCGCACACTGAATGAAGCAAACACTGCAGTATCTCTTTGTAGACATGCTGGTTGATCGTTTGGCCCTGTGGCAAGAACTTGCAGTGGACGTAGTAGATTGGGTTTGTGGCATTCCTTGTACACTAATACTTTCCTATCGACTGTGCCTATATAAAATCAATTTTTTCCATTGAAATAAACTGAAATGTCATTAATCCTCCCCACCCCCCAAACACCCTAATTTTGTTTGTTACAATATATGCACCCTACGGGTGCAAGTATTTAAGTTTTAATTAATAAAATATCATGTTAAATTGGTTAATAAAACTGAATAAGAATACAGATAAAAAGATTTGGAACAGAGGGGTATAATCGTAGAACAACTTTGAAACTAACTCTTCCATCATTTTTCCTCACTCCCGTCTTTCATTGGTAAATTTCCTAATTTTTTAGTTAAAATAGGAAGTAAAGAATAAAATTACAGATATTTCTTCTTGTTAATGGATTTCTTTCATGATTTATCCCCGAGATTGTTGCTCATATTCAATAAGAAAAAACCCCCAAACAATTTGAAATCAATAATACTAAGCATATATTTATTAAAATCAAATTTTTAAAATCAATATGCAAATTAGCCTTCCCATTCATACTGGAAACCGCTCTTTTTTTGTATATTTAAATACAATTGCATGTTATTAGTATGTAGATATGGTCAACAATCTTAATGATGTAAAACAATTTTATTAATAATCGAGGTTTGAATAAAAATAATATCATGGAGAATGTGATGTAAATAACAAAAGGAATTGTGATTTGTATAGTAATATAGTTTCGGTTACAGACAGAAAAACACACAATCTCCATTATAATAAGATAAGAAAACTATCACTGTATTGTATAAAAACATAATAAAATAAAATGCAATGAATTATGTGCTGTAATATGTTTTGATATGTGTCAGTTTAATGAATGTGTTACTGGTATTATGTAACCCAGTATTACCTGGTTCATAGCTGGATCATTGAATGAAAAACAAGACCTGTAAAAGGGTGAAGGAAGCTCTTTGCTCAACGGCCATCTAGCACATTATTTCTAAAGTCAAACCCCTTCTCATTGCGGTAAGGGCCATGTAAACTTGGTATTGTCAGTGCCATGCCGTTGGGAACTTAAGTTCCTGGTAGGGTCACCCAAGGTAAACAGATCTGGCACCCAGTGGTATTAAGACAAGGTATCACTTGTAACTTGGGACACTTGTAAGTCAAGTACCACTTATAAGTCAAGGTACCGCTTGTAATTCATGGGACTTGGAAGTCAATGTACCACTCATAATTCAAGTACCACTCATAAGTCAAGGTACCACTTATAAGTTGGGACACTCATAATTCAAGGTACCACTCATAAGTCAAGGTACCATTTATAAGTTGGACACTCATAATTCAAGGTACCACTCATAAGTCAAGGTCCCACTTATAAGTTGGGACACTCATAATTCAAGGTACCACTAGTAAGTCAAGGTACCACTTATAAGTTGGGACACTCATAATTCAAGGTACCACTCATAAGTCAAGGTACCATTTATAAGTTTGGACAATCATAATTCAAGGTACCACTCATAAGTCAAGGTACCATTTATAAGTTGGAACACTCATAATTCAAGGTACACTCATAATTCAAGGTACCACTCGTAAGTCAGGACACTCATAATTCAAGGTACCACTCATAAGTCAAGGTACCACTTATAAGTTGGGACACTCATAATTCAAGGTACCACTTGTAAGTCAAGGTACCACTTAAAGTTGGGACACTTGTAAGTCAATCTAGCACATTATTTTAAAGTCCAACCCCTTCTCATTGGGGCAGCACCATATAAACTTTGTAATGCTGGAGCCATGCCTTGGGCAACTTAAATTCCTGGTTGGGTCACCCAAGGCAGGCACATCTGGCACCCAGTGGTACTAGAGCCACAACCCGGCCAAAGGGGCTCTGGTGAATTGGCTATTCATCATCTTCAGGAATCAACGGCTTTTGGCATACTTGTCACTGCGTTTGTGGAAAATCTGCAGCAAAAGGCATCTCCTTCACCTGACTAAGATATCCATGCAAGGTTTGGGGGACCGCTTGTGAATTACCTATTCTCTTTTTGTTCTTCCCATGAATTCACCACAGCTGGCTCAATCGAACCAGGGTGAACGCCATAACAGAAATAGAGAAACATAAGAATTTGTTTGAATGTTTAATTTTTCATAAATAATATTTTTCTTTCGCATAATAAATTTAAGAAATTAAATGTTTTTAGTGAACTTATCAACTTAAGTTTATCTGTAGCTTGTCGGTATTTCAATTTTAGTTCTCAACACAAAACAAAAAATTGACTAAGTGAAAGATTGTAATTCAGAAAACTTGTAAATTGGGACATACGTATGTCAAGGTACCACTCGTAATTTCAAGGTACCATATGTAATTTGTGGGACTTGTAAGTCAAAGTACCACTTGTAAGTCATGGACTTGTAAGTCAAGGTACCACTTTGTAAGTTGGGACACTCATATGTCAAGGTAGCACCCGTAAGTCAAGGTAACACTTGTAGGTCAAGGTACCATTGTAATTTGTGGACTTGTAAGTCAAGGTACCACTTTGTAAGTTGGGATACTTGTAAGTCAAGGTACCACTCATAAGTCAAGGTACAACCTATAAATTTGGACACTTGTAAGTCAAGGTACCATTCGTAGTCAAGGTACCATTCGTAAGTCAAGATACTTCTTGTAAGTTGTGGCACTTGTAAATCAAGGTACCACTCGTAAGTCAAGGTACTACTCATAACTTGGGGGTCAATACCACTCGTAAGTCAAGGTACCACTCTCAAGGTACCACTCTCTCGTAAGTCAAGGTACCACCACTTGTAAGTCAAGGTACTACTCATAAGTCAAGGTACCACTTGTAAGTCAAGGTACCACTCGTAAGTCAAGCTACCACTTGTAAGTTGTGGGACTTGTAAGTCAAGGTACTACTTGTAAGTCAAGGTACCACTTGTAACGTCACTTGTACGTCAAGGTACCACTCGTAAGTCAAGGGTAAGTCACTTGTAAGTCAAGGTACCACTTGTAACGTGGGACACTTGTACGTCAAGGTACCACTCGTAAGTCAAGGCACCACTTGTAAGTTGGGACTTGTAATCAAGGTACCACTTGTAAGGGGACACTTGTACATCAAGGTACCACTCGTAAGTCAAGCTACCACTTGTAAGTCATGGGACTTGTAAGTCAAGGTACCACTTATAAGTCAAGGTACCACCTATAAATTGGGACACTTGTAAATCAAGGTACTATTCGTAAGTCAAGGTACCACTTGTAATATCTATTATTTTCTCTAATAAAAGCAGCTGAGACTGAATCAAATTAACTAAAGATGTTTGTAATGCTCTTAAAAGCTCATCTGACCTGGACGATTTTAAAATTGTCTTTCTAAGAGAAACCAAAAAAAACAAAACAAAATCCGCAATTGTGTCTATTTTAAAATTGAATCAGTCAAAGTGATTGATAAATGAAGTGATTTAGTCTTTCTTTATAAAAATTGTTTTTCTTTCTTTTTTCTTCTACTTCCCACTCTCCAACTCAACCCCATCCCTCTCGCGTGGCCATTAGAAAATCTCTGCAGTCAATTGTTTTCCATCCGTCTGACACTTTATCCTTTCAAACATCGTATTAACGCAGTGACAATCTTGGCTAAGCTCTATTATTGCCTCTAATCAACACATTTGATCAATTTCTTTTTTATTCTTTTCTATTTGGGATGAATAATTAGCCAACCAATTGTTTTAAGAACAGCTGGTCAAGTTTAGAGAGTTACATGTGAAAAAGGGTGGTCCGAAAGTCTTGTCACCCTGCACATGTTTTTTAAGAGGTAGAATAACTACGTAATATAACCTGAAATTTGAGAAAATAATTTGATTTTTTTAAAGATTTTTTTTAGAGGTAAAATAATGGCTAAACTTGCAAATCGGATGGAAAATTAGGGTGACCCAGAAAAAACAGAACCCACATTTATTTTCCCATTAAATTAACCCCAACCCTAACCCTAAACCCTAACTCTAACCCCCCCCCCCTAGTTAAAATTAACAGTTTTTATTACAAAATTTGTGGGTTCTGTTTTTCTGGTGAATCTGTATATAGAGTGACCCAGAAAAAACAGAACCCAAATTATTTATTTATTTTCCCATTAAACTAACCCTAACCCTAACCCTAACCCTACCCCCACCCCCTAGTTAAAATTAACAGTTTTATTACAAAATTTGTGGGTTCTATTTTTACTGGGTCTTTCTGTATATAGGGTGACCCAGAAAAAACAGAACTCGAATTATTTATTTATTTTCCAATTAAACTAACCCTAACCCTAAACCTTAACCCTAAACCCCCCTAGTTAAAATTGACAGTTTTATTACAAAATTTGTGGGTTCTATTTTTACTGGGTCTTTCTGTATATAGGGTGATCCAGAAAAAACAGAACCCAATTTATTTATTTATTTTCCCATTAAACTAACCCCAACCCTAACCCTAACCCTAAACCCCCCTAGTTAAAATTAACAGTTTTATTACAAGATTTGTGGGTTCTGTCTTTTCTTGGTCAATCTGTATATAGGGTGACCCAGAAAAACAGAACCCAATTATTTATTTATTTTCCCATTAAACTAACCCTAACCCTAAACCCCCTAGTTAAAATTAACAGTTTTATTACAAAATTTGTGGGTTCTGTTTTTTCTGGGTGACCCTAATTTTCCGACCGATTTGCAAAATAATTACATTTATGAGATGAGACTTGAGGATTAGTATTATTTGTATTATTCAGACTTCAGATAAAAATACAGTTCTTATTTGCAAAACATTTTTTATGTTTATTTAAATAAAAGGATGTTGTTCAGAAATAGTATCACAAAATCATCTGTTCGTTTATTTTCAAATATTTAAAAGTCAAAGTTACCGGTGATGAGTTAAAATATGAACCTTTCATTAAGTTGATGATTTAGGGTGCCTATTGGTTACTTGGCCTGAATGTTTAGTGTTAGTGTATCTATAAAACTACATCCAGTGGTAAGGTTCCAAATCTGGAGCTCTGGGGAGTGTGGAGTAGTGTAGTATAATTATTAGGGTCTATCAGAATTTGAGAATAAAAATAAAGCTGTGTTCGGATTGCTAGAGAAAGAGAGGAAAAAGAAATAAGAGCAAGCAGGGGTTGAAGTTTGGAGGAGTGGACATACAGCGGGGTGCCAGTAACTTGACCGAGGAATGACCCCGGAAGGGGAATTGAAAGCTAAAAGCGGTAGTTCCTGGTGTTGACTGGAAGCGAAAATCATGTAGTGACGAGTAACGAGGGAGAAGAAAATCGCTCTCTTTCTCCTTTCGGCCTCAGCAAGGTTCAGACGGGGCTTCTGGTCTCTGGTGTTGGGACAGCGATATAGAAGTTGATACCATGCTAGAAGGTAGAATAATTTAACCGTATCCTCTCCCTCTTTCTCTTTTTTTCTTCTCAAATTTTAAAAGGTTGCGGCAAATAAATACTAAACCTCTTGTGACTATCTAACTTGCATGTATGTTGTTCTTTAAACCTAACGGCTACTAGTGACGACTGCTGCTGGGGCTTGACTTGGCTACATATATCGTTCTGGAGTTTTCCACAAATACACTTTGGTACTTTGTTATACTACAAATCCTTTTTTTCTTTTTTTTCACATGTGGGCCTTTTCTTTGTTTTTTTAAAGTTCTTCTCTTCTTCAAATGTCCGCCAAATCTCGCTGTTGTTGTTGTTGTTTTTCTCTTTTTCTTTTTCTTTTCTTCTTCTCTCCTGTTTTTTTTTTCTCTCTCGCTTCTCAACAGTAGCTCTTCATTGCCATTATTCCTAGGTCCACTCTGACCCATAGGGGTAGTGATAATTCACTAAAGGATTAAAAAATAAAACAATTTGAAATGTAAACTTTAAATATGTATTAGAATAAAACAAACCATATATAGATATATAATACCAGTGATGTATTTATTAAAACTTGTTTTAAAAAACAATGAGGACTGTCTAATGTTGCATATTCAAATTTTGAGTGTATTTATTCTATGTTATGATGATTTTGGGTGATGTGACGTAAGCAGTGACGTAATTTTTGTTACAGACAAAAACCGGAAGCGAATCTCCATTATTAATAGATTCTGTGGGATTATTATTATTATTATTATTATTATTATTATTATTATTATTATTATTATCATTTACTCCTTTTGAGTTTTCACATCAGTGTTAGCTGATGGTCTTTCACTGGAGTCTGAGTGACAGCAAGTCTCCTCAGGTCTCCAGGACTCTTCTGAGTATTCTGGCAGATTGCAGCAGTGCAGTGTTCTGAATGGTTTCAATCCTTCCTCTGATTTCCAAACTTTCCAAACCCTTTTCCAATCCTTTTGGGACTGTTCCAAGTGCACCAACCACAATTGGTATCACTTTCACTTTCATATTCCATAACTTTTTCAGTTCTCTGGCAAGGTCCAGATATTTATTGCTATTATTATTATTATTATTATTATTATATTATTATATTATCATTATCATTATTACTATTACTATTACTATTATTATTATTATTATTATTAGTAGTAGTAGTAGTAGTAGTACTACTACTACTACTACTACTACTACTACTACTACTAGTAGTAATAGTAGTAGTAGTAGTAATTAAGCTGAAAGAAATGCACCTTTAATTAATAATAGTTGCCATTGGTTTATCTAGCAGAAAGATAATATTACTAGCAGCAGGATTTGTTGGTTTTCTATAACAATACAAAAGTTCCATTCTTAGGCAGATGTAGCCACTACCCAATATTTAAATCTCTTTATCTGGGGCAAATAGTGATCTGCCCTCTGAACAAGAAAGAGTTAAAAATCCCTTAATCTACCCCACCCTACAATCAATTCCATACAGATGTACATAATCTTAATCAGACAGGAAAAAAAATGTCTATTGCATATATATATATATATATATATATATATATATATATATATATATATATATATATACCTATTGTGTGTGTGTATATATATATATATATATATATACCTATTGTGTATATATATATATATATATATATATATATATATATATATATATATATATATATATATATATATTAAGTTTTTTTTTAGATGAAACAAAGAAATCACAGTGCTCAACCACAAATTTGTAGGAGCTTTATTTATTTATTTGTTGAATTTTTAAATTTTTTTAAATATATTAAAATTAAATATTATATATATATGGAAAACAATTATATTTAAAAAATTCAACTAATAAATAAATAAATATATATATATATATATATATATATATATATGTATATATATTGAAAGGAAAAATAAACAAAGGAAAGTAAATGCTGAATGGATAAAATAGATTTACTAACACGTGTTTTGGCCAGGAGTTTGTTCATGTACACATGTATTCTATTTATTATTATTTTAAATATAAAATAAAATAATAATAATAGAAAATTTAAAAAATCTTTAAGCATAAATGTCTAATTGTTTGGCTTGTGCAGGTGACAGTTTTAATGCCTAGATGATTTAAATTTTTTTCAATTAGGTAAGTTATAAGAAATAAGAAATAAGAAATTTATTTATCAATAGTAGGTACAAGTTATAAAGAATAAGTAAAAGAAAAACCTTATTTTTGTTAAACTACTATTGAAGGGAGGCCATGCCTAATAGCGTGAAGCTAAGCCCATGGACATGACCACCCTTGGACGCTCACAGGAAACGATACAAGACACACCAGACAACACAAACATATAGATATATATCATGAGACAAATTAGCCGTGGGAGAATCTAAATGCAAATCTGTTGGCAATAAAATGCTTTTTCAAAAGTTTTTTAAGGACCAAATAATTTACCGAAACAAGCTTCACCTTTTCCTCCTTTTCTTCATCAAACAATACCGACTGAACAGTGTTCCAAGAATTAAGTGCATTAAAATGAATCGAATTATGCCCAAAACTAACCGTGTTGATGATAGGGAAATTAAACAAACCAGTTTGGTCAGCACGAGTGACCTGAGCATGGTTGAAGTCAACTGCAAAAGCATTCTGAACAGAAACAGGCATTTTATCGTGGAACAGTTTATGTATGAACAATATATTATAGGGCTTTGAGGTACACACACACACACACACACACACACACACACATATATATATATATATATATATATATAATAAGAATAATTATAAGATAACCTTTTAAGAATTTTTAATTTTTAACTTTTTATGCTAATTTTTATCCACTCAGATACCAAACTCCATAATAAAAGACGTTTCTAACAATCTCCTTCAGTCAGAATTATCCTAAAGAACCATTCGGGTGAAACCTAGATAGATAGATAGGGTCTGACTCATGTAGGTCCTTATATATATATATATATATATATATATTCTTCCCATGAAACCAAACCACTGTGGACTTTATATATACTAGCAAATATGTGCACCCTCCGGGTGCAAGTATTTAAGTTTTAATGTAATAAAATATCATATTAAATTAGAAAGGCTAATGAAACTAAATAAGAATGCAGATAAAAAGATTCGAAACAGAGGGGGTGATAATAGATAAATAGAACAACTGAAACGTACTCTTCCATCACTCTCGCCTTTCCCTGTTATTTTTCTAATTTAAGTATTTAGTTAAAAGAGGAAGTAAAGAATAAAATGACAGTTATTTTTTCATGTTAATAGATTTCATTTAAGATTCATTGAAGAGATTTTTGCTTATATTCATTAAAATAAAACCAAACGGTTAGAAATTAATAATACTAAGCACATATTTATTAAAATCACATTTTTAATATCAATATGCAAATTAGCCTTCTCGTTCACACTGTAAACCGCTATTTTGTTGTATATATAAATATAATTGCATGCTGTTAGTATGTAGATATGGTCAACAGTATTAATAATGTAAAACAATTTTATTAATAATTGAGGTTAAAATTAAAATAAAATCATTGAGAATGTGATGTCAATAACTAAGGGAATTGTAACTTGTGTAGTTATATAGTTTCGGTTACAGACAGAAAAACACACAATCTCCATTATAATAAGATATATATATATATATATATATATTTGAAGGTGCTTGTGGTGAGCCAGTTTTCATCATAGGAAATCTCTCAAAAAGTATAAATATAACTATTCGGATGTTTATTTCTTGTGATATCTATCTATCTATCTATCTATCAGTATTTTCATCTCACTCTCTATCTATCTATCATTAATTTCATATCTATCTATTTATCTATCTATCTACCTATCTCAGTCGGTTCATATCTATTCAACACCTGTTCTCTTCTATTTTTGTTGTATTTTAAGTTAGCCGACAATTGTCAAATATCAAATAAACACATTGTTTGTTTACTTACTCTCATATATATATATGCACACGCATACACTAGGCATAATGTAAAATAGAATCAGCAGGGGAAAATAATGTCTGTGCAAAAAATCTTTCAAATTCATCAGTTGTCTATTAATTGGTTGTTTTTTATTTTATTATCTTGATTCCCAGTTGCACAGAAAAACAGAATAGCATATCTATTGGGACACTGCCAGCTTTTCTGATATTTTTTTACCTTTTAGAAAAAAAGAAAAAATCGTTAAATAAGATATTCACTGTTTGAGTAAATTGTAAGTAACCATAGATATTAACTAAATTGTTCTTCTACAATCTTTTATGAATGAGTTGAGTTCTTATTTGCATATATCTATTATTATACTAAAGCAGAGTTAATCAACTTTTACTTTCTAAAGGCTTTTTTACTGTTTAGTTTAATGACACAAAAATTATACTAAATTATTCCTTACTTTTATGATTGAATTAGGTTAATACAATCAAGTTAAACACTTTATTATTTCAAACACAACTATTTGATCCATAGATGGGACCCTAACAGGTACTACTACTCCAGGTGAGAGTGGACCTGGGAGTAATGGCAATGAAGGGGTGACCCAACATTCCCTAAAGCTTATGAACTGGAGCAGTTTAGTGTCATACTAAGAACATTCTCTTTTGATAGGAGTCTTACTCTTGTTATACAAACAGAGGCTATATAAATGTATATATATATATGTGTATATGTATATACTTGTATGTAAGTCGACGGGGCGGCCTAAAGTCGGTATCAGCCAGTCAGCGAGGGAGTCTATCTCCTTTTCAATAGCGCTAGACCAAGGAGATTGTTTTAGCATCTGAGGTGGAGCGCCACACCTACCATCAGCTCCTTACTTTACCGCACAGATCCCTGTGCTACTCATTCGCTGAGTTGGTGAGGATTGGTATCTAACTAGGAACCTTGTGGTTTCTAGGCGAACACTCTATCGACTGAGCTAACCTGGCTCCATCTCATATATAAATAAATGCTATATATGTACACATGTGCGTGCGTGCGTGCGTGTGTGTGTGTGTGAATTGCTTTTGTATTTATCAACAGGTGAAAGTCCAGCATTGTTCACGTCAAATGACACAAAGGAATAATTGTGAAAATAATCCTATAATGCCTGCCCAATGGTGCTTAATTGTTAAAACCACGTCTTGTGTTGAGGACTGCCTCAAGGCTTGTTGGCAAAAAAAAAAAAAGGGTGCCCTTTGTATGATCATCAAAAAGTCAGTCTCATGTTACAGTTCAGTAAAAAAAAATATTGTCCGTCCAATGATCAATCTGCGTATGAAATCCTTTTTCTTTTTTCTTGGAAAAAACGCTGCATTTTATGATAGCGTGCCTCTGATGTTATTTTTTTTTTATGTTGAAATCAATATGTTTGTGTGTAGAGGAAAGATTATTTCTCAGTTAGAAAAAATAGAATCGTTATCATCATAATCAGCAACAGCAGCAGCAGTAGCAGCAGCATTGACATCATTATTGGAAATCAGTTATCAACACCATCATCACTAGCATCATCATTATCATCAACATCAACCACTAACGCCAGTATTATTGGCATCATCATCACTGTCTACATCAACCGCTATTACCATCATCATCAACATCATCATCACTGGTATCATCATCATCATCATCATCATCATCATCATCATCATCAGTAGTAGTAGTAGTAGTAGTAGTAGTAGTAGTAATAGTCATCATTATGAAAATCAACATTATCATGATTGGCTGCAGTATCAATTATCAGTATTAACATAATCAAGCTTATCATCATCATCATCAGCAGCAGCAGCAGCAGCATTATCATTATTATTATTACTATTATCATTATTATTATGATTATTAGTAGTAGTATTAGTAGTAGTTCTCTAGTAGTCATCATTATGAAAATGAACATTATCATGATTGCCTGTAATATCAATCACCAGTAACATTATCAACCTCATCATCATCATCAGCAGCAGCATTATCATTATTATTATTATTATTAGTAGTAGTAGTAGTAGTAGTAGTAGTAGTAGTTGTAGTAGTATTAGTAGTAGTTCTCTAGTAGTCATCATTATGAAAATGAACATTATTATGATTGCCTGTAATATCAATCACCAGTAACATTATCAACCTCATCATCATCACCATCATCGTCAGTATTATTATTAGTAATAGTTGTTGTAATAGTAGGATTAGTAGTAGTCATCATTATGAAAATCAACATTATCATAATTGGCTGTAAAATTATTACCAGTATTAACATCATCAAGCTTATCAACATCATCATCATCAGCATTATTATATTATTAGTAGTAGTAGTAATAGTAGTTGTAGTAGTAGTAGTTCACTAGTAGTCATCATTTGAAAATCAACATTATCATGATTGACTGTAATATCAGTACTAACCTTATAAATATTATCAGCATAATCATCATCAGCATTATTATTATCATCATTAGTAGTAGTAGTAGTAGTAGTAGTAGTTCTTTACTAGTCACCATTGTGAAAATCAACATTATTATGATTGGCTGTAATATCAATCACCAGAAATAATATCATCTACATTATCAACATCATCAACACTATCATTATCAGCATTATCATTATTATTTGAGTTTTTCACATCAGTGTCAGCTGATGGTATTTCACTGAAGGCTGACTGACAACAAATCTCCTCAGGTCTCCGGACTCTTCTGAGTATTCTAGCCGATTTCAGCAATTATTGTTATCATTATTATTATTATTATTATTGTGTGGTATATTTACAGGTACCACTCGATATTATTTTCCCACCTTTTGAGTTTTTCATATCAGCGTTATGGAGGCTGAGTGAGAACAAGTCTCCTCAGATCTCCAGGACTCTTCTGAGTATTCTAGCTGATTGCAGCAGTGCAGTAGTCTGGATGGTCTCAATTCTTCCTCTGATTTCCAGATCCTCCATTCTTTTTTCCAAGTTTATTGGGACCGTCCCAAGTGCACCAACTAAAATTGGTATCACTTTCACTCTCATATTCCACAGCTTTTTTTTTCACAGTTTTTATTATTATTATTATTATTATTATTATTATTATTATTAGTAGTAGTAGTAGTAGTATGCCGGGTTAGCTCAGTTGGTAGATCGTTCGGCTAGAAACCACAAGGTTCCTAGTTTCATACCGGCCCTCGCCAACTCTGCGTATGAGTAGCACAGGGATCTGTACGGTAAAGTAAGGAGCTGATGGTAGGTGTGGCGCTCCACCACAGACGCAAAAACAATCTCCTTAGTCTAGTGCTATTGAAAAGGGGATAGACTCCCTCGCTGATTGGCTGATACCGACACTAGGCCACCCCGATGACTTTGCTTTTTTATTATTATTATTACTAGCAAATATATGCACCCTCCGGGTGCAAGTATTTAAGTTTTAATGTATTGAAATATTGTATTAAATTAGAAAGGCTAATGAAACTAAATAAGAATGCAGATAAAAAGATTTGAAACAGAGGTGGGTATAATCGAAAAATAGAACAACTGAAACTTACTCTTCCATCATTCCCGTCTTTCATTGTTATTTTTTCTAATTTAAGTATTTAGTTAAAATAGGAAGTACAGAATAAAATTACAGTTATTTTTTCTTGTTAATGGATTTCATTTAAGATTAATTGAAGAGATTTTTACTCATATTCATTAAAATAAAACCAAACAGTTAGAAACCAATAATACTAAGCATATATTTATTAAAATTACATTTTTAATATCAATATGCAAATTAGCCCTCCCGTTCACACTGTAAACTGCTATTTTGTTGTATATATAAATATAATTGCATGTTGTCAGTATGTAGACATGGTTAACAGTATTAATAATGTAAAACAATTTTATTCATAATTGAGGTTATAATAAAAATAAATTCATGGTGAATGTGACGTCAATAACTAAGGGAATTGTGACTTGAGTAGTGATTTAGTTTCGATTACAGACAGAAAAACACACAATCTCCATTATAATAAGATTATCAGTAGTTGTAGTTGTCCATAATCAATCATTATTGTTATTCACTCTATGGTGGCCATATCTTTTTATGGTCTGTCTATTTCTGGATGTCATCTTCCAATTTCTTTTTTTTTTTCTTTTTTTATCTTTTCTTCTTCCTTTTTACACAATGTCTAGTCAGATATGTTTTTTTTTTTTACATGGTTCAATGATTGTATACATCGTTATTCCTTTTTGTTTTCTGTTTTTATTGAAACATCCTTTGTTATACGACTCACCTCTTTTCCTCACCTTTATATCTATGTTGAATAGACATTCTCTACCTGTTGTATTGTGGGTTGGTTAACTTTGCTTCGGTGCAATGAAAAAGTGTGGAATGTGATGGTTACGGTTGTGCCCATAAAAACGGACACATTTAGACTGTGCCAAAACCACAAGAAGAATTTCAGGAAGTGTTGAGATTAACCAGAACTTATGGCATTGCTGGGGTTTGTGAGGATACTGAGGAAAGTGCTGAATAATTGAGGAGACTTGCTGTTCCTCAATCTCCAGTGATAACCACCAGATATCACATGTAATCCAGCAAATGTATAAAATAATAATAATAATAATAATAATAATAATAAGACCTTGCCAGAGAACTAAGAAAACTGTGGAACATGAGGGTTAAGGTCGTGCCGATCATGATTGGGGCCCTTGGAACAATCTCCAAGGGGTTGGAAAGGAGTCTGGATGAATTAAAAATCGGAGGAAGAATCGAGACCATCCAGACTACAGCATTATTGAGATCGGCTGGAATACTCAGAAGAGTCCTGGAGAGCTGAGGAGACTTGCTGTCACTCAGCCTCCAGTGAACCACTGGCTTCTGCAGGTGTGAAAATCTCAAATGGTGTGAAATAATAATAATACCAAAGGACTAGGAAATTAATGACAATGCACAAGGCCCTACACCCTAGAGATGATAAAGATAGGCTATATGTTTCAAGAAAAGAATGTGAAAGAGGTCTTGCCAACATAGAGGACTGTGTCAAGGCCACAATCCAAGGGCTCAAAGAATACACAAAAAGAGCAAAGAAAGATTACTTATGGCATCCAACAACAGCAGATGTAATATATGGACAAACAGAAAAACAACGAAAACTAGAAAACAATGATGAGAAGAAAAACAATTATATGGGCACTTCAAATGACAAATCAGACAGGTTGCACATAAAAAGACCTGGACATGGTTAAGAAGAAGAAACCTCAAGAGAGAAACAGAATCACTAATAATGGTTGCACAAAATAATGCCTTAAGAACAAACTATATCAAAGCAAAAATTGATGACTCAACAAAATAGTAAATGTAGACTGTGCAGTGACAGCAAACTAGCACAACGGGAATACAAAGCTAGGCATGACTGGGTTGTGAAGGTAATCCACTGGGAATTATGCAAAAAATTAAATTTTGACCATGCAACAAAATGGTATATGCATAAACCAGAATCTGTTCTTGAGAATTAAATGCATAAAATTCTCTGGGACTTTGAGATAAAGACAGGTAACCCTATCCCAGGTAGGAGACCAGACCTAGTGTTGATTAACAAAAAAAAGAGAATGTGTGAACTGGATTTTGCAGTTCCAGCAGATCACAGGGTGAAGCTGAAGGAAAATGAAAAGATGGATAAATACCTGGACCTTGCCAGAAAATTGAAAAAGCTGTGAAATATGAGAGTGAAAGTGATACCAATTGTAGTTGGTGCACTTGGAACAGTCCCAATAAACTTGGAAAAAAGACTGGAGGATCTGGAAATCAGAGGAAGATTTAAGATCTTCCAGACTACTGCACTTCTGCTATTGGCTAGAATACTCAGAAGAGTCCTAGAGACCTGAGGAGACTTGTTGTCACTCAGCCTCCAGTGAAATACCATCAGCTAACACTGATGTGAAAAACTCAAAAGGAGTGAAAATAATAATAATAATAATAATAATAATAATAATAATGATAATAATAATATATACTCTGCGAATGTAGCAAACTAGCACAACGAGAATACAAAACTAGACACGACTGGGTTGGGAAGGTGATCCACTGGGAATTATGCAAAAAATTTAATTTTGACCATACAACAAAATGGTATATGCATAAACCAGAATCTGTTCTTGAAAACAAAACACATAAAATTCTCTGGGACTTTGAAATAAAAACGGATCACCTTATCCCAGCAAGAATACCAGACCTAGTGTTGATAAACAAAAAAGAAAGAACTTGTCAACTGGTGGATTTTGCAGTTCCACCAGATCACAGGGTGAAGCTAAAGGAAAATGAAAAAATGGACAAATATATGGACCTTGCCAGAGAACTGAAAAAGTTATGGAATATGAAAGTGAAAGTGATACCAATTGTAGTTGGTGCACTTGGAACGGTCCCAAAAGGATTAGAAAAGGGTTTGGAAAGTTTGGATATCAGAGGAAGTATTGAAACCATTCAGAACACTGCACTGCTGCAATCTGCAGTCCTGGAGACCCGAGGAGACTTGCTGTCACTCAGACTCCAGTGAAAGACTCATGTGAAAACTCAAAAGGAGTAAATAATAATAATAATAAAAAGGAAAGAGGTGTGTGGTGTAATCAGTAATCAATGTTCTGAGTATTCTAGCCAATAGCAGCAGTGTAGTGGTCTGGATGGTCTCAATTCTTCCTCTGATTTCCAGATCCTCCAGTCTTTTTTCCAAGTTTATTGGGACTGTTTCAAGTGCACTAACTACAATTGGTATCACTTTCACTCTCATATTTCACAGCTTTTTTAATTCTCTGGCAAGGTCCACGTATTAGAGTTGTAGGAAATCAACCCCAGTTCAAAACCTGCATGAGGCTGTATGCCTTTCACATAGTGCTAATACCCTTTGGAAAGGTATGCATCCAACTCTTCTCCCTCCAGCTATGGGTAAATAGTAGGGCTGATTGGGCTCTTTAAGCTGGGTTAGATAATCAGTCTAGGTGATGGAAAACTCAGAATTCAAACCTGTTAAACTCCGCTTAAGAAATTGACCTTGTGTAACATCCTACTTGTGAGGAGGGGTTGGTATATAAATATATATATATATATATATATATATATATATTGTTATTATTATTACTTGTTGTCCATCATATCCAATGATGACACCACATGAATCCTTTTCCTCCAATTTATTTGGTCTCTGGTTGCGTCTTACCAACTGGGGATGTTAAAGTTCTTCAGGTTTCTCTTGATGTTGTCTACGTACCAGAGCTTTGGTCTACCGATTCCACATGATCCCTTTCTCAGTTGAGAGTACAGAATCAGCTTTGGCAGTCTGTCATCCCCAAGTCTGTTTAAGTGGCCAGCCCATTGTTGTATACTCATATACCCTCGTTGAGTATATACATCGAGAGAGTTCTCGTGTGATAGAGAGAGACAGACAAACAGATAGAGTTGTGACTTACTTGCTTCCTTGTCTAGTGGTTGTTTCATCTTCTTTTTTTTGGCCAGTTGTCTCTTCTTGTCTCTAACTAAGGGTTTCTTTTTAAGTCATGCATTAATCAACTACAAGGCTTTGTTTTTCTTTGATCAAAGATTTATTTCTGCATTGCCCATTTTCACCATTTACAGTTACAACCTCAGCAGAGAAATCCTCTCTGCCTGACGTCTGGTTGAAAACTGATTACCTAATTAACTCTATCATGTGACTTGTGAGATTCGTGCCGCTGGGGTCTGTTGGGGCCATAACTGTTTACTGGTATTTTTCCATCCCCTGATCTGAAAAACAATGGCCACTTAGAATTCTCACTACAAGGCTTGTCAAAATCCCACGCCACTACACAATTATGCAATACCACCTCAGGTTGTGTTGGACAAGTATGTCGTGCATGCCAGTGAATCCAGAACTCTTCAGGATGTTCCTGTTTGAAACATGTCACCACTTGACATTTTTTTCCTTATATATATATATATATATATATATACATACAGTCATACACACAACTCCCATGAACCCCTCCCTCACATATATAAGAGCATCTAAAAAATAACCCACCTCATAGAGGTTCTTCACGGAACAAATGGACATGCTACTATTAAACACACTCGCCTACCCGGATTTTAACAGCATGTTAAACCCACAAAAACATCTTTGAACTTTTATAATTCTTCTATAATGCTCCCTTTCTAATAATCTATCAACAATTTCTTCAAATAAGAAATTTTCTCCTGACAATGACCTAAGGTCGAAACTAGTTGAGAATAAACAACATACAAGAAATATTCCTGATTGTCTTAATACTTTTTGTTCACACTATATATATATATATATATATATTATAAAAAGGGTTGGAGGGTTTGGCATATTGTTATTCTTGTAGATTAATGTGAATTTTTGTTTTTATTGAGAATTCTGAGGTATGGGGGTTATCGTCCTTGTCTAAGAGCCTCTGTTTCGAAACAACCAATCACAGGCTAGAATACTTTGGCGGTAAACCCAAAGTGGGAAATTCTTCCCTTTTTCTGCTCCACCAGCATCGAAGATGGACCACAAATTGAACGTCTCTCATATCCAGCATTACGACGAGAGAAGCCGTAGCAAGGGATCCGATAATTCACCCTACCTCAGGAGTCAGCTAAGGTTTTTACAAATTACCTACATTTGTGCATGTTGGAATTTTTGGTATATAAGGCATGAGGCAAATGGTCACCTCTATTTATAGACTCGCCTATAAGCACGTGACCTGGGAAAGATTCCTATTATCCAATCACTGGCAGTGCTGCTGCTACTGTTGGTGTATTTATAGAGGCCTGATTCTAATCTTAACTCATTCACACTCGGATGTCGGACCTAAAGGACACTATCCCACAAGGACTTATTGATTTACTTACTTGTTTACTTTAAGTTCTTTTACAACTGGAACCAAGGATGACGGCCAGTTACTCAACAGTGCAGATGCACTAAAAGTTTGCAACCTTATTGTTATATATATATATTCTGTAATACACGTCTTTATTCCTATTTCAAGTTGTTCATTTTATTCTTAACTCTTGACCAGTCTGTCACCATTCGTGGTTAAATCTTTATATTTTATCATTTTTGTTTTAATATTTTTTGTTTTATTTGCAGACCAGCCAGTCAGTTCCCATCGAAGTATTCCCAATTGCCAGACATCAACGGACCATCCGCATCATCTGTATCGAATCAGCTGATCCCGTATGTTGGAACGCCTGGTGCTGGGACATTGCAACCAACAAATACTGACATGGACAACCAAAATGAACGTTTGCGCAGCATGGAAATGCGGATCAACATCTCAGAAAAGTCGTGTCGGGCCCTGCTCGAGGAGATGGTGCGATTGCAGAGTGACCTGAAAACGGCCGTACGTCGGAATGAAGAGATGATGCATGAGCAGAGCCTTTCTCGGCAGCAGATGGAGTCATTGGTCCGCAAGAACGTGGATACTCTGATGCACCTGAGTTCGCGCGTTCAGAGGACTGAACAAAAAGTGCAGCAAGATGAAATGGCTTTAACGTCTTTGAAAAACCATACAAAGAATCTTGAACAAATGACTCGTGGAAGTCATCAAGATTTGTACAACAACAAAGACATGCACATTGCAAGGTAATTAAACAATTCGGACCAAGTCACCAATAAGCACCCTAGCCCAGGTCCGTTTTGAAAGGAACTGAATTTTGCTTTTCACCGGTTGTTAGTAAACAAAATCAACAGCCGAGAAAAATAGTGTAATACCATTTCTGATCAAAATCCTTTTATTTAAATAAACCTAAAAAATACTTTGTAAAAACAATTTTTATTTAAATAAACATATCTGCATTTCTCTTCTGATTAAATAAAACTATTTTAATATAAAAACGTGTCTTTCGTTTAAAGTTTTATAATTAAAACAAGAACAAAACAAAAAACAAAAACAACAATAACAATATTAGTTTAAAATTAAAAAGTATTTATTTAAAAAAAGATTTTGCTAGGGTTAGGATTATGGTAAGTGTTAGGGGTTAGGGTTAGGGTTAGGGGTTATTATTATAACCTTATAATATATTTTTTATAGCTTTAACCATTCCTGTGTTAAACGTGTCTTTCATTTAAAGTTTTATAATTTTTAGAAATTGCTATTGAATTAACAACAACAACATGAAATAAGTAAAAAAAAATGTGTCTTTAATATAAAAATGTGTCTTTCATCTATAGTTTTATAATTTAAAAAAAAAATTTCTATCAAAGTAACAACTTCAACATGAAATAACTAAAAAAAAGTGCGTCTAAAAATCGTCTGTTAACAAACAACCAGAATTTGACAGTGAATAGCAAAGCATGTCCTTTTGAGTCTAGGTCTCACCTAGGGTGCTGACTTGGTCCAAAAATTCTTTTCAGTTTAAAAATTTGGTAATCTGAACATTAACTACATAAATGAGAGTAACATCCCCTTGTTTGTTTCACTTTGAGGAAGCCATATGACTTGGTCAGCCATTTTCATTTCACCGTAAATCTACACTGAAAATACGAATTTGTTCGAATCAATACAACTGCATGTTTTAACACGAAAATATAAAATTTTCAGTGTAGATTTATGGGGAAATGAAAATGGTCAACCAAACCATATGGCTTCCTAAAAGTGAAACAAACAAGCGGAAGTTACTCTCAATTATGTAGCTAATGTTTAGATTAGCAAAAGTTTTTTTTATTTTTTTATTTCTTTTCTTAAAATTTAAAAAAAAATTTTTTTCTTTGTTTCTTTTCTTAAAATTTTTTTTTTGTCCATCCTCCTACCTGTCCTTTACGGGGGTCCTGTGTGCTTCGGCCACTGGATCAGGTTAAGTAATAAATAATAGTGTCAATCCCAGGGGGACATCCCCCCAGGCAATACCTGCCCCCTTAACTTAAAGGGGCAGGGCTAGTTTTATTGCCCAGCGCCTGAGGCGCCCCCTTGAGGGGGAATGCCGAAGGGATCGACACAATTTTTGTTCTTTCCCACCCATGAGCTTTGGCTTGTGGGTGGGCCCACGTTAAAACAAGGCCTTGTGCTCATGACCAAGACAGCGCAGGTGCCTCTCACAGATGATGGTGAACATGCTGGTCCTGTTTGCTCGGTCCAGCATGTCTGTGATGGGCATTTTATCTTGCCAGCGGATGCGTAGGATGCGACGTAGGTTCCTGAGGTGGATATTGTCAAGTTTCCTCTCGTAGCTTGAGTATGTGGTCCAGGCTTCACTACTATAGAGAAGTGTACTGAGAACACACTCTTTGTAGACACGCAGTTTGGTTTTCTTAGTAAGGCTGGCATTGTTCCAGATTCTCTGGCTCAGTTTAGCCATAACTGCCGCTGCTGCTGCTGTTAGAAAGATATAAATTGGGGATTGTTTGCTATAGTTTGGTTTGGTTTGTTTTGTTTTACGGCATATCAACCTCAGTGGGTCATTTAATGCCGATAAAGTTTTGAAATAAATCAATTCTTAATGGATAATACAATTTTTTTATAAATATATTTTTCTATTTAACCCATAGATGGGACCCTAACAGGTACTACCACTCTGGGTCAGAGTGGACCAGGGAGCAATGGTGATGAAGGGGTGCTCCACATTCCCCAAACCTCCAAAACTGGAACCTCACCATCAGATAGAGTTTAACGTCATTCCCAGGACATGTAGACCCGCAGCCACCTCCTTCTAGCACCCATATGATAAAAAGGGGTTGGGGCTTGCCATAAGGGCAATAGGGTTGGGAAATCATTACTATAGAGAAGTGTACTGAGACCACACTCTTTGTAGACACGCAGTTTGGTTTTCTTAGTAAGGCTGGCATTGTTCCAGATTCTCTGGCTCAGTTTAGCCATAACTGCTGCTGCTGCTGTTAGAAAGATATAAATTGGGGATTGTTTGCTATGCCTATTATGCTAAGATGCTGTGCAATTATTTTCTTGCTATGGATTGTACCACACACGGAGAAAAATTGATTCTTTTATTTCATGATAACAAAAGTCTAGCTAATCCTCCAATTAACTGAACCCTGTCAAAGTTGACACTGGACAAGTCACCTAACATAGGTATATTTGCCTGATACCCCACTTGTATGGGCTGGGCACAAGGCCTCATTTTAATGTGAGTCCACCCACCCTTGGTTTTCTTAGTAAGGCTGGCATTGTTCCAGTACAATATTAAGAAATTTGAAAAAAACAAGTGTTCCAAAAATAAGATAAATTTATTTATCAACGCTTAAACGTTTCGGTTTCTTTGAACCTTCATCAGGATGTATTAAGGGATGAAGAAATTGAAGGCTCATGGGTGGGAAAGAACAAAAATTGCGTCAATCCCTTCGGCATTCCCCCTCAAGGGGGGCGCCTCAGGCGCTGGGCAATAAACCCAGCCCTGCCCCTTTAAGTCAAGGGAGCAGGTATTGCCTGGGGGGATATCCCCCTGGGATCGGCGCTTTTATTTGTACTTTACCGGTCCAGTGGACCCCCAGCTAGGCCGGGTGAAAAAGTTACCTAACATAGGATTTATTAAATATTTTTTAAAAATCCATTGTAAATTTATGATAATAAAAACAAAAAAGTGTTCGGCTAGGAATCACAAGGTTCTTGGTTCCATACTGTCCCTTGCCAACTCAGCGTATGAGTAGCGCAGGGATCTGTGCGGTAAAGTGAGGAACTGATGTTAGGTGTGGCGTCCCACCTCATATGCTAAAATAATCTCCTTGGCCTAGTGCTTGTGAAAAGGAGATAGACTCCCTCGTTGTCTGGCTGATACCAACATTAGGCAGTTCTGATGACTTTATTTACTTACTTATTATAATAACAACAAAAAGATTAATTGAATAAAATTATAGCTAGGAAAGGTGTCATGCCAGCAGTTTCACGCCAGCAGTGCGGATATCCATGACAATCTCTCACCAACCATCCCTATCATTTATTGACCTCAGAAGGTCCTCCACAGTATCTGCACAGAGCTGATCTATGTAGGTCTTTGCTTGATGACTCACACTAGCATGTTCATGCGCTGGTTTCCACAGAAGAATGTTGCTTATGAGTTCATCCTTACTTCTCCAGCAGTGTCTGGCATGTTTTGTTTGTCTTACTCAGATGGTGTGTGTGACAGGGGGAAGGTAGCAGTTTAGCTACTTTCTTGAGCTGCCCCCCCTTGAGGTGGAATACCGACGGGATCAACACATTTTTTGCGCCCACCACCCATGAGCTTTGGTTCATGGGTGATCCCACATTAATAGGACCTTGTGCCTAACCTGTACACATGGGGTATGTGGTAAATATCTAGTATGTAGAAGTCAGTCAGTCAGTCAGTCTACTATTGGTTTGAACAACAGCAACTGGCCAAGCACAACTGAACCAGTGTCAAGACAACTGGTACTTATGGGAATTCAGAATAGTCCACTCATGCATTTGGGTGATTCCATTCCTTGAGTCCTGATTGGCTGCTTGGTTTCTATGATGTTCTGAGGCTTCATAAATAACCTGCCATTTTGCAGTAGTCTTTGCAGCAAGTCAGGTTCATATTAAGTTACGATTGCTTGCTGCCTTGTCTTACCAATTCGACGGTAATTGGAACTAGTATGATTATTCTACAAATAGTATTAATAATGTAAAACAACTTTATTAATAAGTGAGGGTTTAATAAAAATAAAATCATGGAGAATGTGATGTAAATAACCAAGGAGATTGTGATGAGTACAAATATAGTTTTGGTTACATACAGAGAAACACATTGTAACTAACTTACAAGTACGTTCACAATTCATGAACTCTTATAAATTGTAACATTGCCTAGATAACAATAAAGATGAGGACAATAGTCCGAATAATCCAAATAATCTAAAATGTTTGTAATTGTCTTTTTTTCATATTTGATAGAATCAATGAATTCCAGGCTCAGTTGGAAGATATGATCCAATCAAAGAAGCAGATGGAGATTTTGTTATCCGAGATGAGTGGTGGCCTTCGTCAGTTAAGCAACAAAGTTGATGGCCAAGGATCTAAATTCTCTGGTGCCCTCAGTGAAATGATGCTTGTCTCAAAACGTCTCGAAAATGAACACCGACTTGTCGTATGTATTTCCATTTCTTATTCAATATCCTAACTTACACACTCACACAGACACACACACACAGACACACACACACACACACATATATATATATACACACACACATATAATAATGGCTGTCAACTCATGTTCGAGTAAGACCATTTCCTGTTTTTTTATATTTTTCTTTTTATTATCATCATAGTCATGTGCCAGTAACATTTGACACTCTATCCTTGTGTTTTCTTAGATGACTCACCAGGCCAGCCCTCCACTTTGAATGTTGCTGGGCTGAAAATTATTTCCATTTCTTATTCAATATCCTAACTTAATAATGGCTGTCAACTCGTGTTCGAGTAAGACCATTTCCCCTTATTTTTAAAAATTTTTTTATCATCATATGTGAATATTTATTAAGGGAATGGTGATCCTCTTTCACCGGACACCAGCAGCAGCCTGTGGGGATTTGAATAAAATAAAATAAAATTAATTAAATAAATAAATAAATAAAAAGTTCTGAGCATCTGGACTCTGGCATCCAGAGTTAACGGTCTGATCATAAAAGTCTCCATCTATACTTCAAAAAAGTTGTCTTTTTATTTCTCTTCATTTCATCATTTCTTATTCCCTATAAGCCCTTAGGGTCACATGATGCCCACTATAAAAGAGGGGTCTTTGAAGAATTCAGCCTCTTTTTTCCTCTAGCATTGGCTAGCTATACTTGTTCCGTATCGTTAAAAGCCCCCAGACGTTAAAAACCCTCACCTCGTTAGAAGCTAGAGCGACAAACGCACAACTAAAACCCATTCTGCAGGGCTCAACAGGTTAGGAGGAACAGAACTCGAGGATTTCAGCTAAATTCTGCAGACTTTTTTTTATCTGCAACCAACCCTTTAACTACATAGCCCCCGCCCGGTTTCGACCGGGGGTCCGGCGAGCTTCGTATATTAATGGTATATTAATAGCGTCGATCCCAGGGGGCCATCCTCCCCAGGCAACACCTGCCCCCTCGATTTAAAGGGGCAGGGCTGGGTTTATTGCCCAGTGCCTGAGGCGCCCCCCTTGAGGGGGAATGCCGACGGGATCGACGCAATTTTTTCACCCGCCACCCCATGAGCTTCAGCTTGTGGGTGGTCCCACATAAATAGGACCTTTGTGCCTGACCCGTACAAGTGGGGTACGTGGAAAATACAAACCCTTTAACTACATTCAATTCTCCTTAAACTATCTTTTACCAACCAAACACATTGAACTCTTTGTATTCCCTTTGGACTCTGTGAACATTCTTTAAAACTCGTTTGGTTGTTTCATTTTATGTATATTGATACCCCTGTTTGATATTTGTTTTATGTTTTACATGTAAAATAAACATTTTGTTCTATAAAAAGTCATTTGTCTCCTTTGTTCAAAAGCAGCACCCATCTCCTCACTGCGTTCGAAGTACGGTTTATTCTCTTATAAAACGTAGGGTTTAAACAGTGCTTTTCCGGGGACAAAAATCCCCACACATAGTTATGTGCCAGTAGCATTTGACACTCTATCCTTGTGTTTTCTCAGATGACTCACCAGGCCAGCCCTCGAGAGATATACTCTTCCACATTGAATGTTGCTGGGCTGAAAATTACCTTTTCTAATAGCCTGCTTCAATTTTTGGTGTTTAATTCGGTTAGACTCAAATTATTCCACAAACAGGTAGATGGTGGCTCTCCAGCAAGGTCTATTACAAGCTATCTTCTCCCAGTCCTCCACAGCAATAGCAGTGTTCTTCAGAGTGTCCTTAAGGTAGTCCTTAAACCTCAATTTGGATTTGCACTGACGACGTTTTCCAGTTGAGATTTCCCTGTAAAATAGTTGTTTTGGGATTCGGCAATCATTCAATCTCACATACACAAACACATATATATATATATATATTGGGATGTTAAAAGGAAAAATAAACAAAGGAAAGAAAATGCTGAATGGATAAAATAGATTTACTAACACGTGTTTCGGCCAGGAGTTAGTTTATATACACATGTATTCTATTTATTATTATCTTAAATATGAAATAAAATAATAATAATAGAAAATTACAAAATCTTTAAGCATACAAAGAATAACGGCCTTTGTCAGAGTAAAATGTTTGGTGCTTGAGATTAAAGTGGTCAAAAAAATAATTTCAAACACCAAAAATTTTACTCTGATGAAGGCTGTTATTAGTAAATCTGGAAAGCAATTCAAGGAAAGAAAATGAAGAGACAAAGACAAAAGGTAGTTTTAGGATTTAGGCTTTATTCACAGGTCATAGCTGCCAACGTGGTAAGAAAATTCCTTCCTCACCAGTAGTCCTGTCTTGCCCCAGTTCCAATGGCCGAGAGATTATCTTGGGGGTTGGAAGTGGGTCCTTTTTCATGCACATGCTCGGAGGGTTCTTCCTGTGTGGAGGCTTATGGGAGTTTTGTTTTTTGTTTTTTTTAAAATGTTATTTTAATCCCCACAGATAAATAATCTGAAGAATTCTCACTTTATCTTAGAGATTAGATTTCCATATATCTATAAGTCTAAACCTTTCCTATATGTATCTATATACAGTCTATATATATATATATATATGAAATTATTAAAGCCTGAAGAAGATACCAGAAGATCTGAAACACGTGTTGCATATGTAAGATAAAAAGAATTAAAAAAAAAATTTTTTCTGAAAACAATAAATTTTTTCTGAAAACTTAATACATTTTGCGGACCTTCTTTTTTATAAAATATTGAATTTTCTCCCGTTGGAACCAGAACAAAATTTTATATATATATATATATATATATATATATATATATATTCTGTTCAGTAATTTATCTGATACTTTCCCAAAATGCCTTTAAATTTTTTTTCTTAGCATTATTTCTGAAATCATCAAATTCAATTTAAATTTTTTTACACCATTGCTGTCTTTTATCTGATTAGGCAATTTGTTATTTATAAATAACCCGAAGAAAGATTGTAGAAATTAACAATTCTTCATTAATAAAAGTGATCTTTATTTATTTTCAGCAAGATTCCTTTGCTAAAAATCTTCACAATCCAAATGAAATGCCTGTTGCTTTTCTTAGAGAACAAATGGAAAGCAGGTAGGCTAAAAAAAAAAAAGAAAAACACTTCTTTTTTAAAATTTATCTTTACTCATTCAATGATTTTCTTATCTTACTATGTTAGCATCTTTCTGCCTATGAAAGATGATGGAGTAATGTCCAAATTTATATTTTCATTTTTTTAAAAACTATGTAGCATTTTTATGATGAATTTAGGATATTACTTTAAAACAAAACTATAAATCAATGAAATCATTTTAATCAATTTTATGTGAATTACTACCTAATGGCTAAGATTCTTTTGGTCCAACCTAAAAAAGGGAACCACTCTGAAGGTTATAGGAAATAACCATTTATCGCTTCTTCCCTCACTTCCAGTTCATCTGATTTAAGATTTAAGCATTGCATACAAAATTACCACTGAATACGTCAGACAACAATGGATATGAGAATACCAACAAATATTAAATAAAATAAAATAAATGAAAATAAATGTTTTTTTCTTTTTTTCCACACAAAATTCATTTTGGATAATTTTTTTTATCTTTCTAATCCTCAGAGTGGGTGAATTGAAAGAAAGTTTTTTGTTTATGCGACAAAAGATGGAACAAGAAACACAACACAGAGTTTCTATGGAACAGAATTTAAATCGCAAGTAAGAAATTCAATTACTGATATGCTCACATATACATTGATCTTGGAAATAAGTCAAGCTTTGATTTTTTTTTGATATCATTTATTCATCATGATTCATGTATACAAGTGTCTGCTGAAAAGTTCATAGGCTGACCAATATACTTCCAACAGACAAAAATAGATTTTTAAAAAGTCACCATTTTTCACAAACCTCGGCAAATTTGGAGAGCTAAAAATCAACATAACTCTATTAATTTTTGGAATTGGGAGCTCAAATTTTGGGGGTTGCCTTACTTTAACAGAAAAATTGAAGGGTGTGGGTTTTTTTTTTAATGATTTGACATGGAATTAAAAAGTAAAAAAGTAAAGTCGACGGGGCGGCCCAAAGTCGGTATCAGCCAGTCAGCGAGGGAGTCTATCCCCTTTTCAATAGCGCTAGACGGGGCGGCCCAAAGTCGGTATCAGCCAGTCAGCGAGGGAGTCTATCCCCTTTTCAATAGCGCTAGACCAAGGAGATTGTTTTAGCATCTGAGGTGGAGCGCCACACCTACCATCAGCTCCTTACTTTACCGCAGAGATCCTTGTGCTACTCATACGCTGAGTTGGCGAGGACCGGTATCGAACTAGGAACCTTGTGGTTTCTATCCGAACACTCTACCGACTGAGCTAACCCGGCCCATTACCCCCATGGAATGTGACCAAATAAGGTTTATTTTTCAACGTAGTCCCCCTTGTGGTCTACTTTTTCCATCAGTGTTGCAGTGCTTGAACCACATTGGTCAAAGAAGTCATCAATATGTTGTCATGATATGAACTTTTTAGCTTATAAACTTTTCAGCCCACCCTTATAGATCAGTACCAGTTTTGGGGCTCAACAAAAACTTTGAAAAACAAGGTACCATATTTTTTTGCCGTTAATAGAAATGTAAGTAAAAAAGTAAAATTGACAGAGTGGTCTATTGTCAGTATTAGCTAGCAGCGAGGGAGTCTATCCCCTTTTTGCTAGTGCTAGACCCGGGAGATTGTTATTGGTGAGGTGGAGCACTACACCTACTGTCAGCTCAGATTAACCAATGAACTACTCATATGCTGAGTTCGTGGGGACTTGTATCAAATACAGAACCTTGTGATTCCTGGTTGGGTGCTCTACCAACTGAGAATTGTCTCCCCTTGGATTTGGGGGTTTGTTTTTGGACACTATGGTCATGTGAGAATACTTTCTTGTCTCTTTTCGTCTCCATTCTTCAAGCGGTAAAAAATGCCTTGGCCTTTTGTCCTGCTCTTTGAGCAAAGTAGACAAGACATTTTTAAATCTCTATTCATTGAAAAGAAGAGAGATTTTGTCTTCATCCCCATCAATAGACTTTGTCTTACCTCAGCAATGAAATGTAAATCCACATGGCTTTGCCCACCAAAGGAGACAGAGACTAATTGACAAAGAGTACACATAGACATAAAGACCGGGTTAGCTCAGTCGGTAGAGTGTTCGGCTAGAAACCACAAGGTTCCTGGTTTGATTCCGGCCCTCGCTAACTCAGCGTATGAGTAGCACAGGGATCTGTGCAGTAAAGTAAGGAGCAGCTGATAGTAGGTGTTGCACTCTGCCTCAGACGCAAAAACAATCTCCTTGGTCTAACGCTAGTGAAAAGGGGATAGACTCCCTCGCTGATTGGCCTCCCCGACGATTTTACTTACACGTAGCCATAAAATACAGATATGAAGAAATGCACTCACACATACATTTCGTTATTTAAAAGTTGTAAATTTTAAATAAGCTTATCTTGTCTTTTCATTGAACAGAGAGAGAGAGAGAGAGAGAGGGAGAGGGAGAGAGAGGGAGAGAGAGAGTCATTTGAACACAGAGACTAATAGACAGATATAAAAAAAATCAGAAAGAAGGAGTGCCATAAAAGAGCTAAAAAAATACAATATCGACATTGCCGGTCTGAGTAAACTTCAAGAGAAACCTGGAGGACTTGAACATCCACATAGGAAGTTGGCAAGACACAACCAGAGATCAAATCAAATGGAGAAACACAGGTTCGCCTGGTGTTATTGTCGGATACGATAGACAACTAACTACTACTACCTGGCAAACCCAATATTTTCTTGGTTGCAAATTACAAAGATTCATATTTTTCCTTCTCCAAGTTTCAAAGTCTCTCAAGAGAAATTAGAATTTATTTGAATTTCTTCTAAGAACAAAATGCTTAACAAAATTTGTTAATTTCTTTATCTTTTTTTTTTTTAAACTTCAACTCACGACGACGATGTCGACTAAAACTTTCATAAAAAAGATTTTTAAAAGTTTTATTCAAAAAAAGCAATTGTGTTTTTATGGATTTCACATATTCTACCTGACAAAATACAATACCGACATTGCCGCTCTGAGCGAACATCAAGAGAAAACTGAAGGACTTGAACATCCACATAGGAAGTTGGCAAAATACTTTGAAATTACAATTTCCAATTAATTGCACTTGGTTGTAAAAAAAAATATTACACATGAATAAAGGTAAATAGTTAAAAAAATAAAATTTTTTTAAACCTATGAAAAGTGCTTACCTGCTATTCTCGTGGCCCCATACTACTGGCCTTGTGTCACATCTAATCTAAGCTTAGTATATGAATATATTAACTCTGTCTCCAAGGGAGTAGGGTCTCTTTATTAACATTTATTACATTTTATTTAGAGGGTGAAGATGAGGGCAGTAGAATTGATTTAAACCTCTATTCAGATGCATCCAGGAAGGCTTACAGTATACGCTGTCCACAATAGATATTCATTACTAATTGCTCAGGCAAAGGTAAGAGTATTTACGGATTCGAAGGAGCCCTTATTTCTCCGTTGTTGAAGGCAAATTGTCGGACAAAGAAGGAACAACACAAAAGTTAATGCAGACACTTGTATTGACAAAAAATTATATAAATTGTTGCAAATTTAATGGTATTTGATCAAATCAGAGATCAAATAAAATGGAGTAAACAGAATCACATGGTGTCATCGTCAGATACGATGGACAACTATCTACTAATATACTACCTACAATCACATACATTTCTTTATTTAAAAGTTGTTTATTTTAAATTAAATTTTTAAAATCCAATTTTTTTTTAATTGGTAATTTATCGATTTCAAAGAAACTTTATCATCAGAGACGAAAATCAGAAATGGACGTGCTTAAGTTTTTGTTTTTTTTGTGTGGTGATACTTTCTTTTTTTTTTCCTTCTTTTTTTCCCTCTTCTTCTTTTTCTCCTTTCTCCTCCCTTCCCTTTTTATGATATGAATGAAATGGGCGAATAACTGCAATTTCTCTTCTTTTTTTTTTTTTTTTTAAATATTTTTTTTTTTGAGAATGAATGCTTAAGATCCTACCTTGTATATGTATCTAATATTGTCTGTTTATCATCCGGTCAAAATTTTTTTTTTTTTCTTAGATTAGGCGAAGTGGAAACTAGCCTAAATCTCCAAATGCGAAAACAGGATGAATATCTTCGACAAATTAACCAGATTCAAAATGACCAAGAACATGGTAAGGATTATTCCTGGCAGAGACTCCAAAGCCAATTACAGGATAGCGTCGATGATGTCAGCAAAAGACTGAACCATAAAGAAATGGCAATCAAAGAAGAAATCCAAGAGAAATTCCAACAAGTTGAGAGGGTAGGACATTTTAATTATCAACAAGTGTTTACCTTATTTCTTGAAAAGAAAAAAGAAAAGAATGCTCCCCGGGTTTTTGTGTTTCTTTCATTCTTTTCTACCAAAAAAAGCAAGCAGCAGCAGCAGCAGCAGCAGCAGTAGCAGTAGCAGCAGCAGCAGCTTTGTTTGATATGAATAGGTTTCAATAGAATACGGATAAGAAATATGTAGTTCCGTAATAAACATTAGCCAATGAGATTAGTGGTTTTATCTGCCATTTTATAATCAGCCAATCAGAACCGCGTTTATGAAACAAGCAGACAAAACTAAAATCCTTTTAATAAAAGTTAAACAAAAAGTGTTTTCCCTTCGAAAAAGTACAAAATATCTCAATTTGTAGAATATGTCGATAAATTTAAATTTGAATTTATTGTTGAATTGTCCAACATTTTTTAAATATGAGTACACACACACACACACACAAACTGTGTTATCAACAGAACTTGATGATGATAATGATGATGAGGATGATCAGCTTTCTTACTTCTATTCTTCTTCTGTTCATCTTTGGTATCTTACGTTCTTCTTCTAGCGTCTGGACTTCCATTGGGGATTTCTCTTTATCAGAAGCCCTGTGTCATTGGTAGTTCTTAGATAATAACACAAGACTTCGATTTGACTTAGATCACATTTTATTCTGAAATCCCCACCAGACTACCTGCGCAGATTGAGTCGGCAGTATGCATAACACAGCTTACCACCGTCGTGGTTTGGCCGATCTGACTAAAATCTCTTTCTAATCTAAACCGTGTCTGGTCTTCCATTGGGGATTTCTCTTTATCAGAAGCCCTGTGTCATTGGTAGTTCTTAGATAATAACACAAGACTGCAATTTGACTTAGATCATATTTTATTCCGAAATCCCCACCAGACTACCTGCGCAGATTGAGTCGGCAGCGTGCATAACATGACTTACCACCATCGTGGTTTTGGCTGATCTAACTAAAACTCTCTCTAATCTAAACTGGAAGAGGGTCTTCTCCACTGATTCTTACGCTATCCACCGGAAGGAGGATCAGAACTGAGGTCAAGCCTTGTCATTCAATCCTTCAAAGCCGCCAGCTGCAACTTATAACAGCCATTTTGGTTTCTACACTACTGTACATAAGTATTAGGAATCTAATAATTATGTAACATATCATCATCATCTTCATCATCATTGCCCATTCATACAAAATTAGCTGGATAGACAAGATTCATTGATGTGTTTGATGCAGTAGACTTGATGAAGCAAATTTATTCTCTACAAACGACTGATTGTTATGAAGTTGTTTAATTGATAAGGTAAATCTATCGATTACATTCAGGTGAGACAGGTGTGTAAAGTCGTTTAATTGATGTGGCGGATCTATTGATTATACTCAAGTGAGATTAATAGTGTTATGATGACTGTTTGATCAACAACTATTTCCGTTGTCTCTCTAAGACAAGGTGTCTCACTACATCTAAAAATAAAATTACCTTTGCCTAGAAAAAGACCCAAGTGTCTCATCATATCCTAGAATAGCTTTTCTCTATTTTCCCAGTACTAGAACTTTTGTGCTAGAAGGCGGTGACTGAGGGTCTACATGTCCTGGGAATGACATTAAAATCTATCTGATGGTGAGGTTCCAGTTTTGGAGGTCTGGGGAATGTGGAGCACCCCTTCATCACCATTGCTCCCTATGGATGCTAGAAGGCAATGGTCTTCATGTCCTCTGAATGGTGTTAAAATCTATCTGATGGTGAGGTTCCAGTTTTTAGAGATCTGGGGAATGTAGAGCACTCCTTCGTCACCATTGCTCCCAGGTCCACTCTGACCTGGAGTGGTAGTACCTGTTAGGGTCCCATCTATGGGCTGAATAGAAAAAGACTCAAGTGTGTTATCATATTTTAAAAAATGGGGGGGGGGGTAAAATATTCACATTTACTTAATAAAAAACTTGAGGGGAGGGTAAAATATCACTTTTATGGGGTATAAGTGGTTTTGGGTGTTTTACAGTTTTAAATGTGACTTGGATATTCTCGGCTACGTGTTCTTATGGTTTTTTCTTTTAACCCCATCTCGTTTGGTGGCTGCGCTGAAACGGAAGGAATTTAAGGAACGAAAAAGAAGGAAAAGGAAAGAGACAAAGGCAGGAGGTGGTTTTATGACTTAGGCTTTATTGACTGGGTCATAGACACCTTTAGCAAGGGAATATCCCCCCTGGTTAGTAGGTGCAACTAGACCCAGTTGCGGCCTAAATTCAAATGGCTGAGATATACTTCTTTTGGGGGTAGGGAGTCAGTCCTTTTTGTCGGACATGTGCGGAGGGTTCTCCCGGTGAAGGCTCATGGGAGTTTGTTGTTTTTTTTTTTTTTTTATTTTAATTTTATTTTTGTTTTATTTTAATCCCCACACTTTCATATCACATTAACTTGTCAGTAAAAAATGCCTTCAAACAGCTAAGCGGTTCATAACCCCACATTTTTAGCAGGTACCACTTAGCCTTTTGTAGGGCAGGAAACCAAGAAGCACGAATCCGATAATCACCAAAAATTCTTATAACAGTTTTTTTTTTCCTTTTATATTTAATCTTTTCTCTTCATATTATGTTTTTATGGGCCATCCTTTAACTTCAAGCCAGAGCCTTGTCCAGCGGAAATCCTTCATAAAGAATCCTTTGGTTGTAAGTTCCTTCGTCAATAATTGCAAATGAACGTCTGTTCAGTATCAGTGATTAAGTAGTCAACTAGCCACTCATTATGGCTCTTGATTGGCGGAGGAATAGACCACGTGACCTTCCAGTCTATAAATTTAGGTGGTGAATTGTAGCATGGCTTATATCATTCAAATAATCCAACACTTCATTCACTTTATTTATTTATTTTTTTTCGTGTTTTTTCTTTTTGAGATGATCCAACAAGAACGTTCACAAAGGATAGAATTTGAACGATCAGTGCAAAGCGACAATGATCGACGTGCTCAGGCAAATAAACAAAGATATGGCAATGATATGCAAAAATTAATGGATTCTTTCAAGGTAATTGGGAATTTAATTGATATTTAGGTAATTTATGAGGAAGTGCGTCCCGGTCTCTCACCTCAAAAACCGCTACCCGGTGACTATCAAAATAACAGCCCCAGCTTGTAATTCTTGTTTATTTATCGTAATTTGTCATAATTCTTGTTTAGATATGAATATGGATATATAGTTTGGAATAGACAGAGATAGACAGATAGATAAACAAACAAAATAATATAGATAGATATGAACAAATGGAGATAGATAGATATTTTTGACAAGTAATGTTTTTTTTTCGCTTTCTTTTTTTGTCGTAATTCTTGTTCATTTAAACTAAAAACAAACATTAAACAAACATGAATATAAAAAAAATCTTAGTATTTAAAGTAATATAGATAAATATGAACAAATTGAGATAGATAGATAGATGGATAGTTTTGAATAGACTGAGCTGGGTCGTTATTTTAATAGTCACCGGCAGCAACGCTTGAGGCAGGAGATCAGGATGCACTTCCTCATAAATTACCGATATTTAATTTAATTTAATTTATTTAATAAACTTAACTATTTAATCTAATTATTATCTAGCCATATATTAATTTAAACTGACTATTTAATTTATTTTTTGATTTAATTTATTTATTTAATTTTTTTTATTTATTCATTTAATTTAATTTTAAATTTATTTTAATTTTTTATTTTAATTATTTCAATTTATTTTTATTTTATTTGATTTATTTTAAATTATTATTATTATTATTATTTTATTAATTTTATTATTTTTATAAAAAATATAAAAATATCATCTATTATATGACCTATTTTTATTGTATGATTTATCATACTATTAATTATTTATTTTTATTATTATAAAAAATATAAAAATATTATTTTAATTTATTTTAATTTTAATTTTATTTCAATTATTTCAATTCATTTTAATTTAATTATTTATTTATTTATTTAATTTAATTAATTGCTATTATCAAATCAACAACAAATTGTCATTTTATTTATGGGAAAGAATTTTGAGGTTTTACTGGATGATTTGATGCTAAATCTTTTGTCACAATTATTATGATTTTATGGGCCATCCTTTAGGTTCCAAGCAAGAAAGCGTGTCCAGCGGAAATCCTTGGTAAAGAATCCTTACGTTGCTCCTCATTATTGCAAGTCCTTCGTCAATTATTGCAAATGGACATCTCTCAGTATCAGTGATTAAGTAGTCAACCAGCCACACATTCAGGCTGTTGATTGGCTGAGGTTTAAACCACGTGACCTCGCCCAGTCTATAAATTCAAGTACTGTATTGTAGCACATCTTATATACCAAAAGAATCCAATAACAATATCACTTGTTGTGGTCTAATGGTTAGAGTCGTAGGAAATGGACTTGTCAACCGAGTTCAAATCCTGGACGAGGCTACAATTCACATAGCACTAATACCCATGGGAACAGTATGAATCCAACTACTCTCCCTCCAGCTATGGGTAAAATAATAGGGCAGACTGGAGTCTTTAACTTTGGTTAGGCAACCAGTCTAGGAGAAGAAAAACACTGAATTCAAACCTGTTAAACTTCGCTTAGGGTGATCACTAACTAGAATAGGCTCAGTCCTAATTAGTGATCTATTTCACTAATAAAATCTAATTTAATTCAATTTTAAAAAAAAAGGATGCTCCTTACTTGCGACCTTGTGTCACATCTTGCCCATGGCAAATGGGTTAGGTAAATACCAAAATGCACAGATTGTTAATCTAAGATGTTTAATCATTTGTATTATTCGATTTTTATTGTTGTACAAAGATGGCTACTTTCAGATAAATAATGAAATTTTAATCTATTTCCAGTCGGACCGATCAAAAACCAAAGATATGATGCAAAAATTAAATGAAGGTCTCCAACTTCTGGAAGATACATTTGATGGAAACAAAAAACAGTTGGAAAAAATTGTTTCCGCAGAAATTCATTCTCGGTAAGATTTGATTAAATTACTAAACTATATTTGGTTATTTCCTATAACTCCAACCTAAAAAAAAGGGGAACCACTCTGAATGAATTTTATCTGTTAATTAATCTACCCATTATTTTCCCATTAAAGAAATTTGAATTTTTACAAAAAGGCATGAATTTTTCATTTAAATATGTTTATTCTTATTTTTTTTAAAGAAAATACCATGGAAAAAACACAGTTGAAAGATTTGTTAGTGTCTCTATATTTATATTAACATTTAATATATATTAACATATTAATATATTAATATATATATTAACATATTAACAAAAATCTGAATTTTTAAAAACAGGTATGAATTTTTCATTTAAATATGTTTATTCTTATTTTTTTTAGAAAATACCATGAAAAAAATACAGTGGAAAGATTTGGAGAAATTCTTGAAAAAATCCAATTGGTATCAGTTCACCTTCAACAAAATCTTGGAGAAATCAAGAGACAACTTGAAGATTATATCAATAAAGTCAGTATAAAGTAGAATTTTGGATTAAAAAAAAAAATGCATATAAAATCATTATCATCATCGTTATATACCCACAATGAGTTCTTTTGCTAGAGAGAGGAGAGAGGTAGACAGATAGATATTTACATAGAAATGCAAACTTACTTGTTACTTCTACTTCTTTAGCCATTGTGATCTCTAGTCTTTTAGAGAGAGAGAGAGAGAGAGAGAGAGAGAGAGAGAGAGAGAGAGAGAGAGAGAGAGAGGTAGACAGATATTTTATAAAAATTAACATGGTTAGAGGAGCAGTGGGAGAAATGGATTATGACGTCAAGGAATGAGCTAACAACGATATGAATGCAACAGGTTTTAATACATATAATTCACATTAAAGGGTACAACAAAGAGAAGTTCATAGTTTAGGTCGGACAAGCGACCCAGAAGTGTAGTAAGAGTTCAGTTCAAGTTAAACAGCACCAAAGTGTGGTATAGCCGTAATTAGTTTAGTTGTGGTTGGTTTGGTTTGGTTTGTTAACAGCACCGTTCGAGGTATAGCCATAATTGAGTAGTTGTGGGTTGCAAAAAGTTAATCCTGCTAACAGTCTTTTGGCTGTTTGGTATCAAGAGGTGAAGCTTGTCTGAAGTTGCATTTAGTCGTTGGCTCCTTAATTGTTTTATTCTGGTGGATAAAAGGTAATTACTATCGGCCTTCAAGGGTCAAAAGATAGTATTCTCTCTTGTTGAGAAGCAGGGTATGGCTGAATCCATCTTAGGTTATATTCTGTCCGTAAGCCTAATTCATAGGAAGAGAGAGTGCTAAGGGCACTTATCTTGTGGGGTGGGGTGGGGTGGGCCGAAGCCAGCAGTCACCCTTAAGATACAACTAAAAGAGGAGGAGTAGCCACTGTCATGGCCTTTTATAAAGGACACCACATGACTAAAATGTTAGGGTAGGCTGCTGCTGATGTGTGTCAGTGACACTCGACCCCTGTCCCCTAAGGGAACAAGTACCGGTGTAGACTGAAGATAATAATATTATAAAATTTCAATAAATTACATAGAAATGCGTAACTTACTTGTTACTTCTTTCTTTCTTTAGCCATTTGTTATCTCTAGTCTTTTAATAGAGAGAGAGAGGAGAGAGGTAGAAAGATAGATATTTACACACAGATGCATAACTTACTTGTTACTTCTACTTCTTTGGCCAGTTGTGATCTCTAGTCGTCTTGCTATTCTTTCTCGCCATGTTGGATTCTATTTCTTCTTGTCTGGTCTTCTCTCCGGCCATGTCGGATTCTACGTCTAGGTTCTTCTTTTCTATTTCTTGCTTGGCTGGTCTTCTAGCTAAGGCGTGCGCAATCATTTAACAACACCTGTTTTTAAAACCTTTATTTACTTAACTAACTTAACATCGTGCACAGAACTGACAGCAAAAGGGAGACACGTCTATCTCACCTGAAGTCTCGCTGTTATAAAGAAACAAGACGAATGAAACGACAGTACTCCAAGTTTGCTAATATGGAGTTAACCACGAGTGTGGCAGACAGGTTAAGAGTTAAAGAAATAACCAAACAACTAGAATTCTAATGAAAGACATTTATTACATATAACAATAAGGTTGCAAACTTTAGTTCATCTGCACAAATGTTTATAATTTGTAATAACTTATCTGAGTCCTGAGATAGGTATTATTGGAGCCCTTGCTATGGCCTTCTGTAGATTCGGATATGATATACTTCTATGTTGTCGTCTGACTCTGATGCTGGTTGTTGAGGAAGAGGAGCGACCCTTTTTTTTAGGTCTGTCTCTGGTGAAAGCTGGATCAGAAGAGGGCGAGTTTGCCTATTCGGCTTTGCCGCCAATGTATGCTGGCTCGTGATTGGTTGGTTCGAAACAGAGGCTTATAGACAAGGACGATAACCCCCATACCCAGAATTCTCAATACTGTCAACTGAGGATCTACTAGATCTCACGTGACTTCACGTGATTTGCAGTTTTCCCATCTCTGGGGTCAAAGTTTCCCAACAGTCTGTAACTTTCCATATGGGTTCTTTGTATTCTTGCCCTCACAGAATTACAGGGTGTTGCCAATAGTCCATGCTCCTCATGGATTATGCAACAATCATGTCGCACAATTAGCACAGATATCCATGACAATCCCTCGCCAACCTTCTCTATTATTCATTGTCCTTGGGAGATCATTCTGCGCAGCATCCAGTATCCTCGCAAAGTTAGTCAAAGTAGGTCCTTGGTGGGGGCCCATATTAGTATGTCCATGTGCTAATTTTCACAAGAGAACATCACTTATTTTGGTTTGGTTTGTTTTGTTTTACGGCATATCAACCTCAGTGGGTCATTTAATGCTGATAAAGTTTTGAAATAAATCAATTCTTAATGGATAATACAATTTTTTTATAAATACATTTTCCTATTTAACCCATAGATGGGACCCTAACAAGTACTACCACTCCGGGTCACAGTGGACCAGAGAGCAATGGTGATCAAGGGGTGCTCCACATTCCCCAAACCTCCAAAACTGGAACCTCACCATGAGATAGAGTTTAACGTCATTCCCAGGACATGTAGACCCGCAGCCATCGCCTTCTAGCACTATATGATAAAAAGGGGTTGGGGTTTGCCATAAACATCACTTATGATTTTGTCCTTGCTTCTCTAGCAGTGTCTAGCATGCCTTGTTTGTCTCACTCGGATGGTTTGTGAGATAGGGGGGCAAGTGGGCCATACAGCTGCTTCCTTGAGGGGTGTTGTTTCCATGACTTGTTCAAGATCGCACGCAGGATTCTTATGCGGATGAACCAAAATTCGGGCCAATAGCCAGGATCAAACAGTCTAATTAGGAAACTACTGCTCCTCATCTCTAAGTCTGGCATCTATTGATGATCTAATAAACAAAACAGCCATTGAAAGGTATTGATGGCATTGAGCCAACCCCAACTATGATAGCACACAAAATAATTATTTAAAATCAGCTAAGAAAAGAATTCTTTTTATGAAAAGGACAAAAAATTAGTAAAATCTTTTTATTGAACTGTAAAGGAAACATTCTTTGCTTCAAAAAAATTAACGTTCTATTCATTCTTCATTTCTATCTTGGTAAATACAGCTTTAGACTTGGTACTTTTTTTATACACTTTGTATTCTGAAAAAAATTAATCAATGGAATGGTATTTTTTTTTCAGAATACAAGGTATGTCAAAAAGTACAAAATATCTTGATACTGTTTTGGCACACCTTGTATATATACATATATATATGAGAAGTAAACAAACAATGTGTTTTTGATATGGCTTTTTTAGCCAACAATTTTTGGGAGAATATGTGCTTAATTGAAGTAGTATCTAATTTTGAAAATTGATTAATTAATAATTAATGAATTAGGTGGGAATACCTATTCAAATGTAAGGCTAAACAAATCGAGAAAAATCAATCTCTGTATGTACATTTCAGCCTATTAGGCCTCATCAGCATATATATATATATGTATGTATATAGAATTTGAAAGTTTGCTTTTTGGAGCATTGTTAAGTAAAGTATATTATTGTTTATATTTTTTTGAAGGCAATTACAATGCGTATATCGTATGAAATTCAATAATCATTGAAAATAATCATGACAAGTAAACTCGGCAAATAATGAGTGTGACGTGGAACACCGTATAGCTGTTTCAACTTTATTAAGTCTCATCAGCGGTGTATACCTACGATTTCCCTCCGACAGAAATCGAAACCGGGAACTCAGCATGCAGAATCAGAGATTCTACCTCTGGGTCACCAGCCCGTGGCACACGAAACAAGCCGAATTAACCTTGTCAATGATAAATGCCACTACTATACAAAGTACAGTGAGCGTTGGGGGAATCGCAAATTGGCCTTTGCTCAGGTGTAAGATTTAGAATTTGAAAGTTTGCTTTTTGGAGCATTATTAAGTAAAGTATATTATTGTTTATATTTTTTGAAGGCAATTACAATGCATATATCGTATAAAATCCGATAATTATTGAAAATAATCAGGACAAATAAACATGGCCAAATTAACCTTAATATATATGTATATATATTTTATATTATACATATATATGTATATATGTATATATATTCTATTTATTTTTTATTTTTTCGACCCCCATCCTCTTATCTAATTTCATATCATTTCCCCCGATTTGATTTAATTTGCTATTGTGACTTTAATTGTTCTCCAAGTGTAAAACTTGAAAAAGCACCGGATAAAAGGGCCCTAGTTTTATATCAATAAAACAACTTTCCCCACTCTATCTCTCCTTTCTGTCTCCCATTCATTATCATAGTGTAGATTACTATACATGATATCTTTAATAAATATATTATATAAATTTGCCTGTACCAAAAATGTATATATATATATATATATATATATATATATCTTATTATAATGGAGATTGTGTGTTTTTCTGTCTGTAACCGAAACTATATTACTAATCGAGTCACAATTCACATAGTTATTTACATCACATTCTCCATGATTTATTTTTATTTAAACCTCAATTATTAATTGTACTTAATTTTTTTACCTTATTATACTGTTGACCATATCTACATAATTATTAACATGCGATTGTATTATATTATACAAATATAGTGGTTTGGCAGTGTTGAAGGGGAGGCTAATTTGCATATGATATTAAATCTGATTTTAATAAATATGTGCTTAGTATTACTGGTTTCTAATTGTTTGGTTTTATCTTAATGAATATGAAGCAAAAATCTCTCCAATAATTCCATTAACAATATTAACAGTAATTCTATTCTTTACTTCCTAATTTAACTAAATAGGTAAATCATGAGAATTTAGCAATGAAAGACGGGAGGGAAGAAAAAAGCAAGTTTTAGTTGTTCCCCCTCTGTTTCAAATCTTATTTATCGGCATCTTATTTAGTTCCATTACCTTCTAGTTAACATAATATTTTATTTCCATTTAACTTAAATACTTGCACCCGGCGGGTGCATATATTTGCTTGTATATAATATAATAAATAAATATATAAAGGTTTTACACATCTATTTATTTGGTGGACAAGAACATTATGACCATATTGGTTTCATGGTTCCTTTGTCACCAAATAAAATAGATATGTAAACCTTTATATATTTATTTTATTATATTATATAACAGCTCTATTTTATATTGAGCACTCTACCAATAATACTACCTTTGGTTACAGCCATTCCACGCAAAGCTGAAACAGTGCCATCTCACACTATATATATATATATTTTTTATTTTTTTAAATGTTTTTTTAAAGTTGTGTGTTATTACAAGCATTAAAATATATAAATGAATGAACTCGATATTATTGAGTATTGGATTCACTTATTTTTATTATTTTTTTGTCATAAATTTTCAGGTTCGTTAGATACCCTTTATCAAATGAATTTAAATATATGAATTACAAACACACGTGAAGGGATTGAAGCAGACATCGGAATTCTCCGTTATTTATAAATATTTCACAACGCTGCCACTGTGTAACAACTGAGACCGTGAAAGCCGATTAAACAGGATAACATTCATTTGATAAAGGGTATCAACGAACCTAAAAATTTATGACAAAAAATAATTCAAAATAAGTGAATCCAATACTCAATATATTGAGTTTATTCATTTTATATAGTTTTAATGCTTCGTAATAACGCCCAACTTTATAAAAATAAACATTTTAAAATATTATACCGAAAGGAGCATATTGGAGGACCACCTAAAATGGCAACGTGAATATATATATTATATTTCTTATTATAATAGAGACTGTGTGTTTTTCTGTCTGTAACCGAAACTATATTCTATCAAGTCACAATTCTCTTAGTTATTGACATCATATTCTTCATGATTTATTTTTATCTAAACCTCAATTATTAATAAATTGTCTACATTATTAATATACTGTTAATAATGTCTACATATTGACAACATGCAATTATATTATATTATACAAAATAAATAGCGGTTTTACAGTGTGAACGGGAAGGCTAATTTGCATATTAATATTAAAAATGAATTTAATAAATATGTGCTTAGTATTATTGATTTCTAACTGTTTGGTATTTATTGAATATGCAATTCTTAATGAATCTTAAATGAAATCCATTAACAAGATAAAATAACTGTCATTTTATTCTTTCACTTCCTCTTTAACTAAAACTTAAATTAGAAAAAATAACAATGAAAGACGAGGAGTGATGGAAGAGTAAGTTTCAGTTGTTCTTTTATTTATATACTCCCTCGTTTCAAAATCTTTATGATACTCTCTGTAAATTTCTTTTATTTGCATTCTTTATTTGTTTCATTAGCCTTCTAATTAATACAATATTTTATTACATTAAAACATTAAATACTTGCACCTGGAGGGTGCATATATTTCTAGTATATATAATGTTATTTGGATGATATCAGTTTCAATGTTAGAATTATTTTATTGAACATCTCATTTAACGCTGGACATTCCACTGAGTAAATATTCTTTCTTTCTTCTATTCCATTTTTAGATCCAGAAGGAGATCCAAGATGCTGCCCAAGATGAAAAAGATGCAACGACAAGGGCGTTGGCTGATCTTGGACACAAGTTAAGGACAGAAAATGAGAAACTAGTTAGTCTAGAAAAATTCGGTGGAAGAACAAATTGCTCAGGTAAATAAAACTCATCATTGATCAATTGATTTCCTCAGGTAATCCATTTATAATTTCTCATTTGCATATCATTTACATAACATTTGCATATCATTTACATATCGTTTGCATAACATTTACATATGTCATATTTACTCTCTCTTTATTTTTACTCATATATACCTACATCATGGACACGTGGTCTAATAGTTAGTGTCATAGGAAATGAACTCGTCGAACCGAGTTCAGTTCCTGGAGGTGTTGTATACGATTTCATTACTTACTTCTATTCTTCTTCTGACGTCTTTTCTATCTTACGTCTTCTTTAACACTTCTTCTAGCGGTCTGGACTTCTCTTGGTGGTGTCGCACATTAACTCATTTCTTCTTTCAGATCAGTCTTGTTACCAAGACATTTCACATACTCACATAGATCGTGTATTTTTCTTAACTGTTTTTTCCTTAAACTAACATTTCTATGTAACTAAATATCTGACTAACATGAGCGCGTTGTATGACGTGTGAGCTAGTTCCAGTTAAGGCAGAGACGTCTTTCTTACTGCTCGCCGTCAAAACGGAAACTGAGGACCCAACCAGGTCCCACGTGACTTCACGTATTTCTGCGGTTCTGAATATTCCATGGTATAAGTTCCCACCCTGAGGATATGAAAAGGTTCATCCCTTTAGAAATACAGGGGGATGACATAATCTTATGTGCAAAGTTTCCGCAGTAGGATTATGGTAAACAGAGGAGCTGTTTGATCAACATAAGGCTAATACGACTCTTGGGAAATGGTACGAATCCAATTTCTCCTCTCAGGTTATGGGAAATACCGGCAGACTCTAACACTCCCTCAGAGCTATGATTATGGAACTTCACCCTATATTTGTAGTTTAACGTTATACGCCGGATACTAAAGTCTCTAGTCACCTACTCCTCTTAGTCATACTATAATTGAAAAAAGTGAACGAAGCACATTGTGTAAGTGGTAAGGTGGTAGGAAAATTGACCCCAGTTCAAATCCTGCACGAGGCTGTTTGCCTTTTCACTATACACTAATTACCCTTGGGAAATATATGCATCCAACTCTCTCCTTACCAGCTAATGGACAAAATAGCGAGGGCAGGACTGGGATTCTTTATGTTGATTATGAGTTAATCTCCCTTGGACTGTTATCGGATTGTGGGAAACATTCCCTTTTTGGAAAAATAGAGGGCAGAAGGACTAGAGCTTTATACGGTTCGTACAGGAATATAGTGACTCCCATGAGATAGCTTATAGACACTATTAACGCTTGGTTAGAGTAAACCGTCTAGAGAGGAAAAACGTCTGAGTGATCAAACCCCTTGTTAAAACTCTGAACTATTTCTTTATGAGAGGCTGGATGATTAGGGGGGGAAAAAAAGAGGAAAGAAAGAAAAGAAGGGAAACAGAAGAGTCTTGCCCTTCAAGACTTGTGTCACCACTCCTGTTCGTGCGGAAAAGGGATTTGGTAAAAATAAAGGTATATATATATATTACACCTACATCATTACCATCGGTTATATAATTTAGGAGAGACAGAGAGATAGTGGAATAGTAATGTGAATTTTAGAGTATATCAATTGAAATGCGAGGTAAGAAGGTAAAAATGAAGATCTTGACTAATTTTACATTACTGCAATTACTGTTTTATCTAGAACACAACACACACATAAACTATCATATAATATAATAAAATAATTAAATAATATTGACTAATATAATACTATATAATAAAATAAAATAAAAACGGTAGGGTGAGGTGATAGTGAGTAGTATGGTATGATAAGGGGTGGTGAGGTGGTTTAGGCAGAAATTTTATCTTTTATACAAGTGTTTGTTTGAACTGTACAGAGCAATCCTGTCGGAGCAAGGTCTGGTTGGTTAATACCGTTCCATTTCAGGGACCATCTGACTTTGGGGTGTCGGGGGGATTGTGTAACTGTAAAAACACCATCTCTCTTATAAGTGTTTCAAAAACGAGACGACTACTTTCTCTTTAATCAATTTTGTATTTACAAAAGTTTTCAATAAATTGCCATCGCTCAAAAAAAGGATAGAGACACTTATTGGTTTATCCTGCATGAATCTATTTATTCACACGAGAAGAAGAAATAGGTAGCAAGAGAGAATATTTTATTTTGTGCATTTGGGGAGGGTGAGAGTAAACCATCTGGTAGTGGAAAAGGTAGTTTGTAAATTATTTGGTAAGTGGTTTTTACGATGACTTGACGAGCGTCCCGGAAACTCGGGTCGCTTGTGACATTGTATCTTAGGATTATTTAGTGAGATGAAGAGAGAGACCAGAGCAAACCAAGATTGTAGTGTGTGAATGTGGAACAGATATAAGAAGGGAGAGTTTAACTTAAGAGGAATGGATGGATTCATAGGTGCTCGGAAAAAATATTACTAACGCATTTTGTAGCTATATTTATCGCTTGACACTTTTATTGTCTCTCTATCGTCCTCTTATTTTGTTTTAATGGTTTATTGAGACTCTCTTTTCTCTGTACTGACAATATAAACGCTATCGATATTTGAAATATATCTTCGCTATTGTAACTTTCTTCTTCTCCATGTAGTCGTGCCGTGCTATCTCTACGCGTAAACTAGAATGATATGCGGAGAGAAGTAAGGTAGTAAGAGGGCGGGCGGAAGGCATGAAATGTGTCTGTTGTAACGGTTATTGAAGATTAAACCCTCCCTTAGATTAACCTAAGTATTATTAATTATTAATAATAGACCGTAGGTAGCAGAGCAGAAAACGTTTTCTTACAACTATGGAAATGTCATATACTTTATGAATATATATTGAGCCTTTTTGGATTAAACTCTCTAGACTGATACTACCATGAAAACTTTGGGTAGAAATTTTATGAAGGTGTAATATATATAATATTAGAATATAGAATATACTATAATTCACACATATGTATAGTATATCATGTCTATGTTTATATATTATATATATACTATAGTATATATATGTGTATATTGAGAGTGCAATTATATATATAATTGATATGTCAGTAAAAATATGTATATATATATATTATATTATAATATGATATAGTAATTGTTGTTGGATAGTAATAATGTATATATTATAATACGTTTTATATATATGATTGATGTGTTGTATGATGATTATATTCATAATGTTTACGTGACAGAAGCCAAGCAAGTCAGAGAGATGAACAAATTTTTATAAAATTGATATATACGTATATACTAATGGTATATGTATATGATTATATCCGTTATATATATATGTATATATATTATACATAAGTAAAAGTAAGTCGATTGGGGCGGCCTATGTCCGGTATCAGCTCAGGACAGGCGAGGTGAGTACATCCCTTTTCATACTGCTAGACCAAAGAGATTATTTGGGCATGTGAGGTGGGCTCCACACTACCATCAGCTCCTTTACTTTACGCACGGGTCCTGTGCTAACTCATACACTCAGTTGGCGATGGCCAGTATCTAACCAAACCTTGATGATCCTAGCCGAAACTTCCGACTGAGCTAAAACTGGCATATATATAATATAATATTATAGATATTATTAAGTTATTATATATATTAATGTTATATTAATGTATAATGTATATAGTATGGTATAAATCTAGTCGGACTATATTTATAAGTGAAAATATGCATATTTATATGTATATGTATATGTTATAGTAATATGTATATATACATATATATTATATAATTTAATTGGAGTCGTACCTATTTTGAAAATTAATTAATTAATAATTGAATTAGGCGGGATACCTATTAAATGTATGGCTAAACAAATCGAGAAAAATCAATCTCTGTATGTACATTTCGGCTATTAGGCCTCATCAGCAGAGCTATAGATCGGAGAACCGCCTGTGCGTGATTTGAAGACGCGGAGCTGCAAGCTGACAGGCCGATCCGCATAACCCCAACACTAACGAGACTTCTTAGATTTTATGATTTGTTTAGAAGTCGGTAACATTCTCTATCTAGTGACTTTTATTACACGACGTTGTGGTAAGTTGTAACAAAGGTTTGTTTAGAATGGCTTTTTGGCCGATAATTTTTGGAGAATTAAGTGTTAATTGGAGTCGTACCTATTTTGAAAATTAATTAATTAATAATATCTAAACAAATTATGAAATTTCTTAAGAGTTCGGTTTTAGTGTTGGGGTTATGGGATCGGCCTGTCAGCTTGTCCGGTTTCATCACGCAAGGGCGGTCTTCCGATCTATAGCTCTGCTGATGAGGCCTAATAGGCCGAAATGTATCATACAGAGATTGATTTTTCTCTGATTTGTTTTAGGCCATACATTTAATAGGTATCGCCGCCTAATTCATTATTAATTAATTAATTTTCAAATTAGGTACGACTCCAATTAAACACTTATTCCTTCCAAAAAAATTATCGGCAAAAGCCATTCTAAACAAACCTTTGTATTATTATATTATATAATATTAATATATATATACAGATATAGTATATATATAATATATATATATATGATATATAATATATACAGAGTAATATATATGAATACATATACATATTATATAGATATAATATATATATATATAATAGATATAATATACATATATATAATATATATATATACTAGTATAATGAAGTTAAATGAATTGATATACATAAGGAATCCAATGAATATATTCCAAGACAGAGATGGACAAATGTTTTTAAAAATTATAATCTAATATTGAATCATCTTTACTTATTTTCTAATGATTCAGAATCACATTTTTTATGATTTTTTATGATACATTTGAATTTTTCTGTTGTTGTTTTGATGCCTTGTTTATTCTAGATCAAGCCATAAAAATATATATATATATATTATATATATAAACAAGTGACGTCTTGTTTCATTACTATTCCTGTCAGAAATATATTCAAATTCACAACCCAAGATCCAAAACTTCCTTATTAAAGTTTTTAGTATGAATATAATATGTTACCAACATATTCATACAAGTTTAAGTCTATTCAAATTTTAAACTGGACGCACTGTTCACAGTCAGAATAACAAATATCATATTCACTCAAGTTAAAACAAAACTGATATATGATATATGAGGTGCATTCAAAAGTATTAATATACTCTCAAATTATTGCTCATCCATTAATAACAAATTTCGCAAAATGATGTTGAAATAATGAGGGACGACAATGTCAAGTGAATTTTTTTTAAATGTTAAACTATGTACAGATTTAAAACCTCATAAAAAGAATCCATAGTTCTTTTATTGGAATAAAATAAACAAACAATAAACCAAGTTGTAATCCCGTCCTACAATGGGGCCTTTGTTCTATCTTCTTCTAGGCTCCGCTGCGGTTTCTTTCAGAGATGTATAAGAAGAGAGAAATAGGTTAACGAAAGGATGGAGAGGAGAATATTTTAAGGAAAGAGAAGAGAGAGAGAGAGAGGAAGATAAGTTTACTGAGATTGAGAATAGGTTGGTGTATCTTTGAAGAGAAGAGTGATTGGTATGCTGCTGGCAGACGCAGAGATTGTGAGTAGTAGGGAGAAGAAAGAGAGAAGATGAGAAAAGGTAACTAAAAAAAATTCTTTTTTTTTTTTTTGTAAATTTTATTAGAGAGAGGAACAAGATGTTATTTGGACAAGAAAGACATAAATTCTATATAGACTAAAGAGAACAACTATTACGCACAAAAAGAGCACGAAGGAAGAAAGAAAGAAAAAATGCATTAGAGACGATGAGAGGAGAGAGAGAGAGAACGAGAGAAGAGACGCAGAGCAGAGAGTGAGAGAGGCCTATTTTACTAGAGAAACGAGAGAAAAATCATTTAGAGAAGAGAGAGAGAGAGAGTTTATAGAGAAGAAGGGACAAAAGTATTGGAGAGAGCAGAGAGAGAAAGAGAGGAAATTGTNGTTATCATTTGTCCCTCACAGATTACAGGGTGTTGCCAATAATCCATGCTACTCATGGATTATGCAACAATCATGTCGCACCATTAGCACAGATATCCATGACAATCCTTGCCAACCTTTCTATTATTCATTGTCCTTGGAGATCATTCTGCGCAGCATCCAGTATCCTCGCAAAGTTTTGTCAAGTAGGTCCTTGGTGGGGCCCATATTAGTATGTCCATGTGCTAATTTCACAAGAGAACATCACTTATTTTGGTTTGGTTTGTTTGTTTTTACAGCATATCAACCTCAGAGTGGGTCATTTAAAGCTGATAAAGTTTTGAAATAAATCAATCTTAATGGATAATACAATTTTTTTATAAATACATTTCCTATTTAACCCATAGATGGGACCCTAACAAGGTACTACCACTCCGGGTCACAGTGGACCAGAGAGCAATGGTGATCAAGGATGCTCCACATTCCCCAAACCTCCAAAACTGGAACCTTCACCATGAGATAGAGTTTAACATAATTCCCCAGGACATGTAGACCCGCAGCCATCGCCTTCTAGCACCCATATGATAAAAAGGGTTGGGCTTGCCATAAACATCACTTATGATTTTGTCCTTGCTTCTCTAGCAGTGTCTAGCATGCCTTGTTTGTCTCACTCGGATGGTTTGTGAGATAGGGGGCAAGTGGGCCATACAGCTGCTTCCTTGGGAGGTGTGTTGTTTCATGACTTGTCAAGATCGCACGCAGGATTCTTATGCGGAGAACCAAAATTCGCGGCCAATAGCCAGGATCAAACAGTCTAACTAGGAAACTACTGCTCCTCATCTCTAAGTCTGGCATCTATTGATGATCTAATAAAACAAACAGCCATGAAAGGTATTGATGGCATTGAGCAACCCAACTATGATGCACACAAAATAGTTATTTAAAATAGCTAAGAAAAGAATTCTTTTATGGAAAGGACAAAAAATTAGTAAAATCTTTTTATTGACCTGTAAAGAAACATTCTTTGCTTTAAAAAAATTAACGTTCTATTCATTCTTCATTTCTATCTTGGTAAATACAGCTTTAGACTTGGTACTTTTTTTACACTTGTATTCTGAAAAAAATTAATGAATGGAATGGTATTTTTTTTTTTCAGAATACAAGCGTGTTGTCAAAAAAAAACCAAAAACTATCTTGATACTGTTTTCGACCCCCACCCCTCTTTATCTAACCTAATTCATATCATTTCCCCCCCGATTTGAATTTAATTTGCTATTGTGACTTAATCGTTCTCCAAGTGTAAAACTTGAAAAAGCACTGGACGAAAGGGCCCTAGTTTTATATCAATAAAACAACTTTCCCCCACTCTATCTCTCCTTTCTGTCTCCAATTCATTATCATAGTGTAGATACTATACATGATATCTTTAATAATATATATATAAATTTGCCTGTACAAAAAATGTATATATAATATATATATATATATATTATTATATTATATATATATATAATAAAATAAATATATAAAGGTTTTACATATCTATTTAATAGGTGACAAAGGAACATTCACGACCATATTGGTTTCATGGTTCTTTGTCACCAAATAAAATAGATATGTAAAACCTTTATACATTTATTTTATCATATTATATAACAGCTCTAGTTTATATTGAGCACTCTCTACCAATAATACTGCTTTGGTACACTATTCCAGCAAAAGCTGAAACACTGACCATCTCACACTCTAGTATATATTATATATAATATATATATATATATATATCTTATTATAATGGAGACTGTCTGTAAACCAAAACTATATTATCATATCATAGGGATATAAGGATTAATAAAAATGCCAAATCACAGAAGATTAGTTCTGATAAACAATAACTAACCACCTGATCAAACTTTAAAATATTATAGAAATCTTATTATAATGGAGATTGTGTGTTTTTCTGTCTGTAACCAAAACTATATACTATTCAAGTCACAATTCCCTTAGTTATTTACGTCCCATTCTCCATGATTTTGTTTTTATTTAAACTCAATTATTAATAAAATTGTTTTACATTATTAATACTTTAACCATATCTACATGAATTTTCCACGTACCCCACTTTACGGGTCAGGCACAAAGGCCCTATTTATGTGGGACCACCCACAAGCCGAGACTTATGAGTGGCAGGTGAAAATTGCGTCGATCCCGTCGGCAATTCCCCTCAAGGGGGTGTCCTCAGGCACTGGGCATAAAACCCAGCCCTGCCCCTTTAAATCTAAGGGGGCAGGTGTGCCTGGGGGATGGCCCCCTGGATCGACGCCGTTAATTATAGCAATGGTCCAGAGGCCGAAGCCACTGTTGACCATATCTACATACTAACAACATGCAATTATATTTATATATACAACAAAATAGCGGTTTTACAGTGTGAACAGGAAGGCTAATTTGCATATTGATATTAAAAATGTGATTTTAATAAATATGTGCTTAGTATTATTGATTTCTAACCTGTTTGGTTTATTTAAATGAATCTTAAATGAAATCCATAAAAAAGAAAAATAACTGTCATTTTATTCTACTTCCTCTTTAACTAAATACTTAAATTAGAAAAAATAACAATGAAAGATGAGGAGTGATGGAAAGAGTAAGTTTCAGTTGTTCTATTTTTCGATTATACTCCCTCTGTTTCAAATCTTGCATTCTTAATTTAGTTTCATTAGCCTTTCTAATTTAATACAATATTTTATTACATTAAAACTTAAATACTTGCACCCGGAGTGTGCATATATTTGCTTAGTATATATAATGTTATTTTGGATGATATCAGTTTCATGATTAGAAATTATTTTTGAACATCTCATTTAACGCTTGGACATTCCACTGAGTAAATATTCTTTCTTCTTCTATTCCATTTTTAGATCCAGAAGGAGATCCAAGATGCTGCCCAGATGAAAAAGATGCAACGACAAGGGCGTTGGCTGATCTTGACACAAGGTTAAGGACAGAAAATGAGAAACTAGTTAGTCTAGAAAATTCGGTGGAAGAACAAATTGCTCAGGTAAATAAAACTGATCATTGATCAATTGATTTCCTCAGGTAATCCATTTATAATTTCTCATTTGCATATCATTTACAATAACATTTGCATATCATTTACATATCGTTTGCATAACATTTACATATGTCATATTTACTCTCTTTATGTTACTCATATATACCCACATCATGGAGGCTCAGTGGTCTAATAGTTAGTGTTATAAAGGAAATGAACTCGTCGACCGAGTTCAATTCCTGGAGGAAGCTGTTTGAATTTCAAATAGCGCTAATAATGTCCTGGATTGACGTTAAACTCCCTGATGTGAGGTTCCAGTTTTGGATTTTTGGGGATGTGAGCACCCCTTCATCACCATTGCTCCCTGGTCCACTCTGACCGGAGTGGTAAGTACCTGTTAGGGTCCCATCTATGGGGTTAAATAGAAACATGAGTTTATAAACAAAATTGTATTATCCATTAAAATTGATTTATTTTCAAAACTTATCGGCATTAAATGACCCACTGAGGTTGATATGCCGTAAAACAAAACAAAAACAAACATAGCGCTAATACTCTGGGAAAGGTACGAATCCAATTTCCTCCAGCTATGGTAAAATACCAGGGCAGACCTCTACACTCCTCAGAGCTATTAGATTTGGAACTTCACCACTAGATGCAGTTTAACGTTATACCCAGGATACTAAGACTCTCAGTCACTACCCTCTAGCACATATATGCATAAAAAGGAACGAGGCACATTGTGTAATGGTAAGAGTCGTGGGAAATTGACCCCAGTTCAAATCTGCACGAGGCTGTTTTGCCTTTCCACATAACGCTAATACCCTTGGGAAATATATGCATCCAACTACTCTCACCAGCTATGGACAAATAGCAGGGCAGACTGGGTTCTTTATGTTGATTATGAGTTATCTCCCTTGGACTGTTTCGGTTTGTGGGAACTCTTTTGGAAAAATAGAGGGAGAAGGACTAGAGACTTATGACGGTTGTACAGGACTATAGTGACTCCCATGAGATAGCCTATAGACACTTTAACCTTGGTTAGAAACCAGTCTAGGAGAAGGAAAACTCTGAATTCAATCCTGTTAAACTCTGCTTAAGACTCTGTGTCCATCCTGTTCGTGTGGAGGGGTTGGTTAAATATATATATATATATACCCACATCATACATCGGTTATATAATAGAGGGAGATAGATGATAGTGTAGAGATAACTGATCATAAAAAAAATGGTCTTACTTTTTTATATTCTGCTTACTGTTTCTACTGGAACAATATATATATATATATATATATATAAAGTAAAAGTAAGTAAAGTCGATGGGTGGCCTAAAGTTGGTATCAGGCCGTCAGCGAGGGAGTCTATCCCCTTTTCAAATAGCGGCTAAACCAAGGAGATTGTTTAGCATCTGAGTTGGAGCGCCACACTACCATCAGTTCCTTACTTTCCCGCACAGATCCCTTTGCTACTCATACGCTGATTTGGCGAGGACTGGTATGAACTAGGAACCTTGTGGTTCTAGCCGAACACTCTACCGACTGAGCTAACCTTTATATTATATTATATATATTATTTATATTTTTGCTGAAGGCAATTACAATGCGTATATCGCATTAAATTCGATAAATATAGAAAATAATCATTGACAAGTGAATCTCGGCAAAGGATTGTTCGTGTGTAAAACATCGTACAGACTGTTTCAACTTTATTAAGTCTCATCAGCGATGTATACTAACGATTTCCCTCTGACAGAAATCGAAACCGGGACTTTCAGCAGCATAGTCAGAGACTATTCTGCTTCGGCCACGATACGCACTGGACAATCCTTTGCGAAATTAACCTGGTCAATGATACTGATACGCCTCTACCATATGAGGTACCGACGTTTGTGAACAATAACAAACCAGGCCTATGCTCTTCGGCGAAGGAATAAGATTTTTGGATGTTTGTTTTTTAGATGCATTGTTGAATAAAAGTTATATATTATTATTTATATTTTTGCTTGAAGGCAATTACAATGCGTATATATTCTACACACCGAACAATTCTTTGCCGAGATTGCCGAGATATATTAATTGTATATTGTATATATATATATATGTATATATACATATATATTTATGATATACAGATATATATATATATATATATATTACCAACCCCTCCGCACGAGTCAGGGATGCGACACCAGGTCAATTTCTTAAGCGGAGTTCAACAGGTTTGAATTCAGAGTTTTTCTTCTCCTAGACCGGTTGCCTAACCAAGGTTAAAGACCCAATCTGCCCTACAATTTATCCATAGCTGGAGAGGGAGATAGGATTCATACTTTTCCCAAGGGTATTAGCGCTATGTGAAATGCAATTACCACGTCCAGGATTTGAACTCGGGGGCGACGAGTCCATTTCCCATGACTTTACCATTACACCACGCGCTTTCATTAGTCCTACATATATATATATATGTATAATGAAGTTAAATAATTGTATACATAAGGAAATCCAATGAATATATTCCAAGACAGAGATGGACAAATGTTTTTAAAAATTATAATCTAATTTGGATACATCTTTACTTATTTCTAATGATTCAAAATCATTTTTTATGATTTTTTATGATAACTTTGAATTTTTCTGTTTGGTTGTTTTGATCCTTGTTATTTCTAGATCAAGCCATAAAAAAAAACATATATATATATATATAAACAAGTGACGTCTTGTTTCATTATCTATTCCTGTCAGAAATATTCAAATTCACAACCCAAATGCAAAAACTTCTTATCAAGTTTATTCAGAATGAAGATAATGTTACCAACATATTCATACAAGTTTAAGTCTATTCAATTTAAACTGGACGCACTGTTCACCAGTCAGAATACAAATAATCATATTCACTCAA
>CM042171.1:18772278-18802278 GCA_023376005.1 Doryteuthis pealeii | reverse complement strand
AAACATCATTTGTTTTTTCAAAAATGTTACATTCATATATATATATATATATATATATAGCTTTAAAAAGACCCAATAAAAGATTCATTATTAAAGAATGTATATATTTTTTTCAATAGAAGTGGGGGCAAAAGGCGTAAAACCGAGTAGCTAGCTAACTCTTTTTGATCCTCGCTCAACAGAGCTAAATATTGAGGATAATTGATTAAAACAATAAATCGTAAGAAAAACAAAAATAAAAGAAAAGAACAATTTCTTTTCTTTTCTCCTAAAAGGGGAGGAAAAGGAGACATATGGTTTGATAATATTCAAACCGAGTAAGCCCTCTCTTTGTTTACAAAGAACAGGCTTATTGGTCAGAATATATAATGTCTCTAAAATCTTGAGGTGGTAAAATGAGTGCGACTTGCTCTCAACAGAGAACCAGTCAACACTAAATGAGTTGGTGCAACTACGGCTATTTATTAGGTGTTCGCCTATAGAGGAACCATAAGTATTCCTCAGTATATCGTTAGGACCGATGGTTCCATTTCTAATCTTAGTAGGGACATGTTGTTTGATTTGAACATCCAATTGCTTGTTTGTTCTTCTTATATATATATATATATATATATATATATATATATATATCTAAGTTGAAAATGGAAATGAATCTGACAATATATTGAAAGGATAAATAAATAAAGGAAAGAAAATGTTGAATGGATAAAATTGATTTAATTTGAGTTATCAACACGTGTTTCGACCAGGAGTTCATGTACACATATATTCGATTTATTATTATTTTAGATATAAAATAAAATAATAATAATAGAAAATTATAAAATATTTAAGCATACATCAGGGTCAAATAATAAAAAAATTATTTTTTCGAACACTTCAAAATTCTCTGAATTTTGATCGTTTTAACTTCAAATACCAAACATTTTACCCTGATGAAGGCCGTTATTCTTTGTATACTTAAATATTTTATAAGTTTTGATTATTATTATTTATACAAGAGTGAGTCAAAAAGTAATGCCATTTTGTTTAGGACAGGTATAATTACCAACACAAGAACATATATCATACATCAAAATAAAGTTGGTCCTCTGTGGATCACATCCTACTTCTCCATATAGTCAACATTTCTCTCAATAACAATGTTCCACCTTTGAATGAGAGCATGTATCCCTCACCCGTAAAATTCTGTTGACTGTTATTTGAGCCATTTCGTCACTGAAATAATGTTTTCCTCTCAAACCCTAAAGACCAACTTCCTTTTGATGTACGATACATGTTCCTGTGTTGGTAATTATACCTGTCCTAAACAAAATGACATTACTTTTTTACTGCCCTGTGTGGAGAAGTAGGGATGTGATCCACAGAGGACCAGCTTCATTTTGATGTATGATACATGTTCCTGTGTTGGTAATTATACCTGTCCTAAACAAAACGGCATTACTTTTTGACTCCCCTATGTGGAGAAGTAGGGATGTGATCCACAGAGGACCAACTTCATTTTGGTGTATGATACATGTTCCTGTGTTGGTAATTATACCTGTCCTAAACAAAATGGCATTACTTTTTGACTAATCCTTGTATGTTTTTGTTTAAAAAAAAAAAAAAGACTTGTTTCAATATAAAGACTGGTAAAAAAATATAGAGTAATTTTACTTTCTTGTGTTCCTCAACAGGATTTCAAAGAATTAACCCACAGAATTCAGGTTCAAATTGATGGAATCAACAAAGCTCATGATGATATTAACAATGAATTGAGGGAATATAAAAACAAAATGGAACAATTTCCAAATGATGTAAGTATAATAATGTTGTATATTGAAGATATTTAAAAGAAGGTTTAAAAACGGAAATAGGGTCTTCCGGTTGGATCGAGGCAGGGAGAAGACGAAAAGAGTAACAAAGGACTTTTTCCGGGTAAAGCGAACAAAGAAGGATGGGTAACAATAAGTTCGGAAATAGATTTGTCCGCTGATAAAGATAACAAAAGAAAATGCGTAGGTGTTTGATATATATAAAAGGAAGTCAGGGATCCCAGGTCAGAGAGAGAGTCAGACAGTGGACGGCGAACAGCGCACAAGGAGCGACCGTCGACATGGTCCGTCGCGGCCAAAGGCGGTGAGATGCCACCAGCCACCCCTTTACCTCACCATCCCAGCAGCAGTAGTAGTCATTGTCAGCGCTCACCACCCACCACCCAAGGGAAGAAATAAAGTAAAAACTTCTACTATACGCATGTTGTAGATTTCATTAAACGACAACTACATATATCGTCTAGGGTTAGTGACGATACCCACTATGTATGCAGATACACGATTTAGCAGTGTGAGTTTGAAGCCGCCATATAACATAGAATTTGATACCAGTACGTAACAGTAGGATGTGACACAAGGTCAATTTTTTAAGCTGAGTTTAACAGGTTTCATATTGTCAGCACTCGCCACCCACACCATGACCGGGGCATTGAGGAAATAAAGTCAAAACTCCTACTATACACATGTGCTGTAGATTTCATTAAGCGACTACTAACATACATTGCTTTGGGTACAGTGAAAACCCCAGTATTAACGTACACGATTTAGAGTAGCAAAGAAGGCGCTAGATAACATATAGAATTTGATCCCAGTACGTAACAATAATAAGCAAAGTAAGTTATTTGAAATTCTGACTTGAAATTGTAATCTTATTATAATGGAGATTCAGTGTTTGTCTGTTTGCAACCAAAATTACATCACTGCTTACTGTCACAATACTCTCAGGAATTGCATAAGTTTATCAATGAGTATTTATTTTATCATCAAAATTATCAATACATAAAATAATGTTGGCATTTTTCCATCTGCTAAAGACGATGGTGTAGTGTCCATTTTTTTTTAAAAACTACGTGTGCGTGTGGCTGAACAAGTCAATTTTTGAATGGCAATCTCTGGTGCAGTGACTGCAAACAAAAAATAAATCTTATTTATTAATGATGTCTCTATGAAAATCTGAGTTAGATTTGCCCCCAAAACAGCCAATGTTATTAGGATATTTGCCTTGCACCCCACTTATGTGGATATGGCACAAGGTCATATTAATGTGGGATCACCCATAAACTGAAGCTCATGTGATGGCAGGCACAAAAAATGTATAGATCTCGTCAGCATTCCCCTTCAAGGGGGGCGCCTCAGGCACTGTGCAATAAACCGAAACCTGCCCCTTTAAATCAAGGGGGCAAGTGTTGCTTTGGGGGGGGGATATACCCCTGGGATCACACTGTTAACTTATAACACTGGTCCAGTGGCCGAAGCCAGCTGACTCTGGACCCAAAGGCCCATGTTATGGTATTTGCCTTTCATCCCACTTATGAGGGTGTGACAAAAGGACATTTTTATGTGGGCCCAACAACAAGCCGAAGCTCATGGCTGGTAGGCACAAAAAATGCGTTGATCCCGTTGGCATTTCCCTCAAGGGGGCGCCTCAGGCGCTGGGCAGTAAACCCAGGGGCAGGTGTTGCATGGGGGGATAGACCCCTGGGATCAACGCTGTTAATTTACATTAACAAACAGGCCCCGAAAGGCCATTGTTATTAGTACATTTAAAATCCTGTAATGTTTCTTATATATCACTAAGAAATAAAGGTTTACTTAATATATGATGTGGTTAATTTGCATACTGGTTTTAACAAAACCATGTTTAATAAAGAATTACTTGGTGTTATTGATCTCTAATATTATTGTTTTATTGGTCAACATATTAAAATCAATCCTATGAATGATTTTATATAAAAACCAATTAAAATATAATTAAAATAAGTGTAATCTTTTTACATGTGTTCTTATCTAATTGTGTTAATCTTTCTAATTTAATATATTTTATCATCCTTCTGCAGAATTATTCTGAAAATCGCCTCACATCGTCTTCAATCTACGGTGCAAAATGCATCTAGCTGGATCTGGTCTAGATTTAGAAGTTTACAATACGAATGATACGCGCGCGAAATCATCATTCCCGTGTTTGCTACGTAACATCTGCAATCGCGTAATCAACTCAACGGCCAAAAACAAACGCGTTTTCAAATAACAAACTGCACTGATAAAGAAACATCTCCAATGAACGGATGATATAATCTATTCTCTGTTTAATACATATATACAATTTTTTTTAATACCCTGTCCGGTGGCGAAAGCTGCTTGGTAGCGCTAGGAAGTGGCAGTCCTGTCGTAGCTACCGAAACTGTGTTATCACTCCTAGTCGACAGCTGACGAGGACAGGGTATCGCACGTGCTATCACACGTTGTATGACGAAAATTAAAATATTTTATTACATTAAAACTTAAATACTTATGCCCGGTGGGTGCATATTCTTGCTAGTCGTCTATAATTGCTCTCCTTTCATATATGACTTATATAAGTGCCCAATAATTCAGTTAAAGTGTAAATAATGAGATTACATATGTAGATGATTTTGTTTATAGTGGGAATAATGTGTCGGTAATTCCATGTCAAATCATCAAGTAAAAAGTTTTCACCCACCCTCTTCAATTTTTCTGAATTTTTCCCCAGGGTGGACTATGTTAAGATCAGACAATCTCCAAAATTTGAGCTTCCAATTCCAAAAATTGGCAGAGTTATGTTGTTTTTTTTTAGCTCTCCAAATTTGGTGGGGTTTGCGAAAAATGGCGACTTTTTGTAATCTATTTTTGTCTGTAAAATGAGTTCTAGAGCTTCCCTACTACTAAAATTTGGTTTGTAAAAGCATTTTTGCCCAAGTGATCCAAAAATGATATTAAAAAAATCTTAAACTCATTTTACAGACAAAAATAGATTACAAAAAGTTGCCATTTTTTATCCTACCCCCCAAAAAAAAAATTTTGAGAGTAAAATGCAACATAACTCCACCAATTTTTGGAATTGGAAGCTCAATATAATCCAAATTGGACAAAATTTCAGAAAAATTAAACAGGGTAGGTGACATGGCCTCGATGATTTGACATGGAATTACCCGTGTAAAACCCACCACACTTTTTAGATGAGTTGATAACAGAAAAATGGTGTATCACAGATTCTTTGAACAGTACTACTCAGATTTTATATTCAGTGTTTTTCTTTCTCCTAGACTGGTTGCCTCAATGGCTAGATTGTGCTGATTAGAAACAAGAAATACATGAACACAACTTGGAATTTCAAATAACACTGTTTCTCTGAATGTTTGAGATGAGGCTTGATGATTAGTATTATCTGCGTTATTCGGACTATTGTCCCCATCTTGTTATTTGAACGTTTCGGCCGATATGCCCTCCGGCCTTCTTCAGGTATTTCTTGTCGGACTCGGGAACCTACTCGGACTCGGGAACCTTCTTTTTCGAACTCGGGAACTTTCTTGTCGTAATCGGGAGCCATCATGGAACTTTGAACCTAACCCTTTATTTATTCCACGGGGGTATCCTGTTCTCATTCCGCTAACCATAGCTGGGGTAGGAGTTGTGTTAATTATTTTTCTAACTGCCTCTACTCAGGATTGAACTCGGGATCCAGAGATAACTGTCACTTAGAACTGTCTTAACCTAACTACCTTATCCACTAGGCCATGTGTCCAATTGGACAATTGAGTGACAGTTATCTCTGGATCCCGAGTTCAATCCTTAGTAGAGGCAGTTAGAAAAATAATTAACACAACTCCTACCCCAGCTATGGTTATCGGAATGAGAACAGGATACCCCGTGGAATAAATAAAGGGTTAGGTTCAAAGTTCCGTAATGGCTCCCGATTACGACAAGAAAGTTCCCGAGTTCGAAAAGAAGGTTCCCGAGTTCGAGAAGGTTCCCGAGTCCGACAAGAAATACCTGAAGAAGGCCGGAGGGCATATTGGCTGAAACATTGTACAAATAACAATGAAGAATAACGCAGATAATACTAAATAACACTGTATTGTTACATTTTTTTTTTAAATGGACTCTCTCATCGATTTCGACGCATGAGGATTCATCCAATGAACAACCCACAAAGTGTTTTGTTTATAGTGGTGAAGACTTGTGTTAGACCATCCGCAATTTTTGGCACAGTTGATAGGAAAGAATTGGTGCATCAAGGAATGCTACAAACCCAATCAACGACTAACCTCAGATTTTTCATATTCAGAGTTTTCCTTCTCCTAGACTGGTTACCTATCCAAGGTTTTAAGAGCCCAGTCTGCCCTACTATTTTACCCATAGCTGGAGGGAGAGTAGTTGGATTCATACCTTTCCCAAGGGTATTAGTGCTATGTGAAATGCAAACAAGATTTGAACTCTGGTTGACGAGTATATTTCCTTCTCCTAGACTGGTTACCTATCCAAGGTTTTAAGAGCCCAGTCTGCCCTACTATTTTACCCATAGCTGGAGGGAAAATATATGGATTCATACCTTTTCCAAGGGTATTAGCGACTCTAACCATTATACTACGCATCCCAATTGTTACATTTATACACATAAGAAAATACACTTGTAATAATTGTTGTTGCAAATGATAGTATTATCTGCAGGAAATATCAATTATATAAATATAAATAAATACAATTCCACTTAACTGAGTCCTTGGAAATGTTTAAGATGTTATCATACTTACAAACGGCCCTTTTCTACCTTATTATTGGGAGTGATGATTTTTACGTCTGACTTCAAGAGATGCACCAAAATAATTGGGCTTATGATTGGTTGGTTTGAAAAGGGGTACGTCAACCAAGGGAGACAACCCACCTACCTTAGATACATTTTTTTAATGATCACCCAATCTACGCTATTGAAAATTTTTGTCCATTTGTAACAAGACGGGATTATCCTGAGCGAGAACTACTATATTAGAAGGGGGAGGAAGAAGAAATAAGTGAGAGAGTAAAGGTTTTAAAAAGAGTAATGAACACAAAACAGTTTGACCGGGGCGTGACCCCCCCCCGAATGGAGAATTGAGTGTCAAACTGGAAGTTTCGGTGTTGACCAGAACCGGAAGTCACGTGGTAACGTGGAACAACGAAGAAAGGTACCGGTCTCTTTTTGCTTTCGGACGCGTAGGGGAACAGATGGGCCTCTGGTGCCTAGTATGGGGTCACAGTAGTTTAATAGTTCTCTCTCCCTGTCTCTCTGCACTTTCCTCCTGTCTGATACGAACCCACGAGATGAGCACGATAATAAAGGCTAGCAGTTGTGACTACATATTTCTCGCGTTGTAATTTTTATCAACAAGATGACCGCCACGTGCTGAAGATATTTTTAGTACGGTGAATATATGCCGCCACCGCCACGTTACGTATATCGCTTTGGGTACTGTGACCATATACTACAACGTTACAATTCTTCTTTATTTTTATTTCAGTTGTATTCACTTGATGAAAGACTAAAACTTCTCAAATCTGAAGTGGAAAGTCGAGTCAACACAGAAGCCCAAATAAGGTAATTGTACTGATCTCTTAAAAAAAACTTTTGATTTTACAAGTCTAATAAAGTAAACAGTCTTTAGAAACATCAAGAAAATTTGTATATTAGTTTATTCATGATAATTTTCTCATCTTTTTTTCTTGTTTGTTTTGTTTTACGGCATATCAACCTCAGTGGGTCATTTAATATTTAATGCTGGCAAAGTTTTGAAAAAATGTCATTCTTAATTGACACCCAATTTTTTTTATAAACACATTTTTTGGTTATTTCCTATTAGACTAACATGATCAAAGGGGAACCAGTCTTGAATGATAAATTATTTATTTATTTATTGATCTACTAAGAAAAAAAGAAGACAGGGTTAGGGTTAGGGTTTACGGTTAAGGTTAGGGTTGGGGTTGGGGTTTAGAGTTAGTTTAATGGGAAAATAAATAAATAATTTATCAGTCAAGAGTGGTTCCCCTTTGATCATGTTAGTCTAATGGGAAATTACCCATTTTTCTATTTAACGCATAAATGGGACCCTAACAGGTACTACCACTCCAGGTCAGAGTGGACCAGGGAGCAATGGTGATGAAGTGGGGGGTTCCACAATCCCCAGATTTACAGAACTGAAACTTCACCATCAGATAGTTTAACGTCGTTCCCAGAATATTGTAAAAAATTTTTGATTGATTGTTTGATTGTAATTGCAGTTCAACTAATCCAGGGTTATTTTATGCCTTCTAGTTAGGGAATAGCACTTTTTGTACATTTAAATTTATCACCAGATATTACCAGGCGTACATCAGAATGGACAAATCCTAGCAACAAAGTAACAGCCCCAGTACTTAGGGGTGCTCCACATTCTCCAAACCACCAGAACTAGAACCTCACCATCAGATAGAGTTTAATGTCATTCACAGGACACAAAGACCCTCAGCCACTGCCTTCTAGCTCATATATGATAAAAAGGGTTGGGGCTTAACATAAGGGTAATAGGGTTGGGACAATCATATAGGTGCTAGGGCTTGACGTAACCAGCTGATTGATCAGATATCACCAGATATTACCAGGCGTACATCAGAATGGACAAATCCTAGCAACAAAGTAACAGACCCAGTATTTAGCTTTCAGAAATTTCTGATGAAGGGATCTTTATCCCGAAATATTAAGAAAATAAATCAAAGGTAGACAAACAACACCATAGTTACCTCATTTTTCTTTACTCTTGCATTATGATAGCCTTGAAAACCAACCACCAAACCATTTATATTTACATTTTTGTTATTATTTCATTTATTTTGTTATTTTATTTATTTCTTGTCCAATTGGACGCATAGTGTAGTGTATAAAGGTGTTTGTTTAAGACAGTCCTAAGTGACAGTAAAACGTAACCAAGATGCCAAAACCCCAAACCTGTCATATTTCAGCTAAGAAAATGTTTTTTTTTTCTCATTATTGTTTTAAATTTTCCTGCTTATGTTGTTGATTCTTTGGTAAAACTTACAAATCATACTCAAAATCCCATGACCCAGGGTTAGGGTTGGGGTTTAGGGTTAGTTTAATAGGAAAATAAATAAATAATTTGGGTTCTGTTTTTCTGGGACACTCTGTATACATTTATATATATACATATATTTATATATACATATATATATTTCTTGTCCAATTGGATGCATAGTGTAGTGGATAAAGGTGTTGGGTTAAGACAGTCCTAATTGACGGTTATCTCTAGTTTCTTATTTCTCTTATTTGTAAAAATACAAAAAAAACCCAGTTAGGGTGTTTTTGGGGGGTTGCTGGAATGGATTAATGGCATTTCAGTTTAACTCAATGGGAAAAATTGATTTGATATACAAGGAAATTGAGTTATGAGCAGAATAAAGTATTATTGTAAATTAATGTACCACTGTATATTAAATCCCAAATCAAATGAAATGATCAAAATTATGGAACATATTACCTTTAGGCACCCCTTTTTAATCTCGATTAAGAAAGGACGTTTTTCATTTACACCGTCAATATCCGGTTGTTTGTTAGGGGTTAGGGTTAGGGGTTAGGGTTAGGGGTTAGTTTTATAATTAAAAAAAAAAATTTGAAAATCGTCTGTTAAAACAACCGGTTATTGACGGTGTAAATGAAAAACATGTCCTTTCTTAATCGAGATCAAAAAGGGGTGCCTAAAGGTCATATGGTCCAAAATTATTAAAAAAACAAAAATCTGAACCGATTTTGATTGGTTGGCAGCCTTCTGTCTATGAGAGACGATGGAGTAGTGTCAAAGTTTGTTTTTTTTCTTCTTTTTTTTATTTTTCTTCTGTTTTTTATTTTTTCGTTGATGAAGTGAATAAAGTGAGGCGGAGTTGACTGGGGAGGGCAATTGGTAGCACAGGCAGGGAAATTTTTAAAAAGTTTGTAGGTGTAGTCACTCACGGTGGACTTCTACGTAACCAAGATGCCAAGACCCCAAACCTGTCATATTTCAGCAAAGAAATTTTTTTTTTTTCTCATTATTGTTTTAAATTTTCCTGCTTATGTTGTTGATTCTTTGGTAAAACTTGCAAATCATACTCAAAATCCCATGACCCAGGGTTAGTGTTGTGGTTTAGGGTTAGTTTAATAGGAAAATAAATAAATAATTTGGGTTCTGTTTTTCTGGGGCACTCTGTATACAGGGTGACCCAGAAAAAACAGAACCCACACATTTTGTAATAAAACTGTTAATTTTAACTAGGGGGTTTAGGGTTAGTTTAATGGGAAAATAAATAAATAATTTGGGTTCTGTTTTTCTGGGGCACTCTGTATACAGGGTGACCCAGAAAAAACAAAACCCACACATTTTGTAATAAAACTGTTAATCTTAACTAGGGGGATTTAGGGTTAGGGTTAGGGTTAGGGTTGGGTTTTAGGGTTAGTTTAATGGGAAAATAAATAAATAATTTTAGGTTCTGTTTTTTCTGGGTCATCCTGTAATATCATGGGATTTTGAGTATAATTTGCAAGTTTTATCGATTCTTTTCCTTGGCTGGTTCCGCCTTATTTTATTCACTTCATGCCACCACATGCAAGGTAACCATTCCACCGTCCCCCTGTTAACTTTGTCCAAACTAATGAACCGATTTATGTTTTTAAAATTCAGATTGGAGAATATTGATGAGCTACGTAATCAGATATCTTCTATGCCTCGCTCGACTGTTCCTGCCGTTCCTTATGCAACAGACAAAGATATTGAAAATGTAAGTAAATGTAGATTTGTTTTTTTTGTCTAACAAACGAAAAACGAAAATGATGAAAGTAAACTCGGTGGTGGTGTTGGGGGGCACAGTCAAGTCCGACGTATATGTTCTCCCAACTGACAAAGTCCTTAGTCAGCAACTGTTACATAATCTATGCGGTTGCATAAGATTATTGTCAATCCCCTGTATTTCTAAAGGGATGGCCCTTTTCATATCACGGGCGGAACTTTCCATGGAATATTACAGAAAGCCCGCGAAATACGTAAAGTCACATGGGACCTGGTTGGGTCTTCAGTTTTAGTTGGACGTCAGGCAGAGAAGATGTACTGCCTTAACTGGAACTCACCTGCATACGCGCGCTATGTTTAATTACATGAAATGTTTAGTTAAGTAAATAAAAGCTTAAGAAAATAACACGGTTTTGTGGTTGGTGAATGTCTTGGTAACAAGACTGATCTAGAAGAAGAAATGAGTTAAGTGTGACCGACCACCAAGACGAAGTTCAGACGCTAGAAGAGACATAAGATAGAAAAGAGGAACAGCAGAAGAATAGAAGAAAGTAAGGAAGGGTATACAACACAACAATCTCTCACAAAAGTACGACTCTCTTCTTAACAGCAAAACTCCTACTATCGTTCTCTCTCAGTCTGGGAGAACAGGCTCTTAAATACACAGTTAATATGTACATCCGGGTTACTGCCAACAGCATTTCAACGCTGAGGAGGTAGCGAGTTCAAATATCCGTGGCCACTCTCCTACAGTATAATATAAAATAAAATGTTTTATTTGTTTTTGTTTCAGTGCCAGAACAGCATCAAACGTCTTGCAGAATCGATTCAAACTGTGAAGACAGTTCTTGGAATGAAGATTCAATCAGAACAGAAATTGGTGAGTAATTTCTTCAAATCTGATATTTATTTCATAACAAGCAACCATTTTCTTGCTTATCAAATTCTTATTCTTATTCTACACAATTTTCAATTATATTTTGTTCACCTTATTTGATTTTGTATTTCACAGATTTAAAAAAAAGTATTTGAATGCTTTATACTGCTCTCTCTCTCTCTCTCTCTCTCTCTCTATATATATATATATATATATATATATATATATATATATATATATAAAATTTTTACTTGAAGGCACTTACAACGCATGTATCGCATAAAATTCGATACTTTTTCTTATAGAAAATGAACTTGACAAGTGTAATCCCAGTAAAGGATGGCTCGATGTGTAGAATACCGTACAGACTGTTTCGACTTTATTAAGTCTCATCAGCGCTTGACAAGCTTAATTTTGCTAGGATGATCAGCTGTGTACTGTGGCCGAGGCGATAAAAGTGTTTCACTAGTGTTTCACTGCGTCTGCTGAAGTCCCGGTTTCGATTTCTGTCGGAGGGAAATCGTTAGTATATGCCGCTGATGAGACTTAATAAAGTCGAAACAGTCTGTACGGTATTCTACACATCGAGCCATCCTTTACTGGGATTACACTTGTCAAGTTCATTTTCTATAAGAAAAAGTATTGAATTTTATGCGATACATGCGTTGTAAGTGCCTTCAAGTAAAAATTTAATATATACTTTATTCAGCAACGTTCTAAATAAACAAACATCCAAAAACCTTATATATATATATATATTATAATAAAGAAGCTATGCAAAATGGTTTGTTTTAAAAATTCATCATATGCTCTGTGTGATATGATCTATAGGTTCATATATATATATAATATATAGGCATTTTTGTGTTTGGGTTCATATATAAGTATTTTTTTGTCTATACATGTATAAACCAAAACACAGATCATAGCTTGAAAAGGATTTTAAATAGTCCGACTTGCATGTCATGCCCAATGTAATAAATTCTTAAAAACAAAATTTTGTGGACCTACTTTGTTACAAAATATTTACTTTTCTCTTATCTAAACTGAAAAAATCTTATATACATATATATATATATATTTCATATCCTTTTATCTATACTATAATCTTATATACATACATATATATATATATATGAGAATTTTGTTGAATTCAGTCATTAAGATTCAAGAATTCTTTTATTTATTTCCCCATATCTTTTAAACAATTCTTAAAATCACATTTCTTTTTAACACACAAGTGTCTAATATTAAACAGGAAATTTTTTTTTTCTACTATTTTAAAGACTGAAATCCAAAATAACCTTTTTGGCATTGAATGACCCACAGAGGTTGATGTGCCGTAAAACAAAACTCAAACTCAAACTCAAACTCTTCATAATACAGAAAAAATTTACATTAAATTTCTTTCATCTTTTTTTGAGTTTTGAGTTTTGTTGAAGTTTAATTCATTGAAGGTTTAGATAGAAATTTGGGCCATTGTTACTATATTGGAAGTGCGGCTGGCATAAGGGTTAACAGCATCTTAACAACAGCAATCTTGAGCACCTTTTTGATCACCATGTTTCTAACACACGTGGGCATGCCTACAAAGTCAGAAAACAGCATGGTTAACAGTAAAGAGAACAGTAAAGGGATCAAATAGAACAGACTAGGTTCTCTAGCTTTGTTGGTAAAGAAACCAGTCTAGGAGAAGTAACAAAAGTTGAATTAAAAATTGTGGACATATAACAAATAAGTTAGAGGCATTTGGTATAATGTTTAGAGTAGTAGGAAATGGATCTGTTGACCAGAGTTCAAATCCTGGACAAAGCTATAGTTCACATAGCGTTAATACCCTTAGAAAAGGTATGAAACCAACTACTCTCCCTCCAGCTATGGGTAAATAATAGAGCAGACTAGGCTCTTTAACTTTGGAGAAGTAAAACTGAATTCAAACCTGAATTCAAAACTCTGAATTCAAAACTCCATTTGGGGTGGTCACTACTATTATAGGCTCAGCCCTAATTAGTGATTTATTCCACTATTTTTTAAAACTCGACTTTGTAATGGGAAATAACTCTGTAATACTTAATTTATAGACTTATTATTTCCCTTGAACAAATTTTTCTCTTGTCAATTGTCTTAATTCAAAATTATTAGGCCGAATGGGCCTAATTATTTGAATGGGTCCCTGGGAAATTTAATGGGTCCCAACTAAAGTTTAAATTGACAGTACAAAAGTTTTTTTAGAAATTAAATTCATACATTTAAAATAAAAACAGTATTTACAGAGGGGCCGGGTGAGCTCAGTCGGCAGAGCGTTTGGCTAGAAACCACAAGGTTCCTAGTTTGATACTGGTCCTCGCTAACTAAGCGTATGAGTAGCACAGGGATCTGTGCGGTAAAGTAAGGAGCTGATGGTAGTTTTGGCGCTCCACCTCAGATGCTAAAATAATCTCCTTGGTCTAGCGCAAGTGAAAAGGGGATAGACTCCCTTGCTGATTGGCTGATACCGACTTTAGGCCGCCCCGACGACTTTACTTTTTACACTTAATCACAATTCAATCAAGAAACAATAATTTTTGAGAATTATGATGGAACAATTAAAAAAAAAAAAAAAAAAGGGTGTGCGTGGATGGGGGAGTTTTTTCAGTGAATCTGCCTACCAAAGGCAAATAGATTTCAACTGAATTACTAAAAGACTCTTATGACGCCAGTAATTAATTTCTTAAATATTTATTTTTTTTATCTTAAAATTAAGAGATTGTCCTTTACCGGGGAACCTTAGCAAAAATTTTCTCCAATTTTTCTTTAAAAAAAATAGTCAATATATTCTTTTAACAGAATGTGAACTTGTAGTGAAGTTATTTTTAGCATATGTTTTATACACTATTCCCTTTAATTGAACATTTTTTTTTAGATTACTACTACACAAGCAACGATAGAATTTAATTTATGGCTGTCAATTTTACTAAAATCTCCCACAAAAAATAAATAAATGTATCAGGATTTTCTTATGTAAAAATTGCGTCCCTAGGTATGTTACTGGGATGCATAGATATGATTTTACTGCATCCTTTCAAACTTTTATGCAACAGGGCTGCAGGCCGCGTAACTATCAGCATCTCTGTAATTCTATACTAAATTCTTGGCTAAACTTGAAAAATTGGTCGGAAAATTAAAATGGAAACTTTTTTGGTGGTCCTCCATGACAGTTTAACTACAGTGTATGAATGAACTTTTTGCAAATTGGGTTATGGTTTAGGGGTTTGGGGATTAAGGTTGTTTTTAATTATGTATTGATTAAAAAATATATATATCAATACATTTAATTAACCATTGACATAAATTATTGAACCCAACGGTAGACACATTAGTCTCAGTTGTTTGTGTTAGTATTGCAATGTATAATTTCAATTAAACTTGTTTTAAAAAAATATTTTTCAACATTAAATGTATAGTAATTTGGGGTTTTTGTAGTTGTTTTTTTTTCTTTTTCTTTTAAGCAATACATAATTAAAAACAACCTTAATCCCCAAACCCCTTAACTGTAACCCAGTTCGCAAAAAGTTCATTCATACACTGATACAAATAAAAACTAACAGTTACTTGATTTAGTTATTTTTAATTATTTGAGGTTAATATTTTGTAACTAAAATAATTTGGGATAACAACAAATATTAAATTAAAAAACAGTTTAACATCTATCATAATTTTAACTAGTTTTCTTATCTTATTAAATTTGGTTGTATTTTGTTTTCTTTTAAACAGAGATTGTCAATCATTATCATTATTATTCTTAACTATTTTTTCTTATTAAATTTGGTTGTGTTTTTGTTTTCTTTTTTATAAAGTACAAAAGACGTGGTTCAAACGTCAAGAGTAGAATTGCAAATGGCTGCTTCCATGTCTCTATTTATACTGTCCTCTGGTCAAGGGCAGATAACCCTATTCAGCCCAGACACTGGGGCAGATCACTCTATTGTACTTATACACTTTTAAATGGAGATTGGCACTGATAATTATTTTTAACTATTTTTCATCTTATTAAATTTGTTTGTTTTTGTTTTCTTTTAAATGAATATTTTCAATCATTATTATTATTAATTTTAACTAGTATTTTTTATCTTATTAAATTTGGTTGTGTTTTGTTTTCTTTTTTATAAAGTACAAAAGACGTGGTTCAAACGTCAAGAGTAGAATTGCAAATGGCTGCTTCCATGTCTCTATTTATACTGTCCTCTGGTCAAGGGCAGATGACCCTATTCAGCCCAGACACAGGGGCAGATCACTCTATTGTACTTATACACTTTTAAATGGAGATTGGCACTGATAATTATTTTTAACTATTTTTCATCTTATTTGTTTGTTTTTGTTTTCTTTTAAATGAAGATTTTCAATCATCATTATTATTAATTTTAACTAGTATTTTTTTATCTTATTAAATTTGGTTGTGTTTTGTTTCCTTTAAATGGATATTGTCAGTTATTATTATTTTAACTAGAATTTTTCATCTTAAATTTGCTTGTTTTTACAAAAATCAAAATAGAGATTGTTAATCATTATTATTATTAGTTTTAATTTGTATTTTACTTTATCTTTTTAATTTTAGTTACTTTTTAATCACTAAGTCTGTTTAAATATGCAAATATAATTTTTTTGGGTTAAATCCTACTTAACTGACATAAATTCCACTATCGTATGTCTCTCCGCCGAAAGAAAAATATACTAAAAATCAAGGAATTAACCAAATTTAATGAAATTTTCAGTGTTGATATATTAATGAATAAAACATATAATGCACTAGTTATTTTATTTAGAAACTTTTACATTTTTTCAGGTCAGTTAACTTTAAACCACATATCTTTGAGGCGTAACACAGATTCACAAACATACGTGGTTCAATGATAACTGATCTAAAAAAATGTAAAATTTTTAAAATGAAATAACTGACGCATTATATCTTTTATTCATTAATATATCAGCACTGAAAATTCCTTGATTTTTAGTATTTTTTTTCTTTCGGCAGGATGACATACGATGGTGGAATTTTTTTTTTATACAACTAACTTTATTCTATTTTCTTGTAATTAAAACCAAAATCAGAACTTCAAAACTATTTAAATTATTGCAAAACATTTTAGAGTTTATATTTTAAAAATCTTTGGTCATCTTATCCAAAATGCCATTCAAGGTGAAATTTATACAAGTTCTGTTTTTACTGAAAAAGATCTGATCAGTATTTAAAAAAAAATATATGTTGTAGATTTTGCGTCTCCATATGCTTCTAGTGCGTATATACATTTGAGATATATTTTTGTATCTGTATCCGTTGTTGGAAATACATATACCAGGTTTGGGCATAGGTGTGAAGCATTAACATACTATATTATGCTAATGTTGTTACCATAATATGTTAGTCAAGGAATAAATATCAGAAAACTGTTTTTCTCCCTGACTGTGAATCGTAGTAGTCTACTATGATTCACAGTCATGAAGAAGGGATATCACTATCCTGAAAATTTACCACTACGTCTAAATAAAAGAAACTAAAAAAAAACTACAGAGTTTTATTTAGACGTAGTGGTAAATTTTCAGGATAGTGACATCCCTTCTTCATGACCGTGAATTGTAGTAGACTACTATGATTCACGGTCAGAAAGAAAAACAGTTTTCTGATATTTATTCCTTGACTAACATATTATGGTAACAACATTAGCATAATATAGTACGTTAATGCTTCACACCTATGCCCAAACCTGGTATATGTATTTCCAACAACGGATACAGATACAAAAATATATCTCAAATATATTAAAAAAAATATATATATTTTTGTGTGTGATAATCAGTTTGCTTTTCAAAATAAAATAATGTTGCTTTTTTGTGTTGAAGATGTTTGTTTTTAAGGTAGCCAGATAAAATTTTGTTTCTGCATGTTGATCCGAGGAAAAAAAAAACTAAATGGTCGGAATCTCTTCAGCCGATCCCCTTGCCAACTACCAATTAAAGAATACTTTAAAGAGTTATTTCTATTGTGAATGTTTTTGTTTAGTTTTTTTTTTTTTTTTTTTTTTTTTTTTTTTTTTTTTACTCTGCTATTTTCCAGAGGTTGGACCAATTGAGGATGATGCAGGATGAGCACATTCGATTCCGTGCTTTGGTTGAAGCTCGACTTTTCAGTCAACGTTAGACTTAAAGAAATGAAAAAAAAAAACAAAAAAGAAAAAAAAAAACATCAAAAAAACAAACTTATCTACACTGTCTCTTCGCAGTGAAATACATTGGCATTTGTTTCTATATTTCATGCTACAAAGGAAACAAAAAAAAAAAAAAAATCTTTCAGGTTGATTTTATAATCTCAGATAAAAAGAAGATATAAGAAAGAGCTTATAAAGAGTTGTATGAGTGAAATGTCCTAATATAAAAAAAAAAACATCAAAAAACAAACTTATCTACACTGTCTCTTCGCAGTGAGATACATTGGCATTTGTTTCTATATTTCATGCTACAAAGGAAACAAAAAAACAAAAAAAATCTTTCAGGTTGATTTTATAATCTCAGATAAAAAAGAAGATATAAGAAAGAGCTTATAAAGAGTTGTATGAGTGAAATGTCCTAATATAAAAAAACAAACATCAAAAAACAAACTTATCTACACTGTCTCTTCGCAGTGAGATACATTGGCATTTGTTTCTATATTTCATGCTACAAAGGAAACAAAAAAAAAAAAATCTTTCAGGTTGATTTTATAATCTCAGATAAAAAAGAAGATATAAGAAAGAGCTTATAAAGAGTTGTATGAGTGAAATGTCCTAATATAAAAAAAAACATCAAAAAACAAACTTATCTACACTGTCTCTTCGCAGTGAGATACATTGGCATTTGTTTCTATATTTCATGCTACAAAGGAAACAAAAAAACAAAAAAAATCTTTCAGGTTGATTTTATAATCTCAGATAAAAAAGAAGATATAAGAAAGAGCTTATAAAGAGTTGTATGAGTGAAATGTCCTAATATAAAAAAAAAAAATAGGCAGGAAAGTGACACACAGAGACCGCAGACCACAAAATATCATCAGTAAAAAGGTAGCACAAAACCCTAGGCCTCAATTCATGATGAAGTAATAATGAGAATATTTTATTGCCTAAGCAAACTTAACAGAAGAGAATACAAACATGACATGAGATACAAGGAAGAACTTATACATAGTTGTATGAGAGAAATGTCCTAATATGAAAAGGAGTCTTTAGTAGAGAGAGTGTTGAGTCCTTGATAGATGTGCTTTTATTTTTTATCAGATTTTTTCAAATCATCATGTTATAACATTTTTAAAAGTATTTTTTAATATATATATATTTACCAACCCTCCGCATGAGCAGGATGGGACACAAGGTCAATTTCTCCAGTGGAGTTCAACAGGTTTGAATTCAGAGTTTCCTTCTCTGCCCTACTATTTACCCATAGCTGGAGGGAGAGTAGGATTCATACCTTTCCCAAGGGTATTAGTGCTAAGTGCAATTACCACATCCAGGATTTGAATTCGGGGCAAAGAATCCTTTTTTCATGACTTGAACCATTACACCACGCGATATTTTTTTAATATAAAAACTTTTCAAATGATATGCCAATTCAATTGAAAAACATTCAAATCATCTTTCATTATAAAAGGAGTCTAATGGATTCTTTAAAAATAAATTCTGTAATAAAATCCTAGAAAAAAATTAAATCAAATTATGAGGTTTCTCTTGTGAAATGTTCTTTTTATATTTTTTTTATTAAGTCTATGAATTATTTTTACAAAGTTGTAGAGTATGGAACTATTCATTTCAGGAGGCTGTAAAATGCACGTCTTGTAGAAGAACAATAGTTGGTTGTATATCGTTTCCTCATACAATACATGACAGGAGATATAAGAAAGAGCTTATATAGAGTTGTATGAGTGAAATGTCTTAATATAAAAAAAGTAGGCAGGGAAGTGACACACAGAGACCGCAGCCCACAAAATGTCATCAGTAAAAAGGTAGCACAAAACCCTAGGCCTCAATTCATGAGGAAGTAATAATGAGAATATTTTATTGCCTGAGCAAACTTAATAGAATAGAATACAAACATGACATGAGATACAGGGAAGAGCTTATACATAGTTGTATGAGAGAAATGTCCTAATATGGAAAGGAGTCTTTAGTAGAGAAAAGTGTTGAGTCCTTTATTGCCTGAGCAAACTTAACAGAATAGAATACAAATATGACATGAGATACAAGGAAGAGCTTATACATAGTTGTATGAGAGAAATGTCCTAATATGGAAAGGAGTCTTTAGTAGAGAAAGTGTTGAGTCCTTTATTGCCTGAGCAAACTTAACAGAATAGAATACAAATATGACATGAGATACAAGGAAGAGCTTATACATAGTTGTATGAGAGAAATGTCCTAATATGGAAAGGAGTCTTTAGTAGAGAAAGTGTTGAGTCCTTGATAGATGTAGCTGGTAGAAAAAAAGGTGTAAAGATTTACATGTTAAGCATGTTCATGTGACATGAGGTTGCTGGGGTTGGTTGGTTGGTTGTCATTTTGATATTTACATATTTTTGGAGGATATGTGCTTAATTGAAATCATACCTAATTTTGAAAATTAATTAGTTAATAATTAATGAATTTAGGCAGGTATATATGTTCAAATGTAAGGCTAAACAAATCGAGAAAATGTCAATTCCTGAATGTAAATTTCGACCTATTAGGTCTCATCAGCAAGGTTATAGACCTAATAGGTCGAAATGTACATTCAGGGATTGACATTTTAATTTAATTTTCAAAATTAGGTATGACTTCAATTAAGCACATATCCTCCAAAAATTGTCGGCTAAAAGCCATATAAAATAAACACATTGTTTGTTTACTTACTCTCATATTTACATATGTACATATTTGTAGTAGCTCTTAAGTAAACATATCAAACATAGTAATAATTAAATCATAATACTGTGGTATATCCACAGGTCCTGCTAGTACAGAATAAATATAGGAACATTTCACTGCAAAATAATAACAAGAATAGTTTATTGCCGGAACAAACTTAATAGAATAGAATACAAACCTATGAGATACAGGGAAGAACTTATACAGAGTTGTATGAGAGAAATGTCCTAATATGAAAAGGAATCTTTAGTAAAGAAAGTGATTTTTTTTTTTGCATTAGAATTTCACTGTAAGATTTTTTAAAAGTTTGTTCATGTATATTTACAACCCAAAGGCACGTTTTTATACAAAAATATTTTTTGATTTTAATAAAAAAAAAATAGTTATTTATTGGTTACTTGGTCCCAACATCCTTTTATTTAAATAAACATAAAAAATATTTTGTAAATAAAAACTATTTTCATTTAAATAAACATATCTGCATTTCTCTTCTGATTAAATAAAAACTATTTTTCATTTAAAAATGTGTCTTTAATATAAAAAAAAGTGTCTTTCGTTTAAAGTTTTTAAAACTTTAAAAACATTCCTATTGAATTAACAACAACAACATGAAATAACTCATTTTTTTAAAATTAAAATTGAAAACTATTTTAGTATAAAAACATGCCATTGGTTTGTAAATGACAAATAAAATGACAAAAAATTGACTCTTCAAGAAAAAATATTTTTATATACATAGATATTTTATTTATTAAAAAAAACAAAAACAGTTTAGTAATTTTTTACTATCAGGGTTGGGGAGGAAGGAAGAAATGGATTCAGAGAGGAGTCAATGAATGAATGTATATATGTATGTGTGTATGTAGGTAGAACACTAGATAATGTATCAGCAATTTTATTTTCTGACTTTTTTCAGGGGAAATTTTTATCTAGTAGCATTAATCAAGTTTTAGGGGAATAAATAGACCAAGACATTACAAAGACGGTCAAAATGTTAAGATTTAAAAAAACGGTGGCTTGTTTATGCCAATACTTTTCTCATTCATTCTCCATTCATTCTATATATATATATATATATATATATATACATATATATATGTAATATATCAAGAAAAATGAAAAAAACACAGGTTTAAATGGGTTAAGTGGTGAGTTTATTAGCCGACGCTGCAGTGTTTCGATCTATTGAATAGATCATCTTCAGGGCATAAGATAAAAAATTATATACCACAGAATGATGAGAAAAAGTGAATGGTAATCCTTGTTATTCAGTCTGTTTAAAAAATTTTTGAAGTTTGAAAAAAGGAGACGGTTTTGAAATATGACATCAAATATTCTATTTTAAGGTGTGAGTATGTAGCGCTGTTAGTGTGTGTATATATATATATATACTGTAGTGTGAGATGGTCACTATTTCAGCTTTTGCTGGAATGATGTGCCAAAGGCAGTATTAATTGGTAGAGTGCTCAATATAAAATAGAGCTGTTATATAAAAATACCACACACTCACAGAACAATGTATTATGTGTGTGACCAGTCACTACGCGTACGCAACTTTTATACTGCCCATAAACACTCTCATACATTCAATTCACCTTCACATACATACACACATCATTTTATCCAATTTGGATTATTTCGACTATTGTCCTCATCTTTATAGTTATCTACACAATGTTTCAGTCAATGTGCCCTCCGGCTTTCTTCTGGCATTCCTTGTCAAAGTTGGGAACCTTCTCACACACAAGAACTTTCTCTTCGAACTCAGGGACCTTCGTTTTGAACTTGGGAGTCTTCATGTCGCAATCAGTAGCCTTCACGGAACTTCGGACTGAACCTAGCTGAAGAAGGCTGGAGAGTACATCTGCCAAACATTGTGCAGATAACAATAAATAATGAAATAGTAATCTCATAAAAGAGAAATAAGTAAATAATCTCATAATTGAGAAAAATGAATACGTAATTATGTGAAGAAAGAAAAAATGACAGGTTTTATGGGTTATGGTGGTAGTTATTGGCCGACACTGCAGTGTTTCGATCTATTAATAGATCATCTTCAGGGCATAAGATAAGAATTATTTATCACAGAATAATGAGAAAAGCGAGTGGTAATCCTTGTCGTTCAGTCTGTTTAAAAATGTTTTGAAGTTTGAAAAAAAGACGGTTTTGAAATATGACATCATTTAAAGAATATTTGTGTGTGTGTATTGAAAGGAAACATTGTGCATTTTTAAAAAAAAATTTTTTTTTTATGTATGTGTTTGTGTGTGTGTGTATAAATTTTTTGTTGCGATAAACGACAGCGGAAGTGGAACTGAAGATGATCTAATTGATAGATCGAAACACTGCAGCGTCGGCCAATAAACTCACCACCTAACCCATTTAAACCTGTGTTTTTTCATTTTTCTTGATATATTACATATATATATGTATATATATATATATATATTATATATAGAATGAATGGAAAATGAATGAGAAAAGTATTGGCATAAACAAGCCACCGTTTTTTTAAATCTTAACATTTTGAACCGTCTTTGTAATGTCTTGGTCTATTTATTCCCCTAAAACTTGATTAATGCTACTGATAAAAATTTCCCCTGAAAAAAGTCAGAAAATAAAATTGCTGATACATTATCTAGTGTTCTACCTACATACACACATACATATATACATTCATTCATTGACTCCTCTCTGAATCCATTTCTTCTTCTCCCCAACCCTGATAGTAAAAATAACTAAACTGTTTTGTTTTTTTTAATAAATAAAATATCTATGTAATAAAAATATTTTTCTTGAAGAGTCAATTTTTTGGTCATTTTATTTGTCATTTACAACCAATGGCATGTTTTTATACTAAAACAGTTTTCAAATTTAATTTTAAAAAAAAAGTTATTTCATGTTGTTGTTAATTCAATAGGAATGTTTTTAAAGTTTTAAAAACTTTAAACGAAAGACACTTTTTTTTATATTAAAGACAATTTTTAAATGAAAATAGTTTTTATTTTAATCAGAAGAGAATGCAGATATGTTTATTTAATGAAAATAGTTTTTATTTACAAAATATTTTTTATGTTTATTTAAATAAAAGGATGTTGGGACCAAAGTAACCAATAAATACTATTTTTTTTTTATTAAAATCAAAAATATTTTTGTATAAAAACGTGCCTTTGGGTTGTATATAGCAGAACTTTTAAAAAATCTTACAGTGAAATTCTAATGCAAAAAAAAAATCACTTTCTTTACTAAAGATTCCTTTTCATATTAGGACATTTCTCTCATACAACTCTGTATAAGTTCTTCCTGTATCTCATAGGTTTGGTATTCTATTCTATTAAGTTTGTTCCGGCAATAAACTATTCTTGTTATTATTTTGCAGTGAAATGTTCCTATATTTATTCTGTACTAGCAGGACCTGTGCGATATACCACAGTATTATGATTTAATTAATTACTATGTTTGATATGTTAACTTTAAGAGCTACTACAAATATGTACATATGTAAATATGAGAGAAGTAAACAAACAATGTGTTTATTTATATGGCTTTTTAGCCGACAATTTTTTGGAGGAATGCTTTAATTGAAAGTCATACCTAATTTTGAAAATTAAATTAAAATGTCAATCCTGAATGTACATTTCGACTATTAGGTCTATAAACCTTGCTGATGAGACCTAAATAGGTCGAAATTTACATTCAGGAATTGACATTTCTCCGATTTTGTTAGCCTTACATTTGAACTATATACCTGCCTAATTCATTAATTATTACTAATTAATTTTCAAAATTAGGTATGATTTCATTAAGGCACATATCTCCAAAAATATGTAAAATATCAAAATGACAACCAACCAACCAACCCAGCAACCTCATGTCAATGAACCATGCTTAACATGTAAATCTTTACACCTTTTTTTCTACCAGCTACATCTATCAAGGACTCAACACTTTCTCTACTAAAGACTCCTTTCCATATTAGGACATTTCTCTCATACAATAATGTATAAGCCTTCCTTGTATCTATGTCATATTGTATTCTATCTGGTTAAGTTTGCTCAGGCAATAGGACTCAACACTTTCTCTACTAAAGACTCCTTTCCATATTAGACATTTTCTCATACAACTATGTATAAGCTCTTCCTTGTATCTCATGTCATATTTTGTATTTATCTGTTAGTTTTGCCTCAGGCAATAAAGGACTCAACACCTTTCTCTACTAAAGACCCTTTCCATATTAGACATTTCTCTCAACAACTATGTATAAGCTCTTCCCTGTTTCTCATGTGATGATTCTATTCTATTAAGTTTGCTCGGCAATAAAAATATTCTCATTATTACTTCGCTTCATGAATTGAGGCCTAGGGTTTTGTGCTACCTTTTTTACTGATGACATTTTGTGGCTGCGGTCTCTTGTGGTTCACTTCCCTGCCTACTTTTTATATTAAGACATTTCACTCATACAACTCTATATAAGCTCTTTCTTATATCTCCTGTCATGTATTGTATGAGAAACGATATAACCCAACTATGTTCTTTACAAGACGTGCATTTTACAGCCTCCTGAAATGAATAGTTCCATACTCTAACAACTTTGTAAAAATAATTCATAGACTTTAATAAAAAAATATAAAAGAACATTTCACAAGAGAAACCTCATAATTTGATTTAATTTTTCTAGGATTTTATTACAGAATTTATTTTAAAGATCCATTAGACTCCTTTTATAATGAAAGATGATTTGAATGTTTTTCAATTGAATTGGCATATCATTTGAAAGTTTTTATATTAAAAAAATATCGGCGTGGTTGTAATGGGTTCAAGTCCAATGAAAAAAGGATTCTTTGCCCCGAATTCAAAATCCTGGAATGTGGTTTGCACTTAGCACTAATACCCTGGGAAAGGTATGAATCCTACTCTCCTCCAGCTATGGGTAAATAGTAGGGCAGAGAAGGAAACTCTGAATTCAAACCTGTTGAACTCCACTGGAGAATTGACCTTGTGTCCATCCTGCTCATGCGGAGGGGTTGGTAAATATATATATATTAAAAAATACTTTTAAAAAATGTTATAACATGATGATTTGAAAAATCTGATAAAAATAAAAGCACATCTATCAAGGACTCAACACTCTCTCTACTAAAGACTCCTTTTCATATTAGGACATTTCTCTCATACAACTATGTATAAGTTCTTCCTTGTATCTCATGTCATGTTTGTATTCTCTTCTGTTAAGTTTTGCTTAGGCAATAAAAAATTCTCATTATTACTTCATCAAATGATTGAGGCCTAGGTTTTGTGCTACTTTTTACTGATGATATTTTGTGGTCTGCGGTCTCTGTGTGTCACTTTCCTGCCTATTTTTTTTTTTATATTAGGACATTTCACTCATACAACTCTTTATAGAGCTCTTTCTTATACCTCTTTTTTTATCTGAGATTATAAAATCACCTGAAAGATTTTTTTTGTTTTTTTGTTTCCTTTGTAGCATGAAATATAGAAACAAATGCCAATGTATTCACTGCGAGAAGACAGTGTAGATAAGTTTGTTTTTTTGATGTTTTTTTTTTTATATATTAGGACATTTCACTCATACAACTCTTTTATAAGCTCTTTCTTATATCTTCTTTTTTATCTGAGATTATAAATCAACCTGAAAGATTTTTTTTTTTTTGTTTCCTTTGTAGCATGAAATATAGAAACAATGCCAATGTATCTCACTGCGAAGAGACAGTGTAGATAAGTTTGTTTTTGATGTTTGTTTTTTTATATAGGACATTTCACTCATACAACTCTTTATAAGCTCTTTCTTAATATCTTCTTTTTATCTGAGATTATAAAATCAACTGAAAGATTTTTTTTTTGTTTTTTTGTTTCCTTTGTAGGCATGAAATATAGAAACAAATGCCAATGTATCCTCACGCGAAGAGACAGTGTAGATAAGTTTGTTTTTTTGATTTTTTTTTTTATATTAGGACATTTCACTCATACAACTCTTTATAAGCTCTTTTCTAATATCTTCTTTTTTATCTGAGATTATAAAATCAACCTGAAAGATTTTTTTGTTTTTTTTTTTGTTTCCTTTGTAGCATGAAATATAGAAACAAATGCCAATGTATTTCACTGCGAAGAGACAGTGTAGATAAGTTTGTTTTTTGATGTTTTTTTTTTTCTTTTTTTGTTTTTTTTTTTTCATTTCTTTAAGTCTAACGTTGACTGAAAAGTCGAGCTTCAACCAAAGCACGGAATCGAATGTGCTCATCCTGCATCATCCTCAATTGGTCGAACCTCGGAAAATAGCAGAGTAAAAAAAAAAAAAAAAAAAAAAAAAAAAAAAAAAACTAAACAAAAACATTCACAATAGAAATAACTCTTTAAAGTATTCTTTAATTGGTAGTTGGCAAGGGGATCGGCTGAAGAGATTCCGACCATTTAGTTTTTTTTTTCCTCGGATCAACTGCAGAAACAAAATTTTATCTGCTACCTTAAAAAACAAACATCTTCAACACAAAAACAACATTATTTTATTTTGAAAAGCAAACTGATTATCACACAACAAAATATATATATTTTTTTAATATATTTGAGATATATTTTTTGTATCTGTATCCGTTGTTGGAAACATATACCAGTTTTGGGCATAGGTGTGAAGCATTAACGTACTATATTATGCTAATGTTTTACCATAATATGTTTAGTCAAGGAATAAATTCAGAAAACTGTTTTTTCTTTCTGACCTGAATCAATAGTAGTCTACTACAATTCAAGGTCATGAAGAAGGGATGTCACTATCCTGAAAATTTTACCACTACGTCTAAATAAAACTCGTAGTTTTTTTTTAGTTTCTTTTATTTAGACGTAGTGGTAAATTTTCAGGATAGTGATATCCCTTCTTCATGACTGTGACATAGTAGACTACTACGATTCACAGTCAGGGAGAAAAACAGTTTTCTGATATTTATTCCTTGACTAACATATTATGGTAACAACATAGCATAATTTATGTTAAGCTTCACACCTATGCCCAAACCTGGTATATGTATTTCCAACAACGGATACAGATACAAAAATATATCTCAAATGTATATACGCCTAGAAGCATATGGAGAACGCAAAATCTACAAACATATATTTTTTAAATACTGATCAGATCTTTTTCAGTAAAAACAGAACTTGTATAAATTTCACCTTGAATGGCATTTTGGATAAGTGACCAAAGATTTTAAAATATAAACTCTAAATGTTTGCAATAATTTTAAAAGTTTTGAAGTTCTGATTTTGGTTTTATTACAAGAAAATAGAAATAAAGTTAGTTGTTAAAAAAAAAATTCCACCATCGTATGTCATCCTGCCGAAGAAAAAAATACTAAAAATCAAGGAATTTTCAGTGCTGATATATTAATGAATAAAAGATATAATGCGTCAGTTATTTCATTTTAAAAAATTTTACATTTTTTTAGATCAGTTATCATTGAACCACGTATGTTTGTGAATCTGTGTTACGCCTCAAAGATATGTGGTTTAAAGTTAACTGACCTGAAAAAATGTAAAAGTTTCTAAATAAAAACTAGTGCAATATGTTTTATTCATTAATATATCAACACTGAAAATTCATTAAATTTGGTTAATTCCTTGATTTTTAGTATATTTTCTTTCGGCGGAGAGACATACGATATGGAATTTGTCAGTTAAGTAGGATTAACCCAAAAAAATTATATTTGCATATTTAAACAGACTTAGTGATTAAAAAGTAACTAAAATTAAAAGATAAAGTAAAATACAATTAAAACTAATAATAATAATGATTAACAATCTCTTTTTGATTTTTGTAAAAACAAGCAAAATTTAAGATGAAAAATTTAGTTAAAATATAATTAACTGACAATATCCATTTAAAGGAAACAAACACAACAAATTTTAATAAGATAAAAATACTAGTTAAATTAATAATAATGATGATTGAAAATCTTCATTTAAAAGAAACAAAAACAAACAATAAAGATGAAAATGTTAAAAATAATTATCAGTGCCAAATCTCCATTTAAAAGTGTATAAGTACAATAGAAGTGATCGCCCCTGTGTCTGGCTGAATAGGGTCATCTGCCCTTGACCAGAGACAGTATAAATAGAGACATGGAAGCAGCCATTTGCAATTCTACTCTTGACGTTTGAACCACGTCTTTTGTACTTTAAAAAAAAGAAAACAAAACACAACCAAATTTAATAAGATAAAAAATACTAGTTAAAATTAATAATAATAATGATTGAAAATATTCATTTAAAAGAAAACAAAACAAACAATTTAATAAGATTGAAAAATAGTTAAAAATTAATTATCAGTGCCAATCTCCATTTAAAAGTGGTATAGTACAATAGAGTGATCTGCCCAGTGTCTGGGCTGAATAGGGTTATCTGCCCTTGACCAGAGGACAGTATAAATAGAGACAATAAGCAGCCATTTGCAATTCTACTCTTGACGTTTGAACCACGTCTTTTGTACTTTATAAAAAAGAAAACAAAAACACAACCAAATTTAATAAGAATAAAATAGTTAAGAATAATAATGATAGTGATTGACAATCTCTGTGTTAAAAGAAAACAAAATACAACCAAATTTAATAAGATAAGAAAACTAGTTAAATTATGATAGATGTTAAACTGTTTTTTAAAATTTAATATTTGTTGTTATCCCAATTATTTTAGTTACAAAATATTTAACCTCAAATAATTAAAAATAACTAAATCAGTAACTGTTTAGTTTTTAATTTGTATCAGTTGTATGAATGACTTTTTGCAGAACTGGGTTAACAGTTAAGGGGTTGGGGATTAAGGTTGTTTTAAATTATGTTTGCTTAAAGAAAAAAAAGACAAAAAAAAACAACTACAAAAACCCCAAAATTTATATACATTTATGTTGAAAAATATTTTTTAAAACAAGTTAATTGGAAATTAAATACATTGGGCAATACTAACACAAAACAACTGAAGACTAATGTGTCTACACGTTTGGGTTCAATAAATTTATGTCAATGTTAATTAAAAATGTATTGATAATATATATTTTTTAAATCAAATAACATAATTAAAACAACCTTAAATCCCAAACCCCTAAAAACCATAACCAATTTGCAAAAGTTCATTCAAACAGCTGTAGTTAAACTGTCATGGAGGACGCACCAAAAAAGTTTTCCATTTTAATTTTTCCGAACCAATTTTTCAAGTTTAAGGCCAAGAATTTAGTATAGAAATTACAGAGATGCTGAATAGTTTACGCGCCATGCAGCCGGCTGTTGCTAAAAAGTTTGAAAAGGATGGCAGTATAAAATCATATCTATGCATCCAGTAAAAACATACCTAGGGACGGCAATTTTTACATAAAGAAATCCTGATACATTTATTTATTTTTTGTGGGAGATTTTAGTAAAATTGACAGCCTATAAAAATTAATATTCTATCGTTTGCTTGTGTAGTAGTAACTAAAAAAAATGTTTTCAATTAAAGGAATAGTGTATAAACATAATGCTAAAAAATAACTTCACTACAAGTTCACATTCTGTTAAAAGAACATATATTTGACTATTTTTTTTAAAGAAAAATTGGAGAAATTT
>CM042171.1:18734383-18772178 GCA_023376005.1 Doryteuthis pealeii | reverse complement strand
AAAGACAAACATCTTCAACCAAAAAGCAACATTATTTTATTTTGAAAGCAAACTGATTATCACACACAAAAAATATTATATATATATAAGTGGCTTAATTGGAGTCGTACCTAATTATTAGGTACGACTCCAATTAAGCACTTATTCTCCAAAAATTATCGGCAAAAAGCCTATTCTAAACAAACCTTGTTTACAACATATATATATATATTTTTTATATATTTTTAATATATTTTGTATCTGTATCCTTGTTGGAAAATACATATACCAGGTTTGGGCTAGGTGTGAAGCATTAACGTACTATATTTTCTTCCTGACCGTGAATCGTAGTAGTCTACTACAATTCACGGTCATGAAGAGGGATATCACTATCCTGAAAATTTACCACTACGTTAAATAAAACTCTGTAGTTTTTTTTTAGTTTCTTTTATTTAGACGTAGTAAATTTTTCAGGATAGTGAATCCTTCTTCATGACAGTGAATCGTAGTAGACTACTACAATTCACGGTCATGAAGAAGGGATGTCACTATCCTGAAAATTACCACTACGTCTAAATAAAACTCTGTAGTTTTTTTTTTAGTTTCTTTATTTAGACGTAGTGGTAAATTTTCAGGATGTGACATCCCTTCTTCATGACGTGAATCATAGTAGACTACTACGATTCACAGTCAGGAAGAAAAAAAGAGTTTTCTGATATTTATTCCTTGACTAACATATTATGGTAACAACATTAGCATAATATAGTACGTTAATGCTTCACACCTATGCCCAAAACCTGGTATATGTATTTCCAACAACGGATACAGATACAAAAATATATCTCCAAATGTATATACGCACTAGAAGCATATTGGAGACGCAAAATCTACAACAATATTTTTTTTTAAATACTGATCAGATCTTTTTTCAGTAAAAACAGAACTTGTATAAATTTTCACCTTGAATGGCATTTTGGATAAGATGACCAAAGATTTTTTAAATATAAACTCTAAAATGTTTTGCAATAATTTAAATAGTTTTGAAGTTCTGATTTTGGTTTTAATTACAGAAAATAGAATAAAGTTAGTTGTATAAAAAAAAATTCCACCATCGTATGTCATCCTGCGAAGAAAAAAATACTAAAAATGCAAGGAATTTTCAGTGCTGATATATTAATGAATAAAAGATATAATGCGTCAGTTATTTCATTTTAAAAATTTTACATTTTTTTAGATCAGTTTATCATTGAACCACGTATGTTTGTGAATCTGTGTTGCTCAAAGATATGTGGTTTAAAGTTAACTGACCTGAAAAAATGTAAAAAGTTTCTAAATAAAATAACTAGTGCATTATATGTTTTATTCATTAATATATCAACACTGAAAATTTCATTAAATTTGGTTAATTCCTTGATTTTTAGTATATTTTTCTTTCGGCGGGAGAGACATACGATAGTGGAATTTATGTCAGTTAAGTAGGATTTATAACCCAAAAAAATTATATTTGCATATTTAAACAGACTTAGTGATTAAAAAAGTAACTAAAATTAAAAAGATAAATTAAAATACAAATTAAAACTAATAATAATAATGATTAACAATCTCTATTTTGATTTTTGTAAAAAAGCAAATTTAAGATGAAAAATTCTAGTTAAAATAATACTGACAATATCCATTTAAAGGAAAAAACACAACCAAATTTAATAGATAAAAAAATACTAGTTAAATTAATAATAATGATGATTGAAAATCTTCATTTAAAAAAAAAAAAACAAACAAATAAGATAAAAATAGTTTAAAAAATATTATCAGTGCATCTCCATTTAAAAGTGTATAAGTACATAGAGTGATCTGCCCCTGTGTCTGGCTGAATAGGGTCATTGCCTTGACCAGAGGACAGTATAAATAGAGACATGGAGCAGCCATTTGCAATTCTACTCTTGACGTTTGAACACGTCTTTTGTACTTTATAAAAAAGAAAACAAAACACACCAAAATTTTAATAAGATAAAAATACTAATTAAATAATAATAATAATGATTGAAAATATTCATTTAAAAGAAACAAAACAAACAAATTTAATAAGATGAAAAACTAGTTAAAAATATTATCAGTGCAATCTCCATTTAAAAGTGTATAAGTACAATAGAGTGATCTGCCCCAGTGTCTGGGTGAATAGGGTTATCTGCCTTGACCAGAAGGACAGTATAAATAGGAGACATGGAAGCAGCCATTTGCAATTCTACTCTTGACGTTTGAACCACGTCTTTTGTACTTTATAAAAAAGAAACAAAACACAACCAAATTTAATAAGATAAAAAATAGTTAAGAATAATAATGATAATGATTGACAATCTTGTTTAAAGAAAACAAAATACAACCAAATTTAATAAGATAAGAAAACTAGTTAAAATTATGATAGATGTTAAACTGTTTTTTAATTTAATATTTGTTGTTATCCAAATTATTTTAGTTACAAAATATTAACCTCAAATAATTAAAAAATAACTAAATCAAGTAACTGTTAGTTTTTATTTGTATCAGTGTATGAATGAACTTTTTGCGAACTGGGTTACAGTTAAGGGGTTTGGGATTAAGGGTTGTTTTTAATTATGTATTGCTTAAAGAAAAAGAAAAAAACAACTACAAAACCCCAAATTACTATACATTTAATGTTGAAAAATATTTTTTTTAAAACAAGTTTAATTGAAATTATACATTGCAATCTAACACAAACACTGAGACTAATGTGTCTACCGTTGGATTCAATAATTAATTCAATGGTTAATTAAATGTATTGATATATATATATTTAAAGCAATACATAATTAAAAACAACCTAATCCCAAACCTAAACCATACCCAATTTGCAAAATGTTCATTCATACACTGTAGTTAAACTGTCATGGGGGACCACAAAAAAGTTTCCATTTTAATTTTCCGACCAATTTTTCAAGTTTAGCCAAGAATTTAGTATAGAATTACAGAGATGCTGATAGTTACGCGGCCTGCGGCCCTGTGGATAAAAGTCTGAAGGGTGCAGTAAATCATATCTATGCATCCCAGTAACATACCTGGGACGCAATTTTTACATAAGAAAATCCTGATACATTTATTTATTTTTTGTGGGAGATTTTAGTAAAATTGACAGCCATAAATTAAATTCTATCATTGCTTGTGTAGAAGTAATCTAAAAAAAAATTTTTCAATTAAAGGGAATACTGTATAAAACATATGGCTTAAAAATAACTTCACAAGTTCACATTCTGTTAAAAGAATATTTGATTATTTTTTTTAAAGAAAAATTGGAGAAAAATTTTTATAAGGTTAATTTTTAAGATAAAAAAATAAATATTTAAGAAATGAATTACTGGCGTCATAAGAGTCTTTTAGCAATTCAGTTGAAATCTATTTGCTTTGGTAGGCAGTTCACTTGAAAAAAACTCCCCATCCACGCACACCCTTTTTTTTTCTTTTTTTTTTAATTGTTCCATCATAATTCTCAAAAATTTTTGTTTCTTGATTGAATTGTGATTAAGTGTAAAAAGTAAAGTCGTCGGGGCGGCCTAAAGTCGGTATCAGCCAATTAGCGAGGAGTCTATCCCCTTTTCACTTGCGCTAGACCAAGGAGATTATTTTAGCATCTGAGGTGGAGCGCCACACCTACCATCAGCTCCTTACTTTACCGCACAGATCCCTGTGCTACTCATACGCTGAGTTGGCGAGGACCAGTATCAAACTAAGAACCTGTGGTTTCTAGCCAAATGCTCTGCCGACTGAGCTCACCCGGCCCCTCTGTAAATACTGTTTTATTTTAAATGTATGAATTTAATTTCTAAAAAAACTTTTGTACTGTCATTTTAAACTTAGTTGGGACCCATAAATTTCCCCGGGGACCCATTCAAATAATTAGGCCCATTCGGCCTAATAATTTTGAATTAAGACAATTGACAAGAGAAAAAATTTGTTCAGGGAAATAATAAGTCTACAAATTAAGTATTACAGAGTTATTTCCCATTACAAAGTCGAGTTTAAAAAAATAGTGGAATAAATCACTAATTATAGGCTACAGTCCCAAGCCGATTATCGTTCAATTGTGTCGGATGTAAAAAGTGGCGAATAAATTGTCCTTTATTATTAAAATGATATCACCCCAAATTCCAATTTTTTTTCGCGCATAAGTTTATTGCCGCAAGAATTAATAAAATAAGTTTTAAGTGATTAAAATACGTATAGAACGAAAATAGCTCCGAATTCAATTAGCCAATGAGATTACAGATTTTATCTGGAATGTAAACATCAGCTGGTGTTCTGTGTTTATGAAATAAAAAATGACCCTCAAAACACCCCCCAAAAATTCCTAATAATATGCTTTAGTAACTCAAGCAAACAATAATAATGCTTTAGTAACTAAAGTAAACAATTTTTTCTTCAGGAAAAATTTCAAAATATAATTTTCAATTAAAGAACTGGCTTTTTAGAAAAATTTTTTTAATTTTTTTAATGAACCTAAAAAGCGTATGACTTTAGCCCACCTACAGAAAATAATTTACCAAAAATCAGGGATTATCGGATTTTAATGAAACTTTCAGTGTTTATTTATCAATGAACGATCTTTATAATACATTATTTATTTTATTTCAAAACTTTCTCATTTTTTTCAGGTCACTTAATTTTTTGACCCCACCTTATGTTGGGGGCGTAAATTGTTTTGGTCATTTTCGATACTAATTACAGTATAAATAAAGAGATAAAAGACTGAACTTATGAATAGAAACAACAAAATTTACGCGATATGCGAAATACTATTTTTTTTTTATTTTTTCTAAAAAGCAAATTCGCTTATTACTCATTTTTATTTACGTGACTTGTTGTCACATGATGCGAATTACTATTTTTTGTTCTAAAAAGCAAATTCGCTTATTACTTATTTATTTACGTGACTTGTTGTCACATGATGCGAATACTATTATTTTTCTAAAAAGCAAATTCGCTTATTACTCATTTTATTTACGTGATTTGTTGTCACATGATGAGTCCACGTTTCTTAGAAAATTTTATGCTTTTGGGAAGGTAAATGCACATAAAACATATTTTGTCGCTAACACTGTTGCTTCTTCTTCGCTGGAGGTGGCCATTTTTACTTATTCGTATTCCGACACACGATTCTCATTCGCTTATTCCGTTTTCGGAGCTACTCATTTTGATTCGTATTTTTTTACAAAGTAGTCCTTTTAAATTTTACTTTTCGCATAATATCAAGATATGCACCGATTGCGAAAACTTTTTATTAGCCTTTTTTGATTTTAATTAATAATTACGCTAAAATTATTACCGCTAATTGTAGATCATCGTAACTCGAAAACTAAGCCTTTTTTGACGCCTGGAACTGGTAGCCTATTAGGGCTGAGCTATAATAGTAGTGACCACCCAAACGGATGTTTGAATTCAGAGTTTTGAATTCAGGTTTAAATTCAGTTTTACTTCTCCAAAGTTAAAGAGCCTAGTCTGCTCTATTATTTACCCATAGCTGGAGGGAGGTAGTTGGATTCATACCTTTCCTAAGGGTATTAACGCTATGTGAACTATAGCTTTGTCCAGGATTGAACTCTGGTCAACAGATCCATTTCCTACTACTCTAACCATTATACACATGCTCTAACTTATTCGTTATATGTCCACAATTTTTTAATTCACTTTTGTTACTTCTCTAGACTGGTTTCTTTACCAACAAAAGCTAGAGAACCAAGTCTGTTCTATTTGATCCCTTTATTGTTCTCTTTACTGTTAACCATGTGAGCAATGCTGTTTTTCTGACTTTGTAGGCATGCCCACGTGTGTTAGAAACATGAGATCAAAAAGGTGCTCAAGGTTGCTGTTGTTAGATGCTGTTAACCTTATGCCAGCCGCACTTCAATATAGTAACAATGGCCAAATTTCTATGTAAACTTTCAATGAATTAAACTTCAACAAAAACTCAAAATTCAAAAAAGATGAAAGAAATTTAATGTAAATTTTTTCTGTATTATGAAGAGTTTGAGTTGGAGTTTGAGTTTTTGTTTTACGGCACATCAACCTCTGTGGGTCATTCAATGCCAAAAGGTTATTTTGAATTTCAGTCTTTAAAGTAGTAGAAAAAAAATTTTCTGTTTAAAATATTAGACACTTGTGTGTTAAAAGAAATGTGATTTTAAGATTGTTTAAAAGATGTGGGGAAATAAATAAAAGAATTTTGAATCTTGATGACTGATTAACAAATTTCTCATATATATATATATGTATGTATATAAGATTATAGTATAGATAAAAGGATATGAAATATATATATATATATGTATATAAGATTTTTTCAGTTTAGATAAGAGAAAAGTAAATATTTTGTAACAAAGTAGGTCCACAAAATTTTGTTTTAAGAATTTACTTTATTGGGATGACATGCAAGTCGGACTATTTAAAATCCTTTTCAAGCTATGATCTGTGGTTTTGGTTTATACATGTATAGACAAAAAATACTTATATATGAACCCAAACACAAAATGCCTATATTATATATATATTGAACTATACATACAGATCATTCACACAGAGCATATGATGAATTTTTAAACAACATCCAAAACCCTTATATATAATATATATATAATAATAAGAAGCTATGCAAAATGGTTTGTTTTAAAATTCATCATATGCTCTGTGTGATATGATCTGTGTATATGTTCATATATATATATATATAGGCATTTTTGTGTTTGGGTTCATATATAAGTATTTTTTTGTCTATACATGTATAAACCAAAACACAGATCATAGCTTGAAAAGGATTTTAAATAGTCCGACTTGCATGTCATGCCCAATAAAGTAAATTCTTAAAACAAAATTTTGTGGACCTACTTTGTTACAAAATATTTACTTTTCTCTTATCTAAACTGAAAAAATCTTATATACATATATATATATATATTTCATATCCTTTTATCTATACTATAATCTTATATACATACATATATATATATATGAGAATTTTGTTGAATTCAGTCATCAAGATTCAAGAATTCTTTTATTTATTTCCCCACATCTTTTAAACAATTCTTAAAATCACATTTCTTTTTAACACACAAGTGTCTAATATTAAACAGGAAATTATTTTTTTTCTACTACTTTAAAGACTGAAATTCAAAATAACCTTTTTGGCATTGAATGACCCACAGAGGTTGATGTGCCGTAAAACAAAACTCAAACTCAAACTCAAACTCTTCATAATACAGAAAAAATTTACATTAAATTTCTTTCATCTTTTTTGAATTTTGAGTTTTGTTGAAGTTTAATTCATTGAAAGTTTACATAGAAATTTGGGCCATTGTTACTATATTGGAAGTGCGGCTGGCATAAGGGTTAACAGCATCTTAACAACAGCAACCTTGAGCACCTTTTTGATCTCCATGTTTCTAACACACGTGGGCATGCCTACAAAGTCAGAAAACAGCATTGCTCACATGGTTAACAGTAAAGAGAACAATAAAGGGATCAAATAGAACAGACTTGGTTCTCTAGCTTTGTTGGTAAAGAAACCAGTCTAGGAGAAGTAACAAAAGTTGAATTAAAAATTGTGGACATATAACGAATAAGTTAGAGGCATGTGGTATAATGGTTAGAGTAGTAGGAAATGGATCTGTTGACCAGAGTTCAAATCCTGGACAAAGCTATAGTTCACATAGCGTTAATACCCTTAGGAAAGGTATGAATCCAACTACTCTCCCTCCAGCTATGGGTAAATAATAGAGCAGACTAGGCTCTTTAACTTTGGAGAAGTAAAACTGAATTTAAACCTGAATTCAAAACTCTGAATTCAAACATCCGTTTGGGGTGGTCACTACTATTATAGGCTCAGCCCTAATAGGCTACAGTTCCAGGCGTCAAAAAGGGCTTAGTTTTCGAGTTACGATGATCTACAATTAGCGGTAATAATTTTAGCGTAATTATTAATTAAAAATCAAAAAAGGCTAATAAAAAGTTTTCGCAATCGGTGGCATATCTTGATATTATGCGAAAAGTAAAATTTAAACGGACTACTTTGTAAAAAAATACGAATCAAAATGGAGTAGCTCCGAAAACGGAATAAGCGAATGAGAATCGTGTGTTCGGAATACGAATAAGTAAAAATGGCCACCTCCAGCGAAGAAGAAGCAACAGTTGTTAGCGACAAAATATGTTTTATGTGCATTTTACCTTCCAAAAAGCATAAAATTTTCTAAGAAAACGTGGACTCATCATGTGACAACAAATCACGTAAATAAAATGAGTAATAAGCGAATTTGCTTTTTAGAAAAAATAATAGTATTTCGCATCATGTGACAACAAGTCACGTAAATAAAATAAGTAATAAGCGAATTTGCTTTTTAGAACAAAAAATAGTATTTCGCATCATGTGACAACAAGTCACGTAAATAAAATGAGTAATAAGCGAATTTGCTTTTTAGAAAAAATAAAAAAAATAATAGTATTTCGCATATCGCGTAAATTTTTGTTGTTTCTATTCATAAGTTCAGTCTTTTATCTCTTTATTTATACTGTAATTAGTATCGAAAATGACCAAAACAATTTACGCCCCCAACATAAGGTGGGGTCAAAATTAAGTGACCTGAAAAAAATGAGAAAGTTTTGAAATAAAATAAATAATGTATTATAAAGATCGTTCATTGATAAATAAACACTGAAAGTTTCATTAAAATCCGATAATTCCCTGATTTTTGGTAAATTATTTTCTGTAGGTGGGCTAAAGTCATACGCTTTTTAGGTTCATTAAAAAATTAAAAAAATTTTTCTAAAAAGCCAGTTCTTTAATTGAAAATTATATTTTGAAATTTTTCCTGAAGAAAAAAAATTGTTTACTTTAGTTACTAAAGCATTATTATTGTTTGCTTGAGTTACTAAAGCATATTATTAGGAATTTTTGGGGGGGTTTTGAGGGTCATTTTTTTATTTCATAAACACAGAACACCAGCTGATGTTTACATTCCAGATAAAATCTGTAATCTCATTGGCTAATTGAATTCGGAGCTATTTTCGTTCTATACGTATTTTAATCACTTAAAACTTATTTTATTAATTCTTGCGGCAATAAACTTATGCGCGAAAAAAAATTGGAATTTTGGGGTGATATCATTTTAATAATAAAGGACAATTTATTCGGCCACTTTTTACATCCGACACAATTGAACGATAATCGGCTTGGGACTGTAGCCTATAATTAGTGATTTATTCCACTATTTTTTTAAACTCGACTTTGTAATGGGAAATAACTCTGTAATACTTAATTTGTAGACTTATTATTTCCCTTGAACAAATTTTTCTCTTGTCAATTGTCTTAATTCAAAATTATTAGGCCGAATGGGCCTAATTATTTGAATGGGTCCCCGGGGAAATTTTATGGGTCCCAACTAAAGTTTAAATTGACAGTACAAAAGTTTTTTTTAGAAATTAAATTCATACATTTAAAATAAAAACAGTATTTACAGAGGGGCCGGGTGAGCTCAGTCGGCAGAGCATTTGGCTAGAAACCACAAGGTTCTTAGTTTGATACTGGTCCTCGCCAACTCAGCGTATGAGTAGCACAGGGATCTGTGCGGTAAAGTAAGGAGCTGATGGTAGGTGTGGCGCTCCACCTCAGATGCTAAAATAATCTCCTTGGTCTAGCGCAAGTGAAAAGGGGATAGACTCCCTCGCTAATTGGCTGATACCGACTTTAGGCCGCCCCGACGACTTTACTTTTTACACTTAATCACAATTCAATCAAGAAACAAAAATTTTTGAGAATTATGATGGAACAATTAAAAAAAAAAAGAAAAAAAAAGGGTGTGCGTGGATGGGGGAGTTTTTTCAGTGAATCTGCCTACCAAAGGCAAATAGATTTCAACTGAATTGCTAAAAGACTCTTATGACGCCAGTAATTCATTTCTTAAATATTTATTTTTTTATCTTAAAATTAACCTTAGTAAAAATTTTCTCCAATTTTTCTTTAAAAAAATAATCAATATATTCTTTTAACAGAATGTGAACTTGTGAAGTTATTTTTAAGCATATGTTTTATACAGTATTCCCTTTAATTGAAAATTTTTTTTTTTAGATTACTTCTACACAAGCAATGATAGAATTTAATTTATGGCTGTCAATTTTACTAAAATCTCCCACAAAAAATAAATAAATGTATCAGGATTTTCTTATGTAAAAATTGCGTCCCTAGGTATGTTACTGGGATGCATAGATATGATTTTACTGCACCCTTTCAGACTTTTATGCCACAGGGCCGCAGGCCGCGTAACTATCAGCATCTCTGTAATTCTATACTAAATTCTTGGCTAAACTTGAAAAATTGGTCGGAAAATTAAAATGGAAACTTTTTTGGTGGTCCCCCATGACAGTTTAACTACAGTGTATGAATGAACATTTTGCAAATTGGGTTATGGTTTAGGGGTTTGGGGATTAAGGTTGTTTTTAATTATGTATTGCTTAAAATATATATATATCAATACATTTAATTAACCATTGAAATTAATTATTGAATCCAACGGTAGACACATTAGTCTCAGTTGTTTGTGTTAGTATTGCAATGTATAATTTCAATTAAACTTGTTTTAAAAAAATATTTTTCAACATTAAATGTATAGTAATTTGGGGTTTTGTAGTTGTTTTTTTTTTCTTTTTCTTTTAAGCAATACATAATTAAAAACAACCTTAATCCCCAAACCCCTTAACTGTAACCCAGTTCGCAAAAAGTTCATTCATACACTGATACAAATAAAAACTAACAGTTACTTGATTTAGTTATTTTTAATTATTTGAGGTTAATATTTTGTAACTAAAATAATTTGGGATAACAACAAATATTAAATTAAAAAACAGTTTAACATCTATCATAATTTTAACTAGTTTTCTTATCTTATTAAATTTGGTTGTATTTTGTTTTCTTTTAAACAGAGATTGTCAATCATTATCATTATTATTCTTAACTATTTTTTATCTTATTAAATTTGGTTGTGTTTTGTTTTCTTTTTTATAAAGTACAAAAGACGTGGTTCAAACGTCAAGAGTAGAATTGCAAATGGCTGCTTCCATGTCTCTATTTATACTGTCCTCTGGTCAAGGGCAGATAACCCTATTCAGCCCAGACACTGGGGCAGATCACTCTATTGTACTTATACACTTTTAAATGGAGATTGGCACTGATAATTATTTTTAACTATTTTTCATCTTATTAAATTTGTTTGTTTTTGTTTTCTTTTAAATGAATATTTTCAATCATTATTATTATTAATTTTAATTAGTATTTTTTATCTTATTAAATTTGGTTGTGTTTTGTTTTTTTTTATAAAGTACAAAAGACGTGGTTCAAACGTCAAGAGTAGAATTGCAAATGGCTGCTTCCATGTCTCTATTTATACTGTCCTCTGGTCAAGGGCAGATGACCCTATTCAGCCCAGACACAGGGGCAGATCACTCTATTGTACTTATACACTTTTAAATGGAGATTGGCACTGATAATTATTTTTAACTATTTTTATCTTATTTGTTTGTTTTTGTTTTCTTTTAAATGAAGATTTTCAATCATCATTATTATTAATTTTAACTAGTATTTTTTATCTTATTAAATTTGGTTGTGTTTTGTTTCCTTTAAATGGATATTGTCAGTTATTATTTTAACTAGAATTTTTCATCTTAAATTTGCTTGTTTTTTAAAAATCAAAATAGAGATTGTTAATCATTATTATTATTAGTTTTAATTTGTATTTTACTTTATCTTTTTAATTTTAGTTACTTTTTAATCACTAAGTCTGTTTAAATATGCAAATATAATTTTTTTGGGTTAAATCCTACTTAACTGACATAAATTCCACTATCGTATGTCTCTCCGCCGAAAGAAAAATATACTAAAAATCAAGGAATTAACCAAATTTAATGAAATTTTCAGTGTTGATATATTAATGAATAAAACATATAATGCACTAGTTATTTTATTTAGAAACTTTTACATTTTTTCAGGTCAGTTAACTTTAAACCACATATCTTTGAGGCGTAACACAGATTCACAAACATACGTGGTTCAATGATAACTGATCTAAAAAAATGTAAAATTTTTAAAATGAAATAACTGACGCATTATATCTTTTATTCATTAATATATCAGCACTGAAAATTCCTTGATTTTTAGTATTTTTTTTTCTTTCGGCAGGATGACATACGATGGTGGAATTTTTTTTTTATACAACTAACTTTATTCTATTTTCTTGTAATTAAAACCAAAATCAGAACTTCAAAACTATTTAAATTATTGCAAAACATTTTAGAGTTTATATTTTAAAAATCTTTGGTCATCTTATCCAAAATGCCATTCAAGGTGAAATTTATACAAGTTCTGTTTTTACTGAAAAAGATCTGATCAGTATTTAAAAAAAAATATATGTTGTAGATTTTGCGTCTCCATATGCTTCTAGTGCGTATATACATTTGAGATATATTTTTGTATCTGTATCCGTTGTTGGAAATACATATACCAGGTTTGGGCATAGGTGTGAAGCATTAACGTACTATATTATGCTAATGTTGTTACCATAATATGTTAGTCAAGGAATAAATATCAGAAAACTCTTTTTTTCTTCCTGACTGTGAATCGTAGTAGTCTACTATGATTCACGGTCATGAAGAAGGGATGTCACTATCCTGAAAATTTACCACTACGTCTAAATAAAAGAAACTAAAAAAAAAACTACAGAGTTTTATTTAGACGTAGTGGTAAATTTTCAGGATAGTGACATCCCTTCTTCATGACCGTGAATTGTAGTAGTCTACTACGATTCACTGTCATGAAGAAGGGATGTCACTATCCTGAAAATTTACTACGTCTAAATAAAAGAAACTAAAAAAAAACTACAGAGTTTTATTTAGACGTAGTGGTAAATTTTCAGGATAGTGATATCCCTTCTTCATGACCGTGAATTGTAGTAGACTACTACGATTCACGGTCAGGAAGAAAATATAGTACGTTAATGCTTCACACCTATGCCCAAACCTGGTATATGTATTTCCAACAACGGATACAGATACAAAAATATATTAAAAATATATAAAAAATATATATATATATGTTGTAAACAAGGTTTGTTTAGAATGGCTTTTTGCCGATAATTTTTGGGAGAATAAGTGCTTAATTGGAGTCGTACCTAATAATTAGGTACGACTCCAATTAAGCACTTATATATATATATATTTTTGTGTGTGATAATCAGTTTGCGTTTCAAAATAAAATAATGTTGCTTTTTTGTGTTGAAGATGTTTGTTTTTAAGGTAGCCAGATAAAATTTTGTTTCTGCATGTTGATCCGAGGAAAAAAAAAACCCAAAATGGTCGGAATCTCTTCAGCCGATCCCCTTGCCAACTACCAATTAAAGAATACTTTAAAGAGTTATTTCTATTGTGAATGTTTTTGTTTAGTTTTTTTTTTTTTTTTTTTTTTTTTTTTTTTTACTCTGCTATTTTCCAGAGGTTGGACCAATTGAGGATGATGCAGGATGAGCACATTCGATTCCGTGCTTTGGTTGAAGCTCGACTTTTCAGTCAACGTTAGACTTAAAGAAATGAAAAAAAAAAAAAGAAAAAAAAAACATCAAAAAACAAACTTATCTACACTGTCTCTTCGCAGTGAGATACATTGGCATTTGTTTCTATATTTCATGCTACAAAGGAAACAAAAAAAAAAAAATCTTTCAGATTGATTTTATAATCTCAGATAAAAAAGAAGATATAAGAAAGAGCTTATAAAGAGTTGTATGAGTGAAATGTCCTAATATAAAAAAAAAAACATCAAAAAACAAACTTATCTACACTGTATCTTTGCAGTAAGATACATTGGCATTTGTTTCTATATTTCATGCTACAAAGGAAACAAACAAAAAAAAAAAATCTTTCAGGTTGATTTTATAATCTCAGATAAAAAAGAAGATATAAGAAAGAGCTTATAAAGAGTTGTATGAGTGAAATGTCCTAATATAAAAAAAAAAACATCAAAAAACAAACTTATCTACACTGTCTCTTCGCAGTGAGATACATTGGCATTTGTTTCTATATTTCATGCTACAAAGGAAAAAAAAAAAAAAAAAAAAATCTTTCAGGTTGATTTTATAATCTCAGATAAAAAAGAAGAAGATATAAGAAAGAGCTTATAAAGAGTTGTATGAGTGAAATGTCCTAATATAAAAAAAAAACATCAAAAAACAAACTTATCTACACTGTCTCTTCGCAGTGAGATACATTGGCATTTGTTTCTATATTTCATGCTACAAAGGAAACAAAAAAAAAAAATCTTTCAGGTTGATTTTATAATCTCAGATAAAAAAGAAGATATAAGAAAGAGCTTATAAAGAGTTGTATGAGTGAAATGTCCTAATATAAAAAAAAAATAGGCAGGAAAGTGACACACAGAGACCGCAGTCCACAAAATATCATCAGTAAAAAGGTAGCACAAAACCCTAGGCCTCAATTCATGATGAAGTAATAATGAGAATATTTTATTGCCTAAGCAAACTTAACAGAAGAGAATACAAACATGACATGAGATACAAGGAAGAGCTTATACATAGTTGTATGAGAGAAATGTCCTAATATGAAAAGGAGTCTTTAGTAGAGAGAGTGTTGAGTCCTTGATAGATGTGCTTTTATTTTTTATCAGATTTTTTCAAATCATCATGTTATAACATTTTTAAAAGTATTTTTTAATATATATATATTTACCAACCCCTCCGCATGAGCAGGATGGGACACAAGGTCAATTACTTCAGTGGAGTTCAACAGGTTTGAATTCAGAGTTTTCCTTCTCTGCCCTACTATTTACCCATAGCTGGAGGGAGAGTAGGATTCATACCTTTCCCAAGGGTATTAGTGCTAAGTGCAATTACCACATCCAGGATTTGAATTCGGGGCAAAGAATCCTTTTTTCATGACTTGAACCATTACACCACGCGATATTTTTTTAATATAAAAGCTTTTCAAATGATATGCCAATTCAATTGAAAAACATTCAAATCATCTTTCATTATAAAAGGAGTCTAATGGATTCTTTAAAAATAAATTCTGTAATAAAATCCTAGAAAAAAATTAAATCAAATTATGAGGTTTCTCTTGTGAAATGTTCTTTTTATATTTTTTTTATTAAGTCTATGAATTATTTTTACAAAGTTGTAGAGTATGGAACTATTCATTTCAGGAGGCTGTAAAATGCACGTCTTGTAGAAGAACAATAGTTGGTTGTATATCGTTTCCTCATACAACACATGACAGGAGATATAAGAAAGAGCTTATATAGAGTTGTATGAGTGAAATGTCTTAATATAAAAAAAGTAGGCAGGGAAGTGACACACAGAGACCGCAGCCCACAAAATGTCATCGGTAAAAAGGTAGCGCAAAACCCTAGGCCTCAATTCATGATGAAGTTATAATGAGAATATTTTATTGCCTGAGCAAACTTAACAGAATAGAATACAAACATGACATGAGATATAGGGAAGAATTTATACATAGTTGTATGAGAGAAATGTCCTAATATGAAAAAGAGTCTTTAGTAGAGAAAGTGTTGAGTCCTTTATTGCCAAGCAAACTTAACAGAATAGAATACAAACATGACATGAGATACAAGGAAGAACTTCTACATAGTTGTATGAGAGAAATGTCCTAATATGAAAAGGAATCTTTAGTAAAGAAAGTGTTGAATCCTTGATATTTAGCTGGTAGAAAATTAAAGTGTAAAGACTTACATGTTAAGCATGTTACAATGTTCATGTGACATGAGGTTGTTGGGGTTGCAAAGCCCCCCTATCCATGGACAGGAACATGTGGGGTGGCAAGAGGTTTGATGTTTTAGGTTAAGAGGTAGCTGGTTATTCTTGGTGCGTATTCCTAGGGTTTGCCTTTAACCCCATCATATTTGGTGCTCGTGCTGAAAAGGAATTCAAGCAAAGAAAAGGAAGAGTCAAAGACAAAAGACAGTTTTAAGATTTAGGCTTTATTCTCGAATCATAACCACTATGTGGTAAGGAAATTTCTTCCTGACCAGTAGTCGTGTCTCGACTCAGTTAAGGCCTAAGTTCAAATTGCTGAGAGATTATCTTGGGGATAGGAAGTGGGTCCTTTTTCCTGCACATGCTCAGAGGGTTCTTCTGGTGTGAAGGCTCATGGGAGTTTTGTTATTTCTTATTTTAATCCCCACAAACCTTTGGATTATTTGGACTATTGTCCCTATCTTTATTGTTATCTGTACAACATTTCGACCAATGTGCCCTCTGGTCTTCTTCAGGTATTTCTTCCCAAACTTGAGAACCTTCTCTTTGAACTCAGAAAACTTGTCGTAATCGGGAGCTTTCATAGAACTTTCAACCCAACCCGTTATTCAATCCATGAGGGTATACTGGTGCGTATTCCTAGGGTTTGCCTTTAACCCCATTATATTTGGTGTCGCGCTGAAAAGGAATTCAAGGAAAGAAAAGGAAGAGACAAAGACAAAAGGTAATCTTAGGATTTGGGCTTTATTCACGTGTCATAGCCACCACTTGGTAAGGAAATATCTTCTTGGCCAGTAGTCGTGTCTCGACTCAGTTAAGGCCTAAGTTTGAATTGCCAAGAGATTATCTGGGGGGGGGGGTCGGAAGTGGGCCCTTTTTCCTGCACATGCTCAGAGGGTTCTTCTGGTGTGGAGGCTCATGGGAATTTGTTTTTTTAATTTCTTTTTAAATTTAAATTTTATTTTAATCCCTACAAACACAACATGTGTATTGCTATTTCTTGTTAAGGCAGAAGGTAAAAGAAAGTTTTGACTTTGCTGCCTCTTCTTTTATAATCTGCTGGCCATGCCACCTAGTGGCTATTGGCAGACATGGTAATTACCTTTCATGTTCCCTATGTGTCAAATAGAAGAATTGTGACAAGTAAGGGAGGTAATCCCTATAGTCTATTCAGTCAGTTGGCAATGGCTGAATAGGTTTTTTTTCTTTTTGGCACCAAAAGTTTAACTTTCACCACCAAAAAGAAGTGTTATATAGTCCTTATAAAACATTAGGACCAAGTAACCAATAAGCACCCCAGCTAGGAGTTGTTTTGAAAGAAACACCTTTTGCTTTTCACCTTAGTCTCCTGGTTGTTTGTTTACAAACAAAATACGATTGTTTCTTGCATTAGAATTTCACTATAAGATTTGTTTAAAGTTTGTTCATATATATTTACCACCCAAAGGCATGTTTTTATACTAAAATAGTTTTTGATTTTAATAAAAAAAAATAGTTATTTATTGGTTACTTGGTCCCAACATCCTTTTATTTAAATAAACATAAAAACTATTTTTTAAATAGTAGTAGCTCTTAAGTAAACATATCAAACATAGTAATAATTAAATCATAATACTGTGGTATATCCACAGGTCCTGCTAGTACAGAATAAATATAGGAACAATTCACTGCAAAATAATAACAAGAATAGTTTATTGCCGGAACAAACTTAATAGAATAGAATACAAACCTATGAGATGCAGGGAAGAACTTATACAGAGTTGTATGAGAGAAATGTCCTAATATGAAAAGGAATCTTTAGTAAAGAAAGTGATTTTTTTTTTGCATTAGAATTTCACTGTAATATTTTTTTAAAGTTTGTTCATGTATATTTACAACCCAAAGGCACGTTTTTATACAAAAATAATTTTTGATTTTAATAAAAAAAAAAAATAGTTATTTATTGGTTACTTGGTCCCAACATCCTTTTATTTAAATAAACATAAAAAATGTTTTGTAAATAAAAACTATTTTCATTTAAATAAACATATCTGCATTTCTCTTCTGATTAAATAAAAACTATTTTCATTTAAAAATGTGTCTTTAATATAAAAAAAAAGTGTCTTTCGTTTAAAGTTTTTAAAACTTTAAAAACATTCCTATTGAATTAACAACAACAACATGAAATAACTCATTTTTTTAAAATTAAAATTGAAAACTATTTTAGTATAAAAACGTGCCATTGGGTTATAAATGACAAATAAAATGACAAAAAATTGACTCTTCAAGAAAAAATATTTTTATATACATAGATATTCTATTTATTAAAAAAAAACAGTTTAGTAATTTTTTACTATCAGGGGTGGGGAGGAAGGAAGAAAGGGATTCAGAGAGAAGTCAATGTATGTATGTATATATGTATGTATGTATGTATGTAGGCAGAACACTAGATAATGTATCAGCAATTTTATTTTCTGACTTTTTTCAGGGGAAATTTTTATCTAGTAGCATTAATCAAGTTTTAGGGGAATAAATAGACATTACAAAGACGGTCAAAATGTTAAGATTTAAAAAAACGGTAGCTTGTTTATGCCAATACTTTTCTCATTCATTCTCCATTCATTCTATATATATATATATATGTGTGTGTGAAAATGGAAAAGGAATTGAATCCAACAATATGAGGAAAAATGAGTAAAGAAAGGAAATGTAGATGGATAAAATGAATTTAATCGATATCACATTAATCGATATCACTTACACATGTGTTTCGGTCAGTTTATGTGTGTGAAAATATTTCGCACACATAGAAGAATTGACCTTCATCAGAGTGAACATTTATTTTGAATGAAAAAATTTGTTGGGAAAAAACAACAAAATAAATAATATATATATATATATATATACATATATATATATATGTATATATATGTGTGTATATATATATATTTGGATTATTTCGACTATTGTCCTCATCTTTATAGTTATCTACACAATGTTTCAGTCAATGTGCCCTCCAGCTTTCTTCTGGCATTTCTTGTCAAAATTGGGAACCTTCTCACACACAAGAACTTTCTCTTCAAACTCAGGGACCTTCTTTTTGAACTTGGGAGTCTTCATGTCACAATCAGTAGCCTTCACGGAACTTCGGACTGAACCTAGCTGAAGAAGGCTGGAGAGTACATCTGCCAAAACATTGTGCAGATAACAATAAAGATGAGGACAATGGTCCGAATAATGCAAATCCAAATAATCAAGCCTCATCTCATAAATTCAGAGAAACTATATGTATATATATATATATATATATATATATATAAGTTAAAAGAAAGGAAATGAATCCGACGGTATGAGTATATATAAAAAGATATGAAAAATAATGATCATAAAACAGAAACAAAAGACAAAAATATGATAGTATTTTATTGTTCATTAAATCAACAAAAAAAAAATCCCAAACTGAATTACTCAAATATTAAAGATTACTTTCTATGTTACACACCCCTTTACTTGAGTGTATATCATCGGTGAGAGAGACAGACAGACAGACAAATAGATAGGGGATGAAATGAGGGCTCTTACTTGTTAACCATTGCTTCTACTGTTTCTACCGCCCCGTTGGTTGGGGCTTTAGAATGCACTGACTGCACCTCTGCAGAGGGGTAAGACTCCCCCAATAGGGCCACCTGTTGGCCGTGGGTGGCGATCCATGATGCGTAAGGATAGAACCCAGGTGGATGAGCAGTTCATGACTTGCAATACTCCACTTTGGGCCTATCTTGATCCAGACGGGAGATCGGAGAGGGCCCCCACCGATCAATCGGCTGGTCACGTCAAGCCCTAGTACCTATATGATTTCCCCAACCCTATTGCCCATATGACAAGCCCCAATCCCTTTTTATCATATGGATGCTAGAAGGCGGTGGCTGAGGGTCTACATGTCCTGGGAATGACGTTAAACTCTATCTGATGGTGAGGTTCCAGTTTTGGAGTTTTGGGGAATGTGGAGCACCCCATTCATCACCATTGCTCCCTGGTCCACTCTGTTATCTGTTAGGGTCCCATTTATGGGTTAAATAGAAAAATATGAGTTTATAAACAAAATTTAATTATATATTAAGAATTACTTTATTTCAAAACTTTATCGGCATTAAATGACCCACTGAGGTTGATGTGCCGTAAAACAAAACAAACCAAAAAACAAACCAATACTGTTTCTATTTCAGCCAGCCATCATGTTCTCTTGTTGGGCTGTTTTCTCTTCAGGGCTTTCTCTTAAGGGTTGGTTTTACTTTTTGTTGGTTCTTCAGGCTGGTTCTTTTTTGTTTTAATTAACTTAACAAACAAGACTTGTTGTTTTCTTCTAAAGCTTTATTTCAACAACCCAGCCCATGATTCTACCGTAGGGAGACCAACACTCAGAGCGAGTGACCTATATGTCTGTTCACTCTGGATTCTCTGGTTGTATCTAATCTAAAACTATCTCACGCCTAATTGTGCACTTTCTTCTGGAATGTCAAAGAATTTATTTCAACAACCCAGCCCATGATTCTGCCGCAAGGAGACCAACACTCAGAGCGAGTGACCTATATGTCTGTTCACTCTGGATTCTCTGGTTGTATCTAATCTAAAACTATCTCACGCCTAATTGCGCGCTTTCTTGTGGAATGTCACAGGTTGTCAAACATCGGCCATGGTAACTTTCCACTGAAATTCTGTTCTTCTGACTCTAATGAACTTTATTCAAATATTCTTACTACCGGTATGTACATAAATCATAAGCTTCTTATGAATTATGTAACATCTATTCAAGAATACTGAGTAATGATGGAACATATGTCCGTATAAAAAAAACCCAGATGTTTTCAATATTTTTGTTTAGACCATCAGTTTAAAACACAAACCTGGAATTAAAGGGGTGGGTCCCTGTCACAGAGGGGTTAATGAGTTGGACTGCGATATCATTGTAAGTGAGTTCAAACTCCAGTTGCACTACTGCATTCACTTTGAGACTAATATTCTAGAGATAAGTACGGATCTCCTCTACCCACTGCTATGGGTTAAATAGTATCACTACTGTTCTTCTACAAGGATGACTTTGGCATTAAAAAACATATGAAGATTGATATGCCATAAAAAAAGCCCCTCCTCTCTCTTACCCTCCAAGATATTCAAATTATTCTATGAAGCATGTACCCCACATTAGAAATGATTAACTCTTAACATCCTGTTGAGAATTTTATAAATCCAGAGCCCCATTTCTATAAGGATTTATGTTGTGAGGTGTGGTTTCGTATTCTCTGTTTGTTTATTTTGCACAGAGACTTTCAAAATGGCTACCGGCTTGTTTCAAAGTGAAAGTCAGTTGGCTAAATTCCTAGCATAAAATTATCTGAAATGAACTTAATTGTTATTAAGAACACATTTTATGATATTTTTGTGTTAAAGCATGCAGTTGTATTGTTTTCGAAAAAGTTTCTAAGATTTGTTTATGTTGTGAGATGTGGTTTCGTATTCTCTGTTGTAGTACTATCAAACAATTCTTCGAGCGTAATCGTAGCTCAGGTCTTAGCATCAAGTCGCTAATTTCATACCAGTCCTCTAAACAGTCTCTATATATCTCCTGCTGTAATGCACATATGTAAATGAGATAACACGCCATTGGCTATCTCACTACAATTTATAAAAAAATGGCTAAAAATGTACTTTTCATTTAAAGTTAGCTGTTATTTCCCTTAATTTAAGGACTTCTAAATATGTTTAATATTACATTTAAACAAAGACTATTAGATTATTTCCTATAACTCCAACATAAACAAAGGGGAACCACTCTTGACTGATAAATTATTTATTTATTTTCCCATTAAACTAACTCTAATTCTAACCCTAACCCTAACCCCTAACCCTAACCCTAACCCTAGACCCTAACCCCGTCTTCTTTTTTCCCGGTAGATCAATAAATGAATAAATAATTTATCAATCAAGAGTGGTTCCCCTTTGTTTATGTTGGAGTTATATGAAATATCCGACTATTGTTTGGGATGGATTAGTAAAAATGAATGTGACTTCCAGCTGGGTGGAATGCGGCGGTATAGGATGTTAAGTGTTAAAACCTATAAATAGCTTTACCATTATTGTTCTTCTACAAGGATGCCTTTGGCATTAAATAACCCATGAAGGTTGATATGCCATTAAACAAAGAAACCAATGAAACCTGAAATTAAAGAAAGAGAAGACAAAGTTACAAATGGATGATGTACTATTTTTCATAATTTATTATTCTTACATTTAAATTTTATTTTTACAAAAATAGAAATAAATTTTTTAAATAAAATCATTCTAACCAGCATGTTGTTTGTATTGAACGTTTTTTTTCTTGTTTGTCTGAATTGAAGATTAATTATTTTTGATTACACAGGGAAACCAAATATTCAAACACAATCAACAATTTCATCTAATTTTAATGATTAAATAGTTTTAAGTTTTTATGGGCCATCCTTTGGGCTTCAAGAAAGAGCTTGTCCAGTGGAATTGGATCCTTGGTAAAGAGTCCTTCGATAATGAATCCTTTGGTTCCTCTGGTAAAGAGTCCTCAGTTCCTAGTAAAGAGTCCTCAGTTCCTTCGTCAATGATTGCAAGTGAACTGTGGCAAATATTTGTGTTTAAGTAATGTATCAGCCACGCAGTATTGCTAGTTGATTGGCTGCAGGAGTCAATCACATGACCATGGCTAGTCTGTAAATCCAGGTGAGGAATTAGAGCAAATCTTATATTCACAAATATTCCAACAATTAGATTAATCTCCAATGATAAATGTAAATATCAGAGTGCCAGTGTGTCATATTTTTCAACTTTAATCCTAGAGACTATAGCCCTACATATAATACCATTTTGGGATCAGGCCGACTCTGTGAGCAACCGCCCTGTCGGCTGGGGCGTTAGAATGCACCTCTGCAGAGGGGTAAGACTCCGCCAATGAGGCCACCTGTTGGCTGTGGGTGGCGACCCGTGATGCTTAAGGATAGAGCCCAGGTGGATGAGTAGTTCATGACATGCAATACTACACTTTGGCCCTATCTTGAGCTAGGTGGTCGGTCGGAGAGGCCCCCTCCGATCAATCGGCTGGTCACGTCACGCCCTAGCACCTATATGATTGCCCCAACCCTATTGCTTTTATAGCAAGCCCCAACACTTTTTATCATATGGGTGCTAGAAGGCGGTGGCTGCGAGTCTACATATCCTGGGAATGTCGTTAAACTCTATCTGATAGTGAGGTTCCAGTTTTGGAGGTTTGGGGAATGTGGAGCGCCCCTTCATCACCATTGCTCCCTGGTTCCCTCTGACCCGGAGTGGTAGTACCTGTTAGGGTCCCATCTATGGGTTAAATAGAAAAATGTATTTATAAGAAAATTGTATTCTCCATTAAGAATTGATTTATTTCAAAACTTTATCAGCACTAAATGGCCCACTGAGGTTGATATGCCGTAAAACAAAACAAAACAAAACAAACATCTGTGAGCAAATTAAAAACATTCTGGGTTGAATTCGGACCCACAATCCTGGAATTTTGAATTCACAAGTTTTAATTACTGCAACAAATTATATTATTGTTTTGATAAAAACTGTTAATTCTTTGAAAAATATTGTTCAAGTGGTTAAATCAAACTTAACGGACCTAAATTCCACCATCGTATGTCAACCTGCTGAAAGAAAAAAAAAACCAAAAACCGAATTTAATGAAATTTTCAGTGTTGATATATTAATGAATAAAAGATATAATGCACCAGTTATTTTATTTAAAAGCTTTAACATTTTTTCAGGTCAGTTAACTTTGAACCACATATCTTTGAGGCGTAACACAGATTCTCACTTCACACAAACAATTGCATTTTCCACTGAAGTTGAATGTCTTTAATGTAAGGAGTGTAGTATACAGTTCAAACATGCTGTGGTGACTGCAGCAAAAGAGAGTGAAAATTCTTTCTCTTACTTCCAAGTCATTTTTGGTCATGTGACTGAACTTTTTAGCCTTCACCCCTTTCATGTCTTCCTCATGAAACCAGCAGCAGCAACACAGAAAGATAGAGAGATAGAGTTAAGGTTAACTAATAGTAATTTGACCCAAAGGATGCCCACCAAGGGCAGATAATCCAACATGTTGGGGCAAAGACTGTGGCTTTGTCACTGTTTTTTTTTACTGTTAGTAATAAAAGGAAGGGCAGATAACCCATGTTGGGCCTTGTTACTGCTTGTTTATTGTTAGTAACAATAGAAAAAAATGCTCTCAAAGGGCAGATAACCCATGTTGGGCTAACAAGGTGGCTTTGTTACTGCTTGTTTATTGTTAGTAAACGAAAGAAAAAATGCCCCTCAAAGGGCAGATAACCCAACATTTTGGGCTAACATGGAGGCTTGGTTACTGCTTGTTTATTGTTAGTAATAAAAGGAAGGATGCCCTCAAAGGGCAGATAACCGAACATATTGGGTTAACATTGTGGCTTGGTTACTACTTGTTTATTGTTAATAACAAAAGAAAGGATGATCCCTCAAAGGGCAAAGATGGTGGCTTTGTCACTGTTTATGTTGAAAGGATAATCCCTCAAAGGGCAGATAACCCAAAATGTTGGGCTAACATGGAGGCTTTGTTACTGCTTGTTTATTGTTAATAATAAAAGAAAGGATGCCCTCAAAGGGCAGATAATCCATGCTGTGCTAACAAGGTGGCTTTGTTACTGCTTGTTTATTGTTAGTAACAAAAGAAAGGATGCCCTCAAAGGGCAGATAACCCATGCTGTGCTAACAAGGTGGCTTTGTTACTGCTTGTTTATTGTTAGTAACAAAAGAAAGGATGCACTTAAAGGGCAGATAACCTAGCATGTTGGGTCATTTGGGACAAAGGGCCATAACTCATCACTCCTTTGGTATGTATCCACCATTCCATTTTAATGATGTTAAACTCTATCTGATGGTCAGGTTCCAGTTTTGGAGGTTTTGGGAAAGTGGAGCACCCCTTCATCACCATTGGTTGATATGCCGTAAACCAAAACAAACCAAATCTTCATTGTCGACGGTACACCTTCTTGTCGTAATCAGGAAGAAGGTTCCTGATTACGACAAGAAGGTTCTCGAGTTTGAAAAGAAGGTTCCCGAATCCGAGAAAGTTCCTGAGTCCGACAAGAAATACCTGAAGAAGGTCGAAGGGCACATCGGCCAAAACATTGTACAGATAACAATGAAGATGAGAACAATAGTCTGAGTAATACAAATAATACTAATCCATCAAGCCTCATCTAAAAAATTCAGAGAAATTGTCATATAAATAAAATACCTTCATGCATAGTAAACATACTGCTAGGCTGCATGGACAAGATAGTATCTCTGTTATATCTGGGAGAGTGTTAATCCAAGGGAGATAATTCATATTCCCCATCTGTCTTTATACAACAGATCTCTCACTGAAAACAGACTTCAATTGTTAGAGTCCTGATGAAATAGTGATTAACACATGGAAAAATGTGTACTGTAGTGGTATATTTTCACGGTACCGAAATGATATATGTCGTGTTGTCCCATCTTCTCCTTTTTNTAAAACAAAATTGAGCTATCCATTAAGAATTACTTCATTTTCAAAACTTTATCGGCATTAAATGACCCACTGAGGTTGATATGCCTCAATGTTTCTCTTGCTTGGGCTGTTTTCTCTTCAGGGTTTCTGTTAGGGTTAGTTTACTTCTTGTTGGTTCTTCAGGCTGGTCTTCTTTGTTTTAATTAACTTAACAAACAAGACTTGTTGTTTTCTTCTAAAGATTTATTCAAAACCCAGCCCATGATTCTGCTGCAAGGATACCAACACTCAGAGCGAGTGACCTATATGTTTGTTCACTCTGGATTCTCTGGTTGAATCTAATCTAAACTATCTCACGCCTAATTGCGCGCTTTCTCTGGAATGTCACAGAATTTATTTCAACAACCCAGCCCATGATTCTGCCGCAAGGAGACCAATCAGAGCGAGTGACCTATATGTCTGTTCACTCTGGATTCTCTGGTTGTATCTAATCTAAAACTATCTTACGCCTAATTGCGCACTTTCTTCTGGAATGTCACAGAATTATTTCAACAACCAGCCATGATTCTGCCGCAAGGAGACCAACACTCAGAGCGAGTGACCTATATGTCTGTTCACTCTGATCTCTGATTGTACTAATCTAAAACTATTCACGCCTAATTGCGCGCTTTCCTGGAATGTACAGTTGTCAATCATTGCCATGGTACTTTCCACTGAAATCTGTTCTCTTGACTCTAATGAACTTTATTCAAATATTCTTACTACAGGTATGTACATAAATCATAAGCTGCTTATGAATTATGTAACATCTATTCAAGAATACTGAGTAATCATAGAACATATGTCGTATAAAAAAACCCAGATATTTTCAATATTTTTGTTTAGACCATCAGTTTAAAACACAAACCTGGAATTAAAGGAGGGGGTCTGTGCAGAGGGGTTAATGAGTTGGACTGCGACATCATTGTAAGTGAGTTCAAACTCAGTTGCATACTGCATTCACTTTGAGACTAATATTCTAGAGATAGTACGGACTCCTCTACCCACTGCTATGATTAAATAGTATCACTACTGTTCTTCTACAAGGATGACTTTGGCATTAAAAAACCTATGAAGATTGATATGCCATAAAAAAAGCCCCTCCTCTCTCTTACCCTCCAAAATATTCAAATTATTCTATGAAGCATGTACCCCACATTAGAAATGATTAACTCTTAACATCCTGTTGAAAATTTTCTAAATCCAGAGCCCAACTTTATTCAAATATTCTTACTACAGGTATGTACATAAATCATAAGCTTCTTATGAATTATGCAACATCTATTCAAGAATACAGAGTAATGATGGAACATATGTCTGTATAAAAAAAACAAATAAAACATTGTAAACTGATGTTTTACAATGTTTTTGTTTAGACCGTCAGTTTAAAACACAAACCTGAAATTAAAGGGGTGGGGTCCCTGTGGCAGAGGGGTTAATGAGTTGGACTGCGACATCATTGTAAGTGAGTTCAAACTCCAGTTGCACTACTGCATTCACTTTGAGACTAATACTTTAGGGATAAGTACGGACCTCCTCTACCCACTGCTATGGGTTAAATAGTATCACTACTGTTCTTCTACAAGGATGGCTTTGGCATTAAATAACTCATGAAGGTTGATATGCCATTAAACAAAGAAACCAATCAAACCTGAAATTAAAGAAAGAGAAGACAAAATTACAAATGGATGATGTATTATTTTTTAATTTTTCATAATTTATTATTCTTATCTAAAAATATCCCCTCTCTCTTACCCTCCAAATGATTCAAATTATTCTATGAAGCATGTACCCCACATTAGAAATGATTAACTCTTAACATCCTGTTGAGAATTTTCTAAATCCAGAGCCCCATTCCTATAAGGATTTATGTTGTGAGGTGTGGTTTCGTATTCTCTGTTTGTTTATTTTGCACAGAGACTTTCAAAATGGCTACCGGCTTGTTTCAAAGTGAAAGTCAGTTGGCTAAATTCCTAGCATAAAATTATCTGAAATGAACTTAATTGTTATTAAGAACACATTTTATGATATTTTTGTGTTAAAGCATGCAGTTGTATTGTTTTCGAAAAAGTTTCTAAGATTTGTTTATGTTGTGAGATGTGGTTTCGTATTCTCTGTTGTAGTACTATCAAACAATTCTTCGAGCGTAATCGTAGCTCAGGTCTTAGCATCAAGTCGCTAATTTCATACCAGTCCTCTAAACAGTCTCTATATATCTCCTGCTGTAATACACATATGTAAATGACATAACACGCCATTGGCTATCTCACTACAATTTATAAAAAAATGGCTAAAATGTACTTTTCATTTAAAGTTAGCTGTTATTTCCCTTAATTTAAGGACTTCTAAATATGTTTAATATTACATTTAAACAAAGACTATTAGATCATTTCCTATAACTCTAACATAAACAAAGGGGAACCACTCTTGACTGATAAATTATTTATTTATTTTCCCATTAAACTAACTCTAATTCTAACCCTAACCCTAAACCCTAACCCTAACCCTAACCCTAGACCCTAACCCCGTCTTCCTTTTTCCTGGTAGATTAAGAAATGAATAAATAATTTATCAATCAAGAGTGGTTCCCCTTTGTTTATGTTGGAGTTATATGAAATATCCGACTACTGTTTGGGGTGGATTAGTAAAAATGAATGTGACTTCCAACTGGGTGGAATGCGGCGGTACAGGAGGTTAAATGTTAAAACCTATAAATAGCTCTACCATTATTGTTCTTCTACAAGGATGCCTTTGGCATTAAATAACCCATGAAGGTTGATATGCCATTAAACAAAGAAACCAATGAAACCTGAAATTAAAGAAAGAGAAGACAAAATTACAAATGGATGATGTACTATTTTTCATAATTTATTATTCTTACATTTAAATTTTATTTTTACAAAAATAGAAATAAATTTTTTAAATAAAATCATTCTAACCAGCATGTTGTTTGTATTGAACGTTTTTTTTCTTGTTTGTCTGAATTGAAGATTAATTATTTTTGATTACACAGGGAAACCAAATATTCAAACACAATCAACAATTTCATCTAATTTTAATGATTAAATAGTTTTAAGTTTTTATGGGCCATTCTTTGGGCTTCAAGAAAGAGTGCTTGTCCAGTGGAATTGGATCCTTGGTAAAGAGTCCTTCGATAATGAATCCTTTGGTTCCTCTGGTAAAGAGTCCTCAGTTCCTAGTAAAGAGTCCTCAGTTCCTTCGTCAATGATTGCAAGTGAACTGTGGCAAATATTTGTGTTTAAGTAATGTATCAGCCACGCAGTATTGCTAGTTGATTGGCTGCAGGAGTCAATCATGTGACCATAGCTAGTCTGTAAATCCAGGTGGGGAATTAGAGCAAATCTTATATTCACAAATATTCCAACAATTAGATTAATCTCCAATGATAAATGTAAATATCAGAGTGCCAGTGTGTCATATTTTTCAACTTTAATCCTAGAGACTATAGCCCTACATATAATACCATTTTGGGATCAGGCCGACTCTGTGAGCAACCGTCCTGTCGGCTGGGGCGTTAGAATGCACCTCTGCAGAGGGGTAAGACTCCGCCAATGAGGCCACCTGTTGGCCGTGGGTGGCGACCCGTGATGCTTAAGGATAGAGCCCAGGTGGATGAGTAGTTCATGACATGCAATACTCCACTTTGGCCCTATCTTGGGCTAGACGGGCTGTTGGAGAGGCCCCCTCCGATCAATCAGCTGGTCACGTCAAGCCCTAGCACCTATATGATTGCCCCAACCCTATTGCTCTTATAGCAAGCCCCAACACTTTTTATCATATGGGTGCTAGAAGGCGGTGGCTGCGGGTCTACATGTCCTGGGAATGACGTTAAACTCTATCTGATGGTGAGGTTCCAGTTTTTGGAGGTTTGGGGAATGTGGAGCACCCTTCATCACCATTACTCCCAGGTCCACTCTGACCCGGAGTGGTAGTACCTGTTAGGGTCCCATCTATGGGTTAAATAGAAAAATGTATTTATAAGAAAATTGTATTATCCATTAAGAATTGATTTGTTTCAAAACTTTATCGGCATTAAATGACCCACTGAGGTTGATATGCCGTAAAAAAAAAAAAACAAATATCTGTGAGCAAATTAAAAACATTCTGGGTTGAATTCGGACCCACAATCCTGGAATTTTGAATTCACAAGTTTTAATTACTGCAACAAATTATATTATTGTTTTGATAAAAACTGTTAATTGTTTGAAAAATATTGTTCAAGTGGTTAAATCGAACTTAACGGACCTAAATTCCACCATCGTATGTCAACCTGCCGAAAGAAAAAAAAAACCAAAAACTGAATTTAATGAAATTTTCAGTGTTGATATATTAATGAATAAAAGATATAATGCACCAGTTATTTTATTTAAAAGCTTTAACATTTTTTCAGGTCAGTTAACTTTGAACCACATATCTTTGAGGCTTAACACAGATTCTCACTTCATGCAAACAATTGCATTTTTCACTGAAGTTGAATGTCTTTAATGTAAGGAGTGTAGTATACAGTTCAAACATGCTGTGGTGACTGCAGCAAAAGAGAGTGAAAATTCTTTCCTTTTACTTCCAAGTCATTTTTGGTCATGTGACTGAACTTTTTAGCCTTCACCCCTTTTATGCCTTCCTCATGACAGCAGCAGTAGCAACACAGGAATATAGAGAGATAGAGTTAAGGTTAACTAATAGTAATTTGACTCAAAGGATGCCCTCCAAGGGCAGATAATTCAACATGTTGGGCAAAGATGGTGGCTTTGTCACTGTTTTTTTTACTGTTAGTCAAAGGGCAGATAACCCTGCATGTTGGGCTAACATGGTGGCTTTGTTACTGCTTGTTTATTGTTAGTAAACAAAAGAAAGGGTGCCCCTCAAAGGGCAGATAACCCAACATTTTGGGCTTTGTTACTGCTTGTTTATTGTTAGTAAACAAAAGAAAGGATAATCCCTCAAAGGGCAGATAACCCAACATTTTGGGCTAACAAGGTGACTTTGTTACTGCTTGTTTACTGTTAGTAATAAAAGAAAAAATGCCCTCAAAGGGCAGATAACCCATGTTGGGCTAACAAGGTGACTTTGTTACTGCTTGTTTATTGTTAGTAACAAAAAAAGGATAATTCCTCAAAAGGCAGCTAACCCAAAATGTTAGGCTAACATGGAGGCTTGGTTACTGCTCGTTTATTGTTAGTAACAAAAGAAAAAATGCCCTCAAAGGGCAGATAACCCATGTTGGGCTAACAAGGTGACTTTGTTACTGCTTGTTTACTGTTAGTAACAAAAAAAGGATAATCCCTCAAAGGGCAGATAACCCAACATGTTGGGCTAACATAGTGGCTTTGTTACTGCTTGTTTATTGTTAGTAACAAAAGAAAAACTACCCTCAAAGGGCAGATAACCCAACATTTTGGGCTAACAAGGTGGCTTGGTTACTACTTGTTTATTGTTAGTAAACGAAAGAAAGGATAATCCCTCAAAGGGCAGATAATCCAACGTGTTGGGGCAAAGATGGTGGCTTTGTCACTGTTTGTTTACTGTTAGTAATAAAAGAAAAAATGCCCTCAAAGGGCAGATAACCCGTGTTGGGCTAACATAGTGGCTTTGTTACTGCTTGTTTATTGTTAGTAATAAAAGAAAGGATAATCCCTCAAAGGGCAGATAACCCAACATGTTGGGTTAACATGGTGAATTTGTTACTGCTTGTTTATTGTTAGTAATAAAAGAAAGGATTCACTTAAAGGGCAGATAACCCAATATGTTGGGTCATTTGGCACAAAGGGACATAACTCATCACTCCTTTGGTATGTATCCACCATTCCATTTTCTTCTGGACATGCTGTCGGAAAAATTATACTTGAATTATCTCCCCCTGGCACCAGAGGGCGACTCACCAATATAGGATATTGGCACCAAAATTAAACTCTTTGACGAAAGTCACTTATCGGATGAGCTTTCCCCAAGCAAGACAGGATTTTCAAGCAGTCCCTATACTTTGACACCATCGAGTAGAATAGTATTCTAGCGCTCAACCTTACCTTATCACCTGTGAGTGGAATGATATTCTAGCACTCACATATAAACTTGATACAGCTTCAATCTCGATACTTTTATGACACACATTGTATTCTGAACAAATATTATCTTTTTTTTTGAGGGGGGGAGATGGAGGAGTTTTTTTTTTTTTTTTTCCTCTAGTCTTGAAATAACCCTAGACGGGTTGACATGCCCTTAAAATCAATCAATGAACCAATACCAGTTTATTGTATAAAAATTAATAAAAAAAATTAAAATAAAAATAAAAAAAGAATTAGAAAAATAAAATAAAATAAATAAATAAAAAATAAAAATAAAAATAATACATTGATCTGTATATGAAAAAAATACATTGATTTGTATATAACGATAGGATAAAATAAAATAAAATAAAAATAAAAATAAAAAAAAAAAAAAAGAATTAGAAAAATAAAATAAAAAAAATAAAAATAAAAATAAAATAAAAATAAAAAAGAATTAGAAAAATAAAAAAAAAAAAAAAAAAATAAAAATAAAATAAAATAAAAAAAAAGAATTAGAAATAAAATAAAAAAAAATAAAAATAAATAAAATAAAAAAAAGAATTAAAAAAAAAAAAAAAAAAAAAAAATAAAAATAAAAATAAAATAAAAAAAAAGAATTAGAAAAATAAAAAATAAAAAAAATAAAAATAAAAATAAAAATGTGCACATACATTGATATTTATATTGGCCAGTTATCTTTTGTTTTACGGCATATCAACACTTTTCGGGTCATTTAATGCCGAATCAAGTCATTTTAAAATACGGCTACGTACAGTACCAGCTGTTGCTTAAGTGGCCACCCATCTATGTATTGAACAGGCTCCTCACTAGTTAACTTTGGTGATCTAGTGGGAACCGGTGATTTCAAGGTACTGATAGTTTCTTGCCTGTGCGATCTTCAGAGCTAGCTTAACTGAAATATAAATGCACTATCAGTGATATTGAGTACTATCTGCTTAGAAATATAGCACCTATATTATCCCATATATATATATATATATATATATATGTATATGTATGTATATATATATATATATATATATATTCAAACTCAGCAAGATAAGACTGACCATCAAATGCCACAAATTTGCAACCCCTTTTTGTACCCTTTTGAATATATGTTTCTTTATTTTCAACTGTTGTTTTCATCGTCTTTCATCTGGAATTACTTGCTTATCACCGGGGAATTTTAAGAGTCCCGAACATCTCTTTTCTCTTAATGCCTATGCGTATTTAAACTCAAACCGAATATCAAACACATCCACAAAATTTTTGAACATCACTCAGCAGAATTTGGTTTTGTTTATCTGTAAGGAGTTCATATCTAAAGGTTTTATTCAGCTCAAGAACATACACTCGACTGCATGGCTAAGATGGTGTCCCTGCTATATCCAGGAGAGTGTCAGAACAGGGGGGGGGGGATAACTCATATCCCCCAGCTATCTATATACAACATTCTTCCCTGCTAAACAAAATTGTACAAGTGTATGCAGAAATCTCCCAAAATTAAAAAATGTGTTTTAAAAAAATTACTCAATTCTTTTTTAACTCAATTTTTATTAAACACATTTTTTAATACCCTTTTAAAAATCTATTTAATCCATATTTATACCCTAACCAACCAACTGACCAACCGACCAACCGACCAACCAACTTAATCTCAGTAGCTAATGAAGTCTGGTCAGTATCAAGCTTGTCTGGGCAAAGGATGGATTAAAAATATAAGCTGAATAAATTGTTTGTTTGTTTGTTTGTTTTGTTTTACGGCATATCAACCTCAGCGGGTCATTTAATGCCGATAAAGTTTTGAAATAAATCAATTCTTAATGGATAATACAAGTTTTTTATAAGTACATTTTTCTATTCAACCCATAGATGGGACCCTAACAGGTACTACCACTCCGGGTCAGAGTGAACCAGGGAGCAATGGTGATGAAGGGGTGCTCCACATTCCCCAAACCTCCAAAACTGAAACCTCAACATCAGATAGAGTTTAACGTCATTCCCAGGACATGTAGACCCTCAGCCACCGCCTTCTAGCCCCCATATGATAAAGAGGGGTTGGGGTTTGCCATAAGGGCAATAGGGTTGGGGCAATCATATAGGTGCTAGGGCTTGACATGACCAGCTGATTGATCTGAGGGGGCCTCTCCGATCGCCCGTCTAGCTCAAGATAGGGCCAAAGTGGAGTATTGCAAGTCATGAACGGCTCATCCACCTGGGTTCTATCCTTAAGCATCGCGGGTCGCCACCCACGGCCAACAGGTGGCCCCATTGGAGGAGTCTTACCCTTCTGCAGAGGTGCAGTCTGTGCATTCTAATGCCCCACCGACAGAGCGGGAATAAATTATCATATTAGTATTATTTGTATTACTCAGACTGTTGTCCATCTCTTCATTGGTAACGATACACCTTCTTGTCGTAATCAGGAAGAAGGTTCCCGATTACGACAAGAAGGTTCTCGAGTTTGAAAAGAAGGTTCCCGAATCCGAGAAAGTTCCTAAGTCCGACAAGAAATACCTGAAGAAGGTCGAAGGGCACATCGGCCAAAACATTCTACAGATAACAATGAAGATGAGAACAATAGTCTGAGTAATACAAATAATACTAATCATCAAGCCTCATCTAAAAAATTCAGAGAAATTGTCATATAAATAAAATACCTTCATGCATAGTAAACATACTGCTAGGCTGCATGGACAAGATAGTATCTCTGTTATATCTGGGAGAGTGTTAATCCAAGGGAGATAATTCATATTCCCCATCTGTCTTTATACAACAGATCTCTCACTGAAAACAGACTTCAATTGTTAGAGTCCTAATGAAATAGTGATTAACACATGGAAAAATATGTACTGTAGTGGTATATTTTCATGGTACCGAAATGATATATGTCACGTTGTCCCTTTTTTCCGAGCGCTACTACGATATCTGTCAGGTGGCGGCGGCATATATATTGTATAGCGAGTCTCGTCCACGTGCCTCCAAATTCACAGTGATAAAATGGTGTTGATAGAAATTATAACATGAGAAACATGTCGTCACAACTGCCAGCCTTTATTCCCAGGGTAGGTTCATCTCATGTGCTGTATTGGAGAGGAGGAAAGGCAGAGAGAAAGAGAGAGAGAAACTTTTAAACTACTGTGACCCCATGCTAGCCACTAAAGGCCCCAGGCAAAAAGAGGCCGATCCCTTTTTTCGTTGTTCCACGTCACCACGTGACTTCCGGTCAACACCCGACTTCTGCTTGCGGTCAACACCCGACTTCCGCTTGCCACTCAATTCTCAGTTCGGAGTCACGCTGCGGTCAAACCATCGTTCATCCTGCGTTGGCTCATCACTATCCCTTAAACCTTTATCATCTCTTATTTCTTCCTCTTCCTTCCATTAGTAGTCCTTGTCAAATGAATCTTGCTACAAATGTACAGGAGAACAGTTTAGATCAGTGGTTCCCACACTTTTTTATCTGGCAACACACCAATGAGCTGTTCAACATTTTTGTGGCACAGCCATAAAAGGAATACATTCTATAGATCCAAGAATGAAAGAATACGAAAATATTTATTATCAGCTGGTTTTAATAAAAGTGAATGTAGTGTTACAACACTAGACACTACTGTGTTGGTGTGGATTCAACCTATAGGATCTATTTCATGCACTAAGATAGGATCTACTGGAACAGTGAGGAACGTCTTGCGTTGAAATTCTGCGTACAGATATATGGTCTTCGGTTCTAATCCTCATTTGTCATATTGCCCTACATCGTTACAGTGAAATTTTTTCCTACTATATTGCAGTTTCTTCTACATCAATATATATGATATATAGGCCAGACTTTGTCGAAATAATATTTTCGTTTATACCTTAAACATTGAATACTTTCACGCGAGACACCTAATGACATCTCACGACTCACCAGTGTGTAGCAACACATAAGATTGGGAAACACTGGTTTAGATAATATCTGCCATTATAATGATTGATATCTGCCATTATAATGATTGATATCCATTCCCAAACTACACTAAGTGTCACTCACTTCTATAAAGTACAGAAGATGTAGTCAGCAGTTCAAACATCGAGAGACAAATTGCAAATGGCTACTTCCATGACTATTTATATCTGTCTATGACCAAGGGCAGATAACCCTGTTTAGCACAGACACAGGGGCAGATCACTCTACTTATACAATAGTAACAATTCATATAACCATTTGTAACCAATTCTGTCTCAATTGCAACCTGGCATATATGGAGTGCTCAGGTACACCACAACTCATCAAAGGCTCCTGTATAGTACATAGAATAATACACCATCATGAACATGAACAGTTTACAGTAATAATATACATGTATGTGTGTGTGTGTGTGTGCATATGTATATGGAGAGGGTGATATCAGGTATAGTTTTGTCGAATTACAGGAAGCATGGAGGTTTTGAAAGATGCAGTGTTTCGGTAGCCAAATATGAATCCAGACAAAGTTCCATGAAAATTTTCCCTGAACAATATTTTAACTTCATTATTAGCATTTCAGTCTCGGAATATTATAATAAAGTTTTTGTGCCCTGAAGTTACAGTGCCTCCTGTGACTGTGAAGTCTGATGTTTGAAAAACATTCTCAACCACAGATGTTGCATTTGAAGGCTGTCCCTTAAGATGTTGATGTGCCGGTGCTTTGTTGCTGCTGCTTTCTTCTGGACCTCTTAGCTTCATGATGTTGCATCAGGGTGACTTTGGACATGGACAGTCCTCTACGGAGAGCTTGCCGCCACCAAGGACGGTCCTGAGCCAAATTTTCCCAGTTGGAAAGGGTAATGCCAAAGCACCTGAGATCATTCTTGCAGACATCCTTGAATCCCAGCTGGGGGTGACCAATCTGTCTCTTACCAGACAAAAGCTCTCCATAGAGGATGTCTTTCAGTACATGACCCAGCCATTGGAGACAATGTTGTCTCAGTAGAGAACACAAGCTGGGGAGTTGAGCTCTCTCTAGAACTGTTGTGTTATTGAATGAAATTAACACAGCAGTTCTAGAGAGAGGTACTGTGTTAACTTCATTCACTAACACATTAACTTGATAAGATAATATAAAAACATGATTGTTTGGGCACCTCACGTGGTGAAATGGTTAGCAAGCTATATTAGCAGATGATTGTTAGTGAGTTTGATTCACATTGGGTGCCCCATACTTCTGGCCTTGTGCCACATTTAAGCTAAGCTTAGTATATAACAACATGATTGTTTAGTGAATTTATATTTCATAGGTACGAGACGTATTCAGATGTCAAGTGCCCAATTGCAAATGGACACTTACATGACCAAGGGCAGATAACTCTGTTTAGCCTTGACACAAGGGGAGATCACTCTACTTATACAACTTTCAGCTTGTCCTTTTGTCAATTTACTGAAGTAAGGTCTATTGGCTGGTATGTCCTAGACTCTTTCATCTCTAACTGAATGGTTGCTTTTGACGCAGAAGAGCTAAATCACATGGCAAAATATGAGGGAGAGTCAAAAATTACTGGCACTCTTATTTTATTGAAGCTTGCTGAATCATCTCATCAGTAGTGGAGTTTGATGGGCATCCTACTTCTTCTTTGATAGTCATGCTTGTCTGGCTTCTCTATTCACTCATACACTGCACTGTCCCCATATTGTGTTAAAATCAGGTTACTGCTCTTTATTTATCTTTGGTTTAGTGGAGTGGCCATGTTTACACTGTAACAACCCAGCCCATATTCAACTGCACGGTGAGTCTGACTCTGAGAGACATCCGCTCTGGTCAAGAGACTGCTCGCAACTGAAACTAAAACTTTTCACACTAATCGCACGCTACCAGAAGTTCAAACGGAATGTCACTACCCATCAATAACCATCGAGATATTTTTCCACTAGACCCCGTTATTCTTGAATCTAACTACAGTACATACATTATTCATTGACTGTTTTGCCACTACCATTCACATCCATACATTAACACATACCTACACATTTACACATTGTAAACCCTTTTTCTGTTGTTGTTGTTGGTAACTGACTTGTTTCTGCGACCCGTGTATTTGGTTGGACACATGGCTGTACACGCGCGCACTGCCTCCCTTTGTTGTGTTTTTGAATCAATTGAAAATATCTTCAGCAACAGGCACACAGAAAAGATGCAACTCTGAGTAAAGACGCATCCCCGATCTCTCCATAGATGAACATTTTTTTTACCTCCTCTTATTTACAGTCTGTTAAGAAATTCCATCGTCATCAGTTTTTTCCTTTATCGTTTATTGTTTTCATAGACCGTATTTGTTAAATTATCTGTCAAGTTACCCAGTCTAACAGCACAGAATATTGA
>CM042171.1:18629383-18729383 GCA_023376005.1 Doryteuthis pealeii | reverse complement strand
CCTTCTTTAGGTAATTCTTGTCGGACTGGGGAACCTTCTCGGACTTGGGAACCATCTCGGATTTGGCAAACTTCTCGGACTCAGGAAACATCTCAGACTCAGGAACCTTCTTGTCGTAATCAGGAGCCATCATGAAACTTTGAACCCAACCCTTTATTCAGTCCACGGGGGTATCCTGTTCACATTCCGACAAGAAGGTTACCATGTCCGAGATGGTTCCCGAGTCCGAGATGGTTCCCGAGTCCGACAAGAAATACCTGAAGAAGGCCAGAGGGCACATTGGCTGAAAACTTTGTACAGATAACAATCAAGATGAGGAAAATAGTCAAACAATACTAATTATCAAGCCTCATCTAAAAAATTAAGAGAAATAAGATGAACAAGACATGCTGGTACACTGACGGAGAAGCAAGAACAACTCATAAGTGGCATTCTCCTGTGGACACCTACACACGAACATGCTGGTGTGGGCCAACCAGTAAAAACCTACATCAATAAGCTCTGTGCAGATTCTGGATGCTGTGTGGAAGACCATGCCAGTGGCAATGACTAATAGTAATGGGTGGTGCAAGAGAGTCTTTGGAATCTGTGCTGTTAGCATAGACTGATGATGATGATGATGATGAGGGATTAAAAAGTATCAAGACAAAGTTGTTATTTTAAAATCTTTATGATGAAACACAGGATTGTGTGAGTGCAACATCCATCATACTCACCAGATGTAGCTCTGTGTTATTCTAAAAATCTTTTTGGTGAAACACAAGATTGTGCGAGTGCAACACCCGTCATACTCACCAGATGTAACTCTGCGTTATTCTAAAAATCTTTTTGGTGAAACACAAGATTGTGCAAGTGCAACACCCATCATACTCACCAGATGTAACTCTGTGTTATTTTAAAAATCTTTTGGTGAAACACAAGATTGTGCAAGTGCAACACCCATCATACTCACCAGATGTAACTCTGTGTTATTCTAAAAATCTTTTTGGTGAAACACAAGATTGTGCGAGTGCAACACCCATCATACTCACCAGATGTAACTCTGTGTTATTCTAAAAATCTTTCTAGTGAAACACAAGATTGTGCAAGTGCAACACCCATCATACTCACCAGATGTAACTCTGTGTTATTCTAAAAATCTTTCTAATGAAACACAAGATTGTGCAAGTGCAACACCCATCATACTCACCGGATTTAACTCTGTGTCATTTTAAAATCTTTCTGATGAAACACAGGGTTGTGCAAGTGCATTACCCACCATACTCACCAGATGTAGCTCTGTTTTATTTTAACAATCTTTTTTTTAATTAAAATCAAAAACTACTTTACTATAAAAACATGTCTTTGGTTTGTTAATAAACATTAACTAACTTTTAAAAATCTTACAATGAAATTCTAATGTAAAAAAATTGTCTGTTGCTTTTGTTTACAAACAACCGGAAGTTTGCAGGGAAAAGCAAAAACTGTACTTATGCCAACTGATCTCAGTTGGGGTGCTTATTAGATACTTGATCCGATAAATCTTTTTATTTGGTTCTTTAGATCTGTATATGGGATCTTGAAGTTTTCATCTATTTCTTTATTCATGAAGAAGACTTTAGTTTTACTGTGCGAAAAATAAATATTGTCATTTGGATGTTCATTTTATAAATGTTGTCATTTGGATGTTCATTTCTATAAATGTTGTCATTTAGATGATCATTTTCATAAGTATTGTCATTTGGATGTTCATTTGATAAATGTTATCATTTGGATGTCCATTTCTATAAATACTGTCATTTGGATGTTCATTTTCATGGATATTATCATTTGGATGTTCATTTCTATAAATGTGTCATTTGGATGTTCATTTTATAAATATTGTCATTTGGATGTTTATTTGATAGATATTATCATTTAGATGTTCATTTTATAAACATAGTCATTTAGATGTTCATTTTTTAATATGTATTGCCATTTGGATGTTCATTTTATAAATGTTGTCATTTGGATATTCATTTTTTTATAAATACTGTAATTTGGATGTTCATTTTTTTAAAAATGAATATTGTCATTTGGATGTCTGTTTTATAAATACTGTCATTTGGATGTTCATTTTTATAAATATTATCATTTGGATGTTCATTTTTATGAATATTGTCATTTGGATGTTCATTTTATAAATTTGTTGATCATCTCATTCTGTGTTTATTTTGCAGAGAATTGAAGAAATAAGAAATCTCCAAGATGAAATGATTCGTCTTCAAGGAATGATCAGACCTCTTCTTCAGAAACATTTATCAAAACATTTTATCAAAGACGAAAGATATGGACTTGGAGGTGTCAGTCCTTCTGTAAATAATTGGGTTGTTTATAATGCGTACAGGTAAACTTCTTTTTTCTTTGTTTATATAAAAACGCTTCTAAATATAAAAAAAGGCTTCTAGATAAATATGTATTAAAAGACCATTGATTTAACTGTTTCTCACCTCTATCCCTGTCAACTGGTGTTTTATGCACTGCTTGATCTCAAAAAAGATTTGCACCTTCAAAAATACATTCTTGCCAATTCTCCTGGTTCCAAGATCGCATTTCCTCAAATTACCCTGCTAAGGCAGTCATATTTTTGTTTCTTTTATATAAACGTATACAAACATATAAAAGACGTATCAAAAGATGTATTAAAAGACTTCTAAATATTTCTATGTAAGAATAATTGGATCTTAGCTCAGTCGGTAGAGTGTTCGGCTAGAAACCACAAGGTTCCTAGTTCGATACCAGTCCTCGCCAACTCAGCATATGAGTAGCACAGGGATCTGAGCGGTAAAATGAGGAACTGATGATAGGTATGGCGCTCCACCTCAGATGCCCAAAATAATCTCCTTGGTCTAGCGCTAGTAAAAGGGGGATAGACTCCCTCACTGTCTGGCTGATACTGACTTTAGGGCACCCGACGACTTTACTTTTTTTTTACTTACTTGGAGAAGATAAACATAGACATTTCCAAATTTTTCCGTCAGGATGGAATGTACGTTTGTTCAAGCATAAATGTTTCATGCTGTGTTTCAAAGGTCAAAGGTCAAAGTTCACCTGTAAAGAGATATTTGACAATATAAAGTTTGGATCTTATCAAATTGGCATTTCAGTGCTTATATATTGTTGTACATAACCCTGACCTTTTTAGGATTTGTTTAAAGATAAAACAATTGATAATATCAATAAGGAGCCTTGAGCTTTCACATCTTAATATATATATATATATATATATATATATATATATGAGGTGAGGTAAAAGGAAAAGTGAACAAAAATAATGACTCAAACAACTCCAAGTAGGAGAGAAATATTTTGTCCTTCTGACGCGAAGAACATCCTCAGTCTGACTTTATTCAAGGCAAAATACGTACATTTGTGTTTATAGAAGAGAAAGTGAGTAACTTTTTAAAATTTTTTTTATTGATTATTGTTTTTTTCTTTTGCAGATGGCTAAAATGGAAATCCAGGTGGATGTATCCATTGTGGAAGAAAGCATCCAAAAAAGCAAAGGATTCACAGGGGGCAAAAGATGGTTAAGATATGCATACATCCCCACCCACCCCAAACACACACAAAAAAAAAATCAGATAATTAATGATGGAATATTTTAGTAGACTTAAAGAAAATTTATTTTGTGTCAACATTAAAAAATGAAAAAAAAAAAGAAGACAACTATAGGGATCGGCCCCTATATTTTAATTTTGTCAATTCCACATGCCGTAAAGATATAGGGGCCGATCCCTATACAACAAAAAATAAAAGCAAAACAAACAGAACTGCAAATTTAAACCAATAAGATCATTCTGCCAGATGCTGTACATAAAATTGGGAATAGCATCCAATGCTATAAGAAAAAGAAAGAGAGTATAGAAAATTAGACTGGTATGTTTCACTACAGGAATAGAGCTATCAGAATTAATTTACTACTCCACAAAAATAAAATCTTATATATAAGATCATTCTTCCAGATGCTGTACATAAAATTGGGAATAGCATCCAATGCTATAAGAAAAAGAAAGAGAGTATAGAAAATTAGACTGGTATGTTTCACTACAGGAATAGAGCTATCAGAATTAATTTACTACTCCACTAAAATAAAGTCTTATATATAAGATCATTCTGCCAGATGCTGTACATAAAATTGGGAATAGCATCCAATGCTATAAGAAAAAGAAAGAGAGTATAGAAAATTAGACTGGTATGTTTCACTACAGGAATAGAGCTATCAGAATTAATTTACTACTCCACTAAAATAAAGTCTTATATATAAGATCATTCTGCCAGATGCTGTACATAAAATTGGGAATAGCATCCAATGGTATAAGAAAGGAAGAGAGTATAGAAAATTAGACTGGTATGTTTCACTACAGGAATAGAGCTATCAGAATTAATTTACTACTCCACTAAAATAAAGTCTTATATATAAGATCATTCTGCCAGATGCTGTACATAAAATTGGGAATAGCATCCAATGGTATAAGAAAAAGGAAGAGAGTATAGAAAATTAGACTGGTATGTTTCACTACAGGAATAGAGCTATCAGAATTAATTTACTACTCCACAAAAATAAAGTCTTATATATAAGATCATTCTGCCAGATGCTGTACATAAAATTGGGAATAGCATCCAATGCTATAAGAAAAAGAAAGAGAGTATAGAAAATTAGACTGGTATGTTTCACTACAGGAATAGAGCTATCAGAATTAATTTACTACTCCACTAAAATAAAATCTTAATTTAACTCTTAACATCTTATACCGCCTCATTCCACCTGGCCAGAAGTCACATACGTTTTCCTAATTTGCCCCAAAAGACTGTCTTTGTTTAAATGTAATATTAAACATATTTAGAAGTCTTTATTTTTAGTGAAATAACAGGTAACTTTAAATGAAAAGGACATTTTTAGCCATTTTAAAAAAAATAAATCCTTATAAGAAAAGAGCTCTGATTTTAGAAAATTCTGAACAGGATGTTAAGAGTTAATGTGTTCTATGTATAACAGTGAATATTTGCATCGGACTAGAAACCAGTGAACGAATCATATCCAATGGTATAAGAAAAAGAAAGAGAGTATAGAAAATTAGACTGGTATGTTTCACTACAGGAATAGAGCTATCAGAATTAATTTACTACTCCACTAAAATAAAGTCTTATATATAAGATCATTCTTCCAGATGCTGTACATAAAATTGGGAATAGCATCCAATGCTATAAGAAAAAGAAAGAGAGTATAGAAAATTAGACTGGTATGTTTCACTACAGGAATAGAGCTATCAGAATTAATTTACTACTCCACTAAAATAAAGTCTTATATATAAGATCATTCTGCCAGATGCTGTACATAAAATTGGGAATAGCATCCAATGGTATAAGAAAAAGAAAGAGAGTATAGAAAATTAGACTGGTATGTTTCACTACAGGAATAGAGCTATCAGAATTAATTTACTACTCCACTAAAATAAAGTCTTATATATAAGATCATTCTTCCAGATGCTGTACATAAAATTGGGAATGGCATCCAATGGTATAAGAAAAGGAAGAGAGTATAGAAAATTAGACTGGTATGTTTCACTACAGGAATAGAGCTATCAGAATTAATTTACAACTCCACAAAAATAAAATCTTAATCTATATGTTCATATTTAATGAGTTCTATGTATGACAATCGACATTTGCATTGGACTAGAAACCAGTGAACATTTACGTCAAACTGGAGACTACGGAACACTGGCGGTTTTATTGATGACAGTGATTATCGTGGTAGCTTTCAGTCGTCTATTTTGATGTATGATAGCCCATGTGATACTTGCTCTCATCAGTTGCCAACCAAGAGTGATAACACAGTTTTGGTAACTCAAGGCATGAGGGCAGGATATCACATGTGCTATCACATGTATGAAAAAAAAAAAATCTTGGGTTTAATACTACACAGCAACTGGTGGTGATGCTCCACTTCTAGATCTCTGGGTTGCCATTACTTCCAGATCCACTTAGACCTGGAGGGGTAATACCTATTTGAGTCCCATCAATGGATCCAATAAATCTGTATACAAATTATTAGGATTAAATGGGAACCTCCGGATATCCCAAAAGGAAGTATCGTATTTGATGACATATAAGACGCACGTGCATATAAAACGCACCCTCATTTCAGCAGGTCAAATTCAGGAAAAAAAGTTTTTAGTGTATTTAAGCATATATTGTTGAAAACAGTCTAGCTGTGCATTACACAAACAGAAACATAGCTGTATAAAAGCAATTTGGCAGTACAAGCAAGCAATAAGCATACACAAGACATCTCAATAGCAGGAACTAATAATAATAATAATATTAATAATAATAATAATAATACCGTATTTGATGGCATATAAGATGCACCCCCATTTCAGCAGGTCAGATTCAGGAAAAAAAGTTTTTAGTATATTTAAACATATATTGTTGAAAACAGTCTAGCTGTGCATTACACAAGCAGAAACATAGCTGTATAAAAGCAATTTGGCAGTACAAGCAAGCAATAAGCATACACAAGACATCTCAATAGCAAGAAATAATAATAATAATAAAATTAATAAACTTCACCACAATGTATATGATGCAGGGCAATCTTTTGAGCCAAAATTTTGGAAAAAAAGTGCGTCCTATATGACGTTAAATATGGTAATTACAAAAGGATTGATTTGGTGAATGAACCGACCATGGGATGTCACCATGTAGTGGAATAAGGCATCATGGGAAAATTTATCTCTGAAGTTTCATAGATGCCATGATTGCAATTAAAATGGAATGACTCCTGCTGCTCAGAGATACCACTTATCTGCTGACTGCTATTAGTTTGCACAGCAGACATTTTGAATTTGAAAATCATTTAAAACTGGGAAACCCACTATATATATATATATATATATATATATATATATATATATATTAAAAAAATAAAAAAAAAGATTTTTGAGTTTCTGGCCGAAATAAATTTATTACAGAATGACGGTTTGTTAAGTTTTTTCTTTCTTTGAAAGTTAAATATTGGTCTGTATTTAATCTAATTTATTGATTATTTTATAGATTGAGCTCTCTTTATAAAAATCCTTGTATGAATATATGTTTGCACCTACAAGAGCACACAGTATGGTTATAGAGTGAGATTTTGATGATCCCAAATAGGATCATCCCTTACTACCAGTCATTTGGATACCTTACACACACACACACACACATATATATATATATATATATATATATATGAGGAAAGTGTGAATATAACAACACAGACAGCATAAATTCAATTGATATTTCACCTCATTTTGAATGAAGCTTCTTCAGAGCTTTATTGAACAATTTACAAATACTTGTACATTCTGCTTTTATAGTGAAAAGGTGAATGGGTGAGGCTTCATTCAAAATGAGGTGAAATATCAATTGTATTGATGCTGTCTGTGTTGTTTTATCCACACTTTCCTCTATTCTCAACCACATTTTGTCGGATTTATTCAAATCCTCCACTCCTCATATATATATATATTTTTAAAAATTATTTAATTGTTTATTATTATTATTATTATTATTATTATTATTATTAGCAAAATAAAAAAACACCCTCCGGGCGATGTAAAAATGAATTTTTGAAAGATATTGCTTGAGGGTGTGGGATTTAAAAATTCAATGTCAGCGAGTTTGTACCCTAAGTAAGTAAAATCATCAAATTCATTAAAGGATTAAAAAATAAAACAATTTGAAATGTAAACTTTAAATATGTATTAAAATAAAACAAACTATATATAAATATATAATACCAGTCATGTATTTATTAAAACTTGTTTAAAAAAAAAAATATGACGATCGTCCAATGTTGCATGCTCAAATTTTGAGTGTATTTATTCTATGTTATGACGATTTTGGATCATGTGATGTAAGCAATGACATAGTTTTTGTTACAGACAAATAAAGAGCGAATCTCCATTATTAATAGATTATTATTATTATTATTATTACTAGCAAATATATGCACCCTCCGGGTGCAAGTATTTAAGTTTTAATATAATAAAATATCATGTTAAATTTGAAAGGCTAATGAAACTGAATAAGAATGCAGATTAAAGGATTTGGAACCAGAGGGGGTATGATGAAATAGAATAGAACAACTTTGAAACTAACTCTTCCATCATTTTCCCTTACTCCCGTCTTTCATTGCTAAATTTTCCTAATTTGACTATTTAGTTAAATAAGAAAGTAAAGAATAAAATTACAGTTATTTCTTTTTGTTAATTGATTTCTTTTAAGATTTATCTCAGAGATTTGCTCATATTCATTAAGATAAAATCAAATAATTAGAAATGAACAATACCAAGCACATATTTATTAAAATCAAATTTTAAATATCAATATGCAAATTAGCCTTCCCGTTACACAGTAAACCACTTTTTGTTGTACATATAAATACAATTGCATGTTATTAGTACGTAGATATGGCCAGCAGTATTAATAATGAAAACAATTTTATTAATAATTGAGGCTTAAATAAAAATGATTCATGAGAATGTGATGTATAATAAACTAAATGGATAGTGACTTGAGTAGTGATGATATAGTTTCGGTTACAGACAAACAAACACATAATCTCCATTATAATAAGATTAATGTGGTTATGTAGTTAGTGGTTAAAGGCATTTTATTAAGGTATGATTTTTATGTCTGATGTGTAGGGCTTTAAATATCTTTAGCCTTTGTTTAATGTGTTGTTGTTCTAATATGATAGTATTGTCTGTGAGTATTATACAGGTGGTACAAATGGTAGGTATACAGTAGTGTCACATCAGTGAAATTAGTGTCATATTATACTGAAGTGAAAGTACATATCTTAAGTAATAAAAATACATGTACATTAACTCGTTTCATTTTATTCACTTCAAGTAAATTTCTTTGGATGGTCTAAAAATTCAAGATAATATTAATCTTTTGCAAGTCTCTCTAGCAAACGAAATGTAATTCCTTTCCCAACTGAGCGCGTTACTCTCACTTCAAATAGCAGTCGACAGATTTCACTTGCCGTCCAAACATTTGCTTTCTTCCTCACTGCCTGTGTCAGTGACAATCTGTCTTATTTCTGCTCGTTCGGCTGCGCTTATATAAATTCCGATATACCCATCCAGGTTGCTGCCAACAGCATTTCAGCTACGAGGAGGTAGAGAGTTCGAATATCCGTAGCCACTCGCCACACTCTTCCCTTTCGCACAGGCCAAACATATCCTGACGCGCTTTGTTTGTGGGGGGCTGCGAATCCGCTTGTTCATAGGGCTGCTTTCAATTTCGTCACATAAATTGCAAATTTTTTTTTTTTGGGGGGAGGGGCACTGTAAAGGATGAGGTTTCTCATGCAAGCCTCACACTGTTGAAGACATTCAGTTTATTTTGAGGCTTGTCAGGAAATGATGCTGATAAAGACCTTTGTTCCAGAGTGTGTATGATGTCTGTTCTCGATTAAGGAATGTGTGTGCTCTGAGACCAATTTGAGTAGCTGAGGGATTAGAGCTTCCTACTACATGTGCTTCTTATTACATGTATATGCAGCATTTGTGTATGAGTGTCTGTTCTCGATTAGAGGAATGTGTGTGCTCTGAAGACAAGCAATTGAGTAGCTGAGGGATTAGAGCTTCCTACTACATGTGCTTCTTATTACATGTATATGCAGCATTTGTGTTATGAGTGTCTGTTCTCGATTAGAGGAATGTGTGAGCTCTGAAGACAAGCAATTTGAGTAGCTGAGGGATTAGAGCTTCCTACTACATGTGCTTCTTATTACATGTATATGCAGCATTTGTGTATGAGTGTCTGTTCTCGATTAGAGGAATGTGTGAGCTCTGAAGACAAGCAATTTGAGTAGCTGAGGGATTAGAGCTTCCTACTACATGTGCTTCTTATTACATGTATATGCAGCATTGTGTATGAGTGTCTGTTTTCCGATTAGAGGAATGTGTGAGCTCTGAAGACAAGCAATTTGAGTAGCTGAGGGATTAGAGCTTCCTACTACATGTGCTTCTTATTACATGTATATGCAGCATTTGTGTATGAGTGTCTGTTCTCGATTAGAGGAATGTGTGTGCTCTGAAGACAAGCAATTTGAGTAGCTGAGGGATTAGAGCTTCCTACTACATGTGCTTCTTATTACATGTATATGCAGCAATTGTGTATGAGTGTCTGTTCTCGATTAGAGGAATGTGTGAGCTCTGAAGACAAGCAATTGAGTAGCTGAGGGATTAGAGCTTCCTACTACATGTGCTTCTTATTACATGTATATGCAGCATTTGTGTATGAGTGTGTCTGTTCTCGATTAGAGGAATGTGTGAGCTCTGAAGACAAAGCAATTTGGTAGCTGAGGGTTAGAGCTTCCTACTACATGTGCTTCTTATTACATGTATATGCAGCATTTGTGTATGAGTGTCTGTTCTCGATTAGAGGAATGTGTGAGCTCTGAAGACAAGCAATTTGAGTAGCTGAGGATTAGAGCTTCCTACTACATGTGCTTCTTATTACATGTATATGCAGCATTTGTGTATGAGTGTCTGTTCTCGATTAGAGGAATGTGTGAGCTCTGAAGACAAGCAATTTGAGTAGCTGAGGGATTAGAGCTTCCTACTACATGTGCTTCTTATTAATGTATATGCAGCATTTGTGTATGAGTGTCTGTTCTCGATTAGAGGAATGTGTGAGCTCTGAAGACAAGCAATTTGAGTAGCTGAGGATTAGAGCTTCCTACTACATGTGCTCTCATTACATGTATATGCAGCATTTGTGTATGAGTGTCTGTTCTCGATTAGAGGAATGTGTGAGCTCTGAAGACAAGCAATTGAGTAGCTGAGGGATTAGAGCTTCCTACTACATGTGCTTCTTATTACATGTATATGCAGCATTTGTGTATGAGTGTCTGTTCTCGATTAGAGGAATGTGTGAGCTCTGAAGACAAGCAATTTGAGTAGCTGAGGGATTAGACTTCCTACTACATGTGCTTCTTATTACATGTATATGCAGCATTTGTGTATGAGTGTCTGTTCTCGATTAGAGGAATGTGTGAGCTCTGAAGACAAGCAATTTGAGTAGCTGAGGGATTAGAGCTTCCTACTACATGTGCTTCTTATTACATGTATATGCAGCATTTGTGTATGAGTGTCTGTTCTCGATTAGAGGAATGTGGTGCTCTGAAGACAAGCAATTTGAGTAGCTGAGGATTAGAGCTTCCTACTACATGTGCTTCTTATTACATGTATATGCAGCATTTGTGTATGAGTGTCTGTTCTCGATTAGAGGAATGTGTGAGCTCTGAAGACAAGCAATTTGAGTAGCTGAGGATTAGAGCTTCCTACTATATGTGCTTCTTATTACATGTTATATGCAGCATTTGTGTATGAGTGTCTGTTCTCGATTAGAGGGAATGTGTGTGCTCTGAAGACAAGCAATTTGAGTAGCTGAGGGATTAGAGCTTCCTACTACATGTGTCTTCTTATTACATGTATATGCAGCATTTGTGTATGAGTGTCTGTTCTCGATTAGAGGAATGTGTGTGCTCTGAAGACAAGCAATTTGAGTAGCTGAGGGATTAGAGCTTCCTTCTACATGTGCTTCTTATTACATGTATATGCAGCATTTGTGTATGAGTGTCTGTTCTCGATTAGAGGAATGTGTGAGCTCTGAAGACAAGCCAATTTGAGTAGCTGAGGGATTAGAGCTTCCTACTACATGTGCTTCTTATTACATGTATATGCAGCATTTGTGTATGAGTGTCTGTTCTCGATTAGAGGAATGTGTGTGCTCTGAAGACAAGCAATTTGAGTAGCTGAGGGATTAGAGCTTCCTACTACATGTGCTTCTTATTACATGTATATGCAGCATTTGTGTATGAGTGTCTGTTCTCGATTAGAGGAATGTGTGAGCTCTGAAGACAAGCAATTTTGAGTAGCTAGGGATTAGAGCTTCCTACTACATGTGCTTTCTATTACATGTATATGCAGCATTTGTGTATGAGTGTCTGTTCTCGATTAGAGGAATGTGTGAGCTCTGAAGACAAGCAATTTGAGTAGCTGAGGGATTAGAGCTTCCTACTACATGTGCTTCTTATTACATGTATATGCAGCATTTTGTCTGTTTGTATAATAAATACAATGAGTAATGTAGGCCGCGGTTAGCTCAGTCGGTAGAGCGTTCGGCTAGAAACCACAAGGTTCCTAGTTCGATACCGGTCCTCGCCAACTCAGCGTATGAGTAGCACAGGGATCTGTGCTGTAAAGTAAGGGGCTGATGGTAGGTGTGGCGCTCCACTTCAGATGCTAAAACAATCTCCTTGGTCTAGCGCTATTGAAAAGGTGATAGGCTCCCTCGCTGACTGGCTGATACCGACTTTAGGCCGCCCCGACGACTTTACTTTTTTTTTTTATAACTGTATACTTACTTTTGCACCCCCCTGTGTATAACATCCAACTTAGTTATTAACAGTAATTCCTCACCCCCCAATTGGAGTTTTGCCAAAAAACAAAAAACAATGTGTTATATCAATTTCTATACCTATTGAGAGACTGTATCACTAAAACAAAAATAATCTTCATACAATGCCTGCTATTTTACACAGTAGCATTGCAACCAACAAAGCCTTCATCAGATGATGACTCTGGGTTCAGGCATGGTTTCGGGGCCGAAGCATCATTACCACATAACCCAGAGGCCCCCAGCAGTATCTCACGATACCACCAGACTTTGCGTTTGATGTCACAATATAGGACTGCCTATCCACGCTGATGCGGTTAGAGCTTTCTCCTGAATCTTTTAAGTATTTTCTTGTCTTGGTAGAGAAAGTCCAAGTTTAGACAAAAAATGCTGAGGTTGAGTTGGCAATAAATGTATGTATACATGGGTTTAACAAACAACAACTCTTTCAAGACATCTCACTAAGTATCTTTCTGACACCAGCTCAATAGCTCAACACTTAAAAAGACCTCCTGTCCTACAACCAACAACCAAAAATACTCACAGACAATACCACCATATATAGAACAACAAAGAGGTATGTGGACTAATGATTAGAATCCTAGGAAATGGAATCGTCGACCGAGTTCAGTTCCTGATTGAAGCTGTTTGCATTTCACATGGCGCTAATACCCTTGGGAAGGTATGAATCCAATCTCCCTCCAGCTATAGGCAAATAGCAGAGCAGACTGGGCTCTTTAACCATGGCTAGTAACGAGTCTAGGAGAAGGAAAACTCTGTTATTAACTCGCCTTAAGAAATTGATATTGTGTCACATTNACCGCTTTTGCCACAGGGAGACATTACAGTTTCAAAATCGACCTACCCTAATATACAAGAGCAAATACATTTAGTAAAGAAAAGGCTTAAATATTGGTCATATTAATAGTTAAAAATTAATTTCCTCAGATATCAATAGGCTTCATCAGACTGTGTTTCAAAAGAAAAAAAAGGATTTTATATATTATATATATATATATATATATATATATATATATCATTATTTATATTTTTTGCTTGAAGCCATTACAATGCATATATCATATAAAATTCGATCATTATTGAAAATAATCATGACAAGTGAACTATATATATATATCATTATTATAATTTTTTTTGCTTGAAGCCAATTACAATGCATATATCATATAAAATTCGATCATTATTGAAAATAATCATGACAAGTGAACTCGGCAAATATTGTGCCACATGTAGAACATTGTACAGCTCACTATTTTACCTTTAACCTCACTATCCAAGCAGTAATAGTATCATTGTCAGCGCTCGCCACCCACCAGCCGAGGGGAGAAATAAAGTCAACTCCTACTATACCATGTATTGTGGTTCTTAAGTCCGACTACATACTTCGCCACATGACCATATATACCGCAACGTATACAGATACACGATTTAGCAGCGTGAGTTTGAGAAGCCGCTATATAACATATACAATTTGATGCCAGTAATGCAACAATATTTTCAGGACAAATTGATTGTTCTGTCTGGGTTGTGTAAAATATTCAGAGTATCATTTTACAGGTTGGTGTGTGTGCATGTTATATATAATATATATATATATATATATATATTATATATGTATCAGTGTGTGTATGTGTATGTGTCGTGCGTGTGTGTGTGTGTGTATGATCAAATAGAAGTCGAAAGTTATTGTTAAACTAGCAGAATTAGCTGCTCCATGACTGGACTAAAATGAATTTACGAACACCAGGAAGTGAGAGAGTACATATATATTCAAGGGTGTATATATATATAATATATATACATATATATATTTGTGAGTGATTGGGTAGTGTGTAAGGTGTATGTGAGTGACTGAATTTGGTATATATGATGTGTGTGTGTGTGTGTGCGTGTGCGTGGTGAAGGGCGTGATTTAAGCGAAAAATTGTTCGTGTAAATAAAACATTATTAAAATATACTGTTAGCCCTTTAAATGTCAAGGCATTTTAGAAAATAAAAATGAACTACACTAAATTAAAAAAGAATAAATTAAAGTTCCTATGAAGAAACGAGGGGAGTAAACCCCGAAAAACAAATCCAGAGCTGGAGTCCCTAAAGGTGGTGTGATGCTGAAATCCAGTGCTGCCCATTAACTCCTGCCGACACTACCGTTGCCAAACTGCATTGGTACCTTACCTTTCCTTTGGATCACAGCGGCAGTGTGGAGAGGGGGATTTGCTGCTTGGGCAAACAGCTCATCCTCCATATGAACCCGCCCAGGCTATGTAGTTTAAAAAAAAAAAAAAAAATTTGGACACTACTCCATCATCTCTCATAGACAGAAGGATGCCAACAATATGAGGAAACAGCATATGGCTAATGAAATTTGATCAACAAATAACAAAAAAAAAATTCGGCGGACCTGAACTTTCAGAAACCCCATCTAAAATTTTTGTTTTTAATTTTTTTTTCTTCTTCAATGGATTATTATCGATTGCACACCAATCTATCAGACTGTGAGAAAAAAATTCCCAAAAGTTATTTATTTTTCGAGTTTTCAGGGGTGCTCAGTTCCCCGTATAAGTTATTCGTAAACCGATCCCCCTAATCGGAACCGCTAAAAAAAATTTTTTTATTTAAATTTTATATTATATTTATTTTTCCTTCAATGGATTATTATCGATTATACACCAATCTATCAGATTTTTAAAAAAATTCTTGAAGGTTCTTTTATTTTTTTAGTTTCAGGGGTGCTCATTTCCCTGTATAAGTTTATAGTAAATCGTCCCCCAATATTGGAACCGCTCGAAAGGAAACTGGCGCATAGGTTTTAAAGTTAGGATGGCCCAGAAAAAATAGAACCCAAATTATTTATTTATTTTCCCATTAAACTAACCTTAAACCCCAACCCCAACCCCAACCCCTAACCCTAACCCCAACCCCAACCCTAACCCCAAACCCTAACCTTAACCCCCTAGTTAAAATTAACAGTTTTATATACAAAATTTGTGGGTTCTGTTTTTTTCTGTGTCACCTTAATTTTGACACCTTAGTGCAAATTCAGCCCAAATGTTAAGATAGAGCGTTTCCGATATGGGGGATCGTTTACTATAAACTTATACGGGGAAATGAGCACCCCTGAAAACTCGAAAAATAAAGAACTTTTTAGAATTTTTTTTTTACAATCTGATAGATTGTGTGTAATCGATAATAATCCATTGAAGAAAAAAAAAAAGAAATTACAAAGAAAAATTTTTTTTTCAGTGGTTCTGATATGGGGATCGGTTTACGATAAACTTATATGGGGAACTGACAACCCCTGAAAACTCGAAAAATAAATAACTTTAAAAAATTTTTTTTTACAATCGGATAGATTGGTGTGCAATCGATAATAATCCGTTGAAAAAAAAAAAATTAAAAAACAAAAATTTTAGATGGGGTTCTGAAAGTTCAGGTCCGCCAAAAATTCATTTTTTTTTCTCTTAAAACATTTTGTATCTTATTATAATGGAGATTTGGTGTCTGTCTGTAACCAAAAGTATGTCACTGCTTACCTCACAATAACCTCAGGAATTGCATAGGTTCATCAATGAGTTTTTAATTTATAGTCAAAATCATTAATAAATAGAATAAAGAACAACCCTGTATTATATATACTCAGAAATTAAGTATGCAACATTAAATGGTCCACATTGTTTATTAAAACAAGAAATAGTCAGATAACCTTCTTCTACATTTAATTTGAAGATGTTTGTGTATTTAACTGTATCGGGTTTAGGTTTGCACATGTCTGCTTTTCATCAAGAGTTTAATTTAATGACATTTTCATCGATCATCCTTACCCCATCTGCTAAAAAATAAACTTGGTTATAAAAAATATACTTACCCCCTCTAACAACAGTTTCCTCAATCATACTTATCCCCTTTTTTCAGATTCAATGACAGAAGGTTTTAAAAAAAATAAAAAGGTGTTCTGTTGTTGGATTTTATATTTTGTAATAAAATTATTAAGTAATATTAATAAGATCAAAATATAATTTTATTAATATTAGTCAATAATTAATATCTTATTATATGGTGAAAAAAAAAGTTATATTTTGATTATTGCCTATTGTAAAACAAAACAAACATTTTTTTTTTCATTTGACACCCCACAAAAAAAACCCTTAAATATTTGTATTAATTTGAATTTAACTGTTACAAAAAACTTGGTAAAAAAAAAAATAAGGTAAAGAAAAAACTAGGTAAAGATTATTGGAAATTTCATAACCAATTATCTCCCCCTGCTTCTAGGGGGTGAATAGCCATCATCGTATGTTGGCGCCAATACCAAAAACTTCACTTATCGAAAAGCAGTATTGGAGGAGAGACGTAAAAACTAAAAGCACTCATCACCAAGCCCAAAACAGGGCCCACTTATCACAGAACTCTACAACCAGCTCACTTCTAAGGCATTGTATCTGCATACGTTAAAAGGCAGGTACAATAGCACACTTACTGAAGGATGAGAAACTGCAGAGACGAAGCGTCTTATCAACATTTCCTACCGACGAAAAGAATACCCTGTTATCACCATTACTCCAAGAAAATTTACTAACTCAGATAAGTCTCGTAGCAAATACCATTAAAATTTGCAACAATTTTATGTAATTTCTGTCAATACAAGTGTCTGCATTTACTTTCGTGTTTGTTCCTTCTTTGCCTACAACTACGGAGAAATAAGAACTCCTTCGAAAACCGTAAATACTCTTAAGATAGAATGTGAGATATAGAAAGACATGGTAAAGAAAAAATGTAAGTTAAAGAAAAAACTTACTTTCTACAATGTTGCATTTGAGCATGTTAACCACTACACCATGGAGAGTCCACTTTGTCAAATCCTTAACTCTTTGTATGCCATGGACAAGCCCATTAGACATTGAAATATAATATAAAATCATAAGTTAAATATATATGAATGTTGCCTGGTTGGTCGGATTTTATGGCATTTCAGCCCATCTAGGGTTATTTTATACCAAAGGAATTTTTGTTTTATTCATTCTAGATGGATATTTGATTTTTTTAGCTCATTTGTTTTAGCTCATTTTTTTTTAAGGTAAAAAAAATCCTGGTGAAGATAGAATGTGAGGTAAAGAATATCCGGTAAGATAGAAATCCTGGTAAAGATAGAATGTGAGGTAAAAATCCTGGTAAAGATAGAATGTTAAAGATAGAATGTGGTGTAAAGATAGAATGTGAGGTAAAGAAAATCCTGGTAAAGATAGAATGTGAGGTAAAGAAAACTGGTAAAAGATAGAATGTGAGGTAAAGAAAATCCTGGTAAAGATAGAATGTGAGTAAAGAAAATCCTGGTAAAGATAGAATGTGAGGTAAAGAAAATCCTGGTAAAGATAGAATGTGAGAAAGAAAATCCTGGTAAAGATAGAATGTGAGTAAAGAAAATCCTGGTAAAGATAGAATGTGAATAAAGAAAATCCTGGTAAAGATAGAAAATCCTGGTAAAGATAGAATGGTAAAGAAAATCCTCCTGGTAAAGATAGAATGTGAGGTAAAAAAAATCCTGGGTAGAATGTGAGGTAAAAAAAATCCTGGTAAAGATAGAATGTGAGGTAAAGAAATCCTGGTAAAGATAGAATGTGAGGTAAAGAAAATCCTGGTAAAGATATAGAATGTGAGGTAAAGAAAAACTTGGTAAAGATAGAATGTGAGTAAAAAAATCCTGGTAAAGATAGAATAAAGAAAATCCTGTAAGATAGAATGTGATGTAAAGAATATCCTGTAAAGTTAGAATGTGAGGTAAAGACAAAACTTGGTAAAGAGAGAATGTGAGGTAAAGAAAATCCTGGTAAAGATAGAATGTGAGGTAAAGACAAAACTTGGTAAAGAGAGAATGTGAAATATAGAAAACATGGTAAATAAATGTAAGGTAAAAAAAGAATTTGGTAAAGATAGAGTGTAAGGTAAAGACATAACTGGAGGCATTTCAGCCCATCTAGGGTTATTTTATACCAAAGGAATTTTTGTTTTATTCATTCTAGATGGATATTTGATTTTTTTAGCTCATTTGTTTAGCTCATTTTTTTTAAGGTAAAAAAAATCCTGGTGAAGATAGAATGTGAGGTAAAGAATATCCTGGTAAAGATAGAATGTGAGGTAAAAAAATCATGGTAAAGATAGAATGTGAGGTAAAGAAAATCCTGTAAATATAATGTGAGTAAAGAATATCCTGGTAAAGATAGAATGTGAGGTAAAAAAATCCTGGTAAAGATAGAATGTGAGGTAAAGAAAATCCTGGTAAAGATAGAATGTGAGGTAAAGACAAAACTTGGTAAAGATAGAATGTGTAAAGAAAATCCTGGTAAGATAGAATGTGAGGTAAAGAAAATCCTGGTAAAGATAGATGTGAGGTAAAGAAAAGTAAAGATAGAATGTAGATAAAGAAAATCCTGGTAAAGATAGAATGTGAGATAAAGAAAATCCTGGTAAAGATAGAATGTGAGGTAAAGAAAATCCTGGTAAAGATAGAATGTGAGGTAAAGAAAATCCTGGTAAAGATAGAATGTGAGGTAAAGAAAATCCTGTAAAGATAGAATGTGAGTAAAGACAAAACTTGGTAAAGATAGAATGTGAGATAAAAAAAAATCCTGGTGAAGATAGAATGTGAGGTAAAGAAAATCCTGGTAAAGATAGAATGTGAGGTAAAAAGAAATCCTGGTAAAGATAGAATGTGAGGTAAAGACAAAACTTGGTAAAGATAGAATGTGAGGTAAAGAAAAATCCTGGTAAAGATAGAATGTGTATAAGATCTGGTAAAGATAGAATGTGATGTAAAGAATATCCTGGTAAAGTTAGAATGTGAGGTAAAGAAAAACTTGTAAAGAGAGAATGTGAGGTAAAGAAAATCCTGGTAAAGATAGAATGTGAGATAAAGAAAATCCTGGTAAAGATACAATGTGAGGTAAAAAAAATCCTGGTAAAGATAGAATGTGAGATAAAGAAAATCCTGGTAAAGATACAATGTGAGGTAAAAAAAAATCCTGGTAAAGATAGAATGTAAGGTAAAAAAAAATCCTGGTGAAGATAGAATGTGAGGTAAAGACAAAACTTGGTAAAGATAGAATGTGAGGTAAAATCCTGGTAAAGTTAGAATGTGAGGTAAAGACAAAACTTGGTAAAGATAGAATGTGAAGTAAAGAAAATCCTGGTAAAGTTAGAATGTGAGGTAAAGACAAAACTTTGGTAAAGATAGAATGTGAGGTAAAGAAAATCCTGGTAAAGATAGAATGTGAGGTAAAGACAAAACTTGGTAAAGAGAGAATGTGAAATATAGAAAACATGGTAAATAAATGTAAGGTAAAAAAAGAATTTGGTAAAGATAGAGTGTAAGGTAAAGACAAAACTGGAGGCAGCATGCTAAATCTAGCTGCACTTAAGAGATGTGATATGTCAAAACAGGACTGTATGTGGGTTATGTAGGCGTGTAGCATAATGATTAGAGTCATTGAAAATGGACTCGTTCGATCCAAGTTCAAATCCTAGACGAAGCTGCATTTCACATAGTGCTAATTAATACCCTTGGGAAAGATATGAATCCAAATATACACTCTCCAGCTATATGTAAATAGTAGGGCAGACTGGGCTCTTCCACTTTGGTAAGGCAACCTGTCTAGGAGAAGGAAAACTCTGAATTCAAACCTGTTAAACTCCACTTAAGAAATTGGCCTTGTGTCGCATCCTGCTCGTGCAGAGGGGTTGGTATATATATATATAAAAAAATAATTTAAAAAAAAATCATCTGGATACCGCGTGCATTAAGACCAAAGCAAGTTTGTTTTATTATCATTTTTTTAACACAGCTTTAGCGTCATAACATTCCATCATGTGAACACGCTTCACGTCATATAAACGCTAAACAAGCCACAGTTTAAAAAAAAACAAACTTTAGCATTATAACATTCCATCGTTTATATAAACGCTAAAAAACTACTGGTTTTTAAAATCTCAACCATTTGACTCATCTGAAGATTGTGTAAGCATGAAACTTATAGTTATGAGTTTTTTATAATATCCATAATATCATTATTATTGATTGTAAATCTGCTCTGCTTTATTAGCATTGAACACCTTTTTATGCCAATACTTTTCTCATTTATTCTCTATTCATTCTATAAATAATAAATATATTATTTTGATTTACCATCTGATAAGACAGAATTTTGAGGAGCTTTATTAAATCAACTTAGATTTATAAAGGCCCCAATTTTGGTCGAAATAAATTTATTATGGAATAATGGTGTTGAGTTTTTCCTTCCTTTCAAAAATAAATATTGCTCTGTATATAATCTAAAAAGTTTATTATACATTGAGCTCTCTTTAGTGATTGAAAGATTCACTGTATTTATACATACTGGATCATACAATAATAATACAGTGTATCTTAGAAATCACATATAGAATCATCCCTTATTACCAAGTTTTGGATACCTCTCATCTATATATATATATATATATATATATATATATATATATTGTTGAGTTTTTCCTTCCTTTCGAAGATAAATATTGCTCTGTATATAATCTAAAAAGTTTATTATACATTGAGCTCTTTTTAGTGATTTAAAGATTCACTGTATTTGTACATACTGGATCATACAATAATAATACATTGTGTCTTAGAAATCACATATAGAATCATCCCTTACTACCAAGTTTTGGATACCTCTCATATATATATATATATATATATATATATATATATAGTCATACATATAGTGTGTGTGTGAAACGTAAAAAGCAAGACTTTTTAATCCATTTTGGTAGATGTGATATCGAAAAAAAAAAGAAAAAAAAGAAGATAAAAGCTTGTTTTGTAGATCAAATAATACTAGGCAGTGAGCTTGGTTCTCACTGGGTGCCCTAGCCTTGTGTCAAATTAAGTGAAGCGTAGTAAATGACAGCTGGGAATTATGTCTTACCGGCATTTAATACAGATTTTGTCTTTCCAAGTAAGATTCTTTTAGTGTTTGACACCTAACAATGAGGACCCCCACCCCACAGGACGAGATCTTATCCCCACCCCCTCTGAACTTTGTAAAAAAAACCTAAAAACATTCCAGTTTTAATCTGAATGAGGACTCACCTTATTTGTTGAATCTGTCATAAGTGGTTCTGTCTCTTGAAGACAAACAAAACGGCACCCTCATGTCTCTGTTCGGTGTGAGTCATGCTTGTACTGTACCAGAACAATGAATGTCACAAAGGGCCGATTTTTTAATTTTTCAAACTATTTCTGGGATCGTTGGCCCGTCAGTTAAGTTCAAACTTTAACCTTTCCTTGTTTTCATTTCTTTTTCCTCTCTTTCTCCAGAAATCTGAATATTGTTTTATTTTTAATCCCGAATTCTTCGTAGACTGTTGTACCGGCCGTTCCTACAGTGGAGAATATATACAGGTTCTCACTATAAATAGTGAGACACCGAGTGAAAAGGTTGTACTGTTACCGTACTGTTACCGTACTGTTACCGTACTGTTACTGTTTAGCGGCAAGCTAGCCGTTCTTGTACCTTATTGTAAATACACTTGTCTCTTTTTACCCTACCTCGACTTGACTTCTTTTTTTACTGTTGAACTAACATCACAACATAGACCATAATAATTACGCTACAATACCTCTGGTAGGTCAACTTTAGATTCTTATGGGATAGGATTTTTTTGATAACTGGGGAGGGGGTGATGTTGTTGTTGTTGATGGTGGTGGTAGTAATGATAATGATGATGACACAGGTATGAGGTATGTCAGAAAAGTTCCTGAATTTTATAAAACTTCAATGTGAGGGGTATCGTCCACTGTGAGTTCTTGCCACAGGGCCAGAAGATCAACCAGCATGTCTACAAAGAGATACTGCACCGTTTGCTTCATTCAGTCCGTGAGAAGAGGTGAGAGATGTGGCAGGACAAGTCATGGGTGCTTCACCATGACAACGCAACTGCCTACTCTGCCCTGAGTATCTGAGAGGTATGTCAGAAAAGTTCCTGAATTTTATAAAACTTCAATGTGAGGGGTATCGTCCACTGTGAGTTCTTGCCACAGGGCCAGACGATCAGCCAGCATGTCTACAAAGAGATACTGCAGCATTTGCTTCATTCAGTGCGCAAGAAGAGGCGAGAGATGTGGCAGGACAACTCATGGGTGCTTCACTATGACAATGCACCAGCCCACACTGCCCTGAGTATTTAAGAGTTCCTGGCCCAAAAGAAAAGTTCCAGGCTGATCGCATTCTTTGATGTGAGAGGCATTATCCACTGCGAGTTCTTGCCACAGGGCCAGACGATCAGCCAGCATGTCTACAAAGAGATACTGCACCGTTTGCTTCATTCAGTCCGTGAGAAGAGGTGAGAGATGTGGCAGGACAAGTCATGGGTGCTTCACCATGACAATGCACCTGCCCACACAGCCCTGAGTATCCGAGAGTTCCTGGCGCCGAAGAACATCACTGTGCCGGAGCAACCTCCCTACTCGCTTGACCTGGCTCCTTGTAATTTTTTTCTTCTTCTCCAAGCTCAAGAGAGTCATCAAGGGAATCCGTTTTGAGGATGTGCACAACATCAAAAAGGCTGTGAAGACAGAGCCATGGAGAATCCCGGAAGAATCCTACCAGGAATGCATGCAAGCATGGCAGAGAAGGATGGGAAAGTGCATTAGACTCCAGGGGGGGAGGATTACTTTGAAGGGGATGACTTGTAGTTTGGATTGGAAATACATTTTTTTGCAACTCCAGTCCTGGAACTTTTCTGACATACCTCGTAACTGGGGAGGGCAATATTGTTGTTGTTGTTGATGGTGGTGGCAGTAATAAAGATGATGACATAGGTAATATGGTGGGGGGGATAATGTTGTTGTTGTTGTTGTTGTTGTTGATGGTGGTGGTGTTGGAGGTGGTTGGGGGTTGTAATAAACTTGATGATACAGGTAATATGGTGGGGGATAATGTTGTTGTTGTTGTTGTTGATGATGATGGTGGTGGTGTTGGTTGGGGGTTGTAATAAACTTGATGACAATGAAGATGAGGACAATAGTCCGAATAACGCAGATAATACTAATATTGTTGTTGTTGTTGATGGTGGTGGCAGTAATAAAGATGATGACACAGGTAATATGGTGTGGGGGGGATAATGTTGTTGTTGTTGTTGTTGTTGTTGTTGATGGTGGTGGTGTTGGAGGTGGTTGGGGGTTGTACTAAACTTGATGACACAGGTGGATGATGGTATTCGAGTAATCAGGTGTCTAGTTACCTGGCTCGTTTTGTTTGCTTTTCATCAAGGCGTCATATCTCAAGGGATTACTATCATTAATAAATGAATTGAGTTGATAGAAAAGACAATTAAGAAAGTTTGGATTCCGCAGGGATTATCTGCTTTCATCTAAAGTTTCTGTCGTGATCAGCGGATTGAATTACTGATCTGTGTATAAACGTCTGAGTCGAACATTTCAAATTGTTTTCTTTTTGGGCTAAAAATATTCCCCCCCCTCCCGCAAAGAAAGAGAGCGAAAAGACAAATCGTTATTCGCATTTCTGTTTTGTCATGTCAGTTTGATCATGTATGTCTAATCAGTCTGGTTATATCTATCTATCTATCTATCTATCTATTTATCTGTCTGTCTGTCTGTCTGTTTGTCTGATCATATCCATCTATCTATCTATCTATCTATCATTCTCTCTATCCCCCTCTCTCTCTCTCTCAGTCTAGTTGTATCTATCTATCTATCTATCTATCTATCTCTCTCTCTCTCTCTCTCTATATATATATATATTTGTCTGTCTGTCTGTCTGTTTGCCTGTTTGTCTGATCATATCCATCTATCTATCTATCTATCTTTCATTCTCTCTATCCCTCTCTCTCTCAGTCTAGTTGTATCTATCTATCTATCTATCTATCTATCTATTTGTCTGTCTGTCTGTTTGTCTGATCATATCCATCTATCTATCTATCTATCTTTCATTCTCTCTATCCCCTCTCTCTCTCTCTCAGTCTAGTTGTATCTATCTATCTATCTATCTATCTCTCTCTCTCTATATATATATATATATATATATATATTTGTCTGTCTGTCTGTCTGTTTGCCTGTTTGTCTGATCATATCCATCTATCTATCTATCTATCTTTCATTCTCTCTATCCCTCTCTCTCTCAGTCTAGTTGTATATATCTATCTATCTCATACTATTCATATCTATCTATCTATCTATCTATCTATCTATCTCTGTTCATATCTATCTATCTATCTATCTATCTATCTATCTATCTATCTCTGTTCATATCTATCTATCTATCTATCTATCTATCTATCTCTGTTCATATCTATCTATCTATCTATCTATCTATCTATCTATCTATTCAGTCTCCCTTTCTATCCATTTATCTATCTATCCATCCATCTCTCTCTCTCTCTCTCTCTCTCTCTATATATATATATATATATATATATATATATATATATATATATATATTAGTCTGTTATTATCTCTCTCTTTTTCTCTATCTCTCCTAGTCTCCCAATATCTATCTATCTATCTATCTATCTATCTATCTATCCGAGTCTCTGCATATCTATCTATCTATCTATCTATCTATCTGTCTGTCTGTCTGTCTGTCTGTCTGTCTGTTTGTTCCTATCTATCTATCTATTTCAGTCTCCTTTCTATCCATTGTCTATCTATCCATCTCTCTCTCTCTCTCTCTCTCTCTCTCTCTATATATATTATATATATATATATATATATATATATATATCTTAGTCTGTTATTATCTCTCTCTCTTTCTCTTTCTCCTAGTCTCCCCATATCTATCTATCTATCTATCTATCTATCTATTACAGTCTGTTCGTATCTATCAATCTATCAATCTATCTATCTAAATCTGTTATTATTTCTTTCTCTCTCTCTTTCTCTTTCTTTCTTTCTTTCTCCCCTAGTTTCCCTATATCTATCTATCTATCTATCTATCTCAGTCTGTTCATATCTATCAATCTATCAATCTATCTATCTAAATCTGTTATTATTTCTTGCTTTCTCTCTCTCTCTCTTTCTTTCTCTCTCCCCTAGTTTCCCCATATCTCTCTCTCTCTCTCTCTCTCTCTCTCTCTCTCTCTATCTATCTATCTATCTATCTATCTCAGTCTGTTCATATCTATCTATTTAATGCATTCTGTGCATTTTATCTATTTATCTATCTATAGATGTGTGATGTAATGGTTACTGTGCTAGGCTAGTAGACCATTGTTTGTGGGGTTGATTCTCACTGGGTGACATTGGAAAGGAAGATGATTACTTTTTTTATGATAATGTTTAAATAAAATGTTACTTACATTTGTTTCCGTATCTTCTCTGGTAAAACATAATCACCTCTTCCTCCATCTTTGCTGGATGATCCATAGTTGTAACTGTGTGTCACATCCCGCCTGTGGTGAGTGAGGCTGGTAAATGCCTCCTCCTCCCCCTCTCGTCCTCTCGCCCCCTCGTCCTCCTCCTCCTCTTCCTTCTCTCCTCCTTCTCCTTCTTCTCCTTCTCCCCCTACTTTTTCTTCTCCTCATCTTCCTCCTACACCAACCATGTTGCCTCCACAAGAACAACAACAACTACTACTACTACTACTACTACTACTACTAATAATAATAATAATGATAATAATAATGGAGATTCGCTTCCAGTTTTTGTCTGTAACAAAAATTAAGTCACATTACACAAAATCGTCATAACAGAATAAAATGTATTCTATGTTATTTTGAGTGTATTTATTCAATAAATACACTCAAAATTTGAACATGCGACATTCGACAGTCCTCATTGTTTTTTAAAACAAGTTTTAATAAATACATGACTGGTGTTATATATCTATATATAGTTTGTTTTATTTTAATACATATTTAAAGTTTACATTTCAAATTGTTTTATTTTTTAATCCTTTAATGAATTTGATGATTTTACTTACTTAGGGTACAAACTTGCTGACATTGAATTTTTTACTCCCACCCCTCAGGCAATATGTTTCAAAAATCTATTTTTACATCGCCCGGATGGTGTTTTTTATTTTGTACTAGTAATAATAATAATAATAATAATAATAATATTAATAATAATAATAATAATAAGAAGAAGAAAAGTGAATGAAAAGTGCTCTAAGTTAGCAGATCTGGTATAAAACTTATTAAAACATATTAAAATTCTAACAAGAATATGTACCCTCTGGGTGTAAGTATTTAACTTTTAATATAATGAAATATATTAAACTAGCAGCGGCTACCCGGCGTCGCCTGGGTAGAGGGGGATTTTTTAAAGTTAGTCTCGCAGACCCATTATTACTGAATCGTGAGTTGAATCCTCATGGGATGTCCCATTTAAATCCCTATGTAAAAAAAAATAGACCTTGCATTGATCCAGCTACTCTGAAAAGAAATGTTAATGTCTACTATCTAAAATATTAAATGAAAAAAAAAATTCATGCTGTTATCATTTAAATTCTACTTTTTAATTATCTTCACGAATATAAATCAAATCTCTATTATCTTTGCTCGAAAACCAAGCCCTGGTGATATTTAATGTGTGTATATATTTACTTTGTTGTTAATTGTTTTATTTTCAAAGTTTCTTCTGGACATACATATACACACAACGGCCCTTTATATATGTATAGATTACCCCCGGACATACATACACACAAGTTCCCTTTATATATGTATAGATAGAGAGATTAGAAAGACTAACAAAATTAAATAAGAATGCATATAAAAAGATTGCACTTATTTTGATTATATTTTAATGATTTCTATATAAAAATCATTCATAGGACAGATTTTAATACGTCGGATAATAAAACAATTATATCAGAGATCAATCACATCAAGTAATCATTTATTAAACCCGGTTTTGTTAAAACCAGTATGCAACATTTTACATAAATAAGATATATTCTATGTATTAACAATTTGACTATAAATTTAATACTCATTGATAAACTTATGCAGTTTCTGAGGGTATTGTCACTTAAACAGTGACATAGTTTTGGTTACAGACTGACACTGAATATCCATTATAATAAGATATTCCTGTGTTTCTTAACTTTATGGACTCGTCAACGCGAGTTCAATTCCTGGATGAAACTGTTGGCATTTCACTTAGCGCTAATACCCTTGGGAAAGGTATGAATCCAATTCTCCCTCCAGCTATGGGTAAATAGCAGGGCAGACTGGACTCTTTAACCATGGCTAGGTAACCAGTCTAGGAAATGCGGAGGGCACGAGCAGGATGTGACACAATGTCAATTTCTTAAGCGGAGTTTAACAGGTTTGAATTCAGAGTTTTCCTTCTCCTAGACTGGTTGGTAAATATATATAACATTGCAGGATTTTAAATGCATTAATAAGATGGGCTGTTCTGAAGCAAATTTAACCCAGCTAGATTTTAATAGAGACATTGTTAACAAATAAGATGCTAATTAGAATTAAATAATGATAATGATAATGATAATAATAAATCAGAAGCTTATTGCAGTACGATGGTATGGAAATAAGTCTCGCAGACTAATACCAGTTTGATCCTCATTGGGGACTCTTTGTTTGTGGCTTTGCATCTATCTACTAACCCCTGCACGAGCAGGATGAGACACAAAGGTCAATATTTAAGTGGAGTTTAACAGTTTTGAATTCAGAGTTTTCCTTCTTCTTGACCGGTCGCCATATCACGGTTAAGGAGCTCAGTCTGCTCGAATATTTAACCATTAAATAATTTGCATAAAATTAAATGACTTCAAGTATTTCCTTCTAACATTAACGATTCTATTTATAGTCCGCAACATCCTTGAGGCTGTTTGTATACATTTTCAAGATGAGGTTTGATAATTTGTGTTATCTGGATTTTTAGAGAGAGAGAGAGAGAGATAGAGAGATAGAGAGAGAGAGAGAGAGAGAGAGAGAGAGAGAGAGAGAGAGAGAGAGAAAGTTTAGTTTCTTTGTTTAATGGCATATCAAATCAACCTTCATTGGTTATTCAGTGCCAAAGCCATCCTTGTAGAAGAACAGTAGTGGTACTATTTAACCCATGGCAAGCGAGAGGTTCATACGTTTCCCAAGGGTCATTTGACCGAAAATGAACGGTGACTCCTCCCTAAAGATTTGGTTTGGTTTCTTTATTTAATGGCACATCAACCTTCATGGGTTATTTAATACCAATTCTATCCTTGTAGAAGAACTGTAGTGGTACTATTTAATCTATACCTGGAATTTTTTGTTTGGTTTCTTTATTTAATGGCACATCAACCTTCATGGGTTATTTAATACCAAAGGCATCCTTGTAGAAGAACAGTAGTGGTACTATTTAATCTATACCTGGAATTTTTGGTTTGATTTCTTTATTTAATGGCACATCAACCTTCATGGGTTATTTAATACCAAAGGCATCCTTGTAGAAGAACAGTAGTGGTACTATTTAATCTATGCCTGGGATTTTTGGTTTAGTTTGGTTTCTTTATTTAATGACATACCAATCTTCATGGGTTATTCAATGCCAAAGCCATCCTTGTTGAAGAACAGTAGTGGTACTATTTAACCCATAACTGGGGGATGAGAAGGTTCATACCTTTCCCAAGAGTATTAGTTTGAAATGGAATGTAATAGCCTGACTTGATTTTGAACTTGCTTACTATGATGTTGCACTCCAGCATATTAGTTTGATCCAGTGAGGATCAAACTCGCTATTCAGCAAGGAGGGGGTTAAAGTTTATGTACTGGACATGTATGCTGAAAATTAGACCGTCGTGAGACAGGTTAGTTTTATCCTACCGATCGGCACATGTGTTATGTCGGCTGTGGCCATGGCTATCCTGTCCAGTACGAGAGGAACTGCGGGATCGGAGCAACAGTTCGCATGCTCGCTCGAACGAGCGGCGGTGCCAAGCTGCCTCTGTGCGATAATGGCTGAAAGCCTCCAAGACTGGTGGCACCACGGTATTACGAAAGGCGTCTCTTTTCGTTCCACTGGAGCCTGCCATTGCAGTCGTCTGTTGCTAGTAGAGGTGGCTGTTGCGTTCGGCAGGGCGGTTCACCGTCTCTGTTGGGAACTGGCCAACCGACTTGACATCCGTGACAGGCGGGATTTTGCCGTCGCCGTCTTGTTTCGAACCCCCCGTGGAGCACGAGACGAGGGATCGCTTGTAGACCACTTGACTTCAGGCTCGGGTTTCTCTTAAGGAAACTTGTGATATTGTAAAAAGTACTAACCTCTAAAGGGGAGAGGGGTCATTCCTAAAATGAGGTAACCAAGCAAGTACCCAATACTATTAGTATTTGTTGGAATTTTTTGTATATATTATATATATATATATATATATATATATATATTTACCAACCCTCTGCATGAGCAGGATGTGACACAAGGTCAATTTCTTAAGCGGAGTTCAACAGGTTCGAATTCAGAGTTTTCCTTCTCCTAGACCGGTTGCCTAACCAAGGTTAAAGAGCCCAGTCTGCCCTACTATTTATCCATAGCTGGAGGGAGAGTAGGATTCATACCTTTCCCAAGGGTATCAGCGCTAAGTGAAATGTAATTACCACATCCAGGATTTGAACTCGGGGCAAATTTTTTGTATATAATATGTACTATAATACACCACTTAAATTTATAGACTAAGCAAGGTCACGTGGTTTAAGCCTCAGCCAATTAACAGCCTGAATGCGTGGCTTGTTGACTACTGAATCACTGATACTGAGAGACGTCCGTTTGCAATCCTTGACAAAGGAATTGCCAGACTGAGGAGCACCAAGGAACAGCCAAAGGATTCTTTACCCATAGATCGAAATAAAGATATAATCCTGATGGTTGAGCTGTCAATTACTTGCAACACTCTACTTTGGCCCTTATTTGGATGTCATAGACTACTCAGCTATTAGGATTCCATCCTTAAGCATCATAGTTCGCCACTCACAATCAATAAGTGGCCCCATTAGGCAGGGAGAGTGGTTCTCCTCTGCAGAGGTGAATTCTTGTGCCCTAGCCCACAGGGCCAGATATGCCCATGGAGGCATAACAAACAAATGAATAAATAAATGGTTACTAACATTTTTTTAGTCCATACGCAACCTGCCCAGTCAGCTGGGGATTTAGAATACACTGACTGCACCTCTGCAGAGGGGTAAGACCCCCTCCCAATCGGGCTACATGTTGGCCATGGTTGGCGACCTGTGATACTTAAGGGTGGAATCCTGGTGGATGAGCAGTCCATGATATGCAACACATTCCACTTAGACCCTTACTTAGGCTAGACGGGTGGTTGGAGAGGCCCCCTCCAATCAATCAGCTGGTCATGTCAAGCCCTAGCACCTATATGATTGCCCCAACCCTATTGCTTTTATGGCAAGCCCCAACCATTTTTATCATATGGGTGCTAGAAGGCAGTGGCTGAGGGTCTTCATGTCCTAGGAATAATGTTAAACTCTACCAGATGGTGAGGTTCCAGTTCTGGAGGTTTGGGGAATGTAGAGCACCCCTTTATCACCATTGCTCCCAGGTCCACTCTGACCCGGAGTGGTACTACCTGTTAGGTTTCATCTATGGGTTAAATAGAAAAAATATTTGTATTTATAAAAAGAAATTGAGTATCCATTAAGAATGAATTTATTTCAAAACTTTGTCGGCATTAAATGACCCACTGAGGTTGATATGCCGTAAAACAATGTCACCTTCCTTGCTATGTATCTCTTTGCACGTACACCCTGGAAAATGGCAGTGGACACCCATTGTTACCAATGTTTATCACAAGTAGTCCTTGGTTAAAGATCAAAAGTCAACGCAAGAAAGGTTATCATGGTTTGGTTTGTTTTGGTTTACAGCATATCAACCTCAGTGGGTCATTTATTGCCAAAAAAGTTTTGAAATAAATTCATTCTTAATGGATACTCAATTTGGAAAAATTTTTTGGTTATTTCCTATAACTCCAACCTAAAAAAGGGGAACCACTCTGAGTGAATTTTAATTAATTGCTAATTAATCTACTCATTATTTTCCCATTAAACTAACCCTAAACCCTAACCCTAAATCCTAACCCTAACCCCGTCTTCTTTTTTCCTAGTAGATCAATAAATAAATAATAATTCATAAAATTCATTCAGAGGGGTTCCCCTTTTTTTAGGTTGGTGTTATAGGAAATAACCAAACATTTTTTATAAACACATTTTTCTATTTAACCCATAGATGGGACCCTAACAGATGCTACCACTCCGGTCGAAGTGAACCAGGGAGCAATGGTGATGAAGGGGTTCTTCACATTCCCCAACCTCCAGAACTGGAACCTCACCATCATATAGAGTTATTCCCAGGACATATAGACCCTCAGCCACTGCCTCCTAGCAAATATGTGATAAAAAAGTTGGGGCAATAGGATTGGGGCAATCATATAGGTGCTAGGGCTTGACGTGACCAACTGATTGATCGGAGGGGCCTCTCTGCCATCCACGGCCAACAGGTAAGCCCATTGAGAGGGTCTTACCCCTCTGCAGAGGTGCAGTCGGTGTATTCTAAAGCCCCAGCCAACACGGCTTGTCTAAATCTTTATCACGGTGTTTAATCTATATTTTCAATTAAATTATCAATTCTGAATCATATTATTAATACTAGCAAATATATGCACCCTCCGGGTGCAAGTATTTACGTTTTAATGTAATGAAATATCGTATTAAATTAGAAAGTCTAATAAGAATGCAGATAAAAAAAGATTTGAAACAGAGTGGGGGTATAATAGAAAAATATAAATGAAACTTACTCTTCCACCACTGCCGTCTTTATTGCTGAATTTTACTTATTTAACTATTTGTTAAATTAGGAAATAAAGAATAAAATTACACTTATTTTTCTTGTTAATTTTCATTTAAGATTCATTGGAGAGATTTTTTCTTATATTAATTAAAATAAAACCAAACAGTTAGAAATCATAATACTAAGCACATATTAATAAAATCACATTTTTGATACAATATGCAAATTAGCCTTCCCGTTCACACTGCAAACCGCTATTTTTTGATATATAAAAACAATAGCATGTTATTAATATGTAGTTATGGACAGCACTAATAAAAAGGTGAAGCAATTTGATTAATAATTCAGGTTTAAATATAAATAAAATCATGGAGAATGTGATGTAAATAACTATGTTAATTGTGACTCGATTAGTAATATAGTTTCGGTTACAGACAGAAAAACACACAATCTCCATTATAATAAGATATGGTTTAATTATTTGCTTCTAAAATATCAGAGATTGTTGTAAATGATTATAATTGTAATATAATTATAATAATAATATAATGTAATATAATAACATTATTATATTATTATCATAAAAAGGGAAGGGTTAGCTCAGTCGATAGAGCATTAGGCTAGAAACCTTCAGGTTTCTAGTTCGATATCGGACCTCGCCAACTCACCGTATGAGTAGCACGGTGATCTGTGTGGTAAAGTAAGGAGCTGATGGTAGGTGTGGCGCTCCACCCCAGTCGCAAAAACAATCTCCTTGGTCTAGCGCTAGAGAAAAGGGGATAGACTCCCTCGCTGATTGGCTGGTACCGACTTTAAGGCCACTCTGACGACTTTTTACTTTATAATTATTATATTATGTAATATAATTATAAAAGATTATGATTGTAATATCAGAGATTGTTACAAATGATTAATTATTAAGATATCAGAAATTGTTGTAAATAATTATTTTTCTTCTAGTCGTTGCTGATGCTTGTGCTTAAATGTGTCGAATTTTGTGGTTTTACTAATATTTTTTGAAGATATAACTCGTCTCACTAATTTTTAAGTTATATTTTTAAAAAAATATTAGGTGAATTCTTTTGAAGATAACTCGTCTCACTAACAAGGTGAATGCAGTGAAAAGTTGTTTCCCTTGCATTGAAAAGAACTTACTTACCTCCCTTAGATAATAGGCTACCAACAGTTGTGTCCCTTGCGCTGTAATAATCCTAAGAAGAGACAGTGGCTCCCTCTAGATGACATAATGGCTGCTCGTTAGTTAAGACGACATGAATGCACGGGGCAGGAACAATACAAGTGATATCATGTCGACTACAACACCCAGGGATAAATTCGATGCTGCTGTTAGGGTCATCAGGAGTTTACCCAAAAATGGTAACTTTGATTAATGATCTTTAAATCATTATGACGTCTTTTATGTGTAACAAAACAAATATCTTTTTTTGGCGTCTGCAAATGATACACGGATGTTTTTTGTTATTTTTTTAATGTGCCTTTTTTTAGTTGAAGTTACGAGAAAAAATATATTTTGTTTGTATCAGAAAACTGTTGCTTTGATTAATGTATTATTTATTTTTTTGCTGGTTCAAATTTTAATTGACGAAATTTCATTTAGTGAAAAGAAAACACCCCAAAAACAAACATGTAAAAAAAAAAAAAAAAAAAAAAAATCAACACACGTCTTTATTTTTAATCAAGCGAAGAGATATTTTTAACTTAATTATTTAAATTGTTTTTTCTTTGTTTTAATCGAAAAAAAGAAATCTTTATATGAGTTAGACAATGATAATTTATGTCGAATCGAAATAAATAGTAAAAATCTTAACATTACTAAAACAGTTACCGACAGTTTTTTTTTTTAAAGTAACTTTCTCCTAAAAAATATTTCATAGATTAATTTAGAATGAAATTTCTCTATCTTCGTTATCAGTCAATTATATATAATTGACAATATTTATTGTAGATATCTCTTTAAAAAATGGCAATACTTTTGCATAATGAATTCCAAAAACAAATTTTGATCTAGAAAACCGGGGAAATAAAAGAACAACAAAAACAAACTAAAAACCCCAACCACTTTCTTGCATGTCTTAAGTACGATTTATGACAAAACTGTTTTATAATCAAAACCATGATGTATGTCTGATAGAGTTTATTATCTTCAATTGTCAAAAGTATTTTTCCTAAATTTTCCCCTTTGTGTTGTATTTAAAAAAAAAAAAATCTATAGATTTATTTATTTACGTACGACCACCTCTCTCTCTCACAATGTAATGTTAAAGCATAAATATTTTTATATTTATTTATATTTGATATTTATATATTTAATTATTTATTACTTATTTATTAATTTATATGAATATTTATTTATATCTAAATATTTATTTTTCATTTACTTACACACCCACTCTCTCTCTCACACACACAATGGAGTGTTAAAGCAAAGCATGGACTCTCAATAATATTTTGATATTTATTTATATTTAATATATTTATATATTGGTAAAAAGGACTATTTGCTCGTAAATTCCTACCATAAAATAAACTGAACCCTCATTTTATGTCCGTGTTTTTGCAATAAATGTTTTATTTTTCTTGCACCCGTTATTTTACAATACTAAAGATATTTTCTTTATTTTAATATTCATTTCAATGTGTATATTCTAAAAGTTTTTATTTTATGAGAATGTTTAGTTTTAAAGTGGGGGTTGTTTTTACACTTCAACTTTTTACTCGTAAATTCCTACCATAAAATGCCCAAGCCTAATTTTATGGTAGGAATTTACGAGTAAAAAGTTGAATATTACCTTTTGTTGTTATTTCTTTTCTTTTTGGCTTTGGTACTCTAAAATAAAAACGTCAGATTTTAATCCTCGTCGACGAAAAAACAAAATTACGGTCATAAATGGAGGATCCAATTTATACCTAAATTGTTAAACGAGCCCCCACTTAAAAAAAAAACACGGACATAAAATGAGGGTTCAGTTTATTTTATGGTAGGAATTTACGAGCAAATAGTCCTTTTTTACCATATTTTTTACCTATATATTTATTTGTTTTTAACTTTTTTTATTTATTTATATAAATATTTATTTATTCATTTATATTTAGATATTTTTTCCCCATTTACTTACGTACCCCACCTCTCTCTCTCTCACACACGATGTAATGTTAGAGCATGGTCTCTCAATAATATTATAATTTGTGATTTTTTTTACTTTTCTCCTCCAATAATTCAGTTGTAGTAAGTAGTAAAAAACAAAGGTATTTATTTTTATTTATTTTAAAGTGTTCTTCTATTTTTATTTTACTTGTGACAGGTGATAAACTCACTATCATTTGAATTAGTCGGCATATCGATTTATTATTAATTCTACTTAAATTAACGTTATTCATATAACCTTTTCCTTTATAAACTGATATTTATTATGTCATCGGTACAATGATACAGCTGTGGTCCTATTATTGACGTCATCGATTTTTATTTTCTTATTAACTCTTTTACTGTCGATATGACGTTAAACTGCATCTCGTGGTGAAGTTAGAATTCTGGAGCTTAGGGGAGTGTCGAGTACTCCTTCATCCCCATTACTCCTAGAACCACTCTGACCCGGAGTGGTAGTACTTGTTAGGGTCTATTTTGGGTTAAATAAAAAATAAAAAAACCCGGTTAAAATTGCAAATCGTCGTCAAAATTAAAACAGAAAAATTTAGCTTGAGAACTAATTTTTAAGGGAGATAAATATTTTTCCGAGAATTTATTAACATAAAAAACACGGATTATTACACTTTTGGTCATCCATACTTAAGTAAAGCACGACTCGCCTGTAATATTGAAATAGAAAGGTTTTTTTTTTTTTTGTACATGTTTATTAATTGTCTAGTCTTATCATTCATCTATTTTATTAAAATTTAAGTAAAAAAAATAACATAAATTGTGTCCTTAGTAATAATTAAATTCATTAAAATCTATGCCCAAGCCAAATTTTTCTGTTTTAATTTTGACGACGATTTGCAATTTTAACCAAAGAACGAGTTTAAAAAAATGTTTGAAATAAAAAACGAGCAAAAAAAAAAAAAGAAAAAAAAAAGAATATCCAACATGAATGAATAAAACGTCATTGACATAAAATAACTTTAGATGGGTTGACATGCCATAAAATCCAACCAACTTTCACTGATGCCAAAGATTTGGCATTAAATAACTCACAAGGGTTGATGTGACGTTAAATAGCAACCAACCAAACAAGCATTATGGGACTATTTTGTTTTGACAAAATTAAGAATCAAAACAGTTGTTTCTTATATAAACTAACAAATATATGCACCCTTCCGGTGCAAGTATTTAAGTTTTAATGTTTTAAGATATATTAAATTAGAAAGGCTAATGAAACTAAATAAGCTGCATACATACTAGAGTGAGTCAAAAGTTTTGCAATGTTTTGGTCACATGCTAGTTGGGCGGCACGTATATCATGTGACTGAATCTGTTTGAACCGTTTAAAGGTACCAGCTGCAGTTGGTTGGTTTGGTCTGTTTTGTTTGTTTTACGGCATATCAACCTCAGTGGGTCATTTCTTGTCGGACTCGGGAAATGTTGTACAGATAACAATGAAGATGAGGACAATAGTCCGAATAATGCAGATAATACTAATCATCAAGCCTCATCTCAAACATTCAGAGAAATAAGACACTTGATTGTCTCTCTCTCTCTCTCTCCCTTTCCATTTAAACAATCAACAGACACTTGATTGTTTTTTTCTCTCTCTCTCTCTCTTTAAGCATTTAAACAATCAACAGAGACTTGATTGTTTCTCTCTCTCTCTCTTTAGACATTTAAACAATCAAGACACTTGATTCTCTCTCTCTCTCTCTCTCTCAATAATATGGACAATTGCTTTTTAAATGTTCCCTTTCTTTTATCTTATTTTTCTTTTCACTGTTCGGATAAAATTCAATACTGGTAGTTTTTTTCTGAGCCTCTAATTAAACTTGATGTTTGCAGTTATTTTTTTCTGGAACCAAATCAATTAGAATGAAATGTCTTATCTTGCTAATAATAATAAGTTGTTTTTGGCTGTGACTTTTATTTACACATGTGACTTTTCGATAACAAAGAAGATATGTTATCTCAAATCTTTTAGGCTTCAGATTAGACGCACTTTTCACACACCTGAAATTGTTTTGATTGATATAACCTGACACCTTTTACCTGTTAGCAGAACACAGAGTTCAATTCTTGAAATCACACCATCATTTTATGAATAACAATAATAGATAAATAAGTAATAATAATAAGGAAATTAATTGCACATGTGACCTCAAACTAAAGAAATTGCACAGGAGATTGTGTGTGTGTGTGACAGCATTTACCTAATGTATCGTAATTATTATGGTCTACTGGGAATTTGAGGATTGAAAAGAAAACGTTAATCGGATTTCTGGAGAAAGAGAAGAATAAAAACAAAGAGTTCGAGAAGGTTCTTGAGTCCGACAAGAAATACCTGAAGAAGGCTGGAGGGCATATCGGCTGAAACGTACAAATAACAATGAAGATGGGGACAATAGTCCGAATAACACAGATAATACTAAGAACAAGAGAAGTTAAAGTTTGGAAGGGTAAACACTCAACACAAAATAAAAATGGAAGTTCCAGTTTGTGACCGGAAGTGGATATGACCTTTCCCTACCCCTGGGACCAAAAACAAAATAAGAAAAAAATCAGTCTTTTTTGGCTGGGCCTTCTTAAGAGGCAGACGGGGCTTTCTGGGTTCCCCTCTGATGTGTTTCATATAGTAGTGCCTAACATGATTTATGATAGAATAATTTGACCTTACCTTCTCTCTCTCCTTCTCTCTGAAAAAGAACCCACAAGCCTAGGAAAGAGATAAACAACCCGTTTGTGACTATACGACTTGCGTATGTTGTTTCTGAACTAACAACTGACGACTACTACCACGACCTGACTGGCTCTATGCAACACCAAGTATAAGTTAACCTGGCTCCACATGTGCAGATATGCTGATAGGTATGCGTCCTGTGTCCCTGACGCACAAAAATTTAAAAGGATGCAGTAAAATCATATCCATACGTCCCAGTGTTTTTCTTTTTTCATCCCTCACCATTTCAAGCTAACTGTAAATACATTTCAATAGTTTCTTAGAAACGAATTACACAGGGTAGGTTACACGGTAGGAGTTAGTAGTTTAGTTGTTTCAGATCATAAATACAATTTATTAAGAAACTTTAGTTGAGACCCATCAAATTTCCCGGGAATTCCTTCAAAGCAAATATGTGCATCCCAGGATGCATTAAATCAAAAAGCTATCAGCATCACTGCATGTGTATTCATGTTTAGAATTTCTCAGGGATTAGTGTCTGAAGGTGATCCCCAACTACATTAATGTAACAGGTTTGTTTCATAGTTGTCCTTCTCCTAAACTGGTTGCCTCTCAAGTTTGAAGAACCCAGTCTGTCCTACTATTTACCAATAGCTGGAGGAAGAACAGTTGAATGCTTACCTTTCCCAAGAGTATTAGCGCTATGTAAAATATAAACAGCCTCATCAAAGATTTGTATTGGTCCATTTCCTAATACGATAAACATTACACCACAAGCGTCTCCTTGTGAGCTACTTTTAAAATAAACTACTGAGTATTATGGACTCTCTCGTTGATTTTCGATGCATGAGGGTTCACACACACAATGAACACCCATATAGTGATTTGTTTATAGTGGTGAAGGCTTGTGTTGGACCATCCACACTTTTTGGCACAGTCGATAGGAAAGAATTGGTGCATCAAGGGTTGCCACAAACCCAATCAACGACCGACCTCAGGAATTTTGAATTCAGAGTTATCCCTCTCCTAGACTGGTTACCTACCCAAGGCTGAAGGGCCCAGTCTGCCCTACTATTTAACCATAGCTGGAGGGAGAATATATGGATTCATACCTTTCCCAAGGGTATTAGCGATATGTGAAATGCCAACAGCTTCGTCTAGGAATTTAACTCGAATCGACGAGTCCATTTTCCACGATTCTAACCACTAGCCCACGCACCTCCATACTACTACTGAGTATACTTAAATATAAAATATATGTTTTGCATACCTTGCATCACCAAGGCACAATACAATTAGAATACATTTATGGTCAGCAACTTACCCTAATGATTAATTGCACTGAATGGAGTGAACCAGGACAGTAAGTGTTGGTAGCCAGACTCATGTAGGCTTCCAAGTGATCATCATGTCCTGCTGGCAGCTGAGATAACTGTGCAAAAAAACAATTTAAGAAACTGTGACAGAGAACACGAGGTGTCGTATTCTCAAAGGAAGAGGGCTAGGCTTTGCCTGGCATGTAGTACTGTAGAATCGAACCCGCTTCCTTCAGAATGCGAACGGGTGACACATTGGCACCAAAGTGAGATGCTACAGTCCCGGATGTAAGCGCCAGGTGCCCGGATGATAGCTATGAGGATTCTGGTGGCCGGGATTGGCTTGACAATCTCGTGTGTGGGGCGCAGTTGCTAAAGATTTTACGACGCCGGCAGCTTTTTTAGCTGCTAAAGATTTTTTGACGGCGACGACATTATTGCCCCCCCCCCTTTCAACAGGTCGAATATTTATTTTTTCCCCTCTATTTTTTTCATTCTAGAGAAACAACACAAAATATGTAAATATAAATGTTATTATTGGTATTTCAGTCTCGGAAGACTATAATAAAGTTTTTGTGCCCCTGAAGTTACAGCACCTCCTGTGACTGTGAAGTCCAATGTTTGAAAAACATTCTCGACCACAGATGTCGCATTTGAAGGCTGTCCCTGAAGATGTTGATGTGCTGGTGCTTTGTTGCCACTGCTTTCTTCTAGACCTCTTAGCTTCATGGTGTTGCATCAGGGTGACTTTTGACAAGAACAGTCCTTTACGCAGAGTCTGCCGCCACCATTGGCGGTCCTCAGCCAAATTTTCCCAGTTGGAAGGGGCAATGCCAAAACACCTGTGATCATTCTTGCAGACATCCTTGAAATGCAGCTGGGGGCGACCAATCTGTCTCTTACCAGACGAAAGCTCTGCATAGAGAATGTCTTCGGGATTCATCCATCATTCATCCGACGGACATGACCCAGCCATCGGAGACGATGCTGTCTCAGTAGAGAACACAAGCTGGGGAGTTGAGCTCTCTCTAGAACTGCTGTGTTAGTGATCCTGTCCCTCTAGGTGATGCCCAGTATATGTCTAAGGCAGCGAAGGTAGAAGCTATTTAGCCGCTGCTCTTGGTGGGAGTACAAGGTCCATGTTTCACTTCCATACATGAGGGTGCTGATAACAATATATATAAATGTATAGTGAGCACAATTCCCTAACCTTTAGGCATAAAATAATCCTAGACAGGTTGGCATGTTAAAATCAATCAATCAATCAACCCTCCGATCAATCGGCTGGTCACGTCAAGCCCTAGCACCTATATGATTTTCCCAACCCTATTGCCCTTATGGCAAGCCCCAACCCCTTTTTATCATATGGGTGCTAGAAGGCGGTGGCTGCGGGTCTACATGTCCTGAGAATGACATTAAACTCTATCTGATGGTGAGGTTCCAGTTTTGGAGGTTTGGGGAATGTGGAGCACCCCTTCATCACCATTGCTCCCTGGTCCACTCTGACCCGGAGTGGTAGTACCTGTTAGGGTCCCATCTATGGGTTAAATAGAAAAATGTATTTATAAAAAAATTGTATTATCCAATAAGAATTGATTTATTTCAAAACTTTATCGGCATTAAATGACCCACTGAGGTTGATATGCCGTAAAACAAAACAAACCAAAAAAAAAAAAAAAAAATCAATCAATCAATCAAACTATATTTTGTTGAATCCATAAACTGTTTCCTTCTGTTTTTAGAACCCATCCGTTCTTCTTTCTCAAGAGCAGCAAGTGTATCAAGTGCAAAAATGATTGCTAAAATGAAACAGATTAGTCCGATTTAGTTTGACTATCTTAGTTTTAATTCCTCAGATTACAATCTCTTGTTACTAAGTTTGTACAGTCAAGGTAGAAGGAAGGAAGGAATCTAGTTTTGTTCTACTGATAAGGAAATGTATTTCTTTTTTTGTTCTTTTCTTTTTTTCTTTAAAACCCTGTCTGGTGAAAAGGAGTTACTAAACACTTAGTATTACTAGCAATGGGAATATCTCCTAAACAGTGTTAACAACTACTCAAGACATAAACATAGCTCATTATATATATATATATATATATATATATATATATGGAGGCGCGTGGGCTAGTGGTTAGAGTCATGGGAAATGGACTCGTCGATTCGAGTTCAATTCCTAGACGAAGCTGTCGGCATTTCACATAGCGCTAATACCCTTGGGAAAGGTATGAATCCATATATTCTCCCTTCAGCTATGGGTTAAATAGTAGGGCAGACTGTATATATATATTAACAATGGAAAGGAGTAACCTACTCGAGTTTCATCGATTGATTCTTCAGGGTTACTTTAGTTAAATTAATCGAGTTTTCGATTAATCTTAGATGGTATAATACATGTAACCCTGAAGAATCAATCGATGAAACTCGAGTAGGTTACTCCTTTCCATTGTTAAAATAAATTTTTGCTCTACATTGTATTGAGCACTTTGTATTTGTTTTTTCTCAATCTTAACCTTTGGATACTGTGCGCTTCAACGATCATACTCATACCCACCGGTAAGTTACTACTTATACATTAACAAATATATATATATATATATATATATAAAGGTTTTACATATCTATTTATTAGGTGACAAAGGAACATTCAAGACCATATTGGTTTCATGCGAGGCAATCATCAGGTGAAGATGTTTCAAATGCAAGGAAAATCGAAAAAAACATCTTCACCTGATGATTGCCTCACATGAAACCAATATGGTCGTGAATGTTCCTTTGTCACCTAATAAATAGATATGTAAAACCTTTATATATTTATTTTATTATATTATATAACAGCTCTATTTTATATTGAGCACTCTACCAATAATACTGCCTTTGGTACACCATTCCAGCAAAAGCTGAAACACTGACCATCTCACACTATATATATATATATATATATATATATACCAACCCCTCAGCATGAGAAGGATATGACACAAGGTCAATTTCTTAAGCGAAGTTTAACAGGTTTTAATTCAGAGTTTTCATTCTCCTAGACAGATTGCCATACCTAGTTTGAAGAGCCCAGTCTGTGAAATGCAAACAGTTTTGTCTAGGATTTGAACTCAGGTCGACGAGTCCATTTCTTACAACTATGACTTGTGCGGAGGGGTTGGTATATATATATATATATATAGTCAGATCTTAGCCCCGAAGAGCACTAAGCGGAACTCTTAGTAGGTTTATCTGACTCATTAGGTTTATCTTTATTATTTGCTCTACTTAGGTATTGAGCACTTTTTACTTATTAGTTTTAGTTTCCTGATGGTTTTGTATGAATATTATATATATATATATATTATTATATATATATATATATATATATATATATCCATATAAATTGTTTTTCTTTTGGCCAAATATTGTGCCAATAGATTATTTTTGGTTGGTACGATTATCTTGATCTTTACTTTTTTTCCTAAAAAAATTTTTTTCTCCCCAGTTGATGTTTGGTAGTATATTTTTACAATCAAACTATTTGCTGGGTTTTTTCTCACCGCGAGGATTTACCAACAAGTTTGGTATATTAAATCATATATATATATATATATATATATATATACCATAAAACAAAAAGAACCAATATACCAAGGTTAAAAAGACGGTTGGCTACATACCTTTCCCAATGGTATTAGTGCTATTTGAAATGCAGTCTAGTCCAGGTTTTGAACTCCAGTAGCTATATCCATTTTCCATGATAATAACCATTACACCATGAGTGCCTCATATAGAGATTTGTGACAAATAAAACAGCTGAAGATTATGATGAGTTGTCAGGTATGAGGGACATACTTTTTGGGGGGAGTCATCAATTGTAATTTTTGAATATTTACCTCTTTTCTCCACCCTGTCTAGAATTCACCGACTGCACCTCTGCAGAGGGGTAAGACTCTCCCAATGGGGCCACCTGTTGGCCGTGGGTGGTGACCCGTGATGCTTAAGGATAGAACCCAGGTGGATGAGTAGTTCATGACTTGCAATACTCCACTTTGGCCCTATCTTGGGCTAGACGGGCGGTCGGAGAGGCCCCCTCCGATCAATCGGATGGTCACGTCAAGCCCTAGCACCTATATGATTTTCCCAACCCTATTGCCCTTAAGGCAAGCCCCAACCCCTTTTTATCATATGGGTGCTAGAAGGCGGTGACTGAGGGTCTACATGTCCTGGGAATGACGTTAAACTCAATCTGATGGTGAGGTTCCAGTTTTGGAGGTTTGGGGAATGTGGAGCACCCCTTCATCACCATTGCTCCCTGGTCCACTCTGACCCGGAGTGGTAGTACCTGTTAGGGTCCATCTATGGGTTAAATAGAAAAACATGAGCTGATAAACAAAATTGTATTATCCATTAAGAATTGATTTATTTCAAAACTTTATCGGCATTAAATAACCCACTGAGGTTGATATGCCGTAGAACGAAACCAAATCCCCTCTTTTCTCTTGGCTTGCATTGTACTCACATGATCATCCTCACTTTTGACATTTTTGAATTCATGATAAGAGAACCATAAAAAAAATAGTCTTTTTTTTACTGTTTAGTGTTTATGAGTGAAATTTGGCCTTTCAAAGTCTGTTGTTAACCAGACTTTTCAAACTAACCCATTTTCATGTTTTTGTTTTACTTATTTCCCTTCTGTTCTGACACCAGTTGTGCTGATGCTGTCAACACTCAAAGAAAAATAAATTCCTTTGTTTTTAAACTAATCTATTTTCTCAGGATATTATTGATATATTAATTGATATATTATTGAAATATTATATAAATAAAATGATATACATGATATATTATATTAATATATATATATTATATAAACTAGCAAATATATGCACCCTCCGGGTGCAAGTATTTTAGTTAAATTTTATAATAAAATATCATGTTAAATTAGAAAGGCTAATGAAACTGAATAAGAATGTAGATAAAAAGATTTGGAACAGAGGGGGTATGATTGAAAAATAGAACAACTTTGAAACTAACTCTTCCATCATTCTCCATTAATCCCGTCTTTCATTGGTAAATTTTCCTAATTTAACTCTTTAGTTAAAATAGGAAGGAAAGAATAAAATTACAGTTATTTCTTCTTGTTAAGGGATTTCTTTTAAGATTTATCTCCGAGATTTTTGCTCATATTCAATAAGATAAAACCAAACAATTAGAAATCAATAATACTAAGCATATATTTATTAAAATAATTTTTTTAAGATCAATATGCAAATTAGCCTTCCCGTTCACACTGTAATCTGCTATTTTGTTGTATATATGAATACAATTGCATGTTATTAGGATGTAGATATGGTCAACAGTGTAAGTAATGTAAAACAATTTTATTAATAATTGAGGTTTAAATAAAAATAAATTCATGGAGAATGTGATGTAAATAACAAAGGGAATTGTGACTTGTATAGTAATATAGTTTTGGTTACAGACAGACAAACCCACAATCTCCATTATAATAAGATATTATATAAATTATTTATATTATATAAATATATGATATATAAATTATATTATATATATATAAATATATATTATATTATATATATTATAAATATTATTATATATATATTATAATATATATAAATGATATATAAATCATATTATTTAAATATTATATAAATGATATATAAATCATATATATATATATATATATAAATATTATATAAATAATATATATTATAATATTATATAAATATATATATAAATAATATATATATATATATTATATAAATATTATATAAATAAATGATATATAAATCATGATATATATTATATTATATAAATATTATATAAATAAATGATATATAAATCATGATATTATTGAAATATTATATAAATATTATATAAATAAATGATATATAAATCATGATATTATTGAAATATTATATAAATAAATGATATATAAATCATGATATTATTGAAATATTATATAAATAAATGATATATAAATCATGATATTATTGAATATTATTGAAATATTATATAAATAAATGATATATAAATCATGATATATTAATATATAAATTATTGAAATATTATATAAATAAATGATATAAATGATATATAAATCATGATATATTATATAAAAAATCTATTGAAAAAGATTATTTGTTTTACTTATTTTCCTTCTGTTCTCACACCAGTCGTGCTGATGCTGTCAACACTCAAATAAAAATAAATTCCTTTGTTTTTAAACTAATCTATTTTCTCAGGATATTATTTACCTAATTTAACTGCTTAATATAAAGTAAAAGTCGTCGTTGGGGTGGCCTAAAGTCGGTATCAGCCAGACAGCGAGGGAGTCAGATCCCTGTGCTACTCATACGCTGAGTTGGTGAGTGCCCGGTATCGACCCAAAACCTTGTGGTTCCTAGTCCGACACTCTACTGACTGAGCTAAACCGACCCTTGTTTAATATAGCACATCCATAAATGTTACAGTGTGACATTTAACTACATTCTCAACTGCTAAAGAATTTGAGCAAACCTACAACTACCAAGTTGCACAACCGAGTTAGTCTATAAGGGTTAAATCAATCCATGAAATTTATTTTTCTCGCTAAGCAATTTTTCATAATGGCCGCAAAAAAAATTACAGCATACGCACACGTACAAACAAAAAGCTCATTCGACATCATGTAAACACGTGAACATGCAACACGAGATTACAGTTAAAAAAACGCACACATTTAACCATTTATACCATTTCGATAATTTAAAAAAAAAACTATTTCGTTTACCTGACGAATGCGTTAGCAGGAAACCATTGGTTGTAAATATTGTTCCTATGTAAATAAATAAAAGCTACAGCTTTTATTTGTTCATTCATTCGTCTATCAATGCTCTATCACAGATATTGAGCACTCTTCTAATAACACTGTACGTTGGATTACTACTGCTTTTTCAAGTATAATAGTGCCAAACATACACACTAATATATATATATATATATATATATATATATATATATATATATATGGCTCAGTACAAATTCCGATAAAGTTTTGAAATAAATCAATTCTTAATGGATTATACAATTTTTTTTATAAATACATTTTTCTATTTAACCCATAGATGGGACCCTAACAGGTACTACCACTCCGGGTCAGAGTGGACCAGGGAGCAATGGTGATGAAGGGGTGCTCCACATTCCCCAAACCTCCAAAACTGGAACCTCACCATCATATAGGTGCTAGGGCTTGACGTGACCATCCGATTGATCGGAGGGGGCCTCTCCGACCGCCTGTCTAGGCCAAGATAGGGCCAAAGTGGAGTATTGCATGTCAGGAACTGCTCATCCACCTGGGCTCTATCCTTAAGCATCACGGGTCGCCACTCACGGCCAACAGGTGGCCCCATTGGGGGAGTCTTACCCCTCTGCAGAGGTGCAGTCGGTGCATTCTAATGCCCCAGCTGACAGGGCGAACTGCAGAAATAAGCACAGAAACAGGATACCAGCAATTGATTGAAAAACTGGATAAAGTGTTTCAACAGAATAAAAATTGGAGTCTGCAAATGTGGACTCTATAATAGGTCCCTCGATGTCTAACCAGTACCTATTTCCCATCATGCCCAAATATAACACCTGGGCCATGTGTACTAGAATGATATATGTTGCATAGGCCAACTCAAATTGTAGTAGTAGTCGTCGTTAGTTCAGAAACAACACACGCAAGTTGTATAGTCACAGGGGGCTGTTTATTTCTTTGATGCTTGTGGGTTCTTTCTCAGAGAGAAGGAAAGATAAAGAAAGAGGGGGTACAGTCAAATTATGCTATCCTAAATCCTATCCAGTACTACCATGTCAAACCAGAAGTCACGTCTGGCTCCCACTAGGGCCAAGGCGAAAAGGCAGATTTTTCTCCTCTCGGTGTCACATGCATTTCCGGTCAAAACCCAGAACTTCCGTTTTTATTTTCAAATCTATTTCCAGGATCATTCTACGGTCATTGCTGTTACCCTGTTGTGTGTTTACTCTTCCAAATTTTAATCTTTGTTCTTATTTCTTCTTCCTCTCTTTCTCCTTTCAATCCCTAAATTCTCTGTAGACCAAAATAATTATGCTACACATGCCATCTATCATTTTCATTTTGCTTGTAGTATACCCTATCTCCATTTCTTAATGATTCTAGATCTTCTTTCGATTCCACTTGGTGAAGAAGAGCTTGATGTATCCTCTTGTTGGTTTCATTTTTGGTAAATTCTTCTCTTGCCTTGTGCATAGCATTTAAGTTACCTGCCACTAATTGAGAGCTTGATTTCGTGTTCTAATGTTAATGGTGTGTTACCTTATACCTCAAAATAATCTGAATAGGAAGCACGTGGTGTAATGGTTAAAGTCATGGGAAATGGACTCGTCGCCCCGAGTTCAAATCCTGGATGTGGTAATTGCATTTCACTTAGCGCTAATACCCTTGGGATAGGTATGAATCCTACTCTCCCTCCAGCTATGGGTAAATAGTAGGGCAGACTGGGCTCTTTAACCTTGGTTAGGCAACCAGTCTAGGAGAAGGAAAACTCTGAATTAAAACCTGTTGAACCACGCTTAAGAAATTGACCTTGTGTCACATCCTGCTCGTGCGGAGGGGTTGGTAAATATATATACCTCAAAATAATCCAACAAGAGTTTTTTTAATACATAACTGCAAAGAGGTTTTGCTAGTTGTTCATTGATGATTCTCTCTATTCAATGTCCATTGTTAATGGATTTTAATAAATCCAATCTTTCTTTTTTTTTTTTTTTTTTTAAGCCAAAATCATTTCGTTTTTCATGTTTCATGTTCATCCAATGACTTTAGGATCTTCATTAATTATTACAATCTGCCTATTCAATGTGCTTTTTTAAAAATGTTTTTTATTGCAATCCAAATGTTTTTATGCTTTTGGCTTGATTATTCATTGATTGTGTTGCACTGAGGAAAAAACTTCGGTAATTTATGAGGAAGTGCGTCCCGGTCTCCCGCCTCAAAAACCGCTACCCGGTGACTATCAAAACAACAACCCCAGCTCGTCATAATTCTTGTTTATTTATTGTAATTTGTCGTAATTCTTGTTTATTTATTGTAATTTGTCGTAATTCTTGTTTATTTATTGTAATTTGTCGTAATTCTTGTTTATTTATTGTAATTTGTCGTAATTCTTGTTTAGATATGAAGATGGATATATAGTTTTGAATAGACTGAGATAGATAGATAAACAAACAAAATAATATAGATAGATACGAACAAATGGAGATAGATATTTTCGACAAGTAAATGTATTTGGGGAGGGGGTCGCTTCTTTTTTTGTCGTAATTCTTGTTTATTTAAACTAAAAACAAGACATTAAACAAACATGAATAAAAAAAAATCTTAGTATTTAAAGTAATATAGATAAATATGAACAAATTGAGATAGATAGATAGATGGATAGTTTTGAATAGACTGAGCTGGGTCGTTATTTTAATAGTCACCAGGCAGCAACTCTTGAGGCAGGAGACCGGGACGCACTTCCTCATAAATTACCAAAACTTCTTTGCTTACCCCAAAAATGCTAAGCAGTGCCAGCTCAAAAAACAACCTGAGCTACGATTGAAGTCTCTAGCTGAAGCGGTGCCTGCTGAAGAACCAACCTGGGCTTAAGGCCTTTTTACCCCCACTCTTTTTATCAGAAAGTAAATGTAAATATTTTAACCCTTCCCCCCTTTAAAATCATTCTTTTAGTAGTTTGATGGCTTTTTTATTGACAAATTACTTTTTTTTTTTTTTTTTTTTTAGTGGTTTGATTTCATTAAAAGTAATCTACCACCTAGTTTTTTTATTGACAAGTAAATGTAAATATTTAAATTCCCCTTTTAAAATATCTTTTTTTTTTTTTTTTTTCAGTATTTTCATTTTATCTTAATTCAAAACAGCTGTAACAAATTAGTAAATAAATACGACAGTTTCAAAATAAGAACACAAAAACATATTGTTTTTCGGTATTTTCATTTTATTTTAATTAAAAAAAAAAACTGTCAGGTATTTTTAAATAAATATGACCGAGTTTCGAAAATAAAAACACAAAAAATACTGTTTTTCGGTATTTTCATTTTATTTTAATTAAAAAATCTGTCACGTATTTTTTAAATAAATATGACCAAGATGTGAAAATTAATAACCCTAACTCTAAACATAAACCCCTAAAAACTGCTAAAAAAATATAAATAAAAACGCCTTCAAAAATCTAGGGACTTAAGTAGTAGTGCAGGTGGTTGTTCAGCAGGCACCGCTTCAGCTAGGGACTTCAATCATAGAGCAGGTTGTTTTTTTTCAGCAGGCACCTAGTGGTTTTAGGACAGGCCAGGACACATGCGAAAATACCCATTGATTTTTTTAGTTAACTTCTTGTTACTGGAAAAAGGGTGAAATTGAATAATTAAAAAAGATTAAATAATTTAATAACTATATAATACCGGACATGTATTTATCAAAACTTGTTTAAAAAAACAAACAGTGTGGACCGTTTAATAATCTATTTTCGAGAGTATATAATACAGGACTGTTCTTTATTCTATATATTAATGATTTTCACTATAAATCAAATACTCATTGATTAACTTACGCAATTCCTGATGGTATTGTGATGTAAGCAGTGACATAGTTTTGGTTAATTTCGGTGAATTTGAAATTTGCATCACCAGTCTGGAACCACTATCTCGCTCAGAACATTAACCTCCTAGAATCAGTACAGAGACGTGCAACCAAACGAATACCCTCCATCAGGCATCTGCCCTATTCTGAACGTCTTGCTGCCCTGGGAATGGATTCGTTGAAACTCCGGCGTCTGGTAACTGACCTGGTAAATGCTCATAAGGTCATTAATCATCTTACTAACAGCAACCTTAAGCACCTTTTTGATTCCATGTTTCTAACACACATGCCTACAAAGTCAGAAAACAACATAGCTCACATGACTTTTGGAAACATTTTTTCACACTCAGTTGCTGAGGCATGGAATAAACTGCCTGCAAAAACACTGCATCTTTCAAAGCCTCCATGCTTCCTGTAATCCACCAACACTATACCTGATACCCCCATCCACACACATATGCATGCATGCACACACATACATGTATATTATTACTGCACGCCATTCATGTTCCTGACACTAATACATTATTCTGTGTACTAGACATGAAACTTTGATGAGTTGTGGTGCACCTGAACACTGTACACAATAAATTTCATTATTATTATATTACAGAGAGACACTGAATCTCCATTATTAATCGATGTAATTTCTTTGTTTTTATCCATTTATTATTCATCTATCTGAATCTTACCATTCAAAGCTAGCTTGTGCAATGACATTGATATGGTGTGATTTTTTACATCATCGATTTGGGTACTGTCTCCTCCCCAACCAACTCCGCTTAAAATTAGACATTGTGTCATATCCTGCTTGTGTGGAAGGGTTGTTAAGTATCCATATTGCAAATAATAAATCAGTGAAGAATCTGGACCAAGTAACCAATAAGCACCCCAGCTGGGGGCTGTTTTGAAAAGAACACCTTTTGCTTTTCACCGTAAACTCCTGGTTGTTTGTTTACAAAAAAACAGATGATTTTTTTAATGTTGTTGTTAATTAAATAGGAATTTTAAAAAAAGTTTTAAAAACTTTAAAAGAAAGACACGTTTTTATATTAAAGACACATTTTTATATTAAAATAGTTTTTATTTAATCAAAAGAGAAATGCAGATATGTTTATTTAAATGAAAATAGTTTTTATTTACAAAATATTTTTTGTGTTTATTTAAATAAAAGGATGTTGGGACCAAGTGACTAATAAATAACTATTTTTTTAAATTAAAATCAAAAACTATTTTAGTATAAAAACGTGTTTGTAAACAAACAACCGGGAGTTTACAGTGAAAAAGCAAAGGGCGATCCTTTCAAAACAGCTCCCAGCTGGGGTGCTTATTGGTTACTTGATCCAAGAATCTAATAAGATTTCTTACATTGACCAATCTTTTTTTTTTTTATAATCCAATTTCTCTTGATTTATCCTCAATTTAAAAAACAAACAAACATATTTTCAGGTTCCTTTCAACCCTCAAATGAAATGATGTTGAAATTCTATGCCTTCTACAAACAAGCCACTGAAGGAGAATGTACGGCCCCAAAACCAAATTTTTGGGATGTTGTCAAGAAAGCGAAATGGTTAGTATAATTTTGTATTTTAACAACTGAAATTCTTTTCTGAATTAAGAGAGTGAGTCAAAAGTTAAATATTTTAGTATGAACCCCTTTATCCCCCAGCTATGGGTTAAATAGTACCACTACTGTTCTTCTACATAAACAAAGAAATGAAACCATAAAAAAATGTTATTAAAACAATTGATGTTTATGGTGATCCGAACGTCTTGTTACCCCTACAGATTTTTGTTTTAGAGGTAAAATAATTGCATAACTTATATATTATACATTTATACATGGAGGTGTGTGGTCTAATGGTTAGAGTCATAGGAAATGGACGCGTCAACATGAGTTCAATTCCTGGACGAAGCTGTTGGCATTTCACATAGCGCTAATATCCTTGGAAAAGGTAAGAATCCAAGGAAGGAAAACTCTGAATTCAAACCAGTTAAATTCTGCTTAAGAAATTGACCTTGTGTTGCATCCTGCTTGTGCGGAGGGGTTGGTAAATAAATATATATTATACATTTTAAAAAATTATCAAAAATATGTAGGGGTGACAAGACTTTTTTGACCCCCTCCCCCCCCTGTAGTTTATGTTAAGTTAGGATGATTGATGATCAATTAATATTTGGAGAAAAAGCCAAATTAATTAATATAATTAATTAATATAAATTAATATAAACTAACATAAGGATGTTACATGCTATTTTTAAACAAATCTTGGAAGCAGCACCCTACAAAACAATTTGGGGGCACCTCACGGGGTGGAATGGTTAGCAAGCTAGATTCGCAGACCATTGTTAGTGAGTTCATTTCTCATTGCCGCCCCACATTTCTGGCCTTGTGCCGCATCTAAGCTAAGCTTAGTAAATGACTATATCACAAAATAATGAGCACCTCACGTGGGTAATGGTTAGCAAGCTAGATTCGCAGACCATTGTTAGTGAGTTTGATTCTCATTGGGCGCCCCACATTTCTGGCCTTGTGCCGCATCTAAGCTAAGCTTAGTAAATGACTATATCACAAAATAATAAGCACCTCACGTGGTGTAATGGTTAGCAAGCTAGATTCGCAGACCATTGATAATGAGTTCGATTCTCATTGGGCACCCCACACTTCTGGCCTTGTGCTGCATCTAAGCTAAGCTTAGTAAATAACTATATATAACTAAAACAATTTGGCTACTTCCCATCATACAGGCCATCTAAGAAAGAAAAAATACGCTAGTTTGTGATACGTATATCATGTGATCAAAGCAGTTCAAGCCATTGAAGGTACCCACTGTGGTTGGTTGTATTTTCTAGTTGGTGTGCTGAAACATTTTGCATTGTTTTGTTCCATGTGTGATTTGAAAGGCGTACAGATAAACATGCAATGTAGTCTAATTTGGGGGTGACAACATGTTTGGATTACTGTTCTTCTACATAAACAAAGAAATCGAACCATAAAAAATGTTAAGACAATTTATGTACAAATCAATAATCTTAATAACATTTTTTATGGTTTGATTTCTTTGTTTATGTAAAAGAACAGTTAGTGGTACTATTTAACCCATAGCTGGGGATAGAGGGGTTCATACCTTTCCCAAGGGTATTAGTCTGAAAGTGAACATAATAGCATGAGTGGAGTTCAAACTTGCTTACTACAATGTCATGGCACTATTTAACCCATAACAGGTGGATGAGGGAGTTCATACCTTTCCCAAGGTATTAGTCTGAAAGTGAACATAATAGCATGAGTGGAGTTCAAACTTGCTTACTACAATGTCATGGCACTATTTAACCATAACAGGTGGGATGAGGGAGTTCATACCTTTCCCAAGGGTATTAGTCTGAAAGTGAACATAATAGCATGAGTGGAGTTCAAACTTGCTTACTACAATGTCATGGCACTATTTAACCCATAACAGGTGGGATGAGGGGGTTCATACCTTTCCCAAGGTATTAGTCTGAAAGTGAACATAATAGCATGACTGGAGTTCAAACTTGCTTACTACAATGTCATGGCACTATTTAACCCATAACAGGTGGGATGAGGGGTTCATACCTTTCCCAAGGGTATTAGTCTGAAAGTGAACATAATAGCATGACTGGAGTTCAAACTTGCTTACTACAATGTCATGGCACTATTTAACCCATAACAGGTGGGATGAGGTGTTCATACCTTTCCCAAGAGTATTAGTCTGAAAGTGAACATAATAGCATGACTGGAGTTGAAACTTGCTTACTACAATGTCATGGCACTATTTAACCCATAACAGGTGGGATGAGGGTTCATACCTTTCCCAAGAGTATTAGTCTGAAAGTGAACATAATAGCATGACTGGAGTTCAAACTTGCTTACTACAATGTCATGGCACTATTTAACCCATAACAGGTGGGATGAGGGTTCATACCTTTCCCAAGAGTATTAGTCTGAAAGTGAACATAATAGCATGACTGGAGTTCAAACTTGCTTACTACAATGTCATGGCACTATTTAACCCATAACAGGTGGGATGAGGGGTTCATACCTTTCCCAAGGTATTAGTCTGAAAGTGAACATAATAGCATGACTGGAGTTCAAACTTGCTTACTACAATGTCATGGCACTATTTAACCCATAACAGGTGGGATGAGGGAGTTCATACCTTTCCCAAGAGTATTAGTCTGAAAGTGAACATAATAGCATGACTGGAGTTCAAACTTGCTTACTACAATGTCATGGCACTATATAACCCATAACAGGTGGGATGAGGGAGTTCATACCTTTCCCAAGAGTATTAGTCTGAAAGTGAACATAATAGCATGACTGGAGTTCAAACTTGCTTACTACAATGTCATGGCACTATTTAACCCATAGCTGGTGGATGAGGGGTTCATACCTTTCCCAAGGGTATTAGTCAAAAGTGAACATAATAGCATGACTGGAGTTAAACTTGCTTACTACAATGTCATGGCACTATTTAACCCATAACAGGTCGGATGAGGGGTTGATACTTTTCCCAAGGGTATTAGTCTTAAAGTGAACATAATAGCATGACTGGAGTTCAACTTGCTTACTACAATGTCATGGCACTATTTAACCCATAACAGGTGGATGAGGGGATTGATACTTTCCCAAGGGTATTAGTCTTAAAGTGAACATAATAGCATGACTGGAGTTCAAACTTGCTTACTACAATGTCATGGCACTTTTAACAGGTGGGATGAGGATTGATACCTTTCCCAAGGGTATTAGTCTGAAAGTGAACATAATAGCATGACTGGAGTTGAAACTTGCTTACTACAATGTCATGGCACTATTTAACCCATAACAGGTCGGATGAGGGGTTGATACTTTTCCCAAGGGTATTAGTCTTAAAGTGAACATAATAGCATGACTGGAGTTCAAACTTGCTTACTACAATGTCATGGCACTATTTAACCCATAACAGGTGGGATGAGGGGATTGATACCTTTCCCAAGGGTATTAGTCTGAAAGTGAACATAATAGCATGACTGGAGTTGAAACTTGCTTACTACAATGTCATGGCACTATTTAACCCATAACAGGTCGGATGAGGGGATTGATACTTTTCCCAAGGGTATTAGTCTTAAAGTGAACATAATAGCATGACTGGAGTTCAAACTTGCTTACTACAATGTCATGGCACTATTTAACCCATAACAGGTGGGATGAGGGGATTCATACCTTTCCCAAGGTATTAGTCTGAAAGTGAACATAATAGCATGACTGGAGTTCAAACTTGCTTACTACAATGTCATGGCACTATTTAACCCATAACAGGTCGGATGAGGGGTTCATACTTTCCCAAGGGTATTAGTCTTAAAGTGAACATAATAGCATGACTGGAGTTCAAACTTGCTTACTACAATGTCATGGCACTATTTAACCCATAACAGGTGGGATGAGGGGATTCATACCTTTCCCAAGGGTATTAGTCTGAAAGTGAACATAATAGCATGACTGGAGTTGAAACTTGCTTACTACAATGTCATGGCACTATTTAACCCATAACAGGTCGGATGAGGGATTGATACTTTCCCAAGGTATTAGTCTTAAAGTGAACATAATAGCATGACTGGAGTTCAAACTTGCTTACTACAATGTCATGGCACTATTTAACCCATAAACAGGATGAGGGGATTGATACCTTTCCCAAGGGTATTAGTCTGAAAGTGAACATAATAGCATGACTGGAGTTGAAACTTGCTTACTACAATGTCATGGCACTATTTAACCCATAACAGGTCGGATGAGGGGATTGATACTTTTCCCAAGGGTATTAGTCTTAAAGTGAACATAATAGCATGACTGGAGTTCAAACTTGCTTACTACAATGTCATGGCACTATTTAACCCATAACAGTGGGATGAGGGGTTCATACCTTTCCCAAGGGTATTAAGTCTAAAAGTGAACATAATAGCATGAGTGGAGTTTAAACTTGCTTACTACAATGTCATGGCACTATTTAACTCATAGCTGGTGGGATGAGGGGTTCATACCTTTCCCAAGGGTATTAAGTCTAAAAGTGAACATAATAGCATGAGTGGAGTTCAAACTTGCTTACTACAATGTCATGGCACTATTTAACCCATAGCTGGTGGGATGAGGGGGTTCATACCTTTCCCAAGGGGATTAATCTGAAAGTGAACATAATAGCATGACTGGAGTTCAAACTTGCTTACTACAATGTCATGGCACAATTTAACTCATAGCTGGTGGGATGAGGGGTTCATACCTTTCCCAAGAGTATTAGTCTGAAAGTGAACATAATAGCATGACTGGAGTTGAAACTTGCTTACTACAATGTCATGGCACTATTTAACCCATAGCTGGTGGGATGAGGGTTCATACCTTTCCCAAGGGTATTAGTCTGAAAGTGAACATAATAGCATGACTGGAGTTGAAACTTGCTTACTACAATGTCATGGCACTATTTAACCCATAACAGGTGGGATGAGGGGTTCATACCTTTCCCAAGGTATTAGTCTGAAAGTGAACATAATAGCATGACTGAGTTGAAACTTGCTTACTACAATGTCATGGCACTATTTAACCCATAACAGGTGGATGAGGGGTTCATACCTTTCCCAAAGGTATTAGTCTGAAAGTGAACATAATAGCATGACTGGAGTTCAAACTTGCTTACTACAATGTCATGGCACTATTTAACCCATAACAGGTGGATGAGGGTTCATACCTTTCCAAAGGTATTAGTCTGAAAGTGAACATAATAGCATGACTGGAGTTGAAACTTGCTTACTACAATGTCATGGCACTATTTAACTCATAGCTGGTGGGATGAGGGGTTCATACCTTTCCCAAGGGTATTAGTCAAAAAGTGAACATAATAGCATGACTGGAGTTCAAACTTGCTTACTACAATGTCATGGCACTATTTAACCCATAACAGGTGGGATGAGGGGATTCATACCTTTCCCAATGGTATTAGTCTGAAAGTGAACATAATAGCATGACTGTAGTTCAAACTTGCTTCCTACAATGTCATGGCACTATTTAACCCATAACAGGTGGGATGAGGGGTTCATACCTTTCCCAAGGGTATTAGTCTGAAAGTGAACATAATAGCATGACTGGAGTTCAAACTTGCTTACTACAATGTCATGGCACTATTTAACCCATAGCTGGTGGGATGAATGGTGTTTGAACTCACTTACACATTTTTTATTTTATTTCTTCGTCTATTATAATTTATTTGCACACAGTTATATGATATCAAGTATTCCTACCTAATACAAATAATTTGCACAGTTATATGGTTTCAAGTGTTCCTATCTAATTGAACTCACTTACTACTTAGTTGAAGTTCAGCACTTTTTGCCAAGGGGGACTCACCAAACAATTTTTTTATGTCAGCTGCTTGCTTTTTTTTTTTTTTTTTTTTTTTTTTTTTTGTATACTGAAATGTTCTTGTTGAAAATATTGATCTTTTTTTTTTTTTTTTTTCTTTTTAGGGAAGCGTGGAATAAACTTGGTGACATGTCAAAGGAAGAAGCCATGTGTTGTTATGTAGATCAACTGAAAACGGTATGTCAGCAGATGGGTCTAATTGTTATCATTAAAAATGATAAAAACTATTAAATGTTATCTGATCAGATCAAATAAAATAAGTGAAGTCGTTGGGTTGCTCTAAAGTCGGTATCAGCCAGACAGTGAGGGAGTCTATCCCCTTTTCACTAGCACTAGACCAAGGAGATTGTTTTTTAGCATCTGAGGTGGAGCACCACACCTACTATCAGCTCCTCACTTTACCACAAAGATCCCTGTGTCACTCATACGCTGAGTTGGCCAGGGCCGGTATCGAGCTAGAAGCCTTGTGGTTTCTAGCCGAAAACACTACCGATTGAGCTAAGCCAGCCCTTGATACTTAGATAAATAAGTAATAATAATGAGGAAATTAATTGCTTGTGACCTCTTTGATCTAAAGTCGGTATCAGCCAGACAGTGAGGGAGTCTATCCCTTTTTCACTAGCGCTAGATCAAGGAGATTGTTTTTTAGCACCTGAGGTGGAGCACCACACCTACTATCAGCTCCTCCCTTTACTGAACAGATTCCTGTGCTACTCATACACTGAGTTGGCGATGGCTGGTATTGAACCAGGAACCTGATGGTTCCTAGGTGGACAGTCTACCGACTGAGCTAGAGGTTTAACCTGAAAAAAAGATTTTTTTTCGTGTTTTATCTGCACACAGGAAACAACATTGTTTTTTTTTACCAAACTGAAACTGTTCGGTGTAGTGTGATTACTACAGAGCAACCATATCCAAGGAAACACAATTTAAAAAGACTTTCAGATTTTAATAAAATTAAATTTTATCAACATTTGTACTATTATAAGAGGAAAAGATTGAACAAAAATATAAAAACATTTAATTGGCTATTTTTTTGGAAATAAATGTGAAATCTATTAGTTTATAAAAGAAATGAAAGAAAAAACAAAGAAATACAATAGTTATGACACTTCAGAAATCTATTTTATATTTTAGCATAGAATGATTCGAATGTTTCCCTCCATTTGAAAACATTCTATGCTAAAATATAAAATAGATTTCCGAAGTGTCATAACTGTCATATTGGTGACTTGATCCAAAATTTTGATTTCCTACTCCAACAAAACTTGTCTAATTTGTATTTTTTAGTTTTTTTAAATCTAATTTTTACCAGTTACATATCAAGGACTAAACACTAAAGACTTTTTATATTAGGACAATTCACTCATACAACTTTGTATAAGCTCTTCCTTGTATATTATGTCATGCTTGTATTTTCTTCTGTTATGTTTGCTCAGGCAATAAAATACCTTTGTTATTACTTTGTAGGAAATTGTTCTCACATTTATTCTGATTTTGATTTCCTACTCCAACAAAACTTGTTTAATTTGTATTTTTTTTTTTTTTAAATTTAATTTAGATTGTTGAAGCGATGCCTCAGACCCAACTGGTTGCCGAATTTGTAGAAAAATTGGGTAGTTTCTATGAATTAGTTGATGACCGAACATTTTCTGAGAAATTTAGTTGTCATGAAATCAGTTGCCAAAATGGAGACATTCCCAATGGAGATATATTTGACCATTCTGAAAGCAGTGCACTTAAAAAAGGTGAGTATCCTTGTTATGATTTTGGTGGCCATCCTTAGGCTTCAAGCAAGAACACTATCCAGTGGAGATCCCTTGTGTTAAGCAGAGCGCGATCCTTAGTGAAGAAACCTTTGGTTGCTCTTTGGTGTTCCTTAATGTTGGGTATAAGCCTTCGGTTGTAGGTCAGTTTGTCAATGTTGAATAACATGTGAATGGCTGTCAATATCGGCGATTAAATAGTTAACTAACCACATATTCGGGCTGTTGATTGGCTGGTGTTTAAACCACGTGACCTCGCTAAGTCTATAAATTTAAGTGGTGGATTACAGCATGCTTTATATACACAAAAAATAATCCAACAATCCTCATATAATTAACAAAATCGGACATAAACAAAAACACAGAACAAAAAAGAAACTAATACGAGGCTGAGTCAAAAGTTTTGCAATATTTTGGTAATGTGAAGCCGGATTTGCCACTATGTCTTAGAGCAGGTTTCTTAATGGTATAATACTATGCATGTGGGGGTAGGTGTGTATATATAATACTATGCATTGTGCATGCATATGTGGCTGCACAGTTAGATAGATACATAATAGTTAGTTAAATTGAATTAGTAAATAGTAAGTCAAGCCACATATATGTATAAATATGTGTGTGTGTTCTAGTGCGGATAATGGGGGTATACATATGTATAGATAGATAGATATATATGTGCGCATGTATACACACGTGTGTGTGGGTGTGTATGCACATATATTGTATGTGTAAGTAAAGGTATGTGTATGGTCGGTCAAAGAAACTGTAAAACTGAAGAAAAGATTAAGAGGGTGATAACTCCCCAGATTAGAGACGAGAAGTCTGGGTTGTGAACAACCTTGAGAGTTGACCGTAGGTTAGGGGGTCATAAAACACCATGAGGGTGGTCTGTTAGAACAAAGGATTTTGAAATCTCGGAGGGTGAGATTTCGTACGAGAGTTAATATGAGATTTGGGGTTTCTGGGAAATTTAAAAAGTTTAGTCAGTTAGCTTCTGGACAGCGGGGAAAGCAGTTAGTCTCTGGGAGCCGAAGAGAGCAGATGAGCCCTGAACACTGAGGAAGTTAGGATGTTAGATGCCCACTAGAAACCAACTTTAGCAGAGGTCGCCAAAAGGAACGGAGGGGTGTCCCCCATCTCAACAACCATGGGAGATAGCAGCAGATAGAAGCAATACGTATTATATACCTCGTCTGCCATTTGGTTGAAGTTCACCTGAGATTGTCTTGTCTTCGTCTCTCTTGTTGTTGTTGTTTTTCCTTATGACACATGGGTGCGTTCCAGACACGGCGTTGGGGGTTGTCAGACGATAGATACGGCCAGTGACAGAAGTGACAGGGTTCGATCCGGACAGACTGCTATTGATCATCAATATACTCTCCGGACGTCCTGTACACAATGATTAAGAGCATTGATCTGGGAGACTGCTATTGTTGGTGATCGATATTCTCCCAGACGATTTGGACGAGAACGGTGGAAATGATGACGACACAACCCCCATGTTGTCATAATGGGGTTTATAGATTTTTTTTTTTTTTTTTTTTTTTTTTTTGAGTCATAAGGTAAAATTTGAAAACTGGCAGGGGCCAATAAGGGTCCACAGAAAATTTAGGACCCACAAAATATATATAAGGAGTATTTTATAATTAATAATTATTTGATCATTCTGAAAGCTGTGCTCTTAGAAAGGGTGAGTATCCTTGTACAATTAATAAAATTGGACATAAACACAGAACAAAGAACTAATAATAATAATAATATCTTTTTCAGTTATTATATTAGACTTGAGACCTGTCAGCTGATCCTTATATTCTCAACATTCATCTTAATTCCACAGAATATTTATAATCTTTCCATAGATTATTCAACCTTGCCTTAACTCTTAACGTCCTATACCGCCTCATTCAACTCGCCAGAAGTCACATTTATTTTCCTAATCTACCCCAAACGATAGCCTTTGTTTAAATGTAATATTAAACATATTTAGAAGTCTTTGATTTAAGAGAAATAACAGGTAACTTTAAATGAAAAGGCCATTTTTAGCCATTTTTTGATAAATCCTTATAGGAATGAGGCTCTGGACTTTGTTTAGATGTAATATTAAACATATTTAGAAGTCTTTGATTTAAGGAAAATAACAGGTAACTTTAAATGAAAAGGCCATTTTTAGCCATTTTTTTGATAAATCCTTATAGGAACTGGACTCTGGACTTGTAGAATTCTCAACAGGATGTTAAGAGTTAAAGGAGTTCAGAGATGAGGCGTTCACTATTGATGGTTGTTCATTCCATGTATTCACCACTTGGTTATTTCCTATAACTCCAACATAAACAAAGGGGAACCACTCTCGACTGATAAATTATTTATTTTCCCATTACCCTAACCCTAACCCCGTCTTCTTTTTTCCTAGTAGATCAATAAATAAATAAATAATTTATCAGTCAAGAGTGGTTCCCCTTTGTTTATGTTGGAGTTATAGGAAATAACCCACCACTCTGTTACTAAAATGATTTTTTCTTGCATTTGTTTTGCAAAATTTTTTAAAGAGTTTTAATTTATGACCCCTGGTATTGATATTTTGAGCATTTAATAGATTAAAGTTTGTTGGATAAAATCCATGGGTATATTTATAGACTTCAATCATATCTCCTCTGGTTTGTTGAGGATGTAATTATGAAATTGCCTGAGAGATGACAGAAGTAAAAAAAAAAACAAAATGACCAATTATTTGAGAAAGACTTCTTTCTCTAAATTTTTGAGATGAGGCTTGATAACTAGTACTATCTGGATTATTTGGACTATTGTCCTCATCTTTATTGTTATCAGTACAACGTTTTGGCCGATGTGCCCTCCGGCCTTCTTCAGGTATTTCTTGTTAGACTCGGTATCCTTCTCAAACTTGGGACTCTTCTTGTTGTAATCAGGAGTCATCATGTAACTTTGAACCCAACCCTTTATTCAATCCAAGGGGGGTATCCTGTTCTCATTTCTGCTAACCATAGCTGGGGTACAGGTGTTAAGCTGTGTTAATTATTATTCTATGTTACTGTCGCCCTTGACCAGGATTAAACCTGCAGTCTAGAGATAACTGTCACTTAGAACTATATTAACCCAACACCTTTACTGCTCTGTCGGCTGGGGCATTAGAATGCACCGACTGCACCTCTGCAAGGGGAAGACTCCCCAATGGGGCCACTTTTGGCCGTGGGTGGCAACCTGTGATGCTTAAGGATAGAACCCAGGTGGATGAGCAGTCCATGACTTGCAATATTCCACTTTAGGCTTTTCTTGGGCTAGATGGGCGGTTGGAGAGGCCCCCTCCGATCAATCAGCTGGCCACATCAAGCCCTAGCACCTATATAATTGCCCCAACCCTATTGCCCTTAAGGCAAGCCCAAACCCCTTTTTATCATATGGGTGCTAGAAGGCAGTGACTGAGGGTCTACATGTCTTGGGAATGACGTTAAACTCTATCTGATGGTGAGGTTCCAGTTTTGGAGGTTTGGGAAATGTGGAGCACCCCTTCATCACCATTGCTCCCTGGTCCACTCTGACTCGGAGTGGTAGTACCTGTTAGGGTCCCATCTATGGGTTAAATAGAAAAATGTATTTATAAAAAAATTGTATTATCCATTAAGAATTGATTTATTTCAAAACTTTATCAGCATTAAATGACCACTGAGGTTGATATGCCGTAAACCAAACCAAACCAACGCCTTTATCCACTATGCTGTGTCCAATTGGACAATTCAGTGTGAATTTTGGGAACTTATAAACCTAATATCTTGTTTTTCCTAGAATATCTACCTTTTTACTTATGTATGATTTTTTACCTTGACTCATATTGCGTATTTTTCTTCAAAAAATTTTTTTCTTTTTTTTTTCAAAATTTTTATCTTTTATTTAAAAAAAAAAAAAAAATTCAATTCTTGATATCTAGTGTAAAAGATGTAGTTACTCAACAAAAACTGTCATAAGATGTTTCGTTCATTCTTTCTCTTTGGTTTCTACCAAATCTTTTGAAAGTAACTAAAATATTAACCTCTTGTTTTTTTGTCATCTTTGTGCAACTGAGACAAAACTGTTAAAATGATCTCTTAATTGTAATGATGAGAAAATAGAGAATGGAAAAACTTGTGGTTCATAATTCAGTATCAACCTAATTCATAATTATTAGGATGACCTTTGACTCACAGCGGTTTTTTCTTTTTTTTTTTTTCCAGTCAACGGAAACTTGGGTCATTCAACTAATTCCCTCTCAGCCGACGTGGATTCACTGATTGATGTGAATAGTAATTGTGCACGGCTTGATATGGATGAAATGGCAGGTGAGAGTTATCTCCCTTTTATTTGGCAACAATCACAAAAGCTGAAATACGATTGTCGTTATTTCCTATAAGTCTAACATCAACAAAGGGGAACCACTCTTGACTGATAAATTATTTATTTATTTATTTATTTATTGATCTACTAGGAAAAAAGAAGATGGGGTTAGGGTTTAGAGTTTAATGGGAAAATAAATAATTTATCAGTCAAGAGTTAGACTTATAGGAAATAACCACGATTGATTTTTTTTGTTTTTTTAAAATTTATTTTTTGTTTTTTTCTCACCCGCACTTAATCAGATTATAATTCTACTTAATTATTTATAGTATCTATTATTATCTAGCAGAGCTACTCAGCATTGCCCGGAATTTAAAAAGTTAAAAATAAATCTCTTGTCTATATTTATATATGAATAATAATAAAGTCAGCCTAATGAGTTAGAGAATATCTACCTAGGTTTCTCCTAATGGATCATCAGGATAATTCTGAGTCAGAATTATCCTGATGACTCATTAGGCTTACTTTATTATTATTTATTAGCTCTACATTTTGTATTGAGCACTTTACTTAATCACTTTATTTTTTTTCTCTTTTGGCCATTTTAATAGGACCATCTGATTATTTTCAGGAGGTGCAGATGATTTGGTCTTTTCTTTTTTTTAATGTTTTTTTCTCCAGGCAAAAGTTTGTGTTGTGTAATTATAAACTATAAAGCTGGGAGTTTGTTTTTTTTTATACTGTCAGAGCTTAAAAATAAAAATATATATATATATATATATATATATATATATATATATATATATATATATATTAGTAAAAGTTCTTTTTTCATATATTTGTTTTATTATCTTTTATTTTTTGTAATTCTTCCGTTGCTACTTAATTTAAAGACAATTTTATATATGTAGGTCCTTACTTTCTATACAAACAATTATTTCTATTTCATGGGTGACTTTTGCAATTAACTTTGTTTATTCCCAAATTTATTTTCAAGTTATCATCATCATGTCACGCCAGTAGCGTGGACATCCATGACAATCTCTCGCCAACCATCCCTATCACTCATTGACCCCAGGAGGTTCTCCGCACTGCATGCTGCATCCACACATAGCTGGTCTATGTAGGTCTTTGCTGGATGACTCACACTAGTATGTCCATGTGCCGGTTTCCACAGAAGGACGTCGCTTATTATCTCATCCTTACTTCTCCAGTAGTGTCTGGCATGTCTTGTTCGTCTTACTCGGATGGTTTATGTAATAGGAGGCGTTTGGCTGTATAGCTGCTTTCTTGTGGGATGTTGCTTCCACGATTTGTTCAAGATCACACGCAGCATCCATGTGCAGGTTCCATCCAGTCTATTTTCTAGGCACCTCATCAAGGTACAAGTGGTGCAGCCATACAACAGCACCGACACCACCACGGCCTGGAAGAATTGTCACTTCAACTTGTCAGGGATAAAAATTGTTATTGTAAAAAAAAAAATTTTTTAAAATGGTAAAAAAATCACAGTAATTAAAACTTGGAAATCCAAAATTTTAGTATAATGGGTCCAGAAGGTTTTTATTTGCCTACAGAATCAGTCTGATTCCCAAATGGTATGATATGTTAGGCTATGGATTCTAGGATTAATGTGGAAAAAATGTGACACACTGACATTTGTATTTAGTACCCCAACCCCCTGCTAAAAAACAGTTAAATAAAGTAGTGTTGTAGGTTGTAACACTTGGGTGAGTCGAAAGTTTTGCAATATTTTGGTAACATGAGGCAATATTTGGTTTGGTTTGTTGGATTTTGCTGAGGTCGTGAAAATAATGTATTTAAATATAGATAATCATACGATTTTATAAATCTATAATAAATCTTATTATAATGGAGATTGTATGTTTTTCTGTCTGTAACCGAAACTATTTTACTATACAAGTCACAATTCCCTTTGTTATCTGCATCCCATTCTCCATGATTTTATTTTTATTTAAACCTCAATTATTAATAAAATTGTTTTACATCATTAAGACTGTTGACCATATCTACATACAAATAACATGCAGTTGTATTTATATATACAACAAAACAGTGGTTTACAGTGTGAATGGGAAGGCTAATTTGCATATTGATTTAAAAAAATTGATTTTAATAAATATGTGCTTAATATTATTGATTTCTAATTGTTTAGTTTTATCTTATTGAATATGAGCAAATTCTCTTCAATAAATCTTAAAAGAAATCCCTTAACAAAAAGAAATAACTGTAATATTATTCTTTACTTCCTATTTTAACTAAATAGTTAAATTAGGAATAGGAGTAATTGAAAATGATGGAAGAGTTTCAAAGTTGTTCTATTTTTCAATCATACCCCCTCTGTTCCAAATCATGTTATCTGCATTTTTATTCAGTTTCATTGGCCTTTCTAATTTAATATGAAATGTTATTATATTAAAACTTAAATACTTGCACCCGGAGGGTGCATATATTTGCTAGTATATATAAATCTCTATATATATAAATATATTATATATAAATTCATATAAATATATTTAAATAAAAAATAATGAATTGCATATTAAATTTATATAAATATATTATATATAAATTTATATAAATATATTTAAATAAAAATAATGAATTGCATATTAAATTTATATAAATATATTATATATAAATTTATATAAATATATTTAAATAAAAAATAATGAATTGCATATTAAATTTATATAAATATATTATATATAAATTTATATAAATATATTATAATATATAAATATAAATATATTAAATAAAAAATAATGAATTGCATATTAAATTTATATAAATATATTATATATAAATTTATATAAATATATTTAAATAAAAATAATGAATTGCATATTAAATTTATATAAATATATTATATATAAATTTATATAAATATATTTAAATAAAAAATAATGAATTGCATATTAAATTTATATAAATATATTATATATAAATTTATATAAATATATTTAAATAAAAAATAATGAATTGCATATTAAATTTATATAAATATATAAATATAGACTATGCTGACGACCTTGCACTCACACCGACACAAGCTGAGTCACTGTTACACAGCTTGGAGGAGGCGGCAGAAAATATCGGCCTCTATGTGAACTCCAGTAAAACAGAGTTCATGAGTTTCAAAAAGAAAGGAAACATCTCAACACTCAACGGCACGCCTCTCAAGCCTGTAGAACAATTCACGTACCTAGGTAGTAATATCTCATCCACAGAGAGAGATGTTAACACACGAATAGCAAAGGCATGGTCGGCCACAAACAAATTGTCAGTCATATGGAGGTCTGATCTCCCTGACAAGCTGAAGCGACAGTTCTTCCAGGCTGTGGTTATATCGGTGCTGCTATATGGCTGCACCACTTGGACCCTAACGAAGCGTCTTGAAAATAAGCTAGATGGGAGCTGCACAAGAATGCTACGTGCAGTCTTGAACAAATCGTGGAAGCAGCACCCCACGAAGAGACAGCTGTACGGTCACCTGCCCCCCCTCTCTCAAACTATCCGAGTGAGACGGACAAGGCATGCAGGACACTGCTGGAGAAGCAAGGACGAGCTCATAAGCGACGTTCTCCTGTGGAAGCCAACACATGGACATGCAAGTGTGGGGCGCCCAGCAAGGACCTACATTGACCAGCTATGCGAGGATGCTATATGCTCAGCAGAGGACCTCCCAGGTGCAATGAGTGATAGGGAGGGTTGGCGAGAGATAGTCATGGATATCCGTGCTGCAAGCGCGACATGATGATATATATATAAATCTATAATTTTTATAAATCAATATTTAGCAGCTCTGGAGGATTTTGCTAAGGTCGTGAAAGTAATGTATTTAAATATAGATAATCGTACGATTGCAATATGCAGAAAAGGTGTTCACAATTCCACTAAATAAAACTGAGTTATTTCCCTTTCATCTATAAACTTTCTTTTTTTAGAGTTTTTAATAATATCAATCATTGTTTGAAAAATAAACATTTTTACAAACACAATAAGTAAAAAAGTTCCTTTTGCTTTGGTCTCTAGTTCTTTCAGATTATTCTACTCGTCCTGTTAATGGCACTGCTAGTGATTCCGATTCTGATGATGAAGAAGAAGAAGAAGAAGAAGAAGACGACAGAAATATTGGAAGCGATAAAGAAGACGACAAAAGTATTGAAGACAAAGTGGATTCAGATACACCCAAATCAGAAACATCTCCTTTTCCTCCTCATGGTTCCCAAGTCACCAGTGATACAGACAGTGATGTAGAGTATTGTGACACTCTAGATGATCTACACAAGACACAGGGGGTAAGTTAATAGATGACATATACGTATTGATTTAGCGCGTGGTGTAATGGTTAAAGTCATGGGAAATGGACTCGTCGACCCGAGTTCAAATCCTGGACGTGGTAATTGCATTTCACTTAGCGCTAATACCCTTGGGAAAGGTACGAATCCTACTCTCCCTCCAGCTATGGGTAAATAGTAGGGCAGACTGGGCTCTTTAACCATGGCTAGGTAACCAGTCTAGGAGAAGGAAAACTCTGAATTCAAACCTGTTAAACTCTGCTTAAGAAATTGACCTTGTGTCACATCCTGCTCTTTCAGAGGGGTTGGTAAATATATATACATATTGATTATAATTGCTGGGATATTAGACAAATGGCAGAAATCATGGGACAATCTGACTCAAAACAAACTCCACAAAATACAAGAAGTTATTGTAGAGTGGCCGACATGCCACAGAAGTATTAAAAAGAGAAGTAATACTCGCCAGATTGCGTATTGGGCACACCCACATTACCCATTCGTACCTGTTAAAAGGGGAGGATGCCTCAGTGTGCCCAACATGCAAAGTACAACTTACAACCAAGCATTTCCTTCTAAATTGTAACAGACTTAAACATATCCGCACCAATTACTATCAAGCAAGAAACCTGAGAGACATCTTTAAGAATAGAAACCCTGAAACATTTTAAATTTTCTAAAAAAAAAAAAAAAAAAAAAAAGAGAAGCAACCTTTTCGACAAGATATAACAGAACATAACCGAATATCTCCATAGAACCACTACTTTAAAGACTGAAATCCAAAATAACCTTTTTGGCATTAAATGACCCACAGAGGTTGATATGCCATTAAACAAAACTGTAACTCGCACACATAATTGGGGAGAGAAAGCGTTTGTCAAGATTGCTGGTAAAAATTTTGAAATTTTTAGGGAATAATAGAATACTTTAGTGAAAGTCCTTTTGTAGCGTAAATTATTCTGGTCTACAGGGATTGAAAGAGAAGAAAAAGAAATAAGAACAAAGGTTAAAATATATTTAAAAATAAAAATAGAAGTTCCAGGTTTTGACTGGAAACGGATGTGACGCCGGAACAAGAAACAGGAGAGGAGAAAAATCTTGCTCTTGACTCTGGTGGTAGTCAGACGTTGGTTCCAGGCCCCTTGTATGGGTGTGGGACAACAGTTCCCAACATGATACTTTATTAGAAGATAGAATAATTTGACGATACTCTCCCATTTTCTCTTTCTCTTTCTTCTCTGAAAAAGAACCCACGTGTGTCAAAATATTTACAAAGCCCCTTGTGACTATACAACTTGTGTGTATGTTATTTCTGAACTAATGACTACTACTAACGACGACTTCTACTACAACTTGAGTTGGCCTATGCAACACATATCGATCTGGAGCTATGGTACATATATACCTTTCTGCTACCGTGACCATCGTTATGCTACACTTTTTTAGAATTTTTTTTATAAAGAATTCTTGGTTAAATCGAACTTAACAGACCTAAATTCCACCATCGTATGTCAGTCTGCTGAAAGAAAAAAAATACCAAAAATCAGGGAATTAACCGAATTTAATGAAATTTTCAGTGTTGATATATTAATGATTAAAAGATATAATGCACCAATTATTTTATTTAAAAACTTTTACTTATTCATTTAAAATATTAAATGCAAATAATCCATGCTGTTACAATTAAAATTTTATACTTTGTTATATTCACGATTATAAATCAAATCTTCATTATTTTTGCTCAAAAATCAAGATCTGCTGATAGTGAATGTGTATATATATTTACTTTGTCATTAATTGTTTTATTTTCATAGTTTCCTCCGGTCATATATACATACACACAACTGCCCTTTATATATGTATAGAGAGATAAATTTTTTTTAATATATAATTTTTTTACTATTATATTTTTTTTAAACATTCCAAGAACGCTCACTTTTTTCATTCAGCAACTTTTAAATAGACTGATCGACAAAGCAAAAGAGTTTCACAGATTTCTTACTTTTCTATGATACATTATTTTTCCTCATACTAATGAAAGCCCTGATGAAGATCTATTGAAACAGATTGAAACACTGTAGCGTAGGCGAAATAAACATTACTTGTTTATGAACTTGTTTTTTTTTTCAATTTTTCATAATATTACATAATGTCGGATTCACTTCCACTTTTTCTTCACACACACACACATGTGTATATATATATATATATATATATATATATATATATATGTTGGCAGGACAAAGTGCCAAACACAGAAGTGCTGGAACGAGCAAACATGAACAGCATGTCCGCCATCATCTGCGATAGGTGCCTGTGTTAGCTTGGCCACGTTAGGAGAATTCTCTTCTCTACCACCGCCCTGCCGGCTGGGGCGTTAGAATACACCGACTGCACCTCTGCAGAGGGGTAAGACTCCCCCAATGGGGCCACCTGTTGGCCGTGGGTGGCGACCCGTGATGCTTAAGGATAGAGCCCAGGTGGATGAGCAGTTCATGACTAGCAATACTCCACTTTGGCCCTATCTTGGGCTAGACGGAGAGGCCCCCTCCGATCAATCGGCTGGTCACGTCAAGTCCTAACACCTATATGATTTTCCCAACCCTATTGCCCTTATGGCAAGCCCCAACCCCTTTTTATCATATGGGTGCTAAAAGGCGGTGACTGAGGGTCTACATGTCCTGGGAATGACGTTAAACTCTATCTGATGGTGAGGTTCCAGTTTTGGAGGTTTGGGGAATGTGGAGCACCCCTTCATCACCATTGCTCCCTGGTCCACTCTGACCCGGAGTGGTAGTACCTGTTAGGGTCCCATCTATGGGTTAAATAGAACAATGTATTTATAAAATAAATTGTATTATTCATTAAGAATTGATTTATTTCAAAACTTTATCGGCATTAAATGACCCACTGAGCTTGATATGCTGTAAAACAAACAAAATCAATGAAATGTTGGAATGTTTGTTTGACATGTTTTAGAGTATAATCAGACTGATAAACATTGCTTTTTTGATGTTACAGTTGTTTTGTTTTGTTTTTTTTTTTTTTCTACTAGAATGCTGAAGATGGTAACAGTGTCACAAATGGCAGTGACTCAGACCAAGTATTCTCATCATCTCCTGTAAAGCAGAACAACAACAGCAACATGATGACCAACTTACGCAAATCGGCTGACCAGGCATTGGCCAGAATCACTACACAAAACAATGTCACTCGGATTAATACCGGGACGCCCTGTGGATCAGTAATTGTCTCGTCTACCCATCCGTTTGTTTATATTCCGAACCGCAAGTGCTCAACGGACAGCATGCACGTCAATGTGCCATCCCGCCAGTCAGTTAGTGATGTGGATCATGAATGTGCTGTCAATGGGATCCCACAAGAGAATCCCAAATCCCAGGCTGCAGTTGTGGCTTCAGATGCCGTCATGGATGTTACTGCTCATGGGGGAGAGGAAGAAGAAGAGAAACACAGCCGTAAATCATCCAGGAGGGTTTCAAGCGGGGGATATGGCGCGACATCCAGAAATATACCCAGGGGTAAGCACCAAATTTTTCTTCTGCTTATTGTTTTGATAAAGGATTGTATTCAAAATTAGTGAAATAGAACACTAATTAGGACTAAGCCTATTCTAGTAGTGACCACCCCAAATTGAGTTTAACAGGTTTTAATTCAGAGTTTTCCTTCTCCTAGACTCGTTGCATAGCCAATTTTGTTTAGGACAGGTATAATTACAAACACGGGAACATGTATCATACATCAAAATGAAACTGGTCCTCTGTAGATCACATCCCTACTTCTCCACATAGGTGAGACAAAAAGAAATGCTATTTTGTTTAGGACAGGTATAATTACAAACACTGGAACATGTATCATACATCAAAATGAAGCTGGTCCTCTATGGATCACATCCCTACTTCTCCACATTGTCACTGTTTCTCTCAATAGCAATGTTTCACCTTGCCCCGTAAAGTTCTATTGACTGTTTCATTTTGATGTATAATACATATTCCTGTGTTGGTAATTATACGTGTCCTAAACAAAATGGCATTACTTTTTGACTCACTTATATGGAGAAGTAGGGATGTGATCCACAGAGGACCATCTTCATTTTGATGTATGATACATGTTCCTGTGTTGGTAATTATACCTGTCCTAAACAAAATGGCATTACTTTTTGACTCGCCTATGTGGAGAAGTAGGGATGTGATTCACACAGGACCAGCTTCATTTTGATGCATAATACATGTTCCTGTGTAGGTAATTATACCTGTCCTAAACAAAATGACCTTACTTTTTGACTTCCCATCATAGGTGCATAGATGGACACCAGATATTATGATCTTTAAGTCAATTAGATGTTTATTAGAATCCAATTCTTATGAATCATTCTCTATTTTCTGAATGAATAGACTGATTGATTGTCGCATTTCCCTCTTATTGATTTATGTATCAACAATAATTTCTTTTCATTTGTTTAGCCTTCTCTCAAAAGCAATCAAATTGGCCTCTATCTTATCTGTATCTTATCCGTGGCAACATTTCAATGCATTGATTTCTCTTTGCCTTTTATTTCAATCCTAATCACTCTAATTATTCTTGTTGTTTTATTCTTGCAATTCTGTTTGATTAATAATCCTACATGGAAGCATTACTAGAAAGTTGAGATGTGCAGTTTAAGCAAAAAAAAAAAAAAGGTTTTTCAGTTTCGGCTTCAGTTTCGTACCAAAATCTATTATACTAAAGCTGGGTTAATTAAGCTTTGCTTCCCAAAGGCTTTTTTGCTGTTTAATTTAATGACACAAAAATTATACTAAATTATTCCTTACTTTTAAGATTGAATTATGATTGAAAAGATTCTGTTTTAATTGGTTTTAATTAGTCGTAATTTGCAATTATGTCAAAAACCGACCAATCTCTTACTTTACTCTGTGTCTATCACCCTCTTCCTCTCTATGTATCTATTGACTACTTCCTTGTTATATAATGTTAGTTTCTCTGGAGAGTAGGGAGAGAGAAAGAGAGAGCTGGGAGAATTTGAAATGTATTTCTATGTTAAATTTCACAACCAGCAACCTGTAGCTTAAGTGAGTTTAAACATTTCCTTAGAAAGCTAACAAAATGATTTTAATGTTTTGTCCGGACGTATTTATTTTTAAGATTTTTTATTCGCTTTGCTAACTCCCTTTTCCCTAATATGAATGATCTACCCAGAGCTGAATGGGTGACCCAATTGGTCACGTTTTGTCTAGTATTTTACAAAACTGAAACCGTTTGGTTTAGTGCTTTTACTACTGAACTACCATATCCAAGAAAACATTTTAAAAAGACTTTCAAGTTTTAATAAAATGAATTTTATCAACACTAGCAAATATATGCACCCTCCGGGTGCAAGTATTTAAGTTTTGATATAATAAAATATCATATTAAATTAGAAAGGCTAATGAAATTGACTAAGAATGCAGATAAAAAGATCTGCAACAGAGGGGGTATAATCGAAAAATAGAACAACTTTGAAACTAACTATTCCATCATTTTCCATTACTCCCCTGTGTCATTGGTAAATTTTCCTAATTTAACTATTTAGTTAAAATAGGAAGTAAAGGATAATATTACAGTTATTTCTTCTTGTAAATAAATTTCTTTTAAGATTTATCCACGAGATTTTTGTTTATATTTCTTAAGATAAAACCAAACAATTAGAAATCAATAATACCAAGCACATATTTATTAAAATAAAATTTTAAATATCAATATGCAAATTAGCCTTCTCGTTCAAACTGTAAACCGCTATTTTGTTGTATATATAAATACAATTGCATGTTATTAGTACGTAGATATGATCAACAGTATTAATAATGTAAAACAATTTTTATTAATAACTGAAGGTTTAAAAGAATGAAATCATGGAGAATTTGACGTAAATAATTAAGGGAATTGTGACTTGAGTAGTAATATAGTTTCGGTTACAGACAGAAAAACACACAATCTCCATTATAATAAGATTTATACTATTGTGAGAGAAAAAAATTGAACAAAAATATGATAAAAACATTTAATTGATTATTTTTTTTAGAATATAAAGGGAAATCCATTTATTTACAAATAAATGGACAAAAAAATGAAACAGATACTGTTGTGGGGTTTTAAGGGGTCAAAATAAGACAAAACAACGGGTAACAATTGTAGGAAAATGTATTAACAAAAGAGTAGACATTTACATTAAAGAAAGTGGGAATTACGTCCGACCAAACAGAATTACGAGCTGACTTGCATTGGCTTCCTCTCAAGCCATAATTGTCCCTGTTACTTATAGTAACCATCGGCGCATTCCACTATAGTCTATAGGGTATATCACCTATAATAGATACTATTTCATACGAAGTCAGCAAAACAAAATAGTGAGAAAATAAAAAGTAATTGCCAGATTTCATTTTAATGTTTGTTTTTTTTTTTAACAAAATAATCTATTATAAAATTAAGTCATTAATGAATACACTGCTGAAAATTTCATTTAAGTTCGACAATTCCTTAATTTTTGGTCATCGTTTTAAAATTAATTTTTTTTATTTTTTAAACCTATTACTTACCTACAGTAAAAAAGCATATTCCTATTAATCATCATTTAGAAAAACGGCTGTCCTGGTATGAGAATAAACTGCATCTAATGGTGAGGCTCTAGTTCTGGAGATCTGTAGAATGTGGAGTACCCCTTCATTGCCATTACACCTAGGCCCACTGTCACTCAGAGTGGTAGTACCTTCAAATAAATCTGTTTGTACTAGTAAATATATACACACCCCGGTGCAAGTATTTAAGTTTTAACATAATAAAATATTAGATTAGAAAACTAAATAAGAATACAGATGAAAAGATTTGAAACAGAGGGGGTATAATCGAAAAATAGGACAACTGAAATTTACTCTTCCATCATTCTGTCTTTTATTGCTAAATTTTCCTAATTTAACTATTTAGTTAAAATAAGAAGTAAAGAATAAAATTACAGTTATTTCTTCTTGTTAATGGATTCTTTTAAGATTTGTCTCTGAGATTTTTGCTCATATTTATTAAGATAAAACCAAACAATTAGAAATCAATAATACCAAGCACATTTACTTAAAATCAAATTTTTAATATCAATATGCAAATTAACCTTCCTGTTCACACTGTAAATGGTTATTTTGTTGTATATATAAATATAAAAACGTTATTAGTATGTAGATATAGTCAACAGTATTAAGGTATTTACTTTACATCCCATTATATGACATTGAAATCAGATAGAATCATGGAGAATGTGATGTAAATAACTAAGGGAATTGTACTTGAGTAGTAATATAGTTTCATTTACAGACAGAAAAACACATCTCCATTATAATAAGATAGTAAAAAATCAAATTAGATAATAGTCGTAGATTTTGAAATTTGCCTTGACAGTAAGTTTCCAGTTCGAGGAGAATTCCCTAACCTCTAAGCATAAAATAACCCTAAACGGCTTGACATGTCATTAAAATCAATCAATCAATAAGTATAACAGAAACAATGAATATTAAACCAAAAATTCTACTTGTAAGAAATTGAATAAATACTTTTTAGATTTTTCCTTTTGAAAATTATTTAGAAAGGGGAATAACTCTTGATATTTCTTCAATCCTTTTAAATCTTAATATCCAAATTTGTATAATAAAAATTTTAAATAATTTTCACATTATCGCTGTTTAAATAATAATAATAATAATAATAATAATATCTTTTCAGCTAGTATATTAGGTCTGAGACCTGTCAGCTGTTCCTTATAAATATTCATTTTAAATCCACAGAATATTTAATATCATTCCACAGATTATCCAACTTTGCCTTGAAGGAGTTTAGAGATGGGGCATTCATTATTGATGAAGGTAGTTTATTCCATGTATTCACCACTCTCTTACCAATTCCTAAATGTTTTCTTTTTCAGGTCAAGGTGAAATGGGTTATTGCCCTAGTGATCAGCATGTCCCTTATCAAGTAAGTAACACTGGTAGATCTGGACGGCCTGGTGGTGAGGCTCCTGAACGGCCTCCACCTAACATCACTGAACAAATCACCATTGCTCTTTCTCGACTCCAATCAGATCTTGATACTGTTCTTCAGAGATTGGACACTTTGGAAAAAACAAGCCAAAAAGACAAAGTGGTAAGAAAATTTTTAATTATTCTTCACTTTTTTATATTAAACACAAAATCCACAACTTAATTTGTGATTTTTCTTTTTGGGGGGGAAAGTTTTCTATTCATAATATCATATTCATAATATTAATATTTCATTCATTTATTATCTGGGTATTTAACAAAGAGAACAAAATGAGATTGATTACAGCAGCCAGTAACAGCAACAAGAAGAAAAATAACTTAATGATCGAGAGGAAAATTGTTACGTAGTGCCTTTTCTTTGACGGTACCAAATATCTATATGTTATATACTTCTCTTACTTCTTACTCTGTCTTCTATTCTTCTGGCCGGCTTCTGGTCGTCTATCTTCTATCTTGGTCTGGTATATCTTCTAAGGTCTCGTCTGGTCTTCTATTGAGGATTCCGGGTCTGGTTTCTGTTGGGGATCACTCCTTATCAGAAGCCTGTGTCATTGTTAGCTTTTAGTAATAACCACAAGACTTCAATTTACGATGATGTTACTTTATTCGTAGACCCCCAGACCAGACAATCACGCAGTAAGACTCACATCTTGCTAGCTTCGCTTCTAAGTTCTAACTGTAACTAACTGATTGCTTACTCCTTAAGCCGGAAGGGCCTTCTATTGCCTTCTGTTTCTCACGATCATCCCCAGAACGCAAGGTCAGAGTGAGGTCAAACGCTGTCACTCACTCTCAGCTGCACTAATATGATTTCTACACTATTGTCATAATCATTAGGTATCTAATAATTATGTAACAAAATAACACTCATAAAAACTATACAACTAAAAACAGGATGAAAACCAACTATATGGATACTTCAAGCAACAAACCGGAGAAATTGCGCATTAAATAACTGAACATTGCAACAAAAGAGAAAACGAAAAAAAGAAAACGAATTAATAGTAGCACAAATATAATGCCGTGATGACTAATTATGTCAAAGTAAAGGATTGATAATACGCAGAACTGCAAGTGTAGGTTTATTTGATTATAGAGATGAATCAGTAAAACGCATAATAAGTGAATGTTGCAAACTGACACAAAAGGAATACAGAAGCAGCATGACTGAGTAGGGAAAGTGATCCAAGTGAAAATTGTAAAGGGGACTGAAGTTTGACTATATTGTCAAATGTATATGTACAAATTAATGTGATTTTTCTTTGTGAAAGTTTTTCTACTCATAATATTTATATTAATATTTCATTAATTTATTATCTAGGTATGTTCAGTGTTTTTTGCAGGAACATCATTTTTAAAATTCTTCTACAGTGGGAAAATTATTTTCAGGAAATTTCCAAGTTTTCAGAAGTTTATGAAATATTTTTCAACACTTATGATAAATTACAAAAAAAAAAACAACAAAAAAAACAAGACATGTTTTTATACTAAAATATTCTGGTTATTTCCTATAAGTCTAACATAAACAAAGGGGAACCCTCTTGACTGATAAATTATTTATTTATTAACCCTAAACCCTAACCCTAATCCTAACCCCATTTTCTTTTTTCCTAGTAAATCAATAAATAAAGGATTTATCAGTCAAGAGTGGTTTCCCTTTGTTTATGTTAGTTTTATAGGAAATAACCAATATTCTTTATTTAATTAGAAAAGAAATTCAGATATGCTTATTGAAATAAAAATACAGTTTTTATTTACAAAATATTCATGTTTATTTAAATAAAAGGATGTTGTTCAGAAATAGTATCACAATGAAATAGTATCACACAATATAAAAAAATATTTTGTAAATAAAAACTGTATTTTTATTTAAATAAGGATTTCTGAATTTCTTTTCTGATTAAATAAAGAATATTTTAGTATAAAAACATGTCTTTCATTTTGTTTTTTTTTGTAATTTATTTTATTTAAGTGTTGAAAAATATTCATAATCTTCTGATTATGATATTATTATGTCTTGTGCACTATTTTACATTTGTATCAGCTTTTTGATTTTAATTTAAAAAAAATTATTTGGTACTATCGATAAATTAATATTGTTATGTTCTTTTTTTAAAATCAATATATACTTTTAAAAAATTTTTTGGAAATATTAATTTCGATCACATGGTTGGTACACATAATCAAATTAAAATTCAATATCAAAATCTTTTTTTTAAATAAATACTTTTTAATCAGAAGTTTATGAATATTTTTCAACACTTATGATAAATTTAAAAAAAAAGACAAACGAAAGACACATTCTTATACTAAAATAGTTTTTATTTATTCAGAAAAAAAATTCAGTTTTTATTATTTACAAAATATTTTTATATTTATTTAAATAAAAGGATGTTGTTCAGAAATAGTATCACACAATTTGTAAAATTTGTTTTTGTTAGTACAAATAAGTGCAAAAAATCGCCAGTTTGTTTACTAATGTTTGAAGTGGAATTTATCGGTGATGAGTTAAAATGTGAACCTTTGATTAGCTTGATCAATTAGGGTGCTTATTGGAGATGTGATCTGACTAATTTTTAGTTATTCATATCCAAAAATATCTTGAGAATTGAAATTCTAGGATGATTGGTAGGTTTTGTAGTTTTCCAACACTGGTGTGTCCATGTGTAGGAGTCCATAGAAGAATGTTCTTACTTCTTCAATAGTGTCCAGCATGTCTTAATTCATTTTACTTGGATGGATTGTGTGATGGGAGGTGAGTGGCCATACAGTTACTGTTTTGTGAGGTGCTGCTTTCAGTTTTGTTTAAAACAGCATGCAGCAATTATACTTTGCATCAATATTGAAAAAATATTTAAATAGACCCAAGGGAGATAAATCATTCATCATTTTAAAGTCTTTTTTGAAATGGAATGATATATTCTATTTAACCTATTAAAATTGTTAGCAAAAAGATTAGAGATTAAATTTAAAAAAAATAAGTATTATTTGGATTATTCGGACCATTGTCCTCATCTTTATTGTTATCTGTACAACGTTTTGGTCGATGTGCCCTCCTGTCTCTTTAGTTATTTCTAGTCGGACTTGGGAACCTTCTTTATGAACTCGGGAACCTTCTTGTCATAATCAGGAACCATCATGGAACAATAAAGATGAGGACAATAGTTTGAATAATCTAAATAATACTAATTATCAAGCCTCATCTCAAAAATTCAGAGAAATAAAAAAAAAAATAATTAAAAAAATTACTTCATTTATAGAAGTGAATTGTTTTACATAAGAATTCTTTTAAATTTTATAGCATGTTTTGATTAGATATTTCTTACTACCTTTTGTTAGAATATCATGTATAGTTATTTACTAAGCTTAGATTAGATGTGGCACAAGCCAGAAGTATGGGATGCCAGCGAGAATCGAACTCACTACCAATGGCCTGGAATCTAGCTTGCTAACCATTCCACATGTGAGGTGCCCTGAGAATATCTTTGTATAGTTATTTACTAAGCTTTGTTGTGGCATAAGGCCAGAAGTATGGTGTGCCGAATGAAATGATAAACAAATACCTGGACCTTGCTAGAGGATTGAAAAAACTTGAATATGAAGGTGAAAATAATACCAATTGTTGTTGGTGTACTTGGAATGGTCTCCAAAAAGAAAAGAGACTAGAGGAACTGGAAATTAGAGGAAGAATTCAGACCATCCAGACAACAGCAGTTGAAATCAGCTAAAATACTCTGGAAGAGTCCTGATGTCACCCAGACCCCAGTGAAAGACCATCCGTTTCTGCTGGTGTGAAAAACTCACAAGGATTGAAATAGCTGATAAAACAAATCATGACTGATAAGAAAAGTATATTACCATCCCATTTGTTTCACATGATAAGAATTCTTTTATGTCTTCTGTCATGGTTTTATTAAATATTTTCCCTCCTTTTTTCCAGTCCTATTCTTGGTGGCCATTTCCCGAGGTTTCCATGAAGACATTTCTCTTCTTTGCAATGTGGCCAATTGTTGTGCACTATGTCTTTCATATGGCATCAAAAAGAAAAAGCAAGTAACAATGGTAAGAATGGCTTTAACCCTTTTTTTTTTGTTGTTTTTTTTTTTTTTTTTGAATTTACTTCATGGTATTTCATTAGGCTTTTAACAAGTAAATAAACCAAACAAGATATTAGGATTAGCAAATTCCAAATGAGATCTTACCAATGCAATGAATAAATTTTTCAGCATTTCTTTATCTATGTATTCATACGACCATCGTATTAATCCTAATATTTTGTTTGCTTTATTTACTTGTATTTCTATGTTTTTAGAAAATTTTAATCCGCCCTGTCGTCTGGGGCGTTAGAATGCACCGACTGCACCTCTGCAGAGGGGTAAGACTCCCCCAATGGGGCCACCTGTTGGCCGTGGGTGGTGACCCGTGATGCTTAAGGATAGAGCCCAGGTGGATGAGCAGTTCATGACATGCAATACTCCACTTTGGCCCTATCTTGGGCTAGACGGATGGTCGGAGAGGCCCCCTCTGATCAATCGGCTGGTCACGTCAAGCCCTAGCACCTATATGATTTTCCCAACCCTATTGCTCTTATGGCAAGCCCCAACCCCTTTTTATCATATGGGTGCTAAAAGGTGGTGACTGAGGGTTTACATGTCCTGGGAATGACGTTAAACTCTATCTGATGGTGAGGTTCCAGTTTTGGAGGTTTGGGAATGTGGAGCACCCCTTCATCACCATTGCTCCCTGGTCCACTCTGACCCGGAGTGGTAGTACCTGTTAGGGTCCCATCTATGGGTTAAATAGAAAAATGTATTTATAAAAAAAATTGTATTATCCATTAAGAATTGATTTATTTCAAAACTTTATCGGCATTAAATGACCCACTGAGGTTGATATGCCGTAAAACAAAACAAACAAATTTTAATTCAGGGTCCACATTCACACTAAGGTCTTTTTCTAACTCTGTATCTTTTAGTATTTCTCTTTCATTAGAGAAATTTTTTCTCATAGAGTATTCATAGAGGTACCCCATGTAGGAAGAAATAATTCAAAACACTTTAAATATACGCTCCTACATTTGGGGCACTGGTGATTGTTGTCAGCGTATTACATCACTGATGACAACCACCAGCGTCCCAAATGTAGGAGCGTATATTTAAAGTATTTTGAATTATTTCTTCCTACATGGAGTACCTTACATTTAAATGTGTTGAATCTCATTTGCCATTTATCAGACCAATCTACAAGATTGTTAATGTCAGTTTGGATTTTATCAGTAACATTTTGATCATTAACAGTAGAATATATTTTTGTATCATCTGCAAATATTTGTGTGTAAAATTTTTCTTTTAAAAATCCTGAGCTCTGCTAGAATTAAGCAAACATTTAGGTGTCAGAAAGTTGTATGATAGACGAGTATATACAGTAAATGATTTTCATCGTAACTCTTAATTACTTATATGATTTAAACAATTTGATTAACTTTCTTTTCTTTTTTCTTTCTTCCTTTGCAGTTTTTCTGGTGCCTTTGCAACTGTGATAAAAAGAAAAAAAAAATCTCCCTGGATTCTTGCTTGACTCGTACAGTCGCTTGGGGACTGCACATTTTTTTTGACACTCTACCCACACACAAAACAGAAACGAAGAAACTTGGGAGAAAATCTTAATTTAAATCCGAGAGAAAAATCATGGATTAAAAATAAATTGCATTGGATTGGAATGAAGATGGATATTTGTTGATTTGGTTCCATTTTAGTCCAAAGTGGAGAATTAACTTTTTGGGAGTCTGGGTGACAGTGTGTGTGTGTACATTGGAATTCTGTTTATAATAATAAGAGACTGTTGTGCTGCTTTGTGTTAACTAAATCCACTCAAATCATTTAAGACTTTCTATGGAAATGCACCACAAAACGTTTTTATTATTCATTTTTGATTGACTTCAATATTCACTTTCTGCTTTAGGTGTTTCTCTCCTCTTAATTAACTTCATTTCCCTTAATCTTAGTTTTATATATATATATATATATGAGAATTAGATACACAAGCGATCTATTTATGATATGGCTTTTTTTAGCCGACAATTTTTGGGAGAATATGTGCTTAATTAAAGTCGTACCTAATTTTGAAAGTTAATTAATTAATAATTAATGCCTGCCTGCCTAATTGATTAATTAATTAATTAACTTTCAAAATTAGGTACGACTTCAATTAAGCACATATTCTCCCCAAAATATATATATATATATATAGATGTGTGTGTGTGTGTGTGTGTGTGGTAAAGAATAGAGGGGAAAAGTAGACAAAAAGAGCGAACTCAAACAAACAGATGTAGGAGATATATTTCGTCTTGCCTTGAGCAGGACTTCATCAGTCTTTTATTTAAACATTAGTGCAACATACATTTGTTTTTATAGAAGAGAAAGTGAACAGGTGGGCTTCCCATCCTCCTGACTTCATCACCAAACTCAACCCCCAGCCGTTCACTTTCCCTTCTATAAAAACAAATGTTCAAATAAGACTGATGAAGTCCTGCTCAAGGCAGGATGAAAAAATATATCTCCTACATCTACTTGTTTGAGTTGCTCTTTTTGTCCACTTTTTCCCTCTATTCTTTACCACATTCTGTTGGATTTACTCCAACCCACCTATCCTTATATATATATATATATATATATATATATATATTATAGTGGAGTGTGTTGTGTAATGGCTATTTTCATAGGAAATGGACTCTGCACCCCGAGTTCAAATCCTGGACAATGCTTTTTGCATTTTACATAGTGCTAATACCATTGGAAAGGTATGCATTCAACTCTTCTCTCTCCAGCTATGGGTAAATAGTAGGGTGGACTGGACTTCTTAACCTTGGTTGGGCAACCAGTCTAGGAGAAGGAAAACTTTGAATTCAAACCTGTTAAACTCTGCTTATGAAATTGGCCTTGTGTCACATCCTACGCATGCAGAGGGGTTGGCATATATATATATGTGTGGTTGAAAATAGAGGAAAAATGCGGATAAAACAACACAAGTAAATTCAGACGATATTTCGCCTCTGTCTTTTGCAAAGCTTTGTCAAATTTATTCTGAAGACAAAATGGGCTCTACAGTCTACTTTATGCTGGAAAAAAATTACCTTGCCCAACCAAGGTTAAAAAAGTCTATTCCACCCTTTTCAGCATAAAAGTAGACTGTATAGCCCATTTTGTCTTCAGAATAAATTTGACAAAGCTTTGTAAAAGACCAAGGCGAAATATCATTTGAATTTATTTCTCTTAATTTTTTTAGATGAGGCTTGATGATTAGTATTATTTGTATTATTGTCCAGATAACAATGAAGATGAGGACAATAGTCCGAATAATACATTTGAATTTAGTTGTTGTGATGTTTTATCTGCATTTTTCCTCTATTTTCAACCACATATTGTTGAATTTACCCAATCCTTTACTCCTCATATATATATATATATATATATATATATATTTTCCCTGTTCTTCATCAAACTAAAGATAATTTGTAATGAGTATGAAATCAGTTTGTCTTGAGACAATCTTTTCCATTTTTCTCAACCATAAAACGTCACAAAGGAATTGTAATGAATTTTTAAAGCCTGGAAAATAAATTTGAAAAAAAAAAAAATGATAACGCTTTTGCAAATGCATAAAAAAAAAAAAGAGGTAATTATTTTTAGAAAATTATTTTACTCATTAATAATTACTTTTTGTCTAAATTTTTGAGATGATGAATTATCATTATTATTACATTGATCTATTTCAACTCGTGTCTTCATCTTGGTTGAAAATAAAATAACAACCAACGAGATGGAATCAGCAACTCTAGTTCCTATCCTGGATGAGGCTGTTTACATTTCACTTCATGCTAATACCTTTTGGGAAAGGCATGAATCCACCCCTTGCTATTGGATAGATAGCAGAGCAGACTGGGTTCTTTTGCCTTGATAAGGCAACCAGCGTAGAAGAAGGAAAACTAATTCAAAACTACCTTTACTTACTTAAAAAAAAAAAAATGACTTTGTGTTACAGCCTACCCTAGCAGTGGGGTTGGGTAAATAAAATATAATAACAACCAAGATGAGGATACTAGTCTGATCACATTGGTGTATAATTATCAATGATGTTTGATTACTCATTCAGGTGATCACTGATTTAATTATTGATTATTGATTAAATAAATTCAATCAGTTAATTATATCTTTTCAATGTAATGAAATTTACTTGAAGTTATTTTCTTAGTTCTTGTATAGCTTGGGATTCAAGTTAAATAGAAAAAAATAAAAACAAAAAGAAATTGATACGCTCTTTGAAATAACTTTTAAATAAGGTCCAAGGGAAGTAACTCAAATTGCTATAATTTAAACCATTTAGGTTTAGAATATAGCAATTTGATTTACTTCTTATTAATTGGTGCTTTTCACATGCAAAATAAATTGCCTGAAAAAAACAATGTGTGTGTATATATATTATATATATATATATATATATATATATATATATATATTATATATATATGAGGAAAAAATGAGTAAAGAAAAGAAATGTAGATGGATAAAAATGAATTTTATCGATCACTTTAATCGATATCACTTACACATGTGTTTCGGTCTGTTTATCAAAATGTATACGGATTTATGTTATTATTATTATTAAAATAATCAGATGGAGTTGAAATGATGATGATAATAATAATATGGAATAATGCATAAAATGTTCCGTACACAGATTTTGCCGACCTTCATCAGAGTAGAATTTTGATTTAAAAAAAAAAAAAAAAAAAAAAAAAAAAATCAAAATTCTACTCTGATGAAGGTCGGCAAAATCTGTGTACGGAACATTTTATGCATTTTTCCTATTATTATTATCATCATCATTTCAACTCTATCTGATTATTTTAATAATAATAATAACGTAAATCCGTATACATTTTGATAAACAGACCGAAACACATGTGTAAGTGATATCGATTAAAAGTGATATCGATAAAATTCATTTTTATCCATCTACATTTCTTTTCTTTACTCATTTTTTTCCTCATATTGTCGGATTCATTTCCCATTCTCACACACACACATATATAAAATGAATCAACCATAAAATCTATTCAGTATTTCATCAATTTCATCAACTTTTAAGATTTAAACTTTCCTTTAGTAAAATTAGACTTTTTGATAATAAATATTTTTCAATTGCAATTTTTACCTATTTTTCTAGACATTAAAAATATTTTTATAAGAAAGTTCTTTTAAAATATTTTTTAGTTTTATATTGACTTAACGTTTTTATTTTCCGTCAACTGTAATCATTAAAAAACGAAAAAATCACAAAACGGGCTGAAATAATTTCTCTTTAGTTTGTCATGAAGAACATTAAAAAAAAACGATTCGGAAATGAAGCAATAATTTCTTTTGTGATGGAGCTCGGGAACTTTGCTGTCCATCGTATCCGATGATGACACCACATGAATCCATTTCCTCCAATAGATTCGATCTCTGGTTGCATCTTGCCAACTGCCAATTGGGATGTTAAAATCCTTCAGGTTTCTCTTGATGTTGTCTTTGTACCTGAGCTTAGGGAGCTTGCTGTCCATCGTATCTAATGATGACACCACACAAATCCTTTTCCTCCAATAGATTCGATCTCTGGTTGCGTCTTGCCAACTGCCAATTGGGATGTTAAAGTCCTTCAGGTTTCTCTTGATGTTGTCTTTGTACCTGAGCTTAGGGAGCTTGCTGTCCATCATATCTAATGATGACACCACACAAATCCTTTTCCTCCAATAGATTCGATCTCTGGTTGTCTTGCCAACTGCCAATTGGGATGTTAAAGTCCTTCAGGTTTCTCTTGTTGTTGTCTTTGTACCTGAGCTTTAACCTACCGATTCCACGTGATCCCTCTCCCAGTTGAGAGTACAGTATCTGCTTTGCCAGTCTATCATCCCCAAGTCTGTTTAAGTGGCCAGCCGATCTCAGGTTGCATTGGACAAGTATTTTGTGCATGCCAGGGAGTCCAGTTCTCTTCAGGATGGTCCTGTTTGGAACATGTTGCCACCACTTGACACTTAATATACTGCGCAAGTGATGCATGTAGTAGACATGTAGTCTGTGGGCATCCGCTTTGTATACCGTCCAGGCTTCCGCACCATACAGGAGGGTTGAGAACTATGGCATGGTATACTGCACATTCAGTTTTCAAGGAGATGCCTCTGTTTAACCAGACTTACCTCTTCAGCCGACCAAATTTGAAATTTTGGAGATCAAGCTCTGCATTGAGCCTATTGTGATGGAATTAACACTTTTAATGTTGGTTGGTTGTTTAGTTTTGTAGTTTATCAACCGTTTTCAGGTCATTTAATGCTGAATAAAGTCATTTTGATAAACAATGGCCTCTGGCTGCTTACACTACCTGCTAATGCTTAAGTGGTCACCCAATTAAGTATTATTATTGTTTTATGGCATGGCATAACCCTTTTCAGGTCATTTAATGCCGAATAAAGTCATTTTGATAAACAATGGCCTTTGGTTGCTTACACTACCTGCTGTTGCTTAAGAGGTCACCCAATTAAATATTGAATAGGCTCATCACTGCTTAACTTTAAATGATCATGTATTCAAATATGTTCATTAGTATTGGGTTGGTTATTTTGTTTTACAGCATATCAACCTTTTCGGGTATTTAATGCCGAATAAAGTCATTTTGATAAACAATGGCCTCTGGTTGCTTACACTACCTGCTATTGCTTATGTGGTCACCCAATTAAGTATTGTTATTTTTTTTATGGCATATCAACCCTTTTCGGGTTATTTAATACCAAATGAAGTTATTTTGATAAACAAAGGACTCAGGTAGCTTACAGTACCAGCTGTGGCTTAAGTGGTTACCCAATTAAGTATTGAACAGGCTCATTGTTGCTTAACTTTGGTAATCTAGTGGGAACCAGTTTTTCTTTTGGTTTTATGGCTGGTGTGAATGAATTAGTAATAATAGTCTAATGAAAACACAAAATGACACTTCTCTCCCCTGTGTGTAGTGGCTAATGTGCTGGACTGCAACATTGTAATGAGTGAGTTCAAACTCCAGTAACGCTATTACTTTCACTTTCAGTGAAAGTAATAGATCGACTCCGCTTAAGAACTTGTGCAACACTCCTCTTAAGAAATTGATCTTAGGTCACATCCTACTCATGCGGAGGAGTTAGTAAATATATACTTTAACTTTAAGACTAAAAGGCATGAACCCTCAAATTCCCAGTTATGGGTAGTGCCACGCTTGTTCTTCTACAAAGATGGCTTTGGCATTAAACAAAGAAACCAACCAACCAACCAACCTCTACCCATCTTTTTTTTTTCATATGCCATTCCACCCAATCCACAAAAAAACCCAAAGCAGTCAGTTCTTAAACATTTCCAGCATTTTCTCTGAATTTTAAAGATGAGACTTGATAATTAGTATTATTTGGACTATTGTCCTCATCTTTATTGTCATCTGCACAACGTTTCAGCCAATGTGCCCTCCGGCCTTCTTCAGATATTTCTTGTCGGATTCGGGAGCCTTCTCAAACTTGGGAACCTTCTTGTTGTAATCGGGAGCCATCACAGAACTTTGGATCCAACCCTTTATTCAATCCATGGGGGTATCCTGTTCTCATTCTGCTAACCATAGCTGGGGTACAGGTGTTAAGCTGTGTTAATTATTATTCTGTGTTACTGTCGCCCATCAGAGAAGGCTGGAGGGCGCATTGTCCGAAATGTAGTACAGATAACAATGAAGATGAGGACAATAGTCCAAATAATCCAAATAATACTAATTATGGAGTCTGATCTTATTGTTCTCATCTTTATTGTTATCTGCACACGGTTTCGTCCGATTCTGGGTTTTTTCAGGTATTTCTTGTCAGTCTTGGGAGCCTTCTTGAAAAAGGTTCCCGAGTTGAAGAAGGCTCCCAAGTCCGGAGGGCCCATCGGCCGAAACGTTGTACAGATAACAATAAAGATGAGGACAATAGTCCGATTAATCCAAATAATACATTTCCAGCTTGTATATAAATTTAAAAATTTTTTTTTTTTTTTTAACCCTTTTGGTGTGGCCCATTTGCCAACAAATTTCCAATGGTTGGAATGCACTTTTGAGAATAAAAAAACTTGCAAATAAAAAATTTTTTTTTTTATTAGAGTTTCATAATCAAGACTCCATTGCACTATTGTTGTCAGGTGATATATCACGCAACGGTGTAATAAGAGAATTTTTTATTTTAACTTTTAACAACTGCTTTACTAAGATTTTAAAAGTAATAAAGTATTTTTTTATTTTTTTACATTTTAGGGACAGGGCGTATCGAACAAGAGACACTTTCAGTGGGGCTATATTGTACAAGATCACAAGATTTTAAATAATGTGAACTAAAGTTACATTTCTAATGACAAACGATAACAACGATACACTTTGGAAAGCTTTATTCTACTTAGAATAATTGGTACACTTATTTAGAGTTTATATAGTCTAGTATTCCCGAGAGTTCTCCAAAGGGGAGGTAATCATAAAGTAGGGGAGATAACTCATAATTACTTATTTATGCAAGATTTTAAATAATGTGGACTAAAGTTACATCTTCTAATGACAAACAATAACAACGATACACTTTGGAAAGCTTTATTCTACTTAGAATAATTGGTACACTTATTTAGAGTTTATATAGTCTAGTATTCCCCCGAGAGTTCTCCAAAGGGGAGGTAATCATAAAGTAGGGGAGATAACTCATAATTACTTATTATGCAAGATTTTAAATAATGTGGACTAAAGTTACATCTTCTAATGACAAACAATAACAACGATACACTTTGGAAAGCTTTATTCTACTTAGAATAATTGGTACACTTATTTAGAGTTTATATAGTCTAGTATTCCCCCGAGAGTTCTCCAAAGGGGAGGTAATCATAAAGTAGGGGAGATAACTCATAATTACTTATTATGCAAGATTTTAAATAATGTGGACTAAAGTTACATCTTCTAATGACAAACAATAACAACGATACACTTTGGAAAGCTTTATTCTACTTAGAATAATTGGTACACTTATTTTAGAGTTTATATAGTCTAGTATTCCCTAGAGAGTTCTCCAAAGGGGAGGTAATCATAAAGTAGGGGAGATAACTCATAATTACTTATTATGCAAGATTTTAAATAATGTGGACTAAAGTTACATCTAATGACAAACAATAACAACGATACACTTTGGAAAGCTTTATTCTACTTAGAATAATTGGTACACTTAGTTAGAGTTTATATAGTCTAGTATTCCCTAGAGAGTTCTCCAAAGGGGAGGTAATCATAAAGTAGGGGAGATAACTCATAATTACTTATTATGCAAGATTTTAAAAATGTGGACTAAAGTTACATCTTCTAATGACAAATGATAACAACGATACACTTTGGAAAGCTTTATTTCTACTTAGAATAATTGGTACACTTATTTAGAGTTTATATAGTCTAGTATTCCCTAGAGAGTTCTCCAAAGGGGAGGTAATCATAAAGTAGGGGAGATAACTCATAATTACTTATTATGCAAGATTTTAAATAATGTGGACTAAAGTTACATCTTCTAATGACAAATGATAACAACGATACACTTTGGAAAGCTTTATTCTACTTAGAATAATTGGTACACTTATTTAGAGTTTATATAGTCTAGTATTCCCTAGAGAGTTCTCCAAAGGGGAGGAGGTAATCATTAAGTAGGGGAGATAACTCATAATTACTTATTGCTTTTTATTTATAAAATTTATTGGAATTTCACAATTACAATATTACAATACACTATTAGTGTCATGGGTTATAATATACAAGTGTGTAATAAGAAATTATTTTTATTCACTGATATTTCTATAAATGACTGGGTAATTTATGAGGAAGTGCATCCCGGTCTCCTGCCTCAAAAATTGCTACCCGGTGACTATCAAAATAACAACCCCCAGCTTGTCGTAATTCTTATTTATTTATCATAATTTGTTGTAATTCTTGTTTAGATATGAAGATGGATATATAGTTTGGAATAGACTGAGATAGATAAACAAACAAAATAATATAGATAGATATGAACAAATGGAGATAGATGGATATTTTCGACAAGTAAATGTATTGGGGGAGGGGTTGCATCTTTTTTTTGTCGTAATTCTTGTTTATTTAAACTAAAAACAAGACATTAAACAAACATGAATAAAAAAAAATCTTAGTATTTAAAGTAATATAGATAAATATGAACAAATTGAGATAGATAGATAGATATGAGGATGGATAGTTTTGAATAGACTGAGCTGGGTTGTTATTTTAATAGTCATTGAGTAGCAATTTTTGAGGCAGGAGACCGGGATGCACTTCCTCATAAATTACCAATGACTGTTTTTACTAAAGTTTTAAAAGTAATAAAGTATTTTTTTTTTTTTTTTTTTTTTTTTTTTAGAGCTGGGGTATATTGAACAAGAGGCGGGTAGAGTGTATATTGCACAAAATTCCAAGTTTTAACGTTATGTGGACTTAAGTTGCATATTTGGGGGGGGGGGGGGCGATGAGTTGCTCTCGGCGCCAAAAGGGTTTGTGAACCTTTTGAAGAGTTTTTTAAAAATTTTTTATGTTTTTTATTTTCATATTGCTTACAGTTTGGCTGTAAATTTAACACACTGTTTCTCTGGGATTGAATTCTATTTGGTAATCTGAACATTAGCTACATAAATGAGAGTAACCTCCCCTTGTTTCTTTCTCTTTGAGGAAGCTGTATTTGTTGTGTTAAATCGTCCTAATAAAAAAAACATCACCATTGACAAATGTTAGATAATTGACTCTATTGAATATATCCGACCATTAAATGGCATAAGTAAAATATTAACCTTCCATCTTCATTGATTCTTTCATTGTGTTTTTAATACAAAAACTACAACAATGGTAATCTGAACATTAGCTGCATAAATGAGAGTAACCTCCCCTTGTTTATTTCACTTTGAGGAAGCCATATGTTTTGGTCGGCCATTTTCATTTCACCATAAAATCAATACAACTGCATGTTTTAACGCGAAAATATCATAAAATGTGTTCTTAATAACAATTAAGTTCATTCCAAATAATGCACAAACACAATTAAGAACACATTTTTTGATATTTTCGTGTTAAAGCATGCAGTTGTATTGATTCAAACAAATTCGTATTTTCAGTGTAGATTTACGGTGAAATGAAAATGGCCGATTAAATATATGGCTTCCTCAAAGTGAAATAAACAAGGGGAGGTAACACTCATTTATATAGCTAATGTTCAGATTACAAAAATTTATTATAAAAACAGATAATGTGCAAAATCGGAGGCCATCTTGACTTGTTTAACAGCGATGCTAATAGCTTTTTGATTTAGTGTGTCCTGGGACACACATATCTGCTTTGAATGAGTCCCCGGGAAAATTAATGGGTCCCAACTGAAGTTTCTTAATAGATTGTAGGGTTTTTATTTATGATCTGGGGGAAAACAACTAAAGCCGTCTAACTCCTACCTTGTAACCTATCCTGTGTAATTCATTTCTAAGAAACTATTGAAATGTATTTACAGTTAGTTTGAAATGGCAAGGGAAGAAAAAAAGAAAAACACTGGGATGCATCAATATGATTTTACTGTGTCCTTTTAGATTTTTGTGCATCAGGGACGCAGGACGCGTACCTATCAGCATCTCTGGTCTAATATCACTTGATGTATTAAATAATTATTGTGTATTTGACTTGTACTGAGCTGCACCGACCAGGCACTCTAGTTGCCCCACCCTCCCTCAATCCACTTTGCTTTTCATTTCTCAGCTTTTAACAGTGAACCCAAACCATATGAATACCCTTTTTTTCACCCCCCCCTTTTTATTATCGGCTTATTAATTGTAAAGATAAATTAATAAAATGACAAATTGTTGTTTCCAGTATTATTTGGTTATTTTGAATTTCATCAAGAGGGTGGGGGGGTCGTTTTGTGGTTATTTCCTATAACTCCAACCTAAAAAAAGGGGAACCACTCTGAATGGATTTTATAAATTATTTATTTATTTATTCCCATCTATGGGTTAAATAGAAAAACATGAGTTTATAAACAAAATTGTATATCCATTAAGAATTGATTTATTTCAAAACTTTATCGGCATTAAAATGACCCACTGAGGTTGATATGCCGTAAAACCAAACCAAACTATTTATTTATTGATCTACTAGGGGAAAAAAAAGATGGTTTAGAGTTAGTTTAATGGGAAAATAATAGGTAGATTAATTAACAGATAAAATTCATTCAGAGTGGTTCCCCTTTTTTTTTTTTAGGTTGGAGTTACTGGAAATAACCCGTTTCCTTTTGGTTTGATTTTGAACTTTTTGGTTCTGTTTTTGTAGGATGAGTAACTAAGTCGAAAAAAGAAAAGAAAAAGAAAAAGACATTTAATTCAAAGATGAAGAAAATGTTGGCAAGTGTTGTAATTTTTTATTGATAATAAATATGAACCAAAAATAATTTTTTTTTGTCAAGAACTGAAATGGTTGACATGAAAAAAATAATCAGAAATGCTTGTGTTAAATAAAAATTCAAATTTTGACACAACCATTTTTTACTCAAATTTTGAATTTACATTTTAATAAGAGCAGATAACTCTGTATTAACACAAATTAAAAAAGAAATTCAAATAATTATTTTCCAGTAATTTAACCTTTTTTTTACTCAAATTCCTTATATGTGATGATAGAAGCGCGTGGTGTAATGGTTAAAGTCATGGGAAATGGACTCATCGCCCTGAGTTCAAATCCTGGACTTGGTAATCGCATTTCACTTAGTGCTAATACCCTTGGGAAAGGTATGAATCCTACTCTCTCTCCTGCTATGGATAAATTGTAGGGCAGACTGGGCTCTTTAACCTTAGTTAGGCAACTGGTCTAGGAGAAGGAAAACTGAATTCAAACTTTGAAATTGACCTTGTGTCACACCCTGCTTGTGTGGAGGGGTTGGTAAATATATATATATGTGATAGAAATTCTACTACAATTTCAAATACTACTACTGCTACTATTATTATTATTATTTTTTTTATTTTTTTTAATTTAAAAAAAAATTTTTTTTTGGTAGGATAAAGGGTATATAATTTATTTTTAAGAATAATTCAGTTTTTAATTTTATCTTTTTATTGATGATGAAAATAAACCAGAAATATTTTTTTTTTTTTCTTTTTGGTCAAGAACTGACATGGAAAAATAACCAGAAAAAGGTTGTGTTAAATAAAAATAATAAGCTTGGCTGGGGAGCCACGTACGAAAAAAAAAAAAGACCCCAATTGCTGGATTACTTATGAAGTGTTTTGCCAGGGCAACGGTTGCCAGATTGAAATCTGCGTGGAGCCGCAGTCGATCAGGGTCAAGTAGTGGTGAACGTTGTGGTGTGTGATGTCCATGCCAAGCCGGCTCCACGTTTCACACACTCTGAGTCCTCACTTCTGCCATCGCACCAGAGCTGGGTCTACGAAATGACACCCTCACAACTCTGAATGACCGACTTCACTGTCACTTTTGACATGGACAGGTTGATCCTACATGCGAAATATAATGTCAAATTTTGTCACAACCATTTTTTTACTCTAAATTTTGAATTTACATTTTAGTAAGAGCAGATAACTCTGTATTAACACAAATTAAGTAAGAAATTTAATTGTTTTCCAGTAATTTAACCTTTTTCTTACTATTGTTCCTTATATGTGAGAGTAGAAATTCTACTACAATTGCAAATACTACTACTACTACTATTATTTTTTTGTTTGGTAGCATAAAGGGTATATAATTTACTTTTAAGAATAATTCATAGTTTTTAATTTGGACCATATGACCTTTAGGCACCCCTTCCGCGATCCCGACTCACAAGAACACTTTTCTCATTTACACTGTAAAAATCAAGTTGTTTGTTAGGGTTAGGTGTTGGGGTAAGTTTTATAATTTAAAAAAAAAATTTTTTTTATAATTTAAAAAAAAAATTAGTTTTATAATTTAAAAAAAACCTCTAAAAATCATCTGTTAACAAACAACCGGATTTTGAAGGTGTAAATGGAAAAAATGTCCACATGAATCGAGATCACAAAAGGGGTGCCTAAAGGTCATATGGTCCTTTTAATTTTATCATTTTTATCAAAAATATTTTTCCAACATTGTTTTTATTGTCATAATATTTTTGTCATATTATCTCTTGTCATTTAGCAATTTTTAATTTCATTGAAATATTTCTACCTCAAAATTTCCAGCAATTTTTTTTAAGTAAAATTTTTATTTCTTTTAATTTTGATTTTGAATAAAATTGCTTATTTGTCCTGGAGTGTAAAATTTAACTGAAACTTTTTCTTTTTACTCGACTTTCTCATTTGAGACGTCCCATTATGGTGTGATGGTTAGCAAGCTAGTCTCACAGATCAATTACTACTGAATGTTTGATTCTCTCTGGATGCCCTATATTTGTGACCTTGTGTCACATCCTACCTGTGATAAATGGGTTGGGTAAATACCTACTCATGTTAGATACCCATGTAATGGAGGCGAGTCATAGGAAATGGACTCGTCAACCCGAGTTCAATTCCTGGACTAAGCCGTTTGCACATATAAGGAACAACTAAAGTTTCTTAATAAATAATAAACAACTAAAGCCGTCTAACATATTCAGAATTGTATCACTTAATCATATTTAAAGGAACTGTGAATTTATGTAGATTTTTTTTTTTTTTTTTTTTTTTAAATGGCATGTCAATTATTGTGGGTTATTTAACGCCCAAGGCATCCTTGTATAATAACAGTAGTGGTACTATATAACCCATATCACACAAACCATCCGTGTGAGGCGAACAAGACACGCTGGACACTGCTGGAGAAGCAAGGAAGAACTCATTAGTCACATGGGCATGCCAGAGTAGGCCGTCCAGCAAAGATGTACATAGACCAACTCTGCGCGGATACTGGATGCTGCACAGAGGACCTCCCAGGAGCCATGAATGATAGGAACAGTTGGCGAGAGATTGTCATTTATATCTGTGCTGCTAGCGTAACATGATGATGGTGATGATGATGACTATATAACCCATAGCCGGGGGGGGGGGATGAGAGGGTCATACATTTCCGAAGGATATTAGTCCAAAAGTAAACTTAATACGGCAACGTGGTGTAATGGTTATAGTCATAGGAAATTGACTCATCAACCTGAGTTCAATTCCTGGATGAAGCTGTTTGCATTTCACATAACGCTAATACCCTTGGGAAAGGTATGAATCCAATTCTCCCTCCAGCTATGCGTAAATAGCAGGGCAGACTGGGCTCATTAACCATGGCTAGGTAACCAGTCTAGGAGAAGGAAAACTCTGAATTCAAACCTGTTAAACTCTGCTTAAGAAATTGACCTTGTGTCGCATCCTGGTCGTGCGGAGGGGTTGGTAAATATATATATACCCATGTTGTGAGTATATAAACAATGAGTTCTTTTGAGTAACACAGAGAGAGAGAGAGAGAGAGAGAGTTGAGGCATCAGAGAGAGAGATAGACAGATAGATAACTTACTTGCTTGTTCTTCAACCTAGTCACCATGTTTTTGTTTGCTTCTTTCTATTTCAGCCATGATCGTCTAAGTTCTTGCTTTTAGTCTTCTCTTGTTGGTTCTTCATTTTCTTGTCTGGCAGGTCTTCTAACTAAGGGCATGCATTTAAGTCATGTAATAACTAGTCAACAAGACTTATGGCTTTGATCAAAGACTTTATTTGCCCCTTTTTTAACCCATCGCGCTGAGTGACAACTGAGGTGGGGTACGGTCAAATTATGCCAGACAACTTCTGTCAAAATCACGTGATGTGTGAGATTTCAACTGTCCAGTGATTTTCCATTCTGTGATATGAAAAAACTGGCCCCGCAGAATTCTCCTAGAGGGTGTTGCAATAATCTATGCTACCACATAGATCATGCAACACTCGGCCTTTGATTAATTTGGAATCTGAAGAAGAACCCCCCCCCCCAACAAAAACCCCACATTGAATGTCTAAACATTGTGAATTTCCACAATTTGATGGCAGGTTTAATGATGACTAACAGCAGATATTTTTATGTGTACTTCAAATGCCTGGTTGGTGAGCTTCATTAACATAAAAAATTGCAAGTTTGCTGTCAATAAAGCACCCAACTGTCAGAATTATTTTTGTTCAAATATAAATCAGAATATTACAAAATGTTTAAAAAAAATTTTTTTTTTTTTAAAGATAGACATATATGTCCTTTAGTAAAAACTAGAAGGGTCTACCTGGCATCACCTGGGTAGAGAGAATGACATCACATATAACAATATAGTAAGACATTTTTAATTCAATTATTTGTACCATAACTCCAGAACGATATATGTATCAGAATGATATGTGTTGCATAGGCCAAGCTCAAGTTATAGTAGTTGTCATCGTTAGTAGTAGTAGTTGTTAGTTCAGAAACAGCACACACGCAGGTTGTATAGTCACAAAGAGTTGTTTATTTCTTTGACGCACATGGAAAGATAGAAAGAGAGAGAGAGAGGGTACGGTCAAATTATTCTATCTTCTAACATGTTCTGTACTTCTGTCTCAAACCCATACGGGGGACCGGCAGACACGTCTCACCAGAGCCCAGCTGAAAAAGAGAGATTTTCTCCTCTCCTGTTTCTCGTTCCGGCATCACATCCGTTTCCTGTCAAAACCCAGAACTTCCGTTTTTATTTTTAAATCTATTTCCGGGGTCATTCGTCGGTCACATTACTTGCACCCCGCTTAGTGTTTACTCTTCCAAATTTTAACCTTTGTTTATTCTTATTTCTTTTTCTTCTCTTTCTCCTTTCAATCCCCGTAGATCACAATAATTATGCTACAAATTTACAATTTAAAAAAAAAATAAGACATAAATGAAGCTTTCTTCAACATGGCTAAGCAGGCTTAGTAGAATTCAACGCTATTTCTATGTAAATTTTAGTTTTGAAATATCTTCGCAAAAATATAAATCAAATGCTCATCATTTTGGTCTGGTCTTTATGGCATCTATATATATTCTTTATTGATGTTGATGGTATCATCTCTTGTGATCTTGTTGGGTGGTATAAACACCCCCGAAAATTTAACGAAATAAAACGAAACTTAACATTCAAAAACTGAGTTTCTTATATTTCACACCTAATGCTTCATACTAAATCCTAAACAATGTATATTATATATATATATATATAAACTAAAAAGTATATGTGGATCCCACTACAGAAACAACACACACACACACATATATGTAGGAAGCCCATGGTGTAATGGTTAAAGTCATGGGAAATGGACTCGTTGCACCGAGTTCAATTCCTGGATGTGGTAATTGCATTTTCACTTAGCGCTAATACCCTTGGGAAAGGTATGAATCCTACTCTCCCTCCATCTATGGATTAATAGGAGGGCAGACTGGGCTCTTTAACCTTGGTTAGGCAACCAGTCTAGGAGAAGGAAAACTCTGAATTCAAACCTGTTGAACTCCACTTGAGAAATTGACCTTGTGTCGCATTCTGTTTGTGCAGAGGGGTTGGTAAATATATATATATATATATATATATATATATATGCTTCATGGGAAATGAACAAGCAAACAAAAAACAGTTTCAATATTCAGCACTTGTTCTATCCCTGGTTTGATTTATTTATTCCAATATTTCGAGTTACCTTCACCCTTTATCAAGGTATTCTAACTGACTGTGTAAAAAAGTGAAATGAAACGCACACACATATACGGAAGGGTGTGGTGTAATGGTTAAAGTCATGGGAAATGGACTCGTCACCACGAGTTCAAATCCTGGACGCGCTAACTGCATTTTCACTTAGCGCAAATACCCTTGAGAGAGGTATGAATCCAATTCTCCCTCCAGCTATGGGTAAATAGTAGGGTAGACTGGGCTCTTTAACCTTGGTTAGGCAACCAGTATAGGAGAAGGAAAACTCTGAATTCAAACCTGTTAAACTCCGCTTAAGAAATTGACCTTGTGTCGCATCCTGCTCGTGCGGAGGGGTTGGTAAATATATATATATATATATATATATATATATATATATATATCCATCCGTAGGTGGGTTACCAGGTAAGTTGGTATTAGAATTATTCTAAGCTATTCCTTTCTTCCAATGGCAGACTGTTAGAGAGTTAAGGTCCAATTAGAGAGCTCGATGTTTAATATTTTAAACAGAGCAATATAATGATGTGACCACATGATAAGAAACATCAGAATATTAAAAAAATAAAAGGAAACTTTCAACTAGAAATGACCAGTCTGAAAACCCCCAACAGAGCAGACAATAAGATGCCAACTGGGCCTTCCCTATGTGGATGGAATGCTTTAGACCACCCAGATAAACTTCTTCCACCGGGTCAGAAACATAACCACCTCCAAAAAAGATAAGATGAATTGAAACCCGATACCATCACAAGGGTCACGAGAAAAAATATATAAGAAACTTCAAAATTTATCTGTATACCATTTTCAATAAAGTTAGCGGTCTGATGAAACTCATGGATATACACAGATACCTGTGAGTAGAAATAGATCCATAACCGCAAAATAGCCGATTTTTAAGCTTTTTCTTAAATATATATATATTCTTTGTTGGTGTATATATATTATATATATATATATTCTTTATATATATATATATATATTCTTTGTTGGTGTATATATATAAATATATTCTTTATATATATATATATATATATATATATATATATATATATATATATATATTCTTTGTTGGTGTATATATATATATATATATATAGATATATATATATTCTTTGTTGGTGTATATATATATATATATATATATATATTATATATTCTTTGTTGGTATATATATATATATATATATATATTATATTATATATAGAGAGAGAGAGAGAGATATATTCTTTGTTGGTATATATATATATATATATATATATACTTTGGTGTGATTCTAGACTGGTCCTATTCTCTACCAGTAGTTTGTGGTAGAGTTCAGGTTCCGTATGAGAGTTCAATGTTTAATTATTATAAACAGAGCAAAGTTATTTAAGTACCAGGGGTATCGTGATTATGGATCATTTCCATTCGTGGATATCTGGGACCCAAAGAGCTTCGTCAGACCACGTTTATCTTTTACTTAGGCAAATGGCCAAATTCAGTTTACATTTATACATTTCTCCCCGCCTCCGTTAGCGATATTTGTGTATATATATATATATATATATATATATATATATATATATATATAAATCAGTCATCCCCAGACACGTCTTTTGACGTTTACGTCTCATCAGTGCTGTTATACCTTTTTAAAAGCTACCTCTAGCTGGGAGCGAAACCCAACAGAATTTCGTCTGCCATATTCTTTACCATGACGGCAGTCAGCGACTGTCAGTCCGGGGCGATCAATTAATTCATACATACTTACAGGATATCTGTTTTTACAATCACCAGAGAACTCAAGTCTGTGAACAACAGGCGAGTAAATGCTTATGCTAAACGGTGATATTTCAATTAATGTCTCCCCTACAGTGCGCGACCATGAAAATTGGGAGCATATATATATATATATATATATATATATATATATATATATATATATATATATATCCCATAACGATCTGGACACAGGATACTCACTGTCGCAGGGCAGAGCGACATAACACAAGAAGGTTGCTGCTTGATGAACACATCACGTGGTATATAGTTGAACACTTTATTCCCAGTCGGTGAGAAAAATAAAACAATTATTGTTATATGTTAAACATATTTCACTGTTTTTGTTATCTTTTGTTATTCCTACATCTTGGGATATAACAAATTTTTGGCGACGAGGATATATATATATATAATATATATATATATATATATTATACTAAAGCTGAGTTAATAAACATTTGCTTCCGAAAGGCTTTTTTACCGTTTAGTTTAATGACACGAAAATATACCCTCCGATTACG
>CM042171.1:18625248-18626783 GCA_023376005.1 Doryteuthis pealeii | reverse complement strand
TTTTTACAATCACAGAGGAACTCAAGTCTGTGAACAACAGGCGAGTAAATGCTTATGCTAAACGGTGATATTTCAATTAATGTCTCCCCTACCGTGCTCGACCATGAAAATTGGGAGCATATATAATATATATATATATATATATATATATATAACATATATATAAAAAATGTTTATCTCCCATAACGATCTGGGACACAGGATACTCACTGTCACAGGGCAGAGCCGACATAACACAAGATGGTGGCAGCTTGATGAACACATCACATGGTATATAGTTGAACACTTTATTCCCAGTCGGTGAGAAAAATAAAACAATTATTGTTATATGTTAAACATATTTCACTGTTTTTGTTATATTTTGTTATTCCTACATCTTGGGATATAACAAATTTTTGGCGACGAGGATATATATATATATATTATACTAAAGCTGAGTTAATAAATATTTGCTTCCGAAAGGCTTTTTACCGTTTAGTTTATGACACGAAAATATACCCTCGATTACGACAAGAAGGTTTCCAATTTACGACCAGAAGGTTCCCGAGTCCGAAAAGAGGGTTCCCTAGTCCGACAAGAAATACCTGAAGAAGGCCGATGGCATATCGGCCGAAACGTTGTATAGATAACAATGAAGATGAGGACAATAGTCCGAACAATACAAATAATACTAAAAATATAATTGGTCAATCTATTTTTTGGGATATCAATTAAAGGCTTACCATCTAGTGTGGAGATATCACCATCTTATTTGATTTGCTAGAGTCCGACAAGAAATACTGAAGAAGGCCGGAGATAAAAATGAAGTGAGGACAATAGTCCGACATACAAAATAATACTAAAAATATAATTGGTCAATCTATTTTTTTGGGATATCAATTAAAGGGCTTACCATCTAGTGTGGAGATATCACCATCTTATTGATTTGCTAGAGTCCGACAAGAAATACCTGAAGAAGGCCGGAGATAACAATGAAGTTGAGGACAATAGTCCGAAACAATACAAATAATACTAAAAATATAATTGGTCAATCTTTTTTTGTGATATCAATTAAAGGGCTTACCATCTTGTGTGGAGATATCACATCTTATTTGATTTGCTAGAGTCCGACAAGAAATACCTGAAGAAGGCCGGAGATAACAATGAAGTTGAGGACAATAGTCCGAACAATACAAATAATACTAAAAATATAATTGGTCAATCTATTTTTTGTGATATCAATTAAAGGGCTTACCATCTAGTGTGGAGATATCACCATCTTATTTGATTTGCTAGAGTCCGACAAGAAATACCTGAAGAAGGCGGAGATAACAATGAAGTTGAGGACAATAGTCCGAACAATACAAATAATACTAAAAATATAATTGGTCAATCTATTTTTTTGTGATATCAATTAAAGGGCTTACCATCTAGTGTGGAGATATCACCATCTTATTTGATTTGCTAGAGTCCGACAAGGAAATACCTGAAGAAGGCCGGAGATAACAATGAAGTTGAGGACAATAGTCCGAACAATACAAATAATACTAAAAATA
>CM042171.1:18585248-18620248 GCA_023376005.1 Doryteuthis pealeii | reverse complement strand
AAACTAATAACGGTGCCCTTGTAAAAAAATTCAAAAAATCGTGTTTTGTAGCTAAAAAGTGTATCTATCCAATAATGGATCTGTATCTGCGTAGTTTCTGTCGAAATTAATAGGATGTTTTATTTTCAGAGTTTTTCCCTATTACAACGGATAATATAAAGTTGGATATATTTCATATTGAAAATGAATCATTCCGATATGATAAACAGTCGAGATAAAGACCCAAAATTAGCATGACTGAATCTACAGATACCAACTCCGCTGACTATTCATCAAATCCAAGCTCTCTTTTGGTTTTGAAAGGTGTGAAGATGGTTTGGTCGAAAGATGGTCTTATTCAGGAATCAACTAACTGACCCTAAAGTTATCCTTATCTTTGTTCCTTTTGTTGCATAGCCCTTCTTTACCGGCACTAAATCGTATACGTTGCTGGTATCTAACCTATTTCCGTTTGTACAATATCCAACACTTTTGCCTCTTTTTCCTAAATTTCCTTTCAGCTTACCAGTTAATTTCATAAAAGGTGGTATAAAAATTGTTAATTTTCATAAAAGTCTTACCCTAAAGTTATCCTTATCTTTGTTCCTTTTGTTGCATAGCCCTTCTTTACCGGCACTAAATCGTATACGTTGCTGGTATCTAACCTATTTCCGTTTGTACAATATCCAACACTTTTGCCTCTTTTTTCCTAAATTTCCTTTCAGCTTACCAATTAATTTAATAAAAGGTGGTATAAAAATTGTTAATTTTCATAAAAGTCTTACCCTAAAGTTATCCTTATCTTTGTTCCTTTTGCCTCTTTTCCTAAATTTCCTTTCAGCTTACCAGTTAATTTCATAAAAGGTGGTATCAAAATTGTTAATTTTCATAAAAGTCTTACCCTAAAGTTATCCTTATCTTTGTTCCTTTTGTTGCATAGCCCTTCTTTACCGGCACTGAATCGTATACGTTGCTGGTATACTGCGGGTATCTAACCCTTATACGATATATGTAGTGGTCGCTTAATGAAATCACAACACATGAGTATAGAGTAGTTTTGATTTTATTTCTTCTCTCGGCTGTACGTGGTGGGCGGCGAGCTTGACAATGAAATGACCGAGGGTTAACAATGACTACTACCACTGCTAGGATCTGAGGCAAAGAGGGGTGGACGAACCTCACTGCTCGCTGGCAGCGCTCGACCGTGTCAACGGTCAGACTCCTTGTGCTCTGTTCGTCGTCTCCTATCTGACTGTCCCTACTGACCTCTGACTGCTTAAGTAAGCGCAACCCTATCTATTGTTTTCTTTGTTCAATTTCCTCTTTGTCTGGCTTTCCTACTAAACGCCCACATATTCATTGTTCTCTAGCGGAACCTTCTAGTTCCGGTTCTTCTTTGACTCCTTTATCTATTGTTCATCATTTTGCTTTGTTTAATCTAACCGGAAATTCCTATTTCCGTTTGTACAATATCCAACACTTTTGCCTCTTTTTCCTAAATTTACTTTCAGCTTACCAGTTAATTTCATAAAAGGTGGTATCAAAATTGTTAATTTTCATAAAAGTCTTACAAAGGAACAAAGATAAGGATAACTTTAGGGTAAGACTTTTATGAAAATTAACAATTTTCCTAAATTTCCTTTCAGCTTACCAGCCCACAAAAAGGAAGAACCAACGCGTGGTGTAATGGTTAAAGTCATGAGAAATGGACTCGTCGCTCCGAGTTCAAATCCTGGATGTGGTAAATGGAATTTTACTTAGCGCTAATACTCTTGGGAAAGGTATGAATCCTACTCTCCCGCCAGCTATGGATAGATAGTTGTGCAGACTGGGCTTTTAACCTTGGTTAGGCAACTCCGCTTAAGAAATTGACCTTGTGTCACATCCTGATCGTGCGGGGGGTTGGTATATATATATATATATATATATATATATTGGGGTTTAGAATTTAAACTACATAGAACCAACAACAAACCAAATCATTACAATTATCAAAAAATTTATTCTTTTTTTTAGATGAGGCTTGATAATTAGTATTACCAGCAACAGAAAACACCCTCCGGGCGTCGTAAAAATTAATTTTTGAAAGGCATTGCCTGATAGGGTGAGAGTTAAAAATTCAATGTCAGAGGGTTTGTATCATAAGTAAGACAAATCCTCATATTTATTAAAGGAGTAAAAAAAAAATAAAACAATTTGAAATGAAAACTGAGCCCCGTCCCTCTCAAATAAAATGTTGCATGCATGTAATAATCAAACAATTATTTTGAATATTTTCCACGTCAATTTTACACAAAATCGTAGGTATTTATTTATTTGTAAACTTTTTAGTTAACTTCTTGTTACTGTAAAAAAAAAAGAACGAGAGTAAAAAACAAATTTTAAAATTGCTTACTCAAATTTTGGGTGTATATAGCATAAGAATATTGTGACGTAAGCTGTGACGTAGAGCTATGACGTAGTTTTTGTAACAGACAGAAATACAATCTCCATTATTAATAGAGATTTGTATTATTCAGACTATTTTCCCCATCTTCATTGTACAACGTTTTGGTGATGTGCCCCCCGGCGTTCTTCAGGTATTTCTTGTCGGACTTGGGAACCTTCTCGGACTCTGGAACTTGCTTGAACTCGGGGATCTTCTTGTCGTAATCGGTAGCCATCACCGATTTTTGAACCTAATCCTTTATTCAGTCCACGGGGGTATCCTGTTCTCATTCCGCTAACCATAGCGGGGGTACAGGTATTAAGCTGTCTTAATTATTATTCTATGTTACTGCTGCCTCTGACCAGGATTTGAACATACAGTCCAGTGATAACGGTCACTTAGAACCGTCTTAACCTAACTCCTTTATCCACTAGGCTATGTGTCCAATTGGACAATCCAGTGTGAATTAAACCTAATGTCTTGTTTCCTTAGAATATCAACCTATTCATGTAGGATTTTTTGTTGGTTTTTAAGATATTTTTTTTAAAACTAGATTATTCAATGTCAACATTTTCAAAATCTACAAAGAGGAAGTCTTTCTAGTTAATTGTTATTGGTTAACATGCAAAATGTTGACATGAACGACATTTTGTCTCTAGAGAAATAAAAATTATATAAAAAAATTAGGAACAAAAACACACAGTATTTATTAGAAAACTACCGCAGGAATTCTATCACCACCACCAGTACTTGGTTGAATTTTATGGCATGTCACCCCTGGATGGGTTATTTCATGCCAAAGACATTTTATTTATTCTTGATGGGTATTCAAATTCTTTTTTGTTTATAAACTCATTGTCCCCATCTTCATTATTATTTGTACTAAAATAATTAACACAACTCCTACACCAGCTATGGTTAGCGGAATGAGAATAGGATACCCCCGAGGACTGAATAAAGGGTTGGGTTCAAAGTTCTGTGATGGCTCCCAATTACGACAAGAAAGTTCCCGAGTTAACTAGTTAGTGGTTAACATGCTGGACTACAAAATCGTAGTAAACGAGTTCGAGCTCTAGTTGCGCTATTTTTTAAATAACCAACCCCTCCACACGAACAGGATGCGACACAAGGTCAATTTCTTAAGCGGAGTTTAATAGGTTTGAATTCAGAGTTTTCCTTCTCCTAGACTGGTTACCTAGCCATGGTTAAAGATCCCAGTCTGCCCTGCTATTTACCCATAGCTGGAGGGAGAATTGGATTCATACATTTCCCAAGGGTATTAGCGCCATGTGAAATACCAACAGCTTCGTCCAGGTATTGAACTCGGGTTGTCGAGTCCATTTCCTACGACTCTAACCATTAGACCACGTTGCCGTATTAAGTTTACTTTTGGACTAATACCCTACGGAAATGTGTGAACCCTCTCATCCCCCCCCGGCTATGGGTTATATAGTCATCATCATCACTATCATCATCATCATGTCACGCTAGCAGCACAGATATCCATGACAATCTCTCGCCAACCGCCCCTATCATTAATGGCTCCTGGGAGGTCTTCTGTGCAGCATCCAGTATCCACGCAGAGTTGGTCTATGTACGTCTTTACTGGACGGCCTACTCTGGCGTGCCCATGTGACTAATGAGTTCTTCCTTGCTTCTCCAGCAGTGTCCAGCGTGTCTTGTTCGCCTCACACGGATGGTTTGTGTGATATGTGTTATATAGTACCACTACTGTTATTATACAAGGATGCCTTGGGCGTTAAATAACCCACGATAATTGACATGCCATTAAAAAAAACAAAAAAAAATAAAAATAAAACTACATAAATTCACGGTTCCTTTAAATATAATTCAGTGATACAATTCCGAATACGTTAGACGGCTTTAGTTGTTTATTATTTATTAAGAAACTTTAGTTGGGTCCCATCAAATTTCCCGGGGACTCATTCAAATCAAATAAATGCGTGCCAGGATGCACTAAATCCAAAATCTATCAGCATCACTGCATGTGTATTCATGTTTAGAATTTCTCAGGGATTAGTGTCTGAAGGTGATCCCCCAACTACATTAATGTAACAGGTTTGTTTCATAATTGTCCTTCTCCTAATCTGGTTGCCTCTCAAGTTTGAAGAACCCAGTCTGTCCTACTATTTACCAATAGCTAGAGGAAGAACAGATGAATGCTTACCTTTCCCAAGGGTATTAGCACTATGTGAACTGCAGCTTCATCCAGGATTTAAACTCGGGTCGACGAGTCTATTTCCTACGACTCTAACCATTAGACCACGTGACGTCTTTTTATAGTAAAAGGACCATAAATACAGAATTCAGCTAAAAAATATCAATAAAGAAACCGACTGTTGTAAAAAATAAAAAAAAATAAAAAAAGGACTGTTTTACTTATTTTTCAAGATAACGGTGAGTAATTTTCCCCCAAACGGATAATTTGATTTTTGAATTAACTGGTTTTCTTTGTAATAACTCTTTATGTCCGTTATTTCTTTTTTGCGAGATTTAAAAAAAAAGTTCAAAAATATTTACATTTCTTCATTCAATATGACCTAAACTGATCACGTGACCTATTTTGGTGGTACCAATCATATTCTTATAACAGTATATTCATTTTGGCTTTTTGCTCACGCTTTTCATTTCTGACTCAATCAACCTATATTCATTTATGCCTTTTTTTTGCAAACCGCCCACATCTTTCATTATTATCAATTCATATTGACCTTCATTGTTATCGTTATTGCCAATAACAATGAACAAAACACACACACACACACACACACACACACACACACAGTCAGCCAGCCAACACACACACACACACACACACACACACATACACTCACACAGCCAGCCAACAGACACACACAGACACACACACATACACTCACACACACATACACACACTCACACACACATACACTCACACAGTCAGCCAGCCAGCAAAACACATACAACACACACACACACACACACACACACACATACTCTCTCTCTCTCTCTCTCACACACTCACACACACATACACTCACACAGCCAGCCAGCTAACCAGCCCGCCAACACACACATACAAACACACAAACACATACACTCACACACACACATACACTCACACACACATAGCCATCCATCCAGCCAGTCAGCCAGCCAACACACACACACACACACACACACACACACACACACATACACCACACACACACACACACACACACACACACACACACACACACACACACACACATCCAAATACCTTGGAAGATGGGCAGGCCGTTCTGGATTGATTTGACAAAATGCCTGAACTAATCACAAGCAAATAAATTATGGCCAAAACTTTCTCACGATTTTTTCTCTCTTTTGTTTGAAGACGAAAAGAAAAGAAAAGATTTATTTGCAAATGTCGAATCAATTCTTTCTCAGTATATTAAACTCAGTTGTGTGACCTACTATCGGTATTAACCGAACAGCGTGAGAGCCTGTCCCCTTTTCGCTAGCACTGGACCAGGGATTCTTATTTAATGCTAATAATTTGTGAACAGATTATTATTTGGATTATTCGGACTATTGTCCTCATCTTTATTGTTATCTGAACAACGTTTCGGTTGATCTGTCCTCTGGCCTTCTTCAGGTATTTCTTGTCGGACCCGGGGGCCTTCTTGAACTCGGGAACCTTCTTTTCGAACTCAGGAACCTTCTAGTCGTAATCGGGAGCCATTTCGGAACTTTGAACCCAACCCTTTATTTAATCCACGGGTGGTATCCTGTTCTCATTTCGCTAACCATAGCTGGGGTACAGGTGTTAAGCTGTGTTAATTATTCTTCTATGTTATTGTCGTCCTTGACCAGGATTGAACATGCAGCCTAGAGATAACTGTCACTTAGAACTGTCTTAACACAACGCCTTTATCCACTACGCTATGTGTCCAATTTTCACTTTAAACTTCTGTCACATTCTACCCGTGGCGAACGGTTTGAGTAAATACCCACCCTTAAAAAGGGTAGGAATCCATCCATTCTCTCTCCAGCAACGAAACAGCCTCGTCTCGGAATTGACTCTCAACAACAATAACCATTACACGATTCGTATCCATAAGATAACTTCCTTTTTCTGACAGACTAAAAGATACAGGAGGACTTATTTTAGAAGAATGGTATTTACCACGTACCCTACATTGTACGGGTTAGGCAGAAGGCCCGTTTAATGTGGGACCACCCACGAACCGAAGCTCATGGGAGGCGAGTGCAAAAAAATGCGTTGATCCCGTCGGCATTCCACCTCAAGGGGACACCTCAGGCACTGTGCAATAAACCCTTTAAATCGAGGGGACAGTTGTTGCCTGGGGGGATGGCCCCCTGGTATCAACGATGTTAATTTTCGCGGTCCAGGGCCGAAGCCACTGGACCCTCCGGTCAATGCGAGAGTAAAATCGTATTAAAATGAGGAAGGTTACTGTCTCAACTGCAGAGGGTAATACTTTGAAGAACTGATTGGTTGACTTTAACGGCACATCGACTCGTCAAGGATTATTTTATGCCGAGTAGTTAGGGAATCACGTTCAGACGGATTCATGTTTCTCCCGAAGGCATTAGTGCGAAGTGAAACGCAAGCAGCCTCATCCAGGATTTGGACTCGAGTCACCAATGCCATTTACTAAGGCGATAACCGTTACATGAATCGCGACACCAATAAGATAACTTTCTTTTTCTGTCAAATACTAAAAGATATAACAGGACTGATTTTAGAAGAATGCAAAAGTAAAATCGTAAAAAAAAGTAAAAAGTAAGGAAATAACCATTGCACAAACAAGCGCCCCCCCCAGATTCACTATATTAAACAAACACACATCTTTATCTTTGTTTTTCTTCCTCTCTCTCTCTCTCTCTCTCTCTCTCTCTCTCTCTCTCTCTCTCTCTCTATATATATATATATATATATATATATATATATATATATATAAGCTCTCTAATTGGTAATTTAAATTAACTCTCACTACTAAGCAAATAAGCAATGATCATTTCTCCGGAAATTTGATCTCTCAGTGACCGAAAGATACATACATTCCTATGTACTTAATAGTTTAAAAACACCAATCCCCCGCATCAGCTGTCAGTGGGCGAGGGGATAAGATATCGGACTACCATGCGGCCAGTCTGAGTTCGACCCTACCCAAGGATAGTTGTGTCTAGCCACACTGAAGAGGCATGATATGCCGAAACGTGTCTGTGGATGACGTATTAATATATATATATATATATATATATATATTATATATATATATATATATATATATAAAGGTGGCTTACCGGTGAATATGGGCGCGATTGTTGGAGGTGCACAGGATCCAGGGGTTAAGTCCATGATAAAACAAATACAAAGTGCTCAATACAAAGTAGAGCAAATTTATTGAAGAAATGGAACAACCGAAACCTACTCGAGTTTCATCGCTATAATCATCAGGGTTAAATCCACTGAATTAATCGAGTTACCGATTAATTCAGTGGATTTAACCCTGATGATTCTAGCGATGAAACTCGAGTAGGTTTCTGTTGTATCCATTTCTTCAATAAATATATATATATATATATATATATATATATACACACATTATATATATATGAGAGAGAGAGAGAGAGAGAGAGAGAGAGAGAGAGAGAGAGAGAGAGAGAGAGAGACACACACACACACGCACAGATAACTTTTTCTTGTTATATAAGTTAGATATGAAGTCAATGGTGCTTGGTTACTGACAATTTCTTGCCAATGTGATTTTCCAAACCAAACAACTTTTAATCTATTCAACTGTCAAAACCTGTGATTCATATGATTTTTATTTTAAGAAAGAACTGTATGTGACAAAAACAATTTCTTCAAAAAACTCAAATATTCACTATAAGCCAACCCCAGCCCCCACCCCAACCCCCAAAAGTAAAGTGAACTAAAGACAGGGTCGGGGCGACTTTAAAAGATAACCGAACCAGAGAAAGGACTTCAGGACGAGATTAATGACTGGTTAGTCCCACTTCATATAAGTTGACCCAATTTGATCGGTAAGGGGAGGGGGATCGGTTGGACCAGGCTGAGATGTAGGGGTTCGGTGGGGGGTGGTGGTGTTGTGGTTGACCCAGAAAATCCGGAATGATAAAGTTATTGAGATATTAATGTCTCAAGTTGTGTTTTTAGTTGGTCAAAGATGAGAACTTTGGGAATCGGGTCAGTTAACCCAGTTCGAAAATGGAGAAAATCTTGGTTATCGATTTAAGTGGGTAATTTTTTTTATAACCTGGTTCAGTCATAGCTGATTGCAGAAAAGAGTCAACCCCTCCACCCCTATAAATGTTAAAAAACAACAACAAAAAAAACAAAAAACAAACAAATAAACAAACAAACAGACATAGGAAAAGTGATATAGGCATTTTAAAATGTGATATATTTATATTTACTAGTACAAAATAAAAAACACCCTCCGGGCGATGTAAAAATAGATTTTTGAAACATATTGCCTGACGGGTGGGAGTAAAAAAATTCAACGTCAGCAAGTTTGTACCCTAAGTAAGTAAAATCATCAAATTCATTAAAGGATTAAAAAATAAAACAATTTGAAATGTAAACTTTAAATATGTATTAAAATAAAACAAACTATATATAGATATATAATACCAGTCATGTATTTATTAAAACTTGTTTTAAAAAACAATGAGGACTGTCTAATGTTGCATGTTCAAATTTTGAGTGTATTTATTCTATGTTATGACGATTTTGGGCAATGAGACGTAATTTTTTTTACAGACAAAAACCGGAAGCGAATCTCCATTATTAATAGAAATAGATATAAGTTTGTTTTATTTATTTTTTTAATACAACTTTAGCGCTATAACATTCCTTCGCGTGAACACGTTTCACGATATATAAACGCTAAACAAGTCACAGTTTTACAAAAATTTAGCGTTATAACATTCTATCGCGTGAACATGCTTCACGTTTATATAAACGCTTAAAAATACTGATTTTTTAAATCTCAATCATTTGACTCTTGTCTGAGGATTGCGTAAACATGAAACTAATAGTAACAAGATTAATATCCATAATATAATATATTATTGATTGTAAATCTGCTCTGCTATTTTAGCATTGAGCACCTTTATATGCCAATACTTTTCTCATTCATTCTCTATTCATTATATATATATATATATATATATATATATATATATATATATATATTATATATATATATATATATATATATCAACAACCTATCAAATATCGGACATATTCTGCCAAAATAATAATCCAATGCCTGAAGAAGATAACAAATCTGAAACACGTGTCGCATATGTAAGTTAATAAAAATTAGAAAAAAAATCCTTTTTGCAAAACTTCTTTTTTAATATATATATATATATATATATATATATAGGAATATTAACCTACTCTAAACAAATCATAAAATCTAAGAGGTCCGTTTAGTGTAGAGGTTATGGGATCGGCCTGTCAGCTTGGCAGTCCGGTTTCAAATCACGCACAGGGCGGTCTTCCGATCTATAGCTCTGCTGATGAGGCCTAATAGGCCGAAATGTACATACAGAGATTGATTTTTCTCGATTTGTTTAGCCTTACATTTAATAGGTATTCCCGCCTAATTCATTATTAATTAATTAATTTTCAAAATTAGGTCCGACTCCAATTAAGCATATATATATATATATATATATATATATATATATATTAAGTAATTTGAAAAACGAAGTGTTCCAAAAATAAGATGAATTTATTTATCGACGCTTAAACGTTTCGGTTTATTTAAACCTTCATCATGATAGATAATGGGATGAAGAAATTGATGGATGTTTTGTAGGTGACAATTTCTTCACCCCATAATCTATCCTGATGAAGGTTTAAATAAACCAAAACGTTTAAGCGTCGATAGATAAATTCATCTTATTTTTGGAACACTTCGTTTTTCAAATTTCTTAATATTGTCAGATTTATTTCCATATTTGCTCTCATATATATATATATATATATATATATATATATATATATATATATATACGTTTTTTTATGTTGAAGTTGGGCGTTATTATGAAGCATTTAAAAATAAATGAAGGAACTCGATGTTATGGAGTACTGGATTCACTTATTTTTTATTATTTGTTATCATAAACTTTCGGGATCGTTAGGTACCCTTTTACAAATGAATGTCGCTACTGTTCAGTACAGTACTGTTCAGTACGACCCTACACACACACACACACACACACACACACACACACACACATATATATATATATATATATATATATATATATATATATATATATAGTCGTACTGTATCTGTCAAGCTTGAAAATTTTGATTTATTTGAAAAAAAAAATCAGTTAAAATCTACTGAAAACATCTTAAAATTGACCTTCTTTTACTATGTATTACCGCTTATTAAGCCCCCCCCCAATAAAAAAAAATCGTGTGCAAACATATAAAACTAATAAAATAACATTGCAACTGTTGTTTATAGCAAGCCTATGCAGGTGCACTATATCTGATAAGTGTTAAGCTTGAAAATGTTGGTTAAATTTGAAAAAAAAAAAAAAAAAATTGTGTGTATGTTAAGATCTAATAAAGATACGACAAAATCAACGCAAAAGTAAATGAGAAATAAGAGTGTACAAATTCCGAAGATAGTAGAACATAAGCTACGATGGTGTGTCAAAAAGGAATGCCATTTTGTTTATGACAGGTATAATTACCAACACAGGAATATGTATCATTCATCAAAATGAATCTGGTCCACTGTGGATCACATCCCTACTTCTGCACATAGATGAGTCAAAAAGTAATGTCATTTTGTTTAGGACAGGTATAATTACCAACACAAGAACATGTATCATACATCAAAATGAAGCTGGTCCTCTGTGGATCACATCCCTACTTCTTTACATAGGTGAGTAAAAAAGTAATGCCATTTTGTTTAGGACAGGTATAATTACCAACACAGGAATATGTATAATACATCAAAATGAAGCTGGTCCTCAGTGGATCACATCCCTACTTCTTCACATAGGTGAGTAAAAAAGTAATGCCATTTTGTTTAGGAGAGGTATAATTACCAACACAGGAATATGTATAATACATCAAAATCAAGCTGGTCCTCAGTGGATCACATCCCTACTTCTTCACATAGGTGAGTAAAAAAGTAATGCCATTTTGTTTAGGAGAGGTATAATTACCAACACAGGAATATGTATAATACATCAAAATCAAGCTGGTCCTCAGTGGATCACATCCCTACTTCTTCACATAGGTGAGTAAAAAAGTAATGCCATTTTGTTTAGGAGAGGTATAATTACAAAAACAGGAACGTGTATGATACATCAAAATGAAGCTGGTCCTCTGTGGATCACATCCTTACTTCTCCACAAAGGCGATTCAAAAAGTAATGCCATTTTGTTTAGGGCAGGTATAATTACCAACACGGGAACATGTATCATACATCAAAATGAAGCTGGTCCTCTGTAGATCACATCCCTACTCCTCCACATAGATGAGTCAAAAAGTAATGCCATTTTGTTTAGGACAGGTATAATTACCAACACGGGAACATGTATCATACATCAAAATGAAGCTGGTCCTCTGTGTGTGGTAGGGATGCGATCCACAGAGGACCAGTTTCATTTTGATGCATGATACATGTTCTTGTGTTGATAAATATATACCTGTCATAAACAAAATGGCATTACTTTTTGACTCACCCATTTCAATTAGTCCGTTTTAATAAGTATGTTATTTCAATAAGTATATTACAAAATGCAGGTTCTGGTAGAGTGAGCTCTCTGGTTTTGGAATTAAATTCAAAGACAAAAACAACATAGATCCTATTCAAAATGTAATTTTACTATAATATAGAACAATATCCGCCATTTTGTTTTCGTATAGTCATCCCTTGGTTTTAAAGATTATTTTGTCTACTAGTAAATGTATGCACGCTCCGTAGGGTGCAAGTATTTATGTTTTAATGTAATAAGATATATTAAATTAGAAAAGGCTAATGAAACTAAATAAGAATGCAGATAAAAAGATTTGAAACAAATGGTATGATTGAAAAATAGAAGAACTGAAATTTACTCTTCCATCACTCCCGTCTTTCATTGCTAAATTTTCCTAACTTAACTATTTAGTTAAAATAGGAAGTAAAGAATAAAATTGCAGTTATTTCTTCTTGTTAATGGATTTCTTTTAAGATTTATCCCCGAAATCTTTGCTGATATTCATTAAGATAAAATCAAACAATTAGAAGTTAATAATACTAAGCACATATTTATTAAAATCAAATTTTTAATATCAATATGCAAATTAGCCTTCCCGTTCACACTGTAAACTGTTATTTTATTGTATATATAAATACAATTGCATGTTATTAGTATGTAGATAAGTCCAACAGTATTAATAATGCGAAACAATTTTACTAAAATTTGAGGTTTAAGTAAAAGTCATGGAGAATGTAACGTAAATAACAAAGGAATTATAACTTGAGTGGTTACATAGTTTCGGTTACAGACATAAAAACACACAATCTCCATTATAATAAGAAAGATATGCTTGCCAACACGAGGTATACACGCCAAAAACATCACCCTGAACTTAAGAAAGAGTCCAGCAGAATTGTCTTTTGGTTTTAAGAGATCAATATTAAAATAAATATTGACTCACCCTCGTACAGACGAGACGAAAAGGTCACAGTTTTATCGACTAACCTAATGTTATTAACGAGAAATGCGATCCCCTTGTCAAACCGATGGTTTTTGCAGAAAAAAAGTTATCAAGTTGTGCAACACTTTCGCGTTGGCAGTGGCGGCGACAGCGGCGGTTTCCCCGTTGCACGTCATATAAAATAGACTTTGTGTTACGATCTACAATGATCCATGTAAGCGACACCAATTCGCCGTTGTTAAATATACATCTGGATCTGGCTTCTTTGTCAGAACCTGTCAATTTTGATTAATCGTGACGCATACATACATAGGTGGCGGCAATTCTCAGACGCTTCGACTCTCAGCTCAAAGATCTTCTTCAGATTCTTCAGCGTAGCACGCGTGAAGCGATCACTAATCCAGAGCTTCCCGGCATTAAGGATCGAAAGAGAACACCCCCGCCCCACTGATGTCACTGCTGCGTATCACTCCCACCCTGAGTAGTTGATGCCTATCTTTGATCGAGTTCCTCGTCAACTCACGATTGTCACCCTAGCAGAGGTGGTTTGATTTGGTTTCTTTGTTTTAATGGCATATCAACCGTTGTGGGTTATTTAATGCCAAAATAATCTTCGTAATAATCTTCATACAATGACTGCTATTTACACAGTAGCATTGCAACCAAACAAGCCTTCATCAGATGATGACTCTGGGTCCAGGCATGGTTTCGGGGCCGAAGCATCATTAACACTAACTCAGAGCGCCCCCAGCAGTATCTCACGTATCCACAGAACTTTGTCGGTTTTATGTCACAATATAGGACTGCATATCCACGCTGATGCGGTTAGAGCTTTCTCCTGAACTTTTTAAAGTATTTCCTCTTGTCTGGTGGAGAAAGTCCAAGTTTAGACAAAAATGCCGAGGTTGAGTTGTAATAAATCCCGCGCATCCGACTTCAATGGGAAATACATCTGTTATCCATCCGTTTCTGACGATTGTTCAGTCGGCTTTCATATTTTTCGTAGATACTATTTAACTCATATCTAAAGGATATGATGGGTTCATCATTCCCAAGGGTATTAGTCCGAAAGTGAATGTAATAGCGCGAATGGGGTGCAAGTTTTTAAGTTCTAATGAAATAAAATATTTATATTAAATTAGAAAGGCTAATGAAACTAAATAAAATGCAGATAAATTTGAAACAGAGAAGGGTAAATCGCAAAATAGAACAACTTTGAAATTACTCTTCCATCACTTCCGTCTTTCATTGCTAAATTTTCCTGATTTAATTATTGTATGGATTTCTTTTAAGATTTATCCCCGAGATTTTTGCTCATATTTCATTATGATAAAACCAAACATTAGAAATCAATAATACTAAGCAAATATTTCTTAAAATCAATTTTTTAATATCAATATGCAAATTATCCTTCACACGTAAACCGCTATTTTGTTGTATTTATAAATGTTATTAGTACTAAAATATATGCACCCTCCGGGTGCAAGTATTTAAGTTTTGATATAATAAAATATCATATTAAATTAGAAAGGCTAATGAAACTGACTAAGATGCAGATAAAAAGATCTAAAACAGAGGGGTATAATCGAAAAATAGAACAACTTTGAAACTAATTATTCCATCATTTACCATTACTCCCCTGTTTCATTGGTAAATTTTCCTAATTAACTATTTAGTTAAAATAGGAAGTAAAGGATAACATTACAGTTATTTCTCTTTGTAATAAATTTCTTTTAAGATTTATACACGAGATTTTTGTTTATATTTCTTAAGATAAAACAAACAATTAGAAATCAATAATACCAAGCACATATTTATTAAATAAAAATTTTAAATATCAAATGCAAATTAGCCTTCTCGTTCAACTGTAAACGCGCTATTTGTTGTATATATAAATCAATTGCATGTTATTAGTAGTAGATATGATCAACAGTATTAATAATGTAAAACATTTTTTATTAATAACTGAAGGTTTAAAAGAATGAAATCATGGAGAATTTGACGTAAATAATTAAGGGAATTGTGACTTGAGTAGTAATATAGTTTCGGTTACAGACAGAAAACACACAATCTCCATTATAATAAGATATAGGTATGGTCAACAATATCAATAATGTAATAATTTTTTTATTGAGATTTAATAAAAATAAATCTACGAAGAATGTGACGTAAATAACAAAGGGAATTGTGACTTGAGTAGTTTTGGTGGTAATTTATGAGGAAGTACGTCCCGGTCTCCTGCCTCAGAAATTGCTACCCGGACTATCAAAATAACGTCCCCACTATGTCGTCTCAGATTTTTTTTGTTCATGTTTGGTTAATGTTTGTTTTAATTTAAATAAACAAGAATTACGACAAAAAATCTATCTATATTATTTTGTTTAACTATCAATCTCAGTCTATTCCAAACTCTATATATCCATCTTCATATCTAAATAAGATTACAACAAATTTCTATAAATGAACAAAAATTGACAAATTACGATAAATAAATAAGAATTACACCAAAAGAGAAGCCCCCCCTCTAAAATACATTTAACGTCCTAAGTTGGTTGTTTTCTTTTCAAGTAACACCGATATAGCTGGGACGTTATTTTAAATGTCACCGGGTAGCAATTTCCGGGAGCAGGAGACCGGGACGCACTTCCTTATTTTGGTTACAGACAGACAAACACCAATCTCCTATTAATAAGAAGATACAGATTTAGTGGCCACTCTACCAAAATAGCTGAAAGTGACTAAGGTAACTCCAGCGGACGGGTGGGTACGATCTGACCAAGAAAATCGTGGCTATCATAATACTGTGTTAGTATAGCATTTAATTCTGAGACTAACAGCAACAAAATATAAGTTAACATTTAGTTTAATTCTAACAATTTATTAAAGACAAATAAACAATGAGTAACATATATAAAGTCCTTCCTGTTATTGTGTTAGTATAGCCTTTAATTCTAAGGCTAACAGCAACAAATAAATGATTTAAAACTTAGTTTAATTCTTACAATTTATTAAATACACATAATTCTTCATACTGACTGCTATTTACAAAGTAGAATTGCAACAACAAGCCTTCATCAGATGATGACTTGCTGGTTCAGGCATGGTTTCGGGGCCGAAGCATCATTACCACTAACCCAGGGCGCTCTGTTACATAATCTATGCACTAGATTATTGTCAACCCCTGTATTTCTGAAGGGATGGCCCTTTTTCATATCACGAGCGGGACATTCATGGAATATTACAGAAGCCTGCGAAATACGTGAAGTCACGTGGGACCTGGCTGGCTCTCAGTTTTCAGCTTGGATGTCAGGCAGATAAGGCCTTAGATGGACTCACTGCATACCGCGCGCTATGTTCGTTAGATGAAGATGTTAGTTAAGTAAATAAAGCTTACATAGATAATATGGTTTTGTGGATGTCTCTGGCAACAGACTGATCAGAAGAAGAAATGAATTAAGTGCGACACACCAAGACGAAGTCCAGACGCTAGAAGATGAACGTAAGATACCAAAGATGAGCAGAAGAAAAATAGAGTAAGAAAGGAAAAAGGGTATACAAAGCTAAGCAGTATCTCACGATATTACCAGACTTTTTCGGGTTGATGTCACATTGTAGGATTGGCATATCCACAGCTGGTGGCGGTTTAGAGCTCTATCCTGGATCTTTTTGATATATTTCCCCTTGTCTGGTGGAGAAAGTCCAATTTTAGTAAAGAAATGCCAAGGTTGACAAATAAAAGAATGAGTAACAATATAAAGTCCTTCCTGTGTATAGAGTTAAGTTTGAGGGACTTACCGACGTGCTGGAGAAGATATCTGGTATCTGAGGGTGATTTCTTGGAGTGGATTTAAAGTCGCTGCCTCGTCGGATCTGGTCCGGGGTCTGTCTGTGATTTTTGGTATTTTGTGCCAAAACTTCTGGGTTCATCACGTGATTGGTATATCCAATCACAGAAAGCCTCTCCCTCACTCAACTCCACACACAGGAATTACCATTTTTACTGACCCAGCAATTAGCAGAAGCCGAAGGTTTAACTATTCATTACGAAATTTAATAAAACAATTGGACCATATGACATTTAGGCACCCCTTTTGCTTTGCTGATTCATAAGTACATTTTTTCATTTACACCGTCAACATCCGGTTATTTGTTAGGGGTTAGGCTTAGGGGTTAGGGTTAGGGTTAGGGTTAGGGGTTAGTTTTATAATTTAAAAATATCCTCTAAAATCGTCTGTTAACAAACAACCGGATGTTGACGGTGTAAATGAAAAAATGTACTTATGAACCAGCAAAGCAAAAGGGGTGCCTAAAGGTCATAAAAAAGCGACAGTTTGCGATGGGACATTGTTTTTATACAGTTGTCGGCGAAATTTCAGTCGTAGTTGTAGGGAATTTACGAACGAATACAGTAGTTAGAGTGATGGACTAACTAACACGAGGTTCGGCTGAACTAAGATTGTGTTACAAAGGGAGATTGTGTAGGAAACTAGCTTATCGAGTTACTGTTACAAAATGTAGTTTAATATTGTAGCAAACGAATCTTTCAGGTAACTGTGACAAAAAATTAATGCTGAAATCAATCTATCTATCAATCTATCTATCTATCTATGGTATTTGCGGAAAAAAGTGACTTACCGGTGAAAATGGTCACAGTGGTTAGTTGATTCAAGTTTCACAATGATAAGGCAGAGATATAACAAATATAAAGTGTTCAATACGTTAGTAGAGCAAATTTATTATCATAAAGGTACACGGTAATAACATACTCGAGTTTCACCATAAGGATCTTCAGGGTTAAATCCACTGGATTAATCAAGATATTGATTAATTGCAGTCGATTTCACGTGTGTGTTTTTTCACGAATTAATTAATCCAGTTATTACCGTGTACCTTTATGATAACATATATATATATATATATATATATATATATATATATATATATATATATTAATATTTATATTTTTGCTTGAAGGCAATTACAATGCGCATATCGCATAAAATTCGATAATTATAGAAGATAAATAATATTGACAAGTGAATCTCGCAAAGAATTACTCGGCGTGTAGAACATCGTACAGCAACTGTTTCGACTTTATTAAGTCTCATCAGCGATGTATACTAACGATCTCCCTCCGACAGAAATCGAAATCGGGACTTCAGCAGGATAGTCAGAAACTATACTGCCTCGGCCACCGATACAGCACCGAGAAATTCCTGTGAAATTAACTTGTCAATGATACTGGGACGTCTCTACCATAGGAGGCAAGGGAACGTTAAGTGAACAACAAACACGTTGCTTTATGCTCTTCGGCGAAGGAAATAAGATTTTGGGATGTTTGTCAATATTATTTATCTTCTATAATTATCGAATTTTATGCGATATGCGCATTGTAATTGCCTTCAAGCAAAAAAATAAATATTAATATATACTTTATTCACCAATGCTTCTAAAAATAAACAAACATCCAAAATCTTACACACACACACACACCACACACACACACACATATATATATATATATATATATATATATATATATTATATATATATATTTGTATATGTATAAGTATTAACTTACCGGTGGGTATGAGTACGATCGTTGGAAGCGCACAATATCCAGAGGTTAAGGTTGAGGAAAAACAAATACAAAGTGCTCAATACAAAGTAGAGCATAAATTTATTTAAGAATGGAAATGAGTAACCTACTCGAGTTTCATCGATAGATTCTTCAGGGTTACTTTTAAATTAATCGAGTTTACGATTAATCTTTGGTGTTATAAACATGCCCGGGCATGTTTATAACACCAAAGATTAATCGTAAACTCGATTAATTTAAAAGTAACCCTGAAGAATCTATCGATGAAACTCGAGTAGGTTACTCATTTCCATTCTTAAAATAAATAAATAATATATATATATATATATATATATATATATATAAAGACCAGTTGTGCGTATGTATGTATGTTTGCCCGAAGGAAACTACGAAAATAAAACAATTAACGTCAATGTAAATATATATACACATTCACTATCACCAGAGCTTGCAAAAATAATGAAGAATTTATTTATATTTGGAAAGATATTTAAAAATCAGGATTTAAATAGTAAGAAAGGGGAAAGTCATTGGTTGTGTTTGTGATTAAAACATAAATCAAATTACGTAAGACCAAAACAATCAATGGATCTGCGAGACTAACTTTTGTATTATCCCCTGGCAACGATTCTCAAGAAATGAAGGAGGAAAAGAACTCGCCAGCATTGTAAGCGACACCAGATTCGCCGTTGTTATCCCTTGTCAAAACCGATGATTTTTTTGCGGGAAAAGTTATCAAATTGCACTTCCGCGTTGGCGGCGGCGGCGATTCCCCCGTTGCACGTCATATAAAATAGACTTTGTGTTACGATCTACAATAATCCATGTAAGCGACACCAATTCGCCGTTGTTAAATATACATTTGGACTCTTTGTCAATTTTGATTAACCGTGGCGCATATAGCTGGCGGCAATTTTCAGTCGCTTCGACTCTCAGTTCTAAGATCTTCTTCAGATTCTTCAGCTTATATAAAATAAACACGCGTGAAGGGATCACCAATCCAGAGCTTCCCGGCACACGATTAAGGATCGAAACAGATACCCCCCCCCCGGCCCACTGATATGACTGCTGCGTATCACCCCCCTGTCTAGTTCATGCCTATCTTTGATCAAGATCCTCATCAACACACGACTGTTCCCGTTAGCAGTGGTGGTTTTATTTGGCCTCTTTGTTTTAATGGCATATCAACCTTTGTGGGTTATTTAATGCCAAAACCATCTTCATAGATACTATTAATGATTATTCATCACTCCTTTTGAGTTTTTCACATCAGCGTTAGCTGATGGTCTTTCACTGGAGTCTGAGTGGCAACAAGTCTCCTCAGGTCTCCAGGACTCTTCTGAGTATTCTGACAGATTGCAGCAGTGCAGTATTCTGGATGGTCTCAATTCTTCCTCTGATTTCCAGATTTTCCAAACTTTTTTCCAATCTTTATGGGACCGTTCCAAGTGCACCAACTACAATTGGTATCACTTTGACTTTCATTTTCCATTTTTTCAGTTCTCTGGCAAGGTACAGGTATTTGTCCATTTTTTCGTTTTCCTTCAGCTCCCTGTGATCTGCTGGCACTGCAAAATCCACCAGTTGACAAGTTCTTTCTTTTTTGTTTATCAACACTAGGTCTGGTCTTCTTGCTGGGATAAGGTGATCCGTTTTTATTTCAAAGTCCCAGAGAGTTTTATGCGTTTCGTTCTCAAGAACAGATTCTGGTTTATGCATACACCATTTTGATGTATGGTCAAAATGTAATTTTTTGCATAATTCCCAGTGGGTCTAGTTTTGTACTCCCGTTGTGCTAGTTTGCTACATTCGCATAGTACATGCTGTCACCGCATAGTCTACATTTACTATTTTGTTGGGTCTTCATTATTATTATTATTATTATTATTATTATTATTATTATTATTATTATTATTATTAATTATAATAATAATTTAATAATAATAAATTAATAATAATAATAATAATAATAATAATAATAATAATAATAATAATAATAATATCTTTTTCAGCTAGTATATTAGGTCTGAGACCTGTCAGCTGTTCCTTATAAATATTCATCTTAATTCCACAGAATATTTATAATCTTTCCACAGATTATCTAACATTGCCTTAATGGAGTTTAGAGATGGGGCATTCACTATTGATGATGATCGTAGTTTATTCCATGTATTCATCACTCTGTAACTAAAATAATTTTGTCTTGCAAAATTATTTTAAGAGTTTTAATTTATGACCCCTGGTATTGATATTTTGAGCAAGGTTTAGTAGATCAAAGTTTGTTGAATAAAATCCATGGGTTTATTTGTAGACTTCAATCATATCCCCTCTTGTTCGTCGATAAACCAAACTTGGTAAGTCAATCTTCCTAAGTCTTTCTTCATACGAAAGGTTCTTAAAAAAAATCATTCATTACTTTAGTAGCTTTCCTTTGAAATTAAAAGAAGCTTGAATCTTGATACTTTTCGATCACACCTCGTATTGTTCACTGAACACAGATTCTATCAATAATAATCGATCAAATTTCAATAGATCGATATCTTATAAATATTTTTGCTTTATCTTGGTCATAGAGAATCAGTAAAATACTGATCATGCCAAAGCCCACGTTTATACAGTGCCAATTACGACACGGTCCACAAAATGAATGGTAATTACTTCCGGATCAATTTCCCCCTCGTCAGGAAATAATTCAACACAGACATCATTCTGTCGGATTCTTTACCTTTTTTTATTGACTTTTTTAATGTTTTTTTTTGTGTGTGTGTGTTCAAATTTATGAATAATTCCATCACAGTGGGGACGATTTGCTATCTTGAAACGGATTTTCTTGCTAGGTGATTGTTATGTCTAAATTTGGACTCGAAGCCTTCTTCGTAATTAGCAGCAGCAGCAGCAGCAGCAGCAGCAGCAGCAGCTTTGTCCGTTCAACTATTCCGAACGAGGAACCAGCTAGTCCCGAGTCACCTTTCTCTCTACGCCACCCCCAACCCCCTTACCGAAACACAACAGCCTAAAAATAGAAGAATGAATCAGAGACGCATTCTAAACACCCCCACCCCACCCATCCCTTTACCCCTTACCCCCCCACCTCCGCCCTCACATGCAACTAAAAATCGGATTATTTTTGATAAATTATTTAAAATTAACATCTGTCAGTTTTGTTGGGTGGCCAATTCCGATCAAGATGAAAAAAAAAAATCAGTTAATACCATTAAAGAAGAAATCCAATTTTTCAGTTTGTGGAGCCAACTCATTTGCATATATGCAAATGAGTAGGAAGAAGTAAAACTGATATCACACGTAATAAAAAGAAAATGACGGGAATATTGGAATATTTACGTATGGATGGATCGATACTTGTGTTTAGGATCAGTGTGTAGTGTCTGTGCGCTCTGTCTCGGATCTTCTAAGCTAAGTTTCAGAGCACAGATCCTTCGGCATTCGAACTAGGATATGAATGTAATATCTGCGCACTTCACACCCAAGAGAAATAATAATAATAATAATAAATAATAATAATAATAATAGTAATAAAAGAACTTGTCAACTGGTGGATTTTGCAGTTCCAGCAGATCACAGGGTGAAGTTAAAGGAAAATGAAAAAATAGACAAATATCTGGACCTTGCCAGAGAACTGAAAAGTTGTGGAATATGAAAGTCAAAGTGATACCAATTGTAGTTGGTGCACTTGGAACAGTCCCAAAAGGATTAGAAAAGGGCTTGGAAAGTTTGGATATCAGAGGAAGGATTGAAACCATTCAGAACACTGCACTGCTGCAATCTGCCAGAATACTCAGAAGAGTCCTGGAGACCTGAGGAGACTTGCTGTCACTCAGACTCCAGTGAAAGACCATCAGCTAATGCTGATGTGAAAACTCAAAAGGAGCAAATAATAATAATAATAATGATGATGATATTGATGTTGATGATAATAATAATATTATATTAAAATAATATTAAAAATGATGATGATAACAATATAATAATAATAATAATAATAATAATAATAACGGTTAATCATATAATAAGTGAATACAGCAAACTAGCGAACAAAAAGAGTACAAGACTAGACATAACTCTGTGGGAAAGGTAATCCACTGGGAATTGTGCAAGAAATTCAATTTTCACCAAACAACCAAATGGTATACGCACAAACCTAAACCTGTCCTAGAGAACGAGACGCATAAACTTCTCTGGGACTTCTAGGTACAGATGGATCACCTAATCCCGGCCAGGAGACCGGACCTAGTATTGATTGACAAGAAAAAGAGAACTTGCCATCTCGTGGATTTTGCCCTCCCGGCCGACCACCGAATGAAAATGAAAGAAAGCGAAAAGATAGACAAATACTTAGACCTTGCCAGAGAACCGAGGAAACTGTGGAACATGAAGGTGAAGGCAGTACCAATCGTAATTGGTGCCATTGGAATAATCCCCAAAGCTCTGGAAAAGAATTTGCGTGAACTGGAAATCAGGGGAAGAATCGAGACCATCCAAACTACAGCACTGTTGTGATCGGCTAAAATACTCAGAAGAGTTCTGAAGACCAGAGGAGACTTGCTGTCGTTCAGCCTCCATCGAAACACCGGCTACGACAGGTGTAAAAACCTTATAATAATAATAATAATAATAATAATAATAATAATAAAACTACAACAACAAACAAAAACATTTAAAAACACACAAATACACATCCAACTAAATATTTGAAAAGACAACAGCAAATTAAAATGGAAGAAGTAAATCAAAAGTTATTCGCTATAGAAGGAAGACTTAAAAGATACCGAGATAGAACAAAACAGTACAAACAAAATAGGACCTTCCAAAATGATGAAAAATAAATTTTACGAACAAATTGGTGGATCAAAATCAAACACAGATGAACACCCAGATGGAATAGAAGCAACACATTTTTGGAATAATATATGTCGGAAAAAGAACACAATGAAGCATCAAAATGGATAAGCGATATTAAAAAAATACGCTCAGATCAACAGTTAAGAAAATAGCAAACTGAAAACATCAGGTCATGATGGCATACACGGATTCTGGTTCAAGAAATTCACTTCAACCCACGAGAGAATGGTCCAACAACTAAATAAATGTCTACAGAAAGCAAATGTACCCGAATCGATGAGAAACGGAATAACTACCCTAATCCAAAATGACCCACAAAAAGGGAATACCCCTAGCAACTATAGACCCATAACTTGTCTGCCCATGATGTGGAAAATATTGACTACGGTAATAAAAGAAGAAATATACTTTAGGTCTATCTAAATATGTTTCCCTTCTCATCGATTTTGTTTTAAACAATACCCGGGAAAAATGTATACATACACTGATATATATATATATATATATATATATATATATATTCTCAGTCGGTAGAGCGTTTGGCTAGAAACCACAAGGTTCCTAGTTCGATACCCGCCCTCGCCAACTCAGCGTATGAGTAGCACAGGGATCTGTGCGGTAAAGTAAGGAGCTGATGGTAGGTGTGGCGCTCCACCTCAGACGCTAAAATTATCTCCTTGGTCTAGCGCTAGTGAAAAGGGGATAGACTCCCTCACTGCATGGCCGATACCGACATTAGGCCGCCCCGACGACTTTAATTTTTAACTTAATATATATATATATATATATATATATATATGAAATAGGTTGAGATGGATAGATAGATCTGAATAGGTTGAGATAGTTAGTTAGTTAGTTAGTTAAATAGATAGATTAATAGATAGATAGATAGATATGAACAGACTGAGATAGATAGATAGATAGATAGATAGATAGATAGATAGATTTAAATAGACTGAGATAGATAGATAGACAGATGTGAACAAACTGAGATAGACAGCGATAAGTGATGTCTCTCCCCCACTGCCCTTGCCCATGCACACACACACACACACACACACACACACACACACACACACACACACACACACACACACACACACATACGCACACACACTCACACACATACAGACACGCTCGCACGCACTTAAGACGTGTCGGACTGAAGGAAAGTAAATGAACTTTGAGTAGTTATTAGTTAATTATTATTAGTAGTAGTTATTAGTTAGTTAAATAGATAGATAGATAGATAGATAGATAGATATGAACAGACTGAGATAGATAGATTGATAGATAGATAGATAGATAGATATGAACAGACAGAGATAGATAGATAGATAGATAGATAGATAGATATGAACAGACTGAGATAGATAGATAGATAGATAGATATGAACAGACTGAGATAGATAGATTGATAGATAGATAGATAGATAGATATATGAACAGACAGAGATAGATAGATAGATAGATAGATATGAACAGACTGAGATAGATAGATAGATAGATAGATAGATAGATAGATATGAACAGACAGAGATAGATAGATAGATAGATAGATAGATTGACAGACTGAGATAGATAGATAGATAGATAGATAGATAGATAGATAGATAGATAGATAGATAGATAGATAGATAGATATGAACAGACTGAGATAGATAGATAGATAGATAGATAGATAGATAGATATGAACAGACGATAGATAGATAGATAGATAGATAGATAGATAGATAGATAGATAGATAGATAGATATCAGACTGAGATAGATAGATGATAGATAGATAGATAGATAGATATGAACAGACTGAGATAGATAGATTGATAGATAGATAGATAGATAGATATGAACAGACTGAGATAGATAGATTTAGATAGATAGATAGATAGATAGATATGAACAGACTGAGATAGATAGATAGATAGATAGATATGAACAGACTGAGATAGATAGATAGATAGATAGATAGATATGAACAGACTGAGATAGATAGATAGATAGATAGATAGATAGATAGATAGATAGATGAGATAGATAGATGATAGATAGATAGATAGATAGATAGATATGAACAGACTGGAGATAGATTGATAGATAGATAGATAGATAGATATGAACAGACTGAGATAGATAGATTGATAGATAGATAGATAGATAGATAGATAGATAGATACAGACTGAGATAGATAGATAGATAGATAGATAGATAGATAGATAGATATGAACAGACTGAGATAGATAGATTGATAGATAGATAGATAGATAGATAGATATGAACAGACTGAGATAGATAGATTGATAGATAGATAGATAGATAGATAGATAGATATGAACAGACTGAGATAGATAGATTGATAGATAGATAGATAGATATGAACAGACTGAGATAGATAGATAGACAGATGGGAACAAACTGAGATAGACAGCGATAAGTGATGTTTCTCCCCCCTGCCCTTGCCCATGCACACACACACACACACATACAGACACACACGCACACACACACACACGCACACACACATACGCACACACACTCACACACACACAGACACACACGCACACACACACACGCACACACACATACGCACTCACACTCACACACACACACATACAGACATACACGCACACAGACACAGACATAGACACATACAGACACACACACATACACACACACAGACATACATACACACACACATACGCACACACACATACGCACATACACACAAACACACACACACATACAGACACACACGCACACACAATACGCACACAGACACAGACACAGACACACACACACACACACACACACATACAGACACACGCACATACACACACACACATACAGACACACTCGCACACACACACACACATACGCACACACACTCTCTCACACACACACAGACACAGACACACACATACACACACACACATACAGACACACATACACACACATACGCACACACACAGACACAGACACACACACACACACCACACACACACACGCACTTAAGATGTGTCGGACTGAAGGGGAAAGTAAATGAACTTTGAGTAATTCGTCAAAGTAGGGAAAATGGGAAATCAAATTATGTTAAGTGCGCTGATGTAAAAAGGGGAGGGTTGTTTTTTTTTTTCAAATCGAGGCAGAGTTGAAAAGATGCTGCTGCTGCTGCTGCTGCTGTGAACATTTCTGACTTACCAAAACGACCACCCCCAACCCCCACACCTACGTCACGTGACACGATTTATGGACCACGTGATCCGTTTTGTTGTGATTCTTCAATCCGGAAGAAAAAAAAGGAGACCAGGATGGGTGGCGGGGGATGGTGTTGGGGGATGTGTTTTGGATGCGGAGTTGGGGAAGATCAGGTAAAAGCCCAATATAGTCAGGTACAATGAGAACGACATCTTATAATAAAAAAAATTAATTATAAATGCGACATAGACAGACAGACAGACAGACAGACAGACACGCGGAGAGACTTGTTCGAATTGAGTTTGAGTTTGAGTTTTGTTTAACGGCATATCAACCTCTGTGGGTCATTTAATGCCAAAAAAGGTTATTTTGGATTTCAGTCTTTAAAGTAATAGTTTTATGGGGTTGAGTTTTGTTTAACGGCATATCAACCTCTGTGGGTCATTTAATGCCAGAAAAGGTTATTTTGGATTTCAGTCTTTAAAGTAGTGGTTTTATGGGGTTTGAGTTTTGTTTAACGGCATATCAACCTCTGTGGGTCATTTAATGCCAAAAAGGTTATTTTGGATTTCAGTCTTTAGTGTAGTGGTTCTATGGAGATATTCGGTTATGTTTTGTTATATCGTGTTGAAAAGGTTGCTTTTTAGAAGATTTAAAATATTTCAGGGTTTGTATTCTAAAGATGTCTTTCAGGTTTCTTGCTTGAACTTTAGAAGGATATGCTTGGTTAAAGTTGTACTTTGCATGTTGGCACACTGGGACATCCTCCCCTTTTAACAGGTACGAAAGGTAATAAAATCTTAGAAGTAAATGGGTAGATGGGGGGAGGGAGTCCCGTGACGTAGAGGCTGATGACATCGTAGCAAGCGGTTCGAACCCCTATCGCGTTATTACCTTTACTTTGTACTAACTAGGAGCGGCTACCCAGCGTCGCCCAGGTAGAGGAGGGGGGTAAAAAAGGTAGTCTCGCAGATCCATTATTGTTGAATCACGAGTTGGATCCTCGCAGGAGGCCCCATTAAAATCCCTATGTATAAAAGACCTTGCCTTGATCCAACAAAAACCAAAAAAAAAAACCCCACAAAAACCCCAAACAAACAAAAAAAAAAAAAAAAAAAACAGCAACAAAAAACAAAAGACCCCTAGAAACTTAGATCACTTTCTACCGAGAGACGTCCATTTGCAATCATTGCTGGAGACACTTGCAATACTGAGGAGCACCATGGAACAACCAAAGGATTCTTTACCAAGGATTTCTGCTCTTGAAGCCTAACTGATGGCCACTAAAATCGTAACACGAGCACAATTTTCAACGCCTGGTTGAGATTAGTCTAGACATCGAAATAAAGAGGAACGTTATGAATTTATTATTAACGTCCAACAACAACAACAACAAAACAACAACAACAAACAAACAAACAAAACAAAAACACAAACATAAAAGCAACTCCCAAAAAACAACCTAAAAACTTAGATTATATATGATTATATGTTATGTCAAATCGTAAATCAAGTTTAAATGTAATAATTTATACACATCTGTTTTTTTTTTGGCATTGGATACAAATTAAATAAAGTTATAGAAAATAGTGTGAAATGATTATTACAACGATTTATCAAAGACAGATATGTAAGAGATAGATAGAAAGAAAGGATTAAAGAAAGAAAGAAAGAAAGAAAGAAGAGGAGTGAAGACAGAAAGAAAGATTATAAGCAAATAGTAAAAGAAAGAAAGAAAGAAGAAGAAAGAAGAGGAAGTGAAGAAGAAAGAAAGAAAGAAAAGAAAGAAAGAAAGAAAGAATGACAGAAAGAAAGAAAGCAAGAAAGAAAGAAAGAAAGAAAGAAGAACAGGAGTGCAGAGTAAAAGAAAGAAAGATACAAGAGGAGTAAAGAAAAAAAAAGAAAGAAAAAAAAAAAAAAGAAAGAAAGAAAGAAAGAAAGAAAGAAAGAAGAGTTGTGCAGAAATAAAAAAGAAGAAGGAAAAGGAGTGTAGAATAAAAGAAAGAAAGATACAAGAAGACTAAAAAAAAAGAAAGAAAGAAAGAAAGAAAGAAAGAAAGAAAGAAAAGTAGAGTGAAGACAGAAGAAATAGTAAAATAATAAAATAAAGAAAGAAAGAAAGAAAGTGGAAATAGAAGAAAAGAAGAAAGAAACGAAGGTGGAAAGAAAGAAAGAAAGAAAGAAGAGTTGTGCAGAAATAAAAAAAGAAGAAGGAACAGGAGTATAGAGTAAAAGAAAGAAAGATACAAGAGGAAAAAGAAAAAAAGAAAAAGAAAAAAGAAAAAAAAAAAAAGAAAAAAGAAAGAAAAAAAAGAGGAGTGAAGGTTTAATAGAAAGAAAGAAAGAAAGAAAGAAAGAAAGAAAGAAAGAAGAGGAGTGGAGACAGAAAGAATGATTATGGGCAAATAATAAAAGAAAGAAAGAAAGAAAGAAAGAAAAAAGAGGAGTCAAGATTAATAGAAAGAACGAAAGATAAGCAAAATAAGAAGGAAAGAAAGTAAAGAATTATTTATATACTGTTTACCAAATTGTACGAAGCAAATGTTGTTTTTATAAATATTATGTAAACTTATGTAAACGTGATGAATGATCTTCTGCTATTTGAACAAAATATCGGATTACCAATTGAGTAAACCTTTAAACACAGCTGTGTATTCATAATCTGTGTTTATAGTCTGAGATTAAATACGATTTTGTTGTCAGATTAGAAGTTTAAATATAATAATTTATACACATCCCATTTTTGTGCCATTGAATACATTTACATAGTTTAATAAAATTGTGGAAATTTAGTTTAAAAATCCCGACTGATTCTTGTAGAGATTTTTTGTAAATTGATCAGTATTCAACTGTTCCAGGTTGAATACACTTTTGAGAATCCAGACTTGGTGGTTTAAATAGCAGCTCGGGCTAGTCTAAAATAACAAATAATATAGAGCAATGTTTCTCACTGAATAAGTATAAACACACACACACACACACACACACACACACACACACACACACACACACACACACACACACACACACGCCCCTGTCGGCTGAGGCGTTAGAATGCACCGCCTGCACCTCTGCAGAGGGGTAAGACTCCCCCAATGGGGCCACCTGTTGGCCGTGGGTGGCGACCCGTGATGCTTAAGGATAGAGCCCAGGTGGATGAGCAGTTCATGACATGCAATACTCCACTTTGGCCCTATCTTGGGCTAGACGGGCGGTCAGAGAGGCCCCTCCGATCAATCGGCTGGTCACGTCAAGCCCTAGCACCTATATGATTGCTCCAACCCTATTGCCCTTATGGCAAGCCCCAACCCTTTTTATCATATGGGTGCTAGAAGGCGGTGGCTGCGGGTCTACATGTCCTGGGAATGACGTTAAACTCTATCTGATGGCGAGGTTCCAGTTTTGGAAATTTGGGGAATGTGGAGCACCCCTTCATCACCATTGCTCCCTGGTCCACTCTGACCCGGAGTGGTAGTACCTGTTAGGGTCCCATCTATGGGTTAAATATAAAAATGTATTTATTAAAAAATTGTATTATCCATTAAGAATTGATTTATTTGAAAACTTTATCGGCATTAAATGACCCACTGAGGTTTATATGCAGTAAAACAAAGCAAAGCAAACACACACACACACACACACACACACACACACACACACACACACATATATATATATATTATTATTATTATTATTATTTTCAGTATTCTTATTACAATATTATTCTTATTTTCATTATTCTTATTACAATTGCGTACAGGTGATTATTTATCCATCACCCTCATACATTCATATTTTGCCAAGAAAACCCCCCATAATGAATCTCACCCCCGTATGTATCATATATGCACATGTACATGGTTACCCATATATGTGGATTTTTGTATAAATGCATACCAAACAATTAATATATGCACAATTATAATATAACTACATATAAAAAATAGTAATCAAAAACATACATTTTTATTAACCAATAATTATTTTCACATAATTATAATCACACACATTATTTGTATAAATAATCACCTGTACACAATTGTAATAAGAATAAGGAAAATAATATATATATATATATATATATATACATATATATATATATATATAGAGAGAGAGAGAGATAGATAGATAGATAGATATAGATATATAGATATATAAAGTAAAGTAAGTAAAGTCGTTGGGGCGGCCTAATGTCGGTATCAGCCATACAGCGAGGGAGTATATCCCCATTTCACTAGCGCTAGACCAAGGAGATTGTTTCGGCGTCTGAGGTGGAGCGCCACACCTACCATCAGCTCCTTACTTTACCGCAAAGATCCCTGTGCTACTCATACGCTGAGTTGGCGCGGGTCGGTAGCGAACTAGGAACCTTGTGGTTTCTAGCCGAACGCTCTACCGACTGAGCTAACCCCATATATATAGTCATTATTATAGTCCAATCACGGCCTGTTAAGTCTTTCTTTCTTTGAAGGTTAAATATCGCTCTGTATATGATTAATTTATGGAGGCGCGTGGTTAAATGGTTAGAGTCGTAGGAAATGGACTCGTCAACGCGAGTTCAATTCCTGGACGAAACTGTTGGAATTTCACATGGCGCTAATACCCTTGGGAAAGGTATGAATCCAATTCTCCCTCCAGCTATGGGTAAATAGCAGGGCAGACTGGACTCTTTAACCAGTCTAGGAGAAGGAATTGGACTAATGAGCCACCATAGGGTCCACAAATGAAGACATGGAATGACGTCATCGTCGTCTGCGACGGACTTCGAAAAGAAAGAAATAATATACTGAACACTTGAGTGTATTCGATTACTCTGTCTTTTTTTGTCTGGTGACTGGACGTTGTAGACATTGTGATGATATCCGGTTTGCACTCATACACCTTCGTTGCACAATGTCGATGACCCCACGTTGTGATGTTTTGTTCTGACCGATTCGAAGAGTACGAACTAAGACAGGTTCGCAAGGATAAAAACAACACAACACAAAGTTTGATAACAGGACGCTAATGGAGGAGGAAGATGTGACACTTTGTGCAGTTTGTGGTAGAGCAGAGGATACTTAAATCTATGTTGTCAGCTGGTAAGAAAGTTGTCTTAACTATAAGTCGATTGCTGGCTTCACTGATGTGGGTCCCTGCCTATTTTCTATCTACTGCTACTAGGACGACAACTCCAACGACCGGTCTAAAACTGCTGAAGGGGCTTGAGCCGGATAAATATATGCGGATACCACCCTTACACCCCCATGGATTCAACCACCAAGGAAGTAGATATTAACTTTCCCTACATCATGACTGCAATTCTCCTAAAAATATAATTTTTTTATCAGTCTCAATGTCCCCAATCTTCCGAACATTAACTTTTTCAAAACCCATTTTCTCTTAAAACTAGCCACCTAAAGATATTATCTCTAACTGGCCGTACATCTTTTATGACTTTCCTAAACCTTATGCCTTGATCTAACACATTATATTTTCCTTTTTTCTCTCTGACCGTATTCTCACTTAACTATTGTGTCACAAAATTAAAAAAATCACCCCCCCAAAAAAAAAACAACTGTTTCCCGGGACTTCTCTAAGTATCCGAGCCGATTTTAGAGAAAAGTAGAAACCCCGATACGTCCCGATGCGAAGAACAGAAACCAGATAGAAACAGATATTAAAAGAGAATAGAGACCCTGAACCCAAGAAATAACCACGTTACATTTATATCTAAGAGAGAGAGAGAGAGAGAGAGAGAGAGAGAGAGAGAGAGAGAGAGAGAGAGAGAGAGAGAGAGGGGAGGGGTCGTGTATCGATCTAGAAGAATAGAGATGAGCCTAGTTGTCCGCTTGGGAAGGATGTGCCTTTCTGTCTCTGCCCCACATGCTTGTAAGTGGAAGATGTATGGGAGGAATAAAAGTGTGTACACAAAAAATATGTCTCCGTGTTGTTCTTGAAAATAAGTAAGGATCCAGACCACAGAACTGTTAAAATCGGCTAAATACTTAGAAGAGGCATGGAGACCTGAGGCGAGTTGCTGTCACTCAGACTTCAGTAAAAAAAATACGAGATAAAATTTGTTTGACAGTCTCAAGAATTCTATCGGAATATGTACTTATATTTCTCACTTTGGTCATAAGAATGTATCTATCGTATAGATTTGATAGAAATAATCATGATAATATTATCTTAATCTGTTTTTCTTTTTATATTATGTATATATTGATTATATATATATATATATATATATATATATATATATATATATATATATATATATATATATATATATATATATATATATATATATATATATATATATATATTTATTATTATTATTATTTTATTTTTTTATTTGTATCATTATATTATACTTCTCTGACTTTCTCTTGTATCAAAATTTAATCCTCTGTTTTCATACGCATATTTGTACATATGTATATCCACCTCCACACACACACACACACACACACACACTCACACACACACACACACACACACACATATATATATATATGTGTGTGTGTATGTATGTGTGTTTGTGTGTGTGTGTGCATGTGTGCGTGTGCGTGTGTAAGTTAGTTTAGAAATGGCGGTAAAAATAGAGCAGATTTGTTAGATCCAACACATGGAAACAGTAAAAATATCGACTTTGTTTCGCACGCATGCGCAGAGCAACTTCTGACGTTGGACAACGCTATCTGCACGACGCCACCTTTTCCTTTCTTTCTTTCTTTCTTCTTTCTTTCTTTCTTTCTTGCTTTCAAAAATCTAATTCGAGATGACGAAGGGCGAAGTGAACGTCTGTCGCACTCAAAACAATGTTCTGGCCGCACCAACGCAATTAAACCAAGAAAAAAACAAAAAAAAAAAAAAGAAAAAAAAAACCAAACAAGAGAAAATCTTAAAAAAAAAAAAAGAAAAAGAAAAGAAAAAAAATCAGGAGAAGCAGACGATGAAATTATTCTAGTTTTAACCAAACCTTTACTTGATTTTCAAAGAATTTTGTAAATCGATTTAATGCAGTTCCAAACTTTGAGATTAGGAACACACCTTCATCTCCCACCCACAACCAAGCGAAGAAACGTACACTGCTACTGCTAATAACAGGAACATTATTAGTAAAATTGATAATAATAATAATAATAATAATAATAATAATAATAATAATAATGGACGCTTCAAACGACAAATAGAAGAGGTTGCACATGAAAAGACTTGAACATGGTTAAAAAAGGGAAACCTCAAAAGAGAAACTGAATCACTTATAATTGCTGCACAAAATAATGCCATAAGGACAAACTATATCAAAGCGAAAATTGATAAGACCCAACAAAATAGTAAATGTAGACTTTGTGGTAATAGAGATGAGACTGTAAACCATATACTCTGCGAATGTAACAAACTAGCACAACGAGAATACAAAACTAGACACGACTGGGTTGGGAAGGTGATCCACTGGGATTATGCAAAAAAATAAATTTTGATCATACAACAAAATGGTATATGCATAAACCAGAATCTGTTCTTGAAAAGGAAACATAAAATTCTCTAGGACTTTGAAATAAAAACGGATCACTTTATCCCAGCAAGAAGACCAGACCTAGTGCTGATTAACAAAAAAAAAAAAAAAAAAAAAAGAACTTGTCAACTGGTGGATTTTGCAATGCCAGCAGATCACAGGGTGAAGCTAAAGGAAAAATGAAAAAATGGACAAATATCTGGATCTTGCCAGAGAACTGAAAAAGTTATGGAATATGGAAAGTGAAAGTGATACCAATTGTAGTTGGTGCACTTGGAACGGTCCCAAAAGGATTAGAAAAGGGTCTGGAAAGTTTGGAAATCAGAGGAAGGATTGAAACCATTCAGAACACCGTACTGCTGCAATCAGCCAGAATACTCAGAAGAGTCCTGGAGACCTGAGGAGACTTGCTGTCACTCAGACTCCAGTGAAAGACCATCAGCTAATGCTGATGTGAAAACTCAAAAGGAGTAGATAATAATAATAGTATAATGGAGATTGTGAGTTCATCTGTCTGTAACCGAAACTATATCACTACTCAAGTTACAATTCCCTTTGTTATTTACGTCACATTCTCCATGATTTTATTTTTATTCAAACCTCAATTATTAATAAAATTGTTTTACAGTATTAGTACTGTTGGCCTTAACATGCAATTGTATTTATATATAAAACAACATACCGTTTAACAGTGTAAATGGGAAGGCTAATTTGCAT
>CM042171.1:18568611-18577648 GCA_023376005.1 Doryteuthis pealeii | reverse complement strand
CAGTTACATTCTAACGCCTCAGCCGACCGGGGTGAAAAGTTAGATAGAGGAGAGGAAATATTAAAGAAAATACACCAGAAAGAAAGAAAGAAAGAAAGAAAAAAAATAGATGAAAAAGAATTAAAAAATAAGAAAATCCACGGGGATTCTCATTCCGATAACCATAGTTGGGGTACATGTGATTAATTGCGTTAATTATTGTTCTATGTTACTGCTACGCCTGACCAGGATTGAACCTGCAGCCTAGAGATAACTGTCACTTAGAACTGTCTTAACCCAACGCATTTATCCACTATGCTATGTGTCGAATTGTGTTTGCATTGAACTGCGATGCTGTTTGAATCCGGGTAGAATAAACTTAGTTATCTTTTCATACTCAATGGCTGTCTATTTTCTTCTTTATCTTAGAAAAAAAAACATTCTTAACCCAAAATCGATTCGAATATCTACAGTACGGCCTGTCAAAAAATAAAAAAAATACTTTTTCTTTTTTCTATTTCTGTTTATATCGTCTTCTTCTTCTTCTTCTTCTTCTTCTTCTTCTTCTTCTTCTTCTTCTTCTTCTTCTTCTTCTCGGTCGACAGTAGACGCGTGATGTTTTCTCGAATCTACAACGTAAAAGACTATGCTACTTTCACTTTCATATTGCTTTTTGCTACACCACCTAGTGCCTTCTGGTAGACACGGGAGGTAATTACCGCTCCTGTCCCCTAGTAGTTGAGTCACGTGATCCCAACAGTGTTATTAACCTCTTTAGTTTAGGGGGGTCAGATCATTATCAGTCCCACATCCCTTGGTTTTGAGGGGACATTACATAACATAAGCTGGCTTACTAGTTAAAAGTCAAAAGGAAGATTCTAAGCACTCAATGTATGTCAGCCAGTGACCAGTCAATGACCCCTAGATTAAAAGAAAAGAAAAAAACAAAAACAAAAAAAAACGGAAGAAATTTTTTGCAGAAGAGCGGAAACGGATATGTCCCTTCCCCCAACACGGGACTACATACGGAAGTAAAGAAAACTCTTTATTTTTTACTGGTGTTTCACGAAGAGACGGACGTTGTTATTCGGGTTCCGTTTGTGTGTATTTGGCTAACCGAGAGTCGCGAGATAGTGGTAATTAATGGAATTTATGATAGAAAGGTTTGACCTTACTTTTCCTCTTTGAAAAAACCCACGAACCGAGCGAGAAATAAACAACCCCTTCTTCACTCTGAGGCCGACTATTCTTTCGTATGTTGTTTTTTTTGGAGCCCACTATGTGAATGTTGCTGCTTGTGTGTGACATTGTATTCATCATTATCATTGGCATTTCAGTCTCGGAAGACTATAATAAAGTTTTTATGTGCCCCTGAAGTTACAGCGCCTCCTGTGACTGTGAAGTCCGATGTTTGAAAAACATTCTCGACCACAGATTTTGCATTTGAAGGTTGTCCCTGAAGATGTTGATGTTCCGATGCTTTGTTGCCGCTGCTTTCTTCTGGATCTCTTAGCTTCATGGTGTTGCGTCAGGGTGACTTCTGACACGAGCAGTTCTCTACGGAGGGTCAGTCCCCACCGAGGGCGGTCCTGAGCCAAATTTTCCCAGCTGGGAGAGCAATGCCAAAGCATCTGAGATCGTTCTTGCAGACATCCTTGAATCGCAGCTGGGGGCGACCAATCTGAAAGTCCAATCTGAAATAGGTTAACCCTTTGACATATTCCCCTACCATCTATTGAGACAATTGTAGCGTGGTCACAGTGCCATAAAAGGCTCAAGCCGTCTAGTAGTAGAAGGGTTAGCTAGTGGGTCACACACAAGCAGCAGTTCACACCCGAACAATTTATATAATAAAGTGATGATGTCTCGACGAATCAGTGTAGCTTGGTCACAGCGCCAGAAAATGGCTCAAGTCGCCTAGTAGTAGGAGGGCTAGCTTGTGGGCCACCATTGGTCGCAGCTGGTGACCCACTAGCTAACCCTAATATTACTAGACGACTTGAGTCTTTTATGGTGCTGTGACCACACTACAATTGTCTCAATAGATGATGGGGGAATAGGTTAAAGGGTTAATAAACTTCTTGCCTAGGGGGTCGAATCAATACCAGTCCCCCACCCCTTGTTGTATTTTAAGAGTGCAAGATTTTGGTCTGGAATTAGTTTCATTGTTTCCATCAGAAACTTTTTTTTTAATATTCTGGGAATTCGAATTTTGATTAAAACCAAATCTTCGATTTTCTTTCTGTTATTAGTTGCTTCAACAGCTAAACTTTCTATAAAATTATTTAATATAAATTATTCTTTTTTTTCTTCTTTTCGTTCGAAATAATGGCGACGACTGAAGAGAAGACGCCACTCAGAGAGAAATGAATAAACAATAATTAAATAACGAAAAGTTATTTATTCATTTATTTATAACAGCTTCCCTTCTGATTGCATTATGAAAATAATATTTGAATAAAAAAATAGAAAGAAAGGGAGGAAATTCTCTAAAGAAATCAAATTTCACTGGAATTTAGAAAAAAAAATATTTGGATGAAAATTCTTTACTTTTTAATCAAAAGAAGAAACCTTTCAAAAACAAAAAAAATTAAACAAAACAAAACAAAACAAAACAAAAAAAAAAACATGAATATCTGAATTTTATTTCAATTTTTTTTTTCAATTTTTTCAATTTATTTCGATAATTTAAATTTTTTTCTTTTTGGTGGTAAACCATAAAAACGTGGCAATAAAGATTAATTTTTAGCCATAACCTCTCTCTCTCTCTCCACAAAATGAACAAATAAATAAATACCCACACAAATACCCCCCCCAAAAAAGCAACAACAACAAAACATCAAAAAGAAAACAAACAAACAAAAAAAAAAAAAAACGATGTAAAAATACACAAGATATTTTCTAAAGTTTTAAAAAAATTGATAAATAAAAAAAAATATAATCGTGAAAATAATAATAATAATAATAATAATAATAATAGCAGTAGCAGTAGTAGTAGTAGTTGTTGTTGTTGTAGTAGTAGTAATAAAAAAAAGACTAACATCAAAAACAAAACAAACAAACAAAAAAACGATGTAAAAATACACAAGATATTTTCTAAAGTTTAAAAAAAATTGATAAATAAAAAAAAAAAATATAATCGTGAAAATAAGAACAAAATCAATACGTTTAAAAGTCGTATTAAATTGATGAATATTTAAGTCGTCGGGGTGGCCTAAAGTCGGTATCAGCCAATCAGCGAGGGAGTCTATCCCCATTTCACTAGCGCTAGACCAATAATAATAAACCGAACTTCAATGAAAGCAAAGTGATACAAAATACACAGGGTTTAAGAAAAAGAAATATACTAAGAACAGGATTTTATATAAGTAAATAAGTAAGTAAAGTCGTCGAGGTGGCCTAAAGTCGGTATCAGCCAATCAGCGAGGGAGTCTATCCCCTTTTCACTAGCGCTAGAACAAGGAGATTGTTTTTGCGTCTAAGGTAGAGCCTCGCACCTACCATCAGTTCGTTACTTTACCGCACAGATCCCTGTGCTACTCATACGCTGAGTTGGCGAGGGCCGGTATCAAACAAGGAACCTTGTGGTTTCAAGCCGAACGCTCTTCCGACTGAGCTAAAATGTTTTAAAAAATAGATAAATCAAATTAAAAAATATAAAATTTTAGTTTCTTAAAGGTATTTACTCAATCAGTTCACCACGTACAGGATGTGACACAAAGCCGGAATTATGGGGCATCCAGCAAGGATCAAGCCTTAATTCTTTTTTTTTTTAACTTATGTCCCAAACTAAAGGTCATACATAAGTTGCTTAGTTGTGGCCAAGGAGGATATTTCTAATGGAACATTATGCAATCAAAACGAATATTATTAGGTGTTATTTATTACTCTATAACAATGAAAGTCAGTAAAGAAAGTTCTTTCTTTTTTTAAAGGGTGACCCAGAAAAAACAGAACCCAAATTGTTATTATTAGTATACAGTGTGACCCAGAAAAAACAGAACCCACAAATTTTGTAATAAAACTGTTAATTTTAACAAGGGGTTTAGGGTTAGGTTTAGGGTTTATGGTTACGGTTAGTGTTAGGGTTGGGGTTGGGGTTGGGTTTTCAGGAAAAACGACCTAAGTTGGTTGTTTTTTTTTCAAGCGATACCGCTTCGGCTACGCACTTCAATCGTAGCTGGTGTTTTTTTTCAGCAGCCACCGGCTAGCGGTTTTTGAGACAGGAAGAGTACCCAATATTTAAAGACTTTATTTATAAAGTTTTATATTTATAGCGGAGCTCCAATTAATATAGAAGCCGATATACACACCTTCACGTCCGCAAACAGGCACACATAAACACAGGCGCAGATACCCCCCCCCATATATATATATATATATATATATATATATATATATATATTATATATATATATATATACATATATACGCGCGCTCCCACGTGTCTTCAGATAGAGGCATACACGCATATTGGTTGCGTATTAAGGCCTTTTATAAAATTCAGTTAAAGCAAATCGCCTTCGCTTCACAAAAGGTCTATTCTCAGTGAGGTCGCCATCTTTCCGAATACGGCGCCCGTGAAGTCTGCATCCGGTCGGATTTGTTGTGCTGGGATATTTTCGGTAAAGACACACCGGCGGTTGGTGAAGGTTGCGATACAAAACAAAAATTCGAAACCAATCTATGTTAAGAACCAGTCTCTCCAATGATCGCCATATTGTTCTGAAAAGAAAAAAAAAAAAAGAAAAAGTAGAAAAGAAAAAGACAAAGAGAAAGACAAAGAAAGAAAAAAGAAAAAGAGAAAGAAAAAAAAAGAAAAAGAGAAAGAAAGAAAAAAGAAAAAAAGAGAAAGAAAGAAAAAAAAAATAGCCAGAATATTTTTACAAATCCCGCAGAGATTTCCTTGAGCAAAAATGTTAAATAGTAGGTAAATGTAGATATTTCAAAGGGATACAAATAAATCCGAAAGAAGTACTGGAAGGGTGTGTGGGGCTACTAAAAAAATCGATACGTGATTTTCAAAAAACTCTCTAGAGCGTGGCGCCTGGTCGACGGTTTTTAAAAACACAACGACTGTATCCCTGCAGAGAGGCAAGACCCTCTCTCTCCCCCACAAAAAAAACAAGAACAAAGGTATGATACTAAGCTGTATCCGGTGGTGAGGCTCCGGTTCTGGTTCTCTGAGAAGATCTGTTTGAAAAGTATTATTATCAGTTTGGTGTTTTGATAACGACTCGACTGTTGACACGTGACACGTAGCAAAAATACAATGTAGTAAGTAAAAGTAAAGTCGTCGGGGCGGACTAAAGTCGGTATCAGCCTATCAGCGAGGGAGTCTATCCCCTTTTCACTAGCGCTAGACCAAGGAGATTGTTTTTTAGCGTCTGAAATGGAGCGCCACACATAGAATCAGCTCGTTACTTTACCGCACAGTTCCCTGGGCAACTCATACGCTGAGTTGGCGAGGGCCGGTATTGAACTAGGAACCTTGTGGTTTCTAGCCGAACGGTCTACCGACTGAGCTAACCCAGCCTTGTAATCGTTTAAAAAATGGTTGATTTTTTCAACTTTAATTAAGATAGGGTTGATATACCGTAAAAGAAAACCTTAACATAATGTGTATTGATATACTAGTAGAAATGATTTTCATTAACTTCGTGTGTATTAATAAATTAGAAGAAATAACATTGTGTATTGATAAATTAGCAGAAACAACTTCGTGTTTATTAATAGATTAAAAGAAACAACTTCATGTGTATTGATAAATTAAAAGAAATAATTTTATGTGTATTAATAGATTAAAAGAAATAATTTTATGTGTATTAATAGATTAAAAGAAATAATTTTATGTGCATTAATAAATTAGAAGAAATAACTTCGTGTTTATTAATAAATTAAAAGAAATAACTTCATGTGTATTAATAGATTAAAAGAAATAACTTCATGTGTATTAATAAATTAAAAGAAATAACTTCATGTTTATTAATAGATTAAAAGAAATAACTTCATGTGTATTAATAGATTAAAAGAAATAACTTCATGTGTATTAATAAATTAAAAGAAATAACTTCCTGTATATTAATAAATTAAAAGAAATATCTTCCTGTATATTAATAAATTAAAAGAAATAACTTCATGTGTATTAATAGATTAAAAGAAATAACTTCATGTGTATTAATAGATTAAAAGAAATAACTTCCTGTATATTAATAAATTAAAAGAAATATCTTCCTGTATATTAATAGATTAAAAGAAATAACTTCATGTGTATTAATAGATTAAAAGAAATAACTTCATGTGTATTCATAGATTAAAAGAAATAACTTCATGTGTATTAATAGATTAAAAGAAATAACTTCATGTGTATTAATAGATTAAAAGAAATAACTTCATGTTTATTAATAGATTAAAAGAAATAACTTCATGTGTATTAAAAATTAAAAGAAATAACTTCATGTGTATTAATAAATTAAAATAAATAACTTTGTGTATATTAATAAACTGTTGGTTGACCTTCATCCATCGCTTTTCTAACATCTTAAAAAGGGTTGGGTGTTTGTTTGCTATAAGTGAAATTTGAAGAATGTGATGTAACTGTCTCCCCATTGTCTTTTGCCTTTCTTGGGGTGATCGTTGTGTAATGGTTATCGTCGTAGGAAATGGGACACGATGAACCGAGTTCAAATCCTGGACAAGACTGTTTGCATTTCACATAGCGTTAATACAATTGGGAAATGTATGCATCCAAATATTCTCGCCCCCAGCTATGGGTAAATAGTAGGACACACTGGGCTATTTAACATTGATTAAGCAACCTGTCTAGGAGAAGGAAAACTCCGAATTCAAACCAGTTAAACTCTGCTTTAGAAATTGACATATATAGCATAACCATGTGCACCGCACGTGGTGTAATGGTTAGCAAGCTACATTTGTAGACCATTGTTAATGACTTCGATTCTCACTGGGCGCCCCATACTTCTGGCGTTGTGCCACATCTTAGCTAAACTCCATTTAAGAAATTGACCTTGTGTCACATCCTACTCGTGTGGAGGGGTTGATATAAATAAATATATATATATATATATATATATATATATATGTAAGAATGGAAAGAGAATTGAATCGGACAATATGAGGAAAAATGAGTAAAGAAAAGAAATGTAGATGGATAAAAATGAATTTTATCGATATCACTTTTAATCGATATCACTTACACATGTGTTTCGGTCCGTTTATCAAAATGTATACGGATTTACGCTATTATTATTATTAAAATAATCAGATGGAGTTGAAATGATGATAATAATAATAATAGGAAAAATGTAAAAATATTCCGTACACAGAGAGATTTTTTACGACCTTCATCAGAGTGAATTTTTTATTTTTTATTTAAAAAAAGAATTTTTAATATATATATATATATATATATATATATATATATATATATATATTAAAATTTCGCAAAATTTTTATGGATAACGCAACAATATTAGAACATCAAAATATACTATAAAACTATATTTCGTTGATTTTAAAACAACAACCCTATCGAGACACTTTACCCTGAATTCTTCTGACACCAGCTCAATAGCCCGAATAAGCACCCCTGCCCTACATTAGAATTGCGTGTTGTGTACTGGTTAGAGTCGTAGGAAATGGGCACGATATAGACGAGTTCAAACCCTGCACGAAGCAGTTTACATTTCACATAGCGCTAATACTTTAGAAAAGGTATGGATCCATCTACTTTCCCTCCAGCTATGGGTAAACAGTTGGGAAAACTGGGATCTTCAGCCTTGGTTTGACAACCAATCTAGGAAAAGGAAAACTCTGATTTCAAACCTGTTAAACTACACTTAAGAAATTGACCTTGTGTCACATCCTACTCGTGCAGAAGGGTTGGTATATATATATATATATATATATATATATATATATATAAATTTCGCAAAAATTCATATGGATAACGTAACAACATTAGAGCATCAAAATAGTAAACAGTCTCTCTCTCTCTCTCTCTCACTCTGTCTCTCACTCTGTCTGTCTGTCTATCTATCTGTCTGTCTGTCTCTTTCTGTGTCTCACTCTCTCTCTGTCTGTCTCTGTCTCTCTGTGTCTCTGTCTCTCTCCCTGTCTCTCACTCTCTTTGTATCTCTCTCTGTCTCTCTTTTTTTCTTTCTCTCTGTCTCTGTCTCTGTCTCTTACTCTCTCTCTCTCTCTTACTCTCTCTGTCTCTCATTCTCTCTGTCTCTCTCACTCTCTTTGTATCCCTCTCTCTTTCTTTATTTCTCTCTGTCTCTCTGTCTGTATGTCTCTCTCTGTCTGTGTCTCTGTGTCTCTGTCTGTCTCTTTCTCTGTCTCTCACACTCTCTCTGTGTCTCTGTCTCTCTGTGTCTCTGTCTCTCTGTGTCTCTCACTCTCTTTGTATCTCTCTCTCTGTCTCTCTTTCTTTCTTTCTCTCTGTTCCTGTTTCTGTCTCTCTCTATCTCTTACTCTCTGTCTCTGTCTCTCTCTGTCACTCACTCTCCCTGTCTCTCACTCTCTCTGTCTCTCTGTGTCTCTCACTCTCTTTGTATCTCTCTCTCTCTCTCTTTATTTCTCTCTGTCTCTGTCTCTCTGTCTGTATCTCTCTCTCTCTCTCTCTCTCTCTCTCTCTCTCTCTCTCTCTCTCTCCTCTAAAAACCGCGGTCTATCTAGAAAATATAAGTGAATTTCAAGAACGGTGCATTTTCAGGCCAATTTTTCTGTTGAGAAAATTTCGTCTTTACTTCTATAAGATCTGTCAAGGGATTTGCAATTTCACTTTCTTACGAATTGTTTTTTTTTTTTGGTCTGCTTAGAAGGCGACAAAGAAAATCAGAATTTTGAAACGAAAAAAAAAAAAAAATAAATAAAATAAAATAAAAAATAAAAATAAAGAATATCTTATTCACCAAAATTCTAACGATTTAATTCTAGCAGGATAGGAAGCCAGTAATGGGGAAACAATTGTAAGAAAGGAAACGAGAATTTCGGATAAATCGGAGAAAAATCAATAATAATAATAATAATAATA
>CM042171.1:18561111-18566111 GCA_023376005.1 Doryteuthis pealeii | reverse complement strand
ATTCTTGGACGAGGCTATTTGCATTTCACATGTCCCTAATACCCTTGGGAAAGGTATACACCAACTACTCTCTCTCTCTCTCTCTCTCTCTCTCTCTCTCTCTCTCTCTCCATCTAAGGGTAAATAGTATGACAGATTAGGCTCTTTAATCCTGGTTAGGAGAAGGAAGAGAAATTGACCTTGTGTCACATCCTACTCATTGGTTGGTAAATATGAGTGTGTGTGTGTGGTGTGTGTGTGTGTGTGTGTGTGCATTAATTATCCATCTTAAAAGATAATGGTGGTCCTCAGTAAGGAACATCGAGAACTTGAGTGGATTTGGGTGGGTAACGGGGTTTGCACAAGCTAAGACGCCCCACCCCTCGAAAAAGACGCATCCTTACAAGCACGGACTTGTCGCTTTGGATAATACATCATTACACTTTTGAATCGGTCTTTTTCTCTCTTTCTCTTTCTCTTTCTAATGGATTTCAGGAATTGTTTAATCCGTTAAACCTAGAATACATCCCATCAATATCAACGTGTGTGTGTGTGTGTGTGTGTGTGTGTATGTGTGTGCGTGCGTGTGAGAGTGTGAGAGTGAGAGAGAGTATGTGTGTATGAGAGTGTGTCAGAATATGTGTGTGTGTGTATGTGTGTGTGTGTGTGTGAGAGAGAGAGAGAGAGAGAGAGAGAGAGAGAGAGAGAGAGAGAGAGAGAGTATGTGTGTATGAGAGTGAGGGGAAATAAGAAAAAGATACTGGGTGTCAGAATATGTGTGTGTGTGTGTGTGTGTGTGTGTGTGTGTGAGAGAGAGAGAGAGAGAGAGAGAGAGAGAGAGAGAGAGAGAGAGAGAGAGAGAGAGAGAGTAAGTGTATATGAAAATAGTGTGTGTCAGAATATGTATGTGTGTGTGTATGTGAGAGAGAGATAGATAAATAAATATATATATATATATATATATATATATATATATATATATATATATATATATATATATATAGAGAGAGAGAGAGAGAGAGAGAGAGAGGGGGGAGAGTATGTGTGTATGAGAGTGAGGGAAAATAAAAAAAGATAGTGTGTGTCAGAATATATATATATATATATATATATATATATATATATATATATATATATATAGCGCGTCTAGAAACTGAAAGTTTCTCACCTATGTGATTTTGAAAACCAACTGACTGAATTTATTTTTTGTTTACCCTTATATACTGTAATGTGCTGCTTTCTAGCGATCGAAGACTCGTTTTATGGCATATATATATATATATATATATATATATATATATATATATATATATATATATATATATAATCCAAAGAACAAATGAAGAAATCTTCCTTACGACGTAGGAGTTTTTCAAATGTCGTAATTTGCAGAGGTCAATGTGTGCTTTTATTGTCAGAGCAAATTTATATTAGGAAAAAAAAATAACAAAGATTTAGATTTTTAGCATTATAGACTATTTCAGGGAAGCGAGAGGAATTATATAGTCGTTCCCATGCAAACATACACAAATTCAGTTTCATGGATTCAACGTTGTGAATAGAGATGTTTATCAGCCCTTACCTCACTCTGCAAAGGCAGGGTACATTTTTTTCTAAATATTTGTCCATAGTTTACCCCCCCCAAAAGAAGAAGGTCAGGCGTTGACTAACATGGTGTAATAGTTAGCAAGCTAGACAAGCAGACCATTGTTAATAAGTTCTCACTGGGTGCCCCATACGTCTGGTGCTAAACTAATCCAAACTTAATAAATGAGAGCAGAAGAATGTCAGTTTAAAATGACAACACACCATATAGGCAACAGTCCCAAAGCAATTTTCGTTCAGTTCTGTCGGATGTAAAAGATGGTTCAATAATTTTTACGTAATGATTAAGATAAAATAACAAAAAGAGTATAATTACTTTTCGCACATAGGTATCTTGGTTTCATAATTAATTATTAAAGTTTTAACTGAGTAAAATACGCCCTATTGCCCTTATGGCAAGCCCCAACCCCTTTTTATCATATGGGTGCTAGAAGGCGGTGGCTGAGGGTCTACATGTCTTGGGAATGACGTTAAACTCTATCTGATGGTGAGGTTCCAGTTTTGGAGGTTTGGGGAATGTGGAGCACCCCTTCATCACCATTGCTCCCTGGTCCACTCTGACCCGGAGTGGTAGTACCTGTTAGGGTCCCATCTATGAGTTAAATAGAAAAATGTGTTTATAAAAAAAATTGTATTATCCATTAAGAATTGATTTATTTCAAAACTTTATCGGCATTAAATGACCCACTGAGGTTGATATGCCGTAAAACAAAACAAACCAAACCAAAGTAAAATACGTAAAAAAAACCTACTTAGCTCCAAAATAAAAATTAGCCAATGAGATTAGTGATTTTATCTTCTATTTTATAATCAGCCAATCAGAGAAAGTACAAAATATCACAATTTGTAGAATATGTCGATAAATAGAAGAATTTGAAAGGTTGACAAGCCTTAATTGCAAGAAATGATTTGCTGATTATAAAATGGCAGAGAAAATCACTAATCTCATTGGCTAATTTTTATTTTGGAGCTAAGTAGATTTTTCTAACGTATTTTACTCTTTTAAAACTTAATTAATGAATTATTAAACCAAGAAACCTATATGCGAAAAATAACTATACTCTTTTTGTGATTTTATCTTTATCATAACATACAATTTTTTGAGCCATCTTTTACATCCGACAGATTTTAAAAAGTAAAACACTTTTCGCCTCTGGGACTGTAGCCTAATGTAGAATCTAATAAATATTTAAAGCATAACTTTTTTAGATGGAATTTAAGCTGACTTCTGATGTCGGTCGGAAAATTAAAACGGAAAGGTTTGGTGTGGGCATAGAATTTAATGAATTTAGAATTTACAAAGGATTCAAATTATGTTATTTTTGTGTTAAAACATGCAATTGTATTGATTTTTATCAAGTTTTAATCTTTCGTGTTTTTTTTTATTAACGTATCAAAACAAAATGGTAGCCATTATTGGTCAGGGGAAGTAACTCTACATGCCTTATTTCTTATAATCTCGGAATTTATTACTAAATATTGCTAGTTTAAAGATAACTCAAATTTATATAGAATTATTTGACAAAACTATTAAAATTGTTACTCAAGGTTTCACTCTTTGGGATACAGAGGTAATTTTTAAATATCAGACCACTCATCACCAAAGAACATAAAATGGAGCTGCAAGTCGACGGGGCGGCCTAAAGTCGGTATCAGCCAGTCAGCGAGGGAGTCTATCCCCTTTTCACTAGCGCTAGACCAAGGAGATTGTTTTTTAGCATATGAGGTGGAGTGTCACATCTACCATCAGCTCCTTACTTTACCGCACAGATCCCTTTGCTACTCATACGCTGAGTTGGCGAGGACCGTTATCGGACTAGGAACCTTGTGTATATATATATATATATATATATATACAAGTGAAATGTACATATATATATACACGTGAAATCGACTGCAATTAATCAATATCTTGATTATTCCAGAGGATTTAACCCTGAAGATCCTTATGGTGAAACTCGTGTATGTTATTACCGTGTATCTTTATGATAATAAATTTGCTCTACTAACGTATTGAGCACTCTATATTTGTTATATCGCTGTCTTATCATTGTGAATCTTGAATCAACTAACCACTGTGACCATTTTCACCGGTAAATCACATTTTCCACAAATACCATATATATATATATATATATATATATATATATATATATATATATATATATATGAGAAGTAAACAAACAAACGATGTGTTTTGATATGGCTTTTTTAGCCGACAATTTTTGGGAGAATATGTGCTTAATTGAAGTCGTACCTAATTTTTGAAAATTAATTAATAATTAATGAATTAGGCGGTAATATTCTATTCAAATGTAAGGCTAAACAAATCGAGAAAAATCAATCTCTATATGTACATTTCAGCCTATTAGGCCTCATCAGCAGAGCTATAGATAGGAAGACCGCTTTGTGTGTGATTCGTACCCTGACTGTCAAGCTGACAGGCAGGGACTCTAATATATATATATATATATATATATATATATGTGTGTGTGTGTGTGTGTGTGTGTGTATGTGTGTGCGTGTGTGTGTGTGTCAGTGCAGATCTAATTTTATTGCAGGATGCCTCCAGTGTACGGGTGAGTGTTGTTAGAAATAAGATAGCTCTGTCGGCATTCTCCTTACGGGGGCATCAAAAATTGAGCAAAATGCTCCACTTTGAGCGTGAAGGATGATACGGTGTCTTGAGGGAGCGCCTGCAACCCCCCCCCCCAACGAGCTGAAACAGATACAAAAATGAATAAGTAAAATATTTTCTTGACCTTCCGCCATGCCGAATTAACAGAAGTTCTTTTTAACGCGGGAAAACTAATCTATCCCCAGAGTTGAGCTGGGGAAGGGGTGTTTGTTTTATCTATGTCAAACCTTGGGCATAGAACTATATATCAAATCGCTCAAACGATAGGCATGGATTTTTTGGCAATTTTTGTTGTGGCAAAATGACTGCGTGTGTTCTTCGGTGAAAGAATCTCGATTCATATCCATCGCGGAGTATTCATATGAGCTGCGTTCTAAAAGTATCGACTGAACCTGTATTTACTAATACACTTATTCCAGCGAGTTTTCCATTGGTCGAAGCACTTTTGAAACACCGGCTTTGATGCATATGTGTGTGTTGTGTGTGTGTTTATGTGTTGTGTGTGTGTTGTATGTGTGTTGTATGTGTTGTGTGTATGTGTTGTGTGTGTTGTGGTGTGTGTGTTGTATGTGTATGTGTGTGTATGTGTGTGTGTTGTGTGTGTTTATGTGTTGCGTGTGCGTTGTGTGTGTGTGTGTGTGTTGTGTGTATGCGTGTGTGTGTTGTGTATGTTATGTGTGTGTGTATGTGTGTGTGTGTTGTGTGTGTCTTTATGTGTTGTGTGTGTGTTGTGTGTATGCGTGTGTGTGTGTGTGTGTATGTGTGTGTGCGTGTGTGT
>CM042171.1:18511111-18556111 GCA_023376005.1 Doryteuthis pealeii | reverse complement strand
GGATTTTGAGTATGATTTGAAAGTTTTACCAAAAGTTTTTAGTGTATTTAAGCATATATTGCTACCATACGCTCCGGTTAACCTTAATTATAACAATATCAGCAATAAAATAAGGATGCATGGAGTTTAGGTAGGTAAAAGTAATGAGCGTAAGGTGGGTTAGTGAGCACATAGAGAATAAGCCTAGGCCTACGGGAGGTCTCAAACTTCACCTACGATGTATAAGACGCAGGGCAATTTTTTGAGCCCAAATCTTGGAAAAAAGTGCGTCCTATATGCCGTCAAATACGGTATATTAAAACTTAAATATTGTGCCTCATTTTTGCTAGTGCTACTAATATATGGAACCGCCGTAGCATCTTATTTCGGTTAGGACAGTGAATGATCTCTAATTTAAAACAGTACGCTATAGAGGAAGAAGTAAACGTCACTATTAAAAGAAAAGAAAAGAAAAGTTTTAGTTTAGTAATTCAGAATAAATACATTAAAAAAAAGCGCGCCAAATTTGGTCTTTAGAAACTCTTATGACTCGCAGGTTAAATCCGCCATTTTGAATGACGCAGACAACAATTAGAATCTATTTCTTTCCGACAAATCACGAATGCCTTAGACAAATTAAAAGAAAATTAACTCCTAATTTTGTCGTATGAAACGAAAATAGAATAAATGAACGTGCGATTGTCATGAAAGTCAAAACGTGATTTGAAAGTCTTTATATCGACGAGGGGGTTGGTTGGTTGGTTGGTTGGTTGGGTCTTATGGCATGTCAACCCTTGTCGGGTTATTTTATGCTGAAGACACAGAGAGCAGTGTTGGATAGAGCAGTTTTCAGTTACAAAACGTTGTTTTTCAATGATATAATGGCATATAAGTTATTCTGGGTTATTTAATGCTGATATAATGGAATTATCCATCTTCCCCGTACCTCAACAGTGGCGATGGTTCTAGCCACTATTTAAGAACACACAGATTACTCTGTGCAGAACTCACTTGAAGTACTTAGACGACGGATTCTCCTTCTAATACTCACGTGACCTTACTATATAACATTCAATATAGTCACAACCACCGGTTATACATTTTTTTCCAACTATGAACCAGAAAAATTCAGGCAGTAAAAGGGTTACTCCTAAAGTAATGAGAGGTAGGTAACATCCGTTTGTTGGTTGGTTGGTTGGTTGGAACCCTAATTTTCATTCTTTCTTGACGGGGATTCAATTTTTTAAAATTCAATTAAATTTTTTTAAAAACCCATAGCCGTGTCTGCATCACTGGAACTCTCACAAAACAATTAGAGAAAAACATGATGAAAACTCAGCACCTACCCTTAGGCGGGGTTCCTGTGTCTTCGGCCCTGAACCGTTGATAAAATTAACAGCGTTGATCCCAGGGGGCCATCTCCCCAGGCAACACTTGTCCCCCCGATTTAAAGGAGTAGGGCTGGGTTTATTGCCAGGTGCCTGAGGCGCCCTCTTGTGTGGCAATGCCGACGGGATCAACGTTTTTTTGCACCCGCCTCCCATGAGCTTTGTTGGTGATCCCACATTAATAGGGCCTTGTGCCTGACCCGTATACGTGGGATACGTGGTAAATATCACTATACAAGGTTGCTGCGTGGTGTCTTGAATAAATCCTGGAAACAACACAATAAGACGAACAAAACATATTGGCACTATTGGGAAGCAAGGACGAACTCATAAGTAGCTTTCTCCTGTGGACACATAGAGATGGACACACCAATGTAGGTTGATCGGCAAAACACCTACATGAATCAGCTGGATGTCGTACGGAAGACCGGGCAGTGTCAATAACCGACTGGGGCGAATGGTGTGTGTGTGTGTGTGTGTGTGTGTGAGAGAGAGAGAGAGAGAGAGAGAGAGAGAGAGAGAGAGAGAGAGAGAGAGAGAGAGCTTATGATACCTTCTGCAGTAGGGAAATATTTCTTAAAACGAGAAGCGTGGAGTATTCAGGCAAGTTGGTTCTTTCTCTGCTGTTCTTCGAAAAGTTTTCGTTTATGTAGGGTTCAGATAGGCTCCAAAATAGGTCTTTTTGATAAACTTCTTTTTAAGAAGAAGAAGAAGAAGAAGAGAGAGAGAGAGAGAGAGAGAGAGAAGAGAGAGAGAGAGAGAGAGAGAGAGAGAGAGAGAGAGAGAGAGATTCATGGGAATCCATGCTGTAAGAACAACCTGAGGGAAATTATATATATATATATAATACCAAACCTATTGGTAAACCCTTGTGGTAAGAAAAAATCCGGCAAATAGTTTGATTGTAAAATATACTACCAAACTTCACCTTGGGAAAAATGAAAAAAAAAAAAAAAAGAAAAAGAAAAGAAAAGACTAAGATGGTGGTACCCCGAAAATAATCGGTTAATGCTATAACATTTGGCCAAAAGAAAAAAATTGTAAATATATATGAAATATATATATAAACCGTTCAGCTAGGAATCACAAGGTTCTTGGTTCGATACCGGCCCTCGCCAACTCAGCGTATGAGTAGCACAGGGATCTGTACGGTAAAGTGAGGAGCTGATGGTAGGCGTGGCGCTCCGCATCAGATGCTAAAATAATCTCCTTGGTCTAGCACTAGTGAAAAGAGAATAGACTCCCTCGCTGTCTGGCTGATACCGACGACGATTTGGCATGACTAGCTGATTGGTCGGTTGGTGTCTCATTTATTATCCCCCCCATTACTAAAACCGTCTTTAACTTAAAATAAGAAAAGAAAAGAAAAGAAAAGTCGTCACTGTCATCGAATCTCGATGGGCTGCCCAGAAACGGAACGTGAGTCATATTTGACTGGTGGCCATGAGCAAGAACCGAGATCTAATCCTCTTCGATTCTTTCTTTATGGAGGCGTTGTGACCCAAGGCAATCGATACAGAGTGAAAGGAACGAAAGAAAGAAAGGGGGTAAAGAGAAGGAGAAAATCGAAGAAAACGTAAGAGAGAGAGAGAGAGAGAGAGAGAGAGAGAGAGAGAGGAGGGGGGAAGGTAAGAGAAAGAGAAAGAGAGGAAGAAAGAGAAAGAAAAGGGTCGATAGGAATAGAGAAAGAAAGGGAATAGTTGACGAAGATGGAATAACAAGAAATCGAGAGAAGAGAGAGAGAGAGAGAGAGAGAGAGAGAGAGAGAGAGAGAGAAGGTAAGAGAAAGAGAGGAAGAAAGAGAAAGGAAAGAGGTCGAAAGGAATAGAGGAAGAAAGGGACATAGTTGACGAAGATGGAATAACAAGAATCGAGAGAGAGAGAGAGAGAGAGAGAGAGAGAGAGGAGAGAGAGAGAGAGAGAGAAGGTAAGAGAAAAGAGGGAAGAGAAGGAAAGAGGTCGAAAGGAATGAGGAAGAAAGGGACATAGTTGACGAAGATGGAATACAAGAAATCGAGAGAGAGAGAGAGAGAGAGAGAGAGAGAGAGAGAGAGAGAGAGAGAGAGAGAGAGAGAGAGAGAGAGAGAGAGAAGGTAAGAAAGAGAGGAAGAAAGAGAAAGGAAAGAGGTCGAAGGAATAGAGGAAGAAAGGGACATAGTTGACGAAGAGGGAATGACAAGAATCGAGATAGATAGATAGATAGTAGAGGAGAGAGGTGGACAATAAGAATTCGAAAGAAAAGGTAGGGAAATGTAAGGAAACGAGAGATGGATATATAATATATAATATATATATAATATATACACCATACACACACACACAGACAATATATATATATACACACACATAACACACACACACTATATATATGTATTTATATATATACCCCCCCACACACTCATATATATATACATAAGAAAGTTGTCGGGGTGGCCTAAAGTCGGTATGAACCAGACAGCGAGTGAGTCTATCCCCTTTTCACTAACGCTAGACCAAGTAGATTGTTTTTGGCGTCTGAGGTGGAGCGCCACACCTACCATCAGTTGCTTACTTTACCGCACAGATCCCTGTGCTACTCATATGCAGAGTTGGCGACGGTCGGTATCGAACCAGGAACCATGTGGTTCCTAGGTGGACGCTCTACCACTGAGCTAAACCAGAGGAGGAGAGAGAGAGAGAGAGAGAGAGAGAGAGAGAGAGAGAGAGAGAGAGAGAGAAAGAGACCTATTAGGTCTCATCAGCAGGTCGAAATGTACATTCAGGGATTGACATTTTCTCGATTCGTTTAGCCTTACATTTGAACATATATGCCCGCCTAAATTCATTAATTATTAACTAATTAATTTTCAAAATTAGGTATGAAATTCAATTAAGCACATATCCTCCAAAAATTGTCGGCTAAAAAGCCATATCAAATAAACACATTGTTTGTTTACTTACTCTCATATAATATATATATATATATATATATATATATAATATATATAATATATATACTGTAGTGTGAGATGGTCACTATTTCAGCTTTTGCTGGAATGGTGTAACCAAAGGCAGTATTAATTGGTAGAGTGCTCAATATAAAATAGAGCTGTTATATAATATAATAAGATAATATAATAGGTTTTACATATCTATTTATTGGGTGACAAAGGAACATTCACAACCATATTGGGTTTCATGCGATGCATTCAATAGTTGAAGATGTTTCAAATGTCATTTGAAACATCTTCACCTGATGAATGCATCGCATGAAACCAATATGGTTGTGAATGTTCCTTTGTCACCCAATAAATAGATATGTAAAACCTATATTTTATCTTATTATATTATATATATTATATATATATATATATATATATATATAAGTTTGTATTGTGGTGTGTGAGTGAGTGAGTGAGTGAGAGAGAGAGAGAGAGAGAGAGAGAGAGAGAGAGAGAGGGGGTGGGAGAAAGGGACAGGGTTGTGGGTAGGTGGTAGATGTTTCAAATGTCATTTGAAACATCTTCACCTGATGAATGCATCGCATGAAACAATATGGTTGTGAATGTTCCTTTGTTCCCAATAAATAGATATGTAAAACCTATATATTTATCTATATATATATATAATATATATATATATAAGTTTGTTTGTGAGTGGAGAGAGAGAGAGAGAGAGAGAGAGAGAGAGAGAGAGAGAGGGGGGGAAGAGAAGTGGAAGGGACAGGGTTGTGGGTAGGTGGTAGTAGAGAGAAAATTTGGGTTGGCACTCGGCCTGATTCTTCAAATATAAGATGTAGAAACAATACCAACGGAATGGCGAATTAAGCGAATAGAAACCAAAGTAGCAAAAAAACAAACAAACCCAAAAAACAAAACAAAAAACAAAAAACAACAAACAACAAACAAAACAGAACAAAAAACAACAAACCAAAAACAGCAAAAAAAAAAAACTAAGAGTAAAGTCAGTGTTCGGCAGAATATTCCCGAAGTGACAGATTTTTAGTGAAAGCATTTTTGTTATTGTTTTGAGGACAAAGGATTATCAGTTTCTAGTGCAAATCAATATTTCACTCTGTGCATTTAGAAGAATGCAGATTGGAAGAGAGAGAGAGAGAGAGAGAGAGAGAGGAGAGAGAGAGAGAGAGAGAGAGAGAGAGAGAGAGAGAGAGGTTGAAGAGATAGGAAGTAAAAAAGAAAGAAACGAAAGTAATAAAATGAAAAGACAAAATACAGAAGGTAGATAGATAGATAGATAGATAATAGAGAGAGGAGAGAGGAGAGAGAGAGAGAGAGAGAGAGAGAGAGAGAGAGAAGAGAGAGAGTAATGAAGAGATAGGAAGTAAAAAGAAAAGACGAAAGTAATAAAATGAAAAGACAGAAATAGAAATACAGGAAATAGAGAGAGAGAGAAGAGAGAGAGAGAAGAGAGAGAGAGAGAGAGAGGAGAAGAGAGAGAAGAGAGAGAGAGAATGAAGACATAGGAAGTAAAAAAGAAAGAAGAAAGTAATAAAATGAAAGACAAGAAATACAGAAGATAGATAGATAGATAGAATAGAGAGAGAGATGAGAGAGAGAGAGAGAGGAGAGAGAGAGAGAGAGAGAGAGAGTAATGAAAACATAGGAAGTAAAAAAGAAAGAAACGAAAGTAATAAAATGATAAAGACAGAAATACAGAAGGTAGATAGATAGAATAGAGATAGAGAGAGAGAGAGAGAGAGAGAGAGAGAGAGAGGAGGAGAGAGAGAGAGAGAGAGAGAGAGAGAGAGTAATGAAGAGATAGGAGTAAAAAAGAAGAACGAAAGTAATAAAATGAAGACAGAAATACAGAATACAGAAGATAGATAGATAGAGAGAAGAGAGAGAGAGAGAAGGAGAGAAGAGAGAGAGAGAGAGAAGAGAGAGGAGAGAGAGAGAGGTAATGAAGAGATGGAAGTTAAAAAGAAAGAACGAAAGTAATAAAATGAAAGACAAGAAATACAGAGATAGATAGATAGATGATAGATAGAGAGGAGAGAGGAGAGAGAGAGAGAGAGAGAGAGAGAGAGAAGAGAAGAGAGAGAGTAATGAAGAGTAAGGAAGTAAAAAGAAAGAACGAAAGTAATAAAATGAAAGACAGAAATACAGAAGATAGATAGATAGATAGATAGAGAGAGAGAGAGAGAGAGAGAGAGAGGAAGAGAGAGAGGAGAGGAGAGAGAGAGAGAGTAATGAAGAGATAGGAAGTAAAAAGAAAAGACGAAAGTAAAAAATGAAAGACAGAAATACAGAGATAGATAGATATGATGATAGATAGAGAGAGAGAGAGAGAGAGAGAGAGAGAGAGAGAGAGAGAGAGAGAGAGAGAGAGAGAGAATAATGAAGAGATAGGAAGTAAAAAAGAAAGAACGAAAAGTAATAAAATGAAAGACAGAAATACAGAAGATAGATAATAGATAGAGAGAGAGAGAGAGAGAGAGAGAGAGAGAGAGAGAGAGAAGAGAGAGAAGAGAGAGAGGGGGGAAGGAGATAAGATAGAGAAAGAGTGATGAAGAGATAGCAAGTAAAAAAAAGGAAAGAGAAGTAATAAAATGACAAACAGAAATAAATATTGATAGATAGGGGATGAGTGAGAGTGATTGAGGTGTGTGTGTGTGTGTGTGCTAGAGAGAGATAGATAGATAGATAGATAGAGAGAGAGAGAGAGAGAGAGAGATAATGAGAGAGGGGGGAGAGGGAGAGAGAAAGAAAGAAAGAAAGAAAGAGAGAGAGAAAGAGAGAGAAGGAGGGAGATGAAGTCAATAAAAGAAATCTTACCCCTCTGCAGAGGTGCAGTCGGTGCATTCTAACGCCCCAGCCGACAGACGAGAGAGAGAGAGAGAGAGAGAGAGAGAGAGAGAGAGGAGAGAGAGAGAGATAATAAGAGAGAGCGAGAGTGAAAGAGATAATAAGAGGGAGAGAGAGAAAGAAAGAAAGAAAGAAAGAGAGAGAGAGAGAGAGAGAGAGAGAGAGAGAGAGAAGAGAAAAGAAGAAAGAAGGAGAGAGAGAGAAGCGGGGAGATGAAGTCAATAAAAGCAATAAACATAAGGGGGGATAAGAATATAGAGAAATAGTGATGGAGAAAGTAATGGAGAGAGTGAAAAAGAAAGGAAGAAGAAGAAAGTAATAAAAGGAAATACAAGAATAAAGAAGATATATACATATATTGGATATCTCTTGAGATCGTAAAATATATAAACAAATGTATGTATTTAATAGTTAAAAGACTGCTCCTTAATGGCAGCTGTCAACAGTGTAACGAATCGGCTGATGAAAAGTCAATCGGGTTTCGCTCCTGGTCGGATGTAGTTGCTGTGTCCATCCACATTGATGAGACGTGAAACGTCTTAACACGGTGTATGTGGATAACTTATATACATATATATATATATATATATATATATATATATATATATAATCTAATATACAAGCGTTGGTAAATCCTCGCGGTGAAGAAAAAACCCAGCAAATAGTTTGATTGTAAAAATATACTACCAAACATCAACCGGGAGAAAAATTTTTTGAAAAAAAGAAAAGACCAAGATAATCGTACCAACAAAAAATAATCTATTGGTACAAATATTTTGTCCAAAAGAAAAAACAATTTATATGTATATTATATATATATATATATATATAATATATATATTATATTCATATAACCGCTAGGAGAATAGCTAATAAGTAAAAAGTGCTCAATACCTAAGTAGAGCAAATAATAAAGATAAATCTAATGAGTCAATGAACCTACTATTAGTTTCGCTTAATGCTCTTCAGGGCTAAGATCTGACTCCTGAAAGGGTATTAAGCGAAACTAATAGCAGGTTCGTCTGACTCATTAGATTTATCTTTATATATATATATATATTATATATATATATTATATATAATATATATAGAGGAGAGAGGAGAGAGAGAAGAGAGAGAGAGAGAGTGAGAAAGACAGAGAAAAGAAAGAAAAGGTAGAGGTACCTGAGTAAAGTAGCAATAAAACGATATATATACATATATTGCACCAGAGATCAATAGCAGAACTGAACTCAGTGCAGATATCATAATACAATTGACCCACAATTGATCATAACCAACGTACACCCGTACGCGTATGTACACGTAACATTCAATTATGAACGCTAATCAACTAACGGTAACGAACCTCTCTACACATTTTCCAAACTTAATACATTCAAAACATCCATCATCTTTCTAACTACATAAATCGTTTTTCTCATTGACTAGTTGCGTTGTCCTGACGAAGGTTTCTTTATAAACTGAAATGTCCCAATATCGACACTACGACAAATAAATTTCCATCCATTGAAACATCCCATGTTTTTTCTACATTTTCTCCACACACACACACACACACACACACACACATATACATATATATATATATATATATATATATAAATGGACTCTCTCGTCGATTTTCGACGCATGAATGTTCATCCAATGAACAACCAACACTGTGATTTGTTTATAGTGGTAAAGGCTTGTGTAGGACCATTCCGCACTTTTTGGCACAGTCGATAGCAAAGAATTGGTGCATCAAGGAATGCCACGAACCCAATCAACGACTGACCTCAGGAATTTTGAATTCAGAGTTATCCCTCTCCTAGACTGGTTACCTACCCAAGTTAAGAGCCCAGTCTGCCCTACTATTTATATATAGCTGGAGGGAGAATATATGGATTCATACCTTTCCCAAGGGTATTAGCGCTATGTGAAATGCCAACAGCTTCGTCTAGGAATTGAACTCGAACCGACGAGTATATATATATATAATATATATATATATATATATATATATATAGACAGACAGACAGACAGGTTGGGAGCTATCATTATTAAACTCTCTCTTGTATAACTAAACACAATATAATAACTGAAATTTTGATTGCTTCGGTTTTTGCTATTTCTAAATTAAAATTTAAACTAAGTTTCGTCTAGAACAAGGAAGATTGTGCTGCTGCCAGACTTACCAATTGAAAATAAACATTGTTCATGATAGTTTTTACTTGGCCTTGAAAACCGACATACACAACTATCTCAGCCAACAAGCAGGACTAATATGCTAAATTCATTCTAGTGTACCGGAACGATATATGTCGCAAGTTCGAGTTGTAGCAGTAGTCGCCGTTAGTAGTTGTAGTAGTAGTAATAGTCGTTAGTTCAGAAACAACACACGCAGGTGTATAGTCACAGGGGCTGTTTATTTCTTTCACGCTCGTGGGTTCTTTTTCAGAGAGAGAGAGAGAGAGAGAGAGAGAGAGAGAGAGAGAGAGAGAGAGAGAGAGAGAGAGTATCATGTTCTGTAATACTATCCCCAAACTCATACGGGGAACCGTGAGCCACGCCTGACTCCACCAGAGTCCAGCCGAAAAAGGCAGATTTTTCTCCTCTTCCGTTTCTCGTCCCGGCGTCACATCCGATTCCGGTCAAAACCTGGAACTTCCGTTTTTATTTTTAAATCTATTTCCGAGGCCATTCTTCGGTCATTGAGTGCAAACTTTAACCTGTCTTTGTTCTTATTTCTTTTTCTCTCCCTTTCTCTAGAAATCCGAATACCGTTTTATTTTAAATCCCGAAAATAATTACGCTACACTAGTCTGGCACAAGGTCATGGTAACAATGTATCCAGTAAGGTTATGCGAAATTTACCACAATTTTACACGCCCGCCCCCTGGGATCAACGCTATTAATTATAACTAATAGCGTTATAATTAATAGCGTTGATCCCAGGGGGCTTTGCACCCAGGCAAAACCTGTCACCTTGATTTAAAGAGGCAGGGCTGGGTTTATTGCCCAGCGCCTGGGGTGACCCCCTGGGGGGGGGAATGCCGACAGGATCGACGCAATTTTTTTCCACCTGCCACCCATGAATCTCGGCTCGTGGGTGGTCCCACGTAAAAACGAGACCTTGTGTCCAACCCATGCAAGTGGGGTATGAGGTAAATATCAATTTAACAACGTACTATTGATGTGATTGCGTGACATATTTTTTAATATATCCCCTTATTTATTTAAAAAAAAAAAAAATATATCCCTTATTTAGCGACACTTGTAGTCAGAAATCATAAAATCCCCTTCACATAAATTCCCGACATATAATTCCCAACAAATTTAAATTTTCACATTATCCCCAAAAAAAAACCCCAAAAACCTTACAACCTTTCATACTTTTTTACTTTATACATAAGAAAAAAAAAATACAATAATAAATAAAATAAAAATTATTTTCTAAAAATCCGTTGTAGGGTTAATACTTATCCTGTTTGAAAAAGAGAATTTGTCTATTGTCAATTTTGAAATCTGTCTTCTTTTTTCAAAAACTGTTACAATAAGATATACATGACTGTCGTTGACCGAGAAACGCGTGGGCGGATGTGTTTATATTTGAAACTACCGAATAACTTTTTTACAACATCAATGTTTTCATTTTGAATTCATATTATTTTCGTCTCCACTCTTGTTAAGTTCGGAGAAAGACAAGCTCTGAAGATGATTTTTATAAATCGAAATATTGTTAAATATTAGCTATGAATATGAGGTAAAATATTTTCACTTTAACAGCATATTGTGTTGTTTTCATATCCTTTTATCTATACTCACACACACACACACACACACACACACACACACACACACACACACATATATATATATTAAATAGCCTCTACGGTGACCAAAAGGCTGCTTGGTGGCATAAGGTGTGGCAGTGCCGCATTTAGCCACCGAAACTGTGTTATTACACCGAATTAGCGGCTGATGAGGACAGGGTATCGCACGTGGTATTTATTGTTATACGTTGTATGATGAAAAAAAAAAAACAAACTATCTAGTAAGGATCGAACTCGTTACGCGTGTGAAATGGACCGTGAGCGAACTTACTTAACCTTGCGTTACGAGAGGCACCTGGTTCACATTTGTCAATAATTTTTTTTGTTGTAATTTACAACTTTGCTTTTTGGTTTTTTCTTTTATCTTTTAATTTTGTTTTTTTTTAACAAAATTTTGTTTTGGTCTTTGAAAGAAGAAATGGTTATTAAGAAATCTCTATGGGGTTCAAAGAGTTAAGATTTGCTAACACGTCACACCTTTGAGTTTGGTGAGCATCTGCGTAAAGATTGTACAATAGCCCATTAAGGTAGATTATTTTCCTTTTTGCTGGTGCAGTTTTTGTTATATTCATTTTTTAACACTTAAAACACACCACACACGTGACTTTCTCTATTTTAGACTGGTGGGAAAATAGCCGATAATATAAACTGTTGTCATCTGCTAAAAATATGAGGGTGAGACAAAAAGTAATGCCATTTTGTTTAGGACAGGTATAATTACCAACACAGGAACATGTATCATTCATCAAAATGAAGCTGGTCCTCTTTGAATCGCATCCCTACTTCTTCACATCGGTGAGTCAAAAAGTAATGCCATTTTGTTTAGGGCAGGTATAATTACCAACACAGGAACATGTATTCATACATCAAAATGAAGCTGGTCCTCTGTGGATCACATCTCTACTTCTTCACATCGGTGAGTCAAAAAGTAATGCCATTTTGTTTAGGACAGGTATAATTACCAACACAGGAACATGTATTATACATCAAAATGAAGCTGGTCCTCTGTGGATCACATCCCTACTTCTCCCCATAGGTGAGTCAAAAAGTAATGCCATTTTGTTTAGGACAGGTATAATTACCAACACAGGAATATGTATCATTCATCAAAATGAAGCTGGTCCTCTGTGAATCACATGACTGCTTCTCCACATAGTCATCGTTTCTCTCAATAGCAATGTTCCACCTTCGAATAAAAGCATGTATCCATGCCCCGTAAAAATCTGTTGACTGTTCTTTGAGCCACTACTTCCCTACAGATGTGACTTCTTCGTCACTGGGTTAATGCTTGTCTTTCAAATCCCCTTTCATAGGATCGAAGAGATAATAGGGATTATTATTTGGGTTAAATGAAGCTGGTGCTCTGTGAATCACATCCCTACTTCTTCACATGGGTGAGTAAAAAAGTAATGCCATTTTGTTTAGGACAGATATGATTACCAACAGAGGAACATGTATCATACATCAAAATGAAGCTGGTCCTCTATGGATCACATCCCTACTTCTCCACATAGTCACCGTTTCTCTCAATAGCAATGTTTCACCTTCGAATGAGAGCATGTAAAATTCCCCGTAAAATTCTGTTGATTGTTCTTTGAGCTACTTTTTCACTACAGATTTCACTTCCTCGCCACTGGAATAATCTTTGCCTCTCTTCGGCCCCATGAAAGAGCGTTTGATTTTTACTAATTAAATGATATAATTCATCAATTAAAAGTAAATGAATTTGTGGAACTCTTCACAGTTCTTCATAAGTAAGTACAAAAAATCACGCAAAACCGCCACGTTAAATATCACACAGATTCCATTGGTGAAATTTGAATTTAATGCTTTTTCAAAAATTATTGTTTTGTAATTGAGTACTAAATGTAAAAAGAAAAATTATTGGGGAAACCAAAAAAAATCTATGGACTAAATAGATCTGTTTAGAAATTATTCATATTCGATAACAACTTTCTTACTTTTTGTCTGTTTTCTTGATGGTGTCCAAGGGATGAATAATAGACACCGGAAGTACTAAAAAACACAATAAAACAACAAGACAACAAACAAATCAGGCGGCTGTTACTACTAAAGACAAGCATATATCAGGCGTCTAAATTCATACGTCAACGGCAGCTGCTTGGCCCGGACAAAAAGGGTCAACGTGAGGTCATGCGAATAAACTGTTCTTTTCATGAGAAAATCCAACATGCAAAGAATTTGAACTCACGTTTTTAGTGAACAAAGTCATTCTAATGCCAATGACCGGCCCAACAATTCAACTGCCCTTTTCAGGACATGAATAAAAAACTGCCCATTTCAAAATATGATTACGACTACATTGCGAGCTGTCTTTTCTGGACAAAAAATATAACAATTTGTTTCATCTGTAATTGACAAATAAAATTGGCGGTTTTTAACCTTATCAATTTTTTATTTTATTTTTTATTTTATTTTTATTATTTTTAAAATAATAGAAATTACTATATATTAAAAAAAAAGAAGAAAAAAACCCCAATATTGTAAAGAGTTATAAAATTTAATTTAAGTTTTTATCTGAATATTTTGGAGAAATTCTTATGAATATTAAAAAGACAAAAAATAATTAAATTGATGACAACCAAATGATTTGCATATAAAAGGAAATATTTTTAGAATTTATCATTGAAAATATTGACTTATGACTGTGTGAAGAAACATATAAAGATGAAAATCTTTGGGCAATTCTCTTTGTTCTCGTTGTCTTAGCTGTTGTCATTTCTTTCAAATTTAAGCAAAATTTTCAAATTTTCAGATTATCTGACATTATTAGACCCGTTGAAAGCTTGCTAAAAATACCAAATCCATTGTTATTTTATTAATTTTTAATATTGCTACACAAGTTTTTTTTTAGCACGCTTGCATGTAAAAATAAAAAAAAGCTTTCAAAGCGCGATTTCTAAAATGTTTCCTAAATGTTTCGACCGTACCAACTATCAGGTAAGGTGTACGGGCATGGACCTTAGCTAGAAACAACAGTTGGAATGTTAATTTCATAGTTTTAAGGTGTTCTACAAGAGTTTTTAAGGTTTTTTTTACTTGCGTCAAAACAGTCAAAAAACTGTTTTTACAAGATTTCAGCATTTTACGCAAAATATTCAAAGTTAACCAACATTTTCAAAGTTGCAAATTATCAGACATTAAACATTATTAGACCCGTTGGAGGCTTGCTAAAAATAACAAATTCAATGTTATTTTATTAATTTTCAATATTGCTACACACGTTTTTTTATTTTATTTTTAATTTTTTTAATTTTTAATAGCGCGCTTGGATGTAAAAAAAAAAAGCTTTCAAAGCGCGATTTCTAAAATTTTCCCAAATTTTTCGACCGTACCAACTATCAGGTAAGGTGTACGTGCATGGACCCTTGCTAGAAACAACAGTTCTAAAAGAGTTTTTAAGGCGTTCTAAAAGAATTTTTAAGGTTTTTTTTACATGCGTCAAAACATAGTAAAAACAGGTCGATTTCGACCTTTTTCTACAAGATTTCAGCGTTGATTTTTAAAGTATAAGAATTTAACCAAAATTTCAAACTTGCAAACTATCAGACATTATTAGACCCGTTGGAGGCTTGCTAAAATACCAAATTCAAAGTTATTTTATTAATTATCATCAATCCGGCAACAGCGATACCTTTTTTAAAAATACTATTCTAAATTTAAAGGAAAGCACTGTTCATCATGAGTCAAAAACTGATCTTTTAAACGAATACTTTTAGAATAATATATATATTTTAGATGGTTGGTTGGTTGGTTTATTAATTTTAACGGCATATCAACCCGTCCAGGGTTATATCATGCCTAGCGGTTGGGGTGTTTACATATTGTGTATTCATATATATACTTTTAGTAATTGGTTTTAACAATGTGTTAGCATTATTGGGAATTATATTGTATGGCATTGATTTGTTTCATGTCTATATTCTATGGTATAATTTTATTTCCCTCAAAAAGGAGAAAATATCCCCAATGTTAACATTTTCAACTAGATCCTTCATATTGTTTGCTTTAAAATAATGGTTTCTGATGGGAGCAAAAAATCTGAATTCCATCAATAAGTGTTTAACTGTCAGGGGTGTTTGACATGTTTCACATTATGGTTGTTGTTCTTGTTTGAGTATATAAGAGTGTGTTAGTTTTGTATGACCAATGCATAATCGGGACATAATGACTTGTTCCTTTCTAGACTTCCTTAAAGTTGGTCTGCAGCCTCCCAAAGTCGGTTTGATTAGGAAGAGTTTATTGTGGATACAGTTATTCCAGTGTTGTTGCCATTTTGTATGAAGGAATCTATTAATTTTAGGTTTCAAGTCAGTATATGGTATCTGGAACTTATATTTTAGAACAAAATATATTAATTTTTAATCAATATAACTAAAAAATATGATGTTTTCGCGGGGACTCATATTATTTCCCAGGTTATAGGCAATTAAATTCTGATGAAGAATACAACAACAACAACAATTGAAGATAAAAAAGAAAACATACATTCATAAAGGTACAAAATTGCAAACTTAATGGCGTTTGCGGCCAGACTTATGTGCTGAGGGTTTGAAGGTATTAGGAGCAACTGGAAAAGACGTCTTGCTGGTGTCTGCTCAACAATATAAGTGACTTAGTCATGGTATTCAATTTTGGCGATTCGCCCTCTGGTGACAGGGGCAGATAATTTAACTATAATTTCTCCGATAAAAGCTATTTTTAAAAAGAAGTAATCTATTTATAGAATAAACGAATACTTTTGATTTGAATTATTACGCAAAATTTTCGGTTAAGCAAAAGGCCCTATTAATGTGGGACCACCCACAAACCGAAGCTTATGGGTGGCGGGTGAAAAATTGCGTTGATCCCGTCGGCATTCCCCCTCAGGGGGGGGGCGCCTCAGGGACTGGACAATAAACCCAGCCCTGCCCTTTAAATCGATGGGGCAGGTGTCGCCTGGGGGGATGGCCCCCTGGGATCAACGCTATTATAAAGATCCAGGGCCGAAGCCACTGGACCCCCGCAATAACATGAAATTGTATTTATATATAAAACAAAATAGCAGTTTACAATGCGAAAGGGAAGGCTAATTTGCATATTGATAATAAAAAATGATTTTTAATGAATATAAGCTTAGTATTATTGATTTCTAATTGTTTGGTTTTATCTTAATCAATATGATCAAAAATCTCTTCAAGAAATTTTAAAAGAAATCCATTAACATGGACATAACAGTAATTTTATTATTTACTTTCTATTTTAAGTAAATAGTTAAATTAGGAAAATTTAGCAATGAAAGACGGGAGTGGAGGAAGAATAAGTTTCAGTTGTTCTATATTTCGATTATACCCCGCTCTGTTTCAAATCATTTTATCTGCATTCTTATTTAGTTTCATTAGTCGGACCATAAAACCTTTAGGCACCCCTTTTTGATCTCGATTCAGAAGGACATGTTTTTCATTTACACCGTCAATATCCGGTTGTTTGTTAGGGGTTAGGGTTAGAGTTAGGGGTTAGTTTTATAATTAAAAACACCTCTAAAAATCATCTGTTAACAACCGGATATTGATGGTGTAAATGAAAAACATGTCTTTCTGAATCGAGATCAAAAAGGGGTGCCTAATGGTCATATGGTCCCTTAAGTCTTTCTAATTTGATATACTATTTTATTACATTAAAACTTAAATACTTGCGCCCGGAGGAAGGTGTATATTTGCTATATTTCACTGACCATGCTACAGGAGGATTGATATGGATAAGACATTTACTTGCTAACTATTATACAATCAGGAGATTCCCTGCACTTTATATGGTGTAATGCATAGTGATTAGCAGACCATAAAATTATAACTAAGAATGTTAAGAACAAATGATAATACAAATCAGTTAAGAGTATTTTTACTCAACAATATTTCCGCCCTGTCGGCTGGGGCGTTAGAATGCACCGACTGCACCTTTGCAGAGGGGTAAGACTCCCCCAATGGGGCCACCTGTTGGCCGTGGGTGGCGACCCGCGATGCTTAAGGATAGAGCCCAGGTGGAGGAGCAGTTCATGACTTGCAATACTCCACTTTGGCCCTATCTTGGGCTAGACGGGCGGTCGGAGAGGCCCCCTCCGATCAATCGGCTGGTCACGTCAAGCCCTAGCACCTATATGATTTTCCCAACCCTATTGCCTTTATGGCAAGCCCCAACCCCTTTTATCATATGGGTGCTAGAAGGCGGTGGCTGCGGGTCTACATGTCCTGGGAATGACGTTAAACTCTATCTGATGGTGAGGTTCCAGTTTTGGAGGTTTGGGGAATGTGGAGCATCCCTTCATCACCATTGCTCCCTGGTCCACTCTGACCCGGAGTGGTAGTACCTGTTAGGGTCCCATCTATGGGTTAAATAGAAAAATGTATTCATAAAAAAATTGTATTATCCATTAAGAATTGATTTATTTCAAAACTTTTGTAGCATAATGGACATAGGAACACCATATTTGTGGCCTTGTGCCAGACACAGAGAAACCTTAATAGGATGTATCATGATTCTCAGACCTTACGGGAGTGGGTAAGCAATGTAAAACTAATTATCCCCTTTGAGTCTATTCGGAGCCATTAAGTCTGGGATTATGCTAGTAAAATTTAGTTTAATCGGTTTGTCAGAAGAAAGGATGGTTGACCTGTTGACCTCTTAAGTGACACGTGTAATTTGGTAAAACAGAACGTTCGAAAGGTTCCAGAAGATTCTAGAAAGCTCGACTTCGATTTCTATTTAATGAGGGAACCTTAGATTTTGAATCAGTTAAGTCCTGGAGACCGAGGGAGTAAGGTCAGTGGAGTTTGGTTTGACCGAGCTGGTGAGAGGCGAGCGACTGGGGTCCTGGAATGGAGATTTGGTGTCGCTCATGTGTGAAACCTGAGATGTAATATTTTACACTGCACGAAGTAAAAACATATCTATTAATGAAGCCTGATAATTGGTACTGACCGTTGGAACGAAGTTAAGGACATTACAAAAAAAAAAAAAAAACATATTTAAGGAAGCCGACTATCTCTCTCTCTCTCAATACCTTGCATTAGGAAAATAAATTCATGAAAAGCAAGAAATACTGTCCACATCTTTATTTACTACATGCCAAAGAAATCTTTTTATGAATGAAATTTCTTCCCAAACAAATACTACAGACACCCGTGGATAAAGCCAAATTGACCGTGACTAAAAGACGCACGGTTGTGAAACTTGATACCTCCGGCTGGGCGATAAACGAGAGGCACGCGGAAAGTGATATCTTTCCCTTGACCAAAAGAAGTGTGTGGAAGAATTTTGGGGCTCAAAGACTGACTGCTAGATCTGGGTGTGTTTGTAAACAAACGACCGTACGAGGATACGATTTGATACCGTGAAAGAAACAAACCCCGTAACGTTACACTTTATCGGCATTAAATGACCCACTGAGGTTGATATGCCGTAAAACAAAACAAACCAAATCAACAATATTTGTCATATGGTTCCATTAGTCTTTCTAATTTAATATAATATTTTATTACATTAAAACTTAAATACTTGCAACCGGAGGAAGGTGCATATATTTGCTAGTAATAATATCTGATAATATCAGATTCTACAGAATACGAAGCGAGCCACAATGCTAAACGTACCAAAAATAATCTGGGCGAATCACTAATGATTAGTCTGTTGCGTGATTTTCTATTTTAATGAGATCGAACGCTTTTAATCATTACGGAATGTGCGTGTAATAAATGGCAGTGATTGAGGAGGGGGGGCGGCGATATTACGCGCGTTTTGCTGTTGCCATAGTAACACTGCCCACGATCACTCAGGCATACACGAAGAAACTGTAAAGGCGCGCTTATCGTAACGGTTATAATCGTAAGAAGCGGAATCGTGGTAAATGGATTTTTTGGTTTGTTTTGTTTTACGGCATATCAACCTCAGTGGGTCATTTAATGCCGATAAAGTTTTGAAATAAATCAATTCTTAATGGATAATACAATTTTTTTATAAATACATTTTTCTATTTAACCCATAGATGGGACCCTAACAGGTACTACCACTCCGGGTCAGGGAGCAATGGTGATGAAGTGGTGCTTCACATTCCCCAAACCTCCAGAACTGGAACCTCACCATCAGATAGAGTTTAACGTCATTCCCAGGACATGTAGACCCACAGCCACCGTCTTCTAGCACCCATATGATAAAAAGGGGTTGGGGCTTGCCATAAGGGCAATAGGGTTGGGAAAATCATATAGATGCTAGGGCTTGACGTGATCAGCCGATTGATCGGAGGGGGCCTCTCCAACCGCCCGTCTAGCCCAAGATAGGACCAAAGTGGAGTATTGCATGTCATGAACTGCTCATCCACCTGGGTTCTATCTTTAAGCATCACGGGTCGCCACCCACGGCCAACAGGTGGCCCCATTGGGGGAGTCTTACCCCTCTGCAAAGGTGCAGTCGGTGCATTCTAACGCCCCAGCCGACAGGCGGCCGTGGTAAATGGAATCGGCAACCCGAGTTCAAATCCCGGACGAGGTTGCTTACGTTTCACTTTGCGCAAAAGTTGATACACCCTTAAACTAAACCATCTTTTAGAGAAAGTATGGGTAACCTTTTCAAGAAACATGCTTCATTATCAGATAGACTACACTACAAAAAATTCCAGGTAATTTTACGTGGAAGGTACTTCAACTATTTTATCTACAGAAGACCATATGTATAAGCATCTGCCTTAATAAAAGTAGATTTTTTTCCTCTTTGGTAGCAAGATCTTTTCTATTAAAAAAAAAGAATGGAAGTCATATACAGGCCATTCAGAAAGCACTGCAGGCTGCAGTTCGCCCATTAAATGTAGAGAGAGAGAGAGAGAGAGAGAGAGAGAGAGAGAGAGAGAGAGAGAGAGAGAGAGAGAGAGAGGTGTCAATTAATTTACAATTATTAATATTGTTATTTAAATCCGGTATTTCCTATAACTCCAACATAGAAAAGGGGAACCACTCTGATTGACAGATAGATTATTTATTTATTTATTGATGAGCTAGGAAAAAAGAAGACGGGGTTATGGTTAGGGTTAGGATTAGGGTTTAGGGTTAGGGTTAGGGCTTAGGGTCTAGGGTTAGTTTAATGGAAAAATAATGGGTAGATTAATTAACAGATAAAATTCATTCATTTTTTTTGTTGGAGTTATAGGAAATAACCTTAAATCCTTTCAAAAAATATATTCTGCTAGATTTAAGGTTTAAAAGATTTTCATAGATAAAGTAAAGTAAGTCGTCGGGGCGGCCTAATGTCGGTATCAGCCAATCAGCGAGGGAGTCTATCCCCTTTTAACTAGCGCCAGACCAAGGAGATTGTTTTTTTTGCGTCTAAGGTGGAACGCCAAACCTACCGTCAGCTCCTTACTTTACCGCACAGATCCCTGTGCTACTCATACGCTGAGTTGGCGAGGACCGGGATCGAACTAGGAACCTTGTTGTTTCTAGCCGAACGCTCTACCGACTGCGCTAACCCGGACCCTTAAAAGGCACCATTGCCTTGCAATAACTAAAGAGTAAAGAGGCTGGACATTTAGATAAAAAAACTTTTGACATCAATGTAAATAAACTATCAGAAATAAGATATTAAAAGTGTGACGTGAACGAGAAGCTTTGTCTTGCCTGCTGGGATCGAACCCGCGTCCTCTCGCATGCGAAAACAGATGCGATGTAGGATCTGGAAGGACGCGAGGTTTGACTGACGTGCCCGGATGTTTGGCTAATATGCCCATAAAATAACAAGTGAGTCAAGCGCCGGGCAGTCAGCAGTAAGCAGCAGCAGAAGCAGTCGACGACGAAGCGCTTTTTCAGTAAAAAAAATGGATTTTAGTCGAACAGAAACAAAACTAAATAGGAAATGTGATTTTGAACTGCTAAAGATTATTTCGACTACGACGACGGATTTTTTTAGCTGCTAGACGAAGAATGTGTTGACCAACAGAGGGTCTGACTTGTGAGAAGACTGAGAACTCGCTTGTTTTTGGTTCCCCCTTGTTGATTCAAAGGTCTATTTCGTCCCATATATTTTCCCCCCTTCTATAAAAAGAAAAAAGCAGTGATTCTTTAAAAGAAAAATTCACACTAACTATTCAATAACTAAAAGATACAAGTTGATATTTCTTGAAGTACCAGCCGAAAATTTATCAATCAAGAAAAAAATGTATCCATCTTCAAATAAGTAAACTAGGGGATAATATCTAAAGATATTACATTATATGTTATATCCCGGAGATGTAGAAATAACAAAATGATAATAAAAACAGTCATTGGCTTTCGTAAACAAACGCGCATATAAAAATTAACGGTTAATAACATCATATTCACACATTCACTATACACTTAACATCTTTAATTTTGTCCCTCACATAAACATTACTTTACAGTGTCCTGAAGATGGTACAATATACCGAAATGCTTAAGTATTGACACATAAAATTGTTTCCCCTGATCATAACATCCTGTGTTTGTTATATTTTTTAAATATTTTCTTCTCATATCGTCGGATTAATTTCCTCGCCGTCTTTCCATATATATATATATATATATATATATGATAAGTTGTAAACACGGTTTGTTTTTTGGAATGGCTTTTTGCCGATAATTTTTGGGAGAATAAGTGCTTAATTGGAGTCGTACCTAATTTTGAAAATTAATTAATTAATAATGAATTAGTCGGGAATACCTATTAAATGTATGGCTAAACAAATCGAGAAAAATCAATCTCTGTATGTACATTTCGGCCTATTAGGCCTCATCAGCAGAGCTATAGATCGGAAGACCGCCCTGTGCGTGATTTGAAACCGGACTGCCAAGCTGACAGGCCGATCCCATAACCCCTACACTAAACGGACTTCTTAGAATATATTCCTCGTATATATACTCTTAGGGGATGCCTTAAGTCTCAAATCTTTAAACGTAGATAATTGGAGTTGGAGATGCGTGGTATAATGGTTAAAGTCGTAGGAAATATACTCGTCGACCCGAGTTCAAATCCTGGACGAAGCTACGAGTGTAGTTGGATGCATGCCTTTCCCAAGGGTATTAGCGCTATGTGAAATGCAAACAGTAAAGATATAATTAAATATTTTTTAAAACAATTCTGAGACTGGTATAAAAAAAGTAAAGTCGTCGAGGTGGCTTAAAGTCGGTATCAGCCAGACGGCGAAGGAGTCTATACCCTTTTTAATAGCGCTAGACCAAGGATAGGGTATTAGCCCTATGTGAAATGCAAACAGCCTCATCCAGGATTTGAACTCGGGTTGACGAGTCCATTTTCTTAGAACTCTAACCATTACACCATGCACCTCCAGCCTACTTACTCTCGTATTATCGACAAATGTTCAGTATTGGTTTGGTTTGGTTTGTTTTACGGCATATCAACCTCAGAGGGTCATTTAATGCCACCAAAATTTTGAAATAAATTCATTCTTAATGGATACCCAATATCTTTTAACACATTTTTCTATTAAACCCAAAGATGGAACCCTAACAGGTACTACCACCCCGGGTCAGAGTGGACCTGGAAGCAATGGTGATGATGGAGTGCTCCACATTCCCCAGACCTCCAAAGCTGGAACCTCACCTTCAGATAGTTTAACGTCATTCCCAGGACATGAAGATCCTCAGCTACCGCCTTCTAGCACCTATATGATAAGAAGCGTTGGGGCTTGCCATAAGGGCAATAGGGTTGGGACAATCATATAGGTGCTGGGGCTTGACCTGACCAGCTGATTGATCGGAGGGGGCCTCACCGACTGCCCGTCTAGGCTAAGTAACGGCCAAAGCAGAATGATGCAAGTCATGCACTGCTCATCCACCTGGGTTCCATCCGTACGCATCACTTGTCGCCACCAACAGCTAACAGGTGACCCCCATTGGGGGAGTCTTACAGAGGTGCAGTCGGTGTATTCTAACGCACCAGTGGTGGTTCAGTGTTGGTAGCAGATCGTAAACCGAATCAACAGAACCAGCTGTTTTCTTTTTGTGTGTATTATTGTTGTTTTTTTTGTTTTTGTTTTTATGAGTCTGTTCGTCAAAAGAATGTTTCGTTTATTTTCGTGAGAAATGTTTGTTTGACATTTTTCTCTGAACCAGCCGCGCTCATCGTAGAAATGTTTTTGTTTTTTGTTTTTCTTCTTTTTTGTCTTTGACAAGCATTTCGACTAGTGCCGCCGCCATTGCCACGGATTGGGGAAACTCGACAGTTCGTCACGATCAATACTTTCCACATGTCGACATGAAATGTACAAAGAGAAAGGCAATGGGTAACAATAAAGTGATTGTAAAAATTCTTTTTTATCTGTTTGTTTCAATCCACAGTCACACCGGACTCAGACACCAGAAGTTCAGCTGATATGGTATAATCCAAGAAAATGTTATGCAAAATGATTCCTAGTCTGGCACAAGGCCATGATAACGGTGCGATTGCAACAATTGATAAAAGAATATATAATTAAACGAATTTATAATAATAATAATAATAATAATAATAATAATAATAATAATAAATGAATATATAATTAAACGAATTCTAATAATAATAATAATAATAATAATAATAATAATAATAATAATAATAAATGAATATATAATTAAACGAATTCTATAATAATAATAATAATAATAATAATAATAATAATAATAATAATAATGAATATATAATTAAACGAATTCTATAATAATAATAATAATAATAATAATAATAATAATAATAATAATAATAATAAATGAATATATAATTAACGAATCTATAATAATAATAATAATAATAATAATAATAATAATAATGATAATAATAAATGAATATATAATTAAACGAATTCTATAATAATAATAATAATAATAATAATAATAATAATAATAATAATAATATAATGAATATATAATTAAACGATAATAATAATAATAATAATAATAATAATAATAATAATAATAATAATAATAAATGAATATATAATTAAACGAATTCTATAATAATAATAATAATAATAATAATAATAATAATAATAATAATAAATGAATATATAATTAAACGAATTCTAATAATAATAATAATAATAATAATAATAATAATAATAATAATAATATATAATAAATGAATATATAATTAAACGAATTCATAATAATAATAATAATAATAATAATAATAATAATAATAATAATAATAAATGAATATATAATTAAACGAATTCTATAATAATAATAATAATAATAATAATAATAATAATAATAATAATAATAAATGAATATATAATTAAACGAATTCTATAATAATAATAATAATAATAATAATAATAATAATAATAATATAAATAATAATATATAATTAAACGAATTCTATAATAATAATAATAATAATAATAATAATAATAATAAATGAATATTATAATTAAACGAATTCTAATAATAATAATAATAATAATAATAATAATAATAAATGAATATATAATTAAACGAATTCTATAATAATAATAATAATAATAATAAATGAATATATAATAAACGAATAATAATAATAATAATAATAAAATAATATAATTAAATAATAATAATAATAATAATAATAATAATAATAATAATAATAATAATAATAATAATGAATATATGATTAAACGAATGGTTCTTCTTTATTTCTTCGGGTTTGTCATTTTTTTAGTATCATCTGCGTTATTCGGACTATTGTCCTCATCTTCATTGTTATCTGTACAACGTTTCGGCCGATATGCCCTCGGGCCTTCTTCAGGTATTGCTTGTCGGACTCAGGAACCTTCTTTTCGGACTCAGGAACCTTCTTGTCGTAATTGGGAACCTTCTCGTCGTAATCGGGAGCCATCATGGAACTTTGAACCTAACCCTTTATTCAGTCCACGGGGGTATTCTGTTCTCATTCCGCTAACCATATAAGGCTCCCGAGTCCGACAAGAAATACCTGAAGAAGGCCGGAGGGCACATCGGCCGAAACGTTGTACAGATAACAATGAAGATGAGGACAATAGTCTGAATAACGCAGATAATATTAATCATCAAGCCTCATCTCAAGCATTCAGAGAAATTGTCATTTCTTGTTTAAATCAACTTAACAAGGCTTGATTGTTTTTCTTATAAAGCTTTGTTAAATAACCCATCCCATCTTCCGCAGCGGAACATCTCGAGAGCTGACAACACGTCTGCTCCCGACGAAAAACTAGCTGCATCTGACTAAAACTATTCACGCCTGTAATCGCGTGCTTCCGGAAGGTCAAGCGGAATGTCACCGGTTGTCAATCATCGGTCATGGTAACTTTCCACTGAATCCCCGTTTTTCTGACTCTAACCAACTTTATTGAAATATTCTTACTACAGGTACGTACATAATTCATAAGCTGCCTATGAATTATATCCTCCTCCTCATCATGTCGCACCAGCAGCACGGATCTCCATGACAATCTCTCGCCAAACCTCCCTATCATTCTTTGCCCAACCCGAGAGTTCCTCTGCACGGCATGCAGTATCCGTGCAGAGCTGGTCAATGTATGTCTTTGTTGGACGGCCCACGCTGGCGTGCCCATATGATGGCCTCCACAGAAAAAAACGTCACTTATGAGTTCATCCTTGCTTCTCCAGCAGTGCCCGGCGTGCCCTGTTCGGCTTACACGGATGGTTTGTGTGATATGGGGCAAGTGGCCGTACAGCTGTTTTCTCGTGGGGTGCTGTTTCCAAGTCTTGTTTAAGATTGCAAGCAGCATCCCTGTGTGTTAGAATCTTTTGAACCATCTTGGAGCCCTTAAGCAAGAGCACGTATCCAGTGGAATTAGATCCTTGATAAAGACCTGGTATTGGTAAAGATCTGGTGTTCCTGTAAGTCCGTCCTGACTGAGTGCAGTTAGAATTATGTCCAATGTAGGGGGTTTAAGTATTGTATCAGCCACGCAGTATTGCTAGTGATTGGCTTCAAGAATAACTCACGTGACCTTAGCTAGTCTATAAATCCAGGTGGGGAATTAGAACACACCTTATATACAAAATTATTATGTAGGAAGCGCGTGGTGTAATGGTTAAAGTCATGGAAAATGGATTCGTCGCCCCGAGTTCAAATCCTGGATGTGGTAATTGCATTTCACTTAGCGTTAATATCCTTGGGAAAGGTATGAACCCTACTCTCCTCTAGCTATGGGTAAATAGTAGGGCAGACTGGGCTTTTAACCTTGGTTAGGCAACCGGTCTAGGAGAAGGAAAATTCTGAATTCAAACCTGCTGAACTCCGCTTAAGAAATTGACCTTGTGTCGCATCCTGCTCGTGTGGAGGGGTTGGTAAATATAAATATACAAAATTATTCCAACACTGTGCAGCTACCATGTAGTTTTTTTCTCCAGTCACTTTGTTAGGGGCAGGTGGTGCAGACGTACAGTAGCACGGCTTGCCAACCAACCAATCAATAAGACACCGTGGAATTTCCGAAGAAATGGAACTCATTGAAGTAATAGAAAGTAACAGCTCATTGATGCATCCTAAACTATCTGGCATCACACTGCTGCGTCAGTTTCGAGTCAAGGTCACATGACAATGTATTGCCTTGGAGCTCAATGGGTTCGGCTTTTTTTTTCTTTCAACAGAATGGGCAAGAACATACAGATATGAACTCTGCTAACCGAAAATATTGAAAAAAAAAAAAAAAAAATGAAGAAAAAGAATGAAGAAAAAGAAGAAGAAAAAAAAAAAGATGAAAAAGAAAAAAAACCAAAAAAACGGAAGTTGATCCGCCAAAAAACTGCACGAGGCGAGAACATCTAATTACGTCATCATCTATCTCAATTAAACGAATCTCAGCAACCGTGTCGCGTGCGAGAAATCAAGTGTAAATGAGAAAAAAAAGGTAGAGAGAGAGAGAGAGAGAGAGACAGACAGACAGACAGACAGACAGAGATGAAACTGTTAATCATAAGTGAAAATCGGTTGAATGAGAGAGATAGAGAGATAGATAGATAGATAGAGAGAGAGAGAGAGAGAGAGAGAGAGAGAGAGAGAGAGAGAGAGAGGGGTGTGGCTTCTTTGTTTAATGGTATATCAATATGTGTATGTGTGTGTGAGAGAGAGAGAGAGATAGATAGAGAGAGAGAGAGAGACAGAGAGAGAGAGAGTGAGAGACAGAGAGAGAGACAGACAGAGACAGACAGACAGACAGAGATGAAACTGTTAATCATAAGTGAAAATCGGTTGAACGAGAGAGAGAGAGATAGATAGAGAGAGAGAGAGAGAGAGAGAGAGAGAGAGAGAGAGAGAGAGAGAGAGAGAGAGGAGTTGGCATTTTTGTTTAATGGCATATCAATATATGTGTGTGTGTGTATGAGAGAGAGAGAGAGAGAGAGAGACAGACAGACAGACAGACAGATAGACAGACAGAGATGAAACTGTTAATCATGTGAAAATCGGTTGAGCTAGCGACATAGAGAGAGAGAGAGAGAGAGAGAGAGAGAGAGAGAGAGAGAGAGAGAGAGAGAGAGAGAGAGTGTGTGTGTGTGTGTGAGCGAGAGATAATGTGTGTATGATATATATAAGTAAAGTAAAGTCGTCGGGGCGGCCTAAAGTCGTATCAGCCAGTCAGTTAGGGAGTCTATCTCCTTTTCACTAGCGCTAGACCAAGGAGATTGGCGTCTGAGGTGGAGCGCCACACCTATCATCAACTCCTTACTTTACCGCACAGATCCCTGTGCTACTCATACGCTGAGTTGGCGAGGACCGGTATCGAAAGAGAGAGAGAGAGAGAGAGAGAGAGAGAGAGAGAGAGAGAGAGAGAGAGAGAGAGAGAGAAATTCATTTGTAAAGTATCAGAGCTGTTAATATCAACGGGATAACTGCTATCTTATTATATTTATAGTGTAGCCCATAAATAAGTACACTCCTAACGGTTAACCTCACTGGACGCCCCATACTTGCGACCTTGTGTCATATCCTACTCTTGGTGAATGGGTTAAGTAAATGTCTACATCCCTAATAGTTAATACTATAGAATAAAATGAATAATTAATTTTCTTCTAAACTAAATATAATAGGATTTTAGTAGCGCAACCAATGTGCACTAAAAACGGATAATATTAGGGATTTCCTATTATTAAATTCCCTGACATTAAAACACTGTAATAATTTTTATTCATTATCCACTGATTGCAAATTCAATAAATATTTTAGGAGAGTCGCATTTTATTCATTTCGAAAGTCTGTATTTATTCATAATGTGCTGGAAAAAAGAAAAAAGAAAGAAAGAAAAAGAAATGCCATCAACAACGATGATGCGCCATTTACCTACTGATATTTTTTTGTAAAAGATGAGGAATACAATGTTTACCAAAAAATACTCATTGGCAATTTAGTCTCGAAAGACTATGATAAAAGTTTTTGTGTGCCCCTGAGGTTGCAGCGCCTCCTGTGACTATGAAGTCCTATGTTTGAGAAACATTCTCGACCACAGAGTTTGCATTTGTAGGTTGTCCCTGTAGATGATGATGTTCCGATGCTTTGTTGCCGTTGCTTTCTTATGGACCTCTTAGCTTCATGATGTTGTATCAGGGTGACTTCTGACATGTACAGTCCTCTATGGAGATTCTGCAGCCATCGAGGGCGGTCTTGAGCCAAATTTACCCAGCTAGTGTTTCAATAATTACTCGAAATGAAAGAATAGAATTTACAGAAGGTGACTATATTAAATATTGATTTCAACTAAATTATATGAACTTTAATTTGCTTAGTATTATCTGCATTATTCGGACTATTGTCCCCATCTTCATTGTTATCTGTACAATGTTTCGGCCGATATACCCCCGGCCTTCTTCAGGTATTTCTTGTCGGACTCGGGAACCTTCTCGGACTCGGGAACCTTCTTTTCGAACTCGGGAACCTTCTTGTCGTATTCGGGAGCCATCACGGAACTTTGAACCTAACCCTTTATTTATTCCACGGGGGTATCCCGTTCTCATTCCGCTAACCATAGCTGGGGTAGGAGTTGTGTTAATTAATTAATTTTTCTAACTGCTTTCACTCAGGATTGAACTCGGGTTCCAGAGATAACTGTCGCTTAGAACTTAATTTGCTTCTAACTCTCATGGCGTTCTAATAACTTAAGTCAATTGTCCCTTTTTATATCATATTGTAGATTTTTATTTATACTGGATATAATAATTTTTGTATAGAAATATAATTATCTCCTAAACCAAATGCATCAGTATTTTATTATTTTTAGTGAAAAGGGCAGGGTTAGCTCTGTCGGTAGAGCGTTCGGCTAGAAACCACAAGGTTCCTAGTTCGATACCGGTCCTCGCCAACTCAGCGTATGAGTAGCACAGGGATCTGTGCGGTAAAGTAAGGAGCTGACGGTAGGTGTGGCGCTCCACCTCAGACGCTAAAATAATCTCCTTTGTCTAGCGCAAGTGAAAAGGGGATAGATTCCCTCGCTGATACCGACTTTAGGCCGCCCCGACGACTTTACTTACTGTATAATCAAAACGAATATTATAAAGTATTACAGTATCACCCATAAATAAGTACATTCTAACCAAATTTACTAACATCCGAATATCACTAAATATAATAACACACTAATATCACTATGTGTGGACTATGTTAACGTTAGACAATTCCCAAAATGTGAGATTTCAATATAAAAAAAATGGCGGAGTTATGTCAATTATTAGCTCTCCATATTTGGTGGGGTTCGCGAAAAATTGCGACATTTTGTAATCTATTTTTTGTCTGTAAAACGAGTTCTCGAAATTCGCTACTACTAAAAATTGGATTATAAAAACATTTCGCCACAAGGAATTAAAAAATGCCATCAAAAAGTTAACCAATTTTGAATTTTGAATTATTAATGATTTCTGATTTGATATGGTACGTCTCAACGTAATAGAACGTTATTTTTTCAGAATAAAAGTGTGTCAGAAAGTATAAAAATCTCGATTCTTTTTGACACACCTTGTATATATATATATATATATATATATATATATATATATATATATATATATAAAGAAGGTGTTACATTTCTTCAGCGTAACATCACACCTTCAAGCGTGGGAGATCTGGCCTCCAACAGACAAGGTTAGCGAGACGCCTGCCGCACAGGAGCTAAGCAGCTCAATATCGAGATAAACAGGACTGCAGAGCGGCGACGTCTTCGTCGCCATGAACAACCAAATGTAGATGGGGATTTCCCTTGCAATGTGTATGACCACATCTGCAAGTCCAGAATTGGACTAATGAGCCACCATAGGGTCCACAAATGAAGACATGGAATGACGTCATCGACGTCTGCGACGGACTTCGAAAAGAAAAATAAATAAATAAATAATAATAATAATAATAATAATAATAATTTCTGTAACTGTTAATATCGAAATATCCATCTACGAATAACGTTCATATAAGAATACTTTTTCTCTTGACATCAATATGTGGATTTTATATTTTTATACATATACATATTTTATATTTTTATACATATACATATTTTTGCATCAGTTCGTTTTACACGAAATGTGATGCATATATTTACGCATAGATTTACTAATATCACTAGAAATAATAACATAATATCACTAGAAATAATAACATAATTTCGCTAGAAATAATAAAATCCTAACACCACTATAAATTATAACGTCCTAATATCATGAGAAATAATAACATAATAATATCACTAGAAATAATAACATAATTTCGCTAGAAATAATAACATAATAATATCACTAGAAATAATACATAATTTCGCTAGAATAATAAAATCCTAACACCGCTATAAATTATAACGTCCTAATATCATGAGAAATAATAACATAATAATATCACTAGAAATAATAACATAATTTCGCTAGAAATAATAACATAATAATATCACTAGAAATAATAACATAATTTCGCTAGAAATAATAAAATCCTAACATCACTATAAATTGTAACGTCCTAATATCATGAGAAATAATAACATAATAATATCACTAGAAATAACAACATATTTTCGCTAGAAATAATAACATAATAATATCACTAGAAATAATAACACTCTAATATCACTAGAAATAATAATATTCTAATATCACTAGAAATAATAACATGCTATTATCGCTCCAACATCCTAATATGACTAGAAATAGCAACATCCTAAAACTAAGAGAAAAAATAAAACCCTGTTTTAGAAGAAAATTCTCGAGGTGTACTTATTTATGGGCGAAAGTGTACTTAGTTTGATTTTCGGAGCTCAATTATTTCAAAAGTATTTGCCAATTTTGCGAACGCTGCATTAAAAGAGACGGTGAGCTTGAGATGAAAGATGAACCATTTCCAATAATGATGACTTTGCTGATCGACAATGCACAAAGCCACAGAAGAAGAAAAAATCAATTCAGCTTTTAGTGATCGATTTCTGATCCTTCGATTTGAGCCTTACTGTCTTTAACTGAACCCAATAAGAAGTTGATCCTATACCGTTAAGAAACGAGGTCAATTGGACGTTAAGTGAAAAGCATTTTGAATTTGATTACAGAAGAAGTGATCTTGCCCTCACCGAGCGTTGGTGCCATTCTTGTAAGATCTCGTGAAGGTTGATGGTGGATAACAGTTGTAATGGTTAGAGTCGTAGGAAATGGACTCGTCGACGCGAGTTCAAATCCTGGACGAAGCTACAGTTCACATAGCGATAATATCCTTGGGAAAGGTATGAATCCAACTACTCTCCCTCCAGCTATGGGTATATAGTAGGACAGACTGGGCTCTTTAACATTGGCTAGGCAACCAGTCTAGGAGAAGGAAAACTCTGAATTCAAACCTGTTAGACTCCTCTAAGAAATTAACCGTGTGTCGCATTCTACTCCTTATTTCTATGTGATCTTAAATGAATATAGTGCTGGCAACCGGTAGGAAAACTCTGAATTCAAACCTATTAAACTATACTTAAGAAATTGGCCTTGTGTCACATCCTACTCGGGCGGAGGGGTTGGTAAATATATACATTTTCTTATTTATTTCTATGTGATCTTAAATGAATATAGTGCTGGCGTCTAGCGTGAAGGGAAGATTGGGCTCTTTAACCTTGATTAGGTAACCAGTCTAGGAGAAGGAAAACTCTGAATTCAAACCTGTTAAACTCCGCTTGGGTTGGTCACTGCTAGAATAGGCTCAGTCCTAATTAGTGATCGAATTCACTAATTTAATTTAATTAATAATTTAATTTGATTTAATTTAATTAATTAAGCTTACCGAGTTCACAAAAGAAATTAGCGAAGGAGTCTTTTGTGGCGAAGTAAAAACATTAGTGGCAAAATGTTTCAATAAAATAAGTTAAGAGTAAAATTAACCAACGCAGAAGTTTGAGTGGAAACAAAATTGTCTTATATATAATATATATATATATATATATATATAACTTTCTTACACACACACACATATATATATATATATATATATATATATAAGGGGAATGACTTACCGGTAAGATATTGAGTTTGGTTGATACAAGTATTAATCCGATAAGTCATTGTTATAACAAATATTAAGTGCTCAATACAGCGGATTTAGTATTACAGTTTGTACAGAAATAACCTATTCGAGTTTCACCATAAGGATCTTCAGGGTTAATTTCTAATGAATTAATCAAGATATTGATTGATTACAGTTAACTATTCCGCAATTGATTACAGTTAACTATTCCGCAATATCTTGATTACTTCAGTGGAAATTAACCCTGGAGATCCTTATGGTGAAACTCGAATAGGTTATTTCCGTACACACTGTAATACTATATATATATATATGCTGATTGCCACTTCTTCACAGAAGAAGGCCATTTCTACAAGCAAGCAGTTCAGTTGTGAGCACGCAGAGGGCTCATAGGTTTAGCTTTGCTTTTACGCGCCCTGTCGCACATATGACACATGAATCCCCTCCCTGGCTGTCTCTCGTATATGACAGTGCGTGACTGAGGAGCACAGCTCTCGACAGGCAAGCCTTGCCTCACACATCACATATATGACCAGGATTAAATGTAGGAAATGGGTCCAGGATGTCCGTCATGTGCCGCCTACGTAAAGTCCGCTTATATATATATATATATATATATATATATATATATATACATATATATATATATATATATGTGTATGTGTGTGTTGTGTGTATGTGTGTGTGTGTATGTGAGTTGAAAAATGGAAATAAAAAAAAGAAAATATTGAATGGATTAAAATGGTTTAAATGAAATGCTAACACGTGTTTAGACCGAGAGTTTGTACATGTACACATTATATTCTATTTATTACTATTTTAGATATTATTATTTTTTTAATTTTTTATTTCATATTTAAAATAGTAATAAATAAAATGCCGAAACACTTGTTCGCATTTCATTAAACCCTCTTTATCCATTCAACATTTTCTTTCTTTTATTTATTTATCTTTTCAACACACACACACCACACAGATATATATATATATATATATATATATATATATATATATATAGTAGTATCCAATTGCCGCTTTAACTTATCCGTCGCAGTGGCGTCAGTAAATAATCAAAAAATGCTCAATATATTAAAATAAAGAGCAGTAATAATACTAATAATATTATCAGAGGAAAAATAAAGGGTCTACCATGGTTTCAATCAAATTGAAATGATTTCGTCTGGACCCTACCCTACATTAAATAAATCGATGTAATTCCTTAGTTAAATTAGATATATTAATTACTTCGACTTAGTTAACGTAAGGGTCCTGAAGAAATCATTTTAATTAGATTGAAACCATGGTAAACCCTTTATTTTTCATCTAATAATATATTATTAGTATATATATATATATATATATATATATATATATATATTAAAGAAATGGATACAATAGAAACCTACTCGAGTTTCACCATTAGGATCATCAGGGTTAAATCCACTGAATTAATCGAGTTACCGATTAATTGCCGCCGATTACACGTGTGTTCATTGAATAAGATGTTACGATACATCTTATTCAATGTACACATCTTATTCAATGAACACACGTGTAATCGGCGGCGGTAACTCGATTAATTCAGTGGATTTAACCCTGATGATCCTAACAGTGAAACTCGAGCAGGTTTCTATTGTATTTCTTTAATTAATTTGCTCTACTTTGTATTGAGCACTTTGTTTTTGTTTTATCGCGGACTTAACCCCTGGATTCTGTGCACCTCCAACGATCGTGCCCATATTCACCGGTAAGCCACCCTTTATCTCTCTCTCTCTCTCTCTTCTCTCTCTCTCTCTATATATATATATATATATATATATATAATATATATATATATATATAATTTTTTATATCTAATCGCAGTCATAAATCAAGTGGTTATTCTATGGCTACAATTTTTTTCGGTGATATTTGTCAGAAATTAATAATATTCTATGAAGAAATTCAATGCTTCATTGAAGAAATTCAAAGACTACGTCTCGTCGAACTGTTCGATACTCTGACTGTAGATTCACTATTTGATTATGTGAGCGTGTGTGTGGAAAATAACAAACGAAAGAGAGAGAGAGAGAGAGAGAGAGAGAGAGAGAGAGAGAGAGAGAGAGAGAGAGAGAGAGAGAGGGAGGGGGGGGGATGATCTCTTCAAGGTGAATAGAGAGCGCGTTTTCCTGTTCCATGAGCAAAGCTAATGGCGTTACGTAAAGAGAAAACAGAGAGAATCACAAAGGGAGATAACCTCATAGAAATAGGCCGAATCCAAATAGACTACAAAAAAAAAAAAAAAAAAAAAAAAAACAAAGGAGACAACAAAAGAACTTAAGAAATTTAAAAAGAAACGAGTATATATCGAACGGAAGATGAACACAAAGATAATTTCATTTGAAGATTTTTGCAGAGGTTAAAATTAGAAATTCGGAAAAATACAAGTCTTTTCTTTTTTCGATAACGTTTTTACTTATCTTTACATACGTTTTTGTTTCATATTTATAAAAGGCATCGGTGTATTTATCCTGACTCGTTCTGGTATGCGTAAAGCACATGTCTAACTCTCTCTCTCTCTGTCTCTTTCTCTCTCTCTCCCACCCCTCTCTCTCTCTCTTTCTCTCTCCCTCCCTCTCTTTCTCTCTCTCCCCTTCTCTTTCTCCTCTGTCTATCAGTCTGTCTGTCTGTCTCTATATATACGTGTGTGTGTGTGTGTGTGTGTGTGTTTATAGCGTGCAATTTCCGAATTTGGATGTAGCATCATTTTTTTTTTTATTTATGAATAATTATTTAATTCTTCTAGAGGTTTTGTTATTATTGTCTATCTATATCTATCTATCTATCTATCTATCTATCTAATCTACTATCTATCTATCTATCTATCTATCTATCTATCTATTCTATCTATCTATCTATCTATCTATCTATCTATCTATCTATCTATCCTATTTTATCTATCTATCTATCTATCTATTATCTATCTAATCTATTTATCTATCTATCTATCTATCTATTATCTATCTATCTCATCTATATCTATCTATCTAAATCTATATTATTTTTCATATATATCTATCTATCTATCTATCTATCTATCTATTATCTCTATCTATCTATATCTATTATCTATACACGAATCTGTTTATATATACTTAAATTGTTTCATATCTATGTATGTATGTATGTCTATATCTATCTATCTATCTATCTATACTCATTTAAGACATAAATGTAATGGCATAAAATATAAGAATATATTAAAAGATAGAAAATATTTTTTCTGACATTTTTGAAGATTTAAAATGACTTTTTAGGTTGTCTTCATTTAAGCCAAATATTGAACAGAAAAATGATCGATTTATAAACTTAAAATAAAAGAAAGATTCATAGATTGAGATGTTTAATATGTAATATGTATCCTGACGATCGTTAGACGTCTGAAGAGAAATGATCAACGATTTTAATCTGTAAATTCAGATTAATTTTTCATCGTCTTTTTTTTTTTCAACAGAATTAATAATCTGCCTTCAGAATATGCAAAACAGATAAAATACCAAAGCATCAGAATTTATATACGATGGTTAGCCAAAAAGTAATGCCATTTTGTTTAGAACAGGTATAATTACCAACACAGGAACATTTATCATGCATCAAAAATACATCATTTTGATGTATGATACATGTTCCTGTGTTGGTAATTATAACTGTCCTAAACAAAATGGCATTACCTTTTGATTCACACTCGTACATGCTCTCATTTGAAGGCGGAACATTGTTATTATGAGAAACGGTGACAATGTGGAGAAGGAGAGATTTACCAAGATAGAAATGAACAATGAATGGAAGGTTCGTTTTTTCAGAATACAAGGTGTGTCAAAAAGTACAAAAAATCTCCATAATTTTTTGACACATCTTGTATAATATATATATATATATTTATATAATACACCCCCCCCATATATATATATATATATTGGAAGCAGATGTGTGTGATTCGAACCCTAACTGCAAGGCTGACAGGCGGGGATTCTAACCATTACACTAGCTGGTTTATCCAGATTTCTCGTTTGTTTTTAAACTGATGTATCCTACATTTCTTTTGAGACTTGCTGCACGACAGTATGAGAGTATGCAAACAGTTTGTTTGATATGATGATAGCCGACAATTTTTGGGAAAATATGTGCTTAATTGAAGTCATACCTAATTTTGAAAATTAATTAATTGATAATTAATGAATTAGGCGAATATATCTGTTCAAATGTAAGGCGTAAACAAATCGAGAAAAAGTCAATCTCTGTATGTACATTTCGGCCTATTATGCCTCACCAGCAGAGTTATAGACTGGAAGCCGCTTTGTGTGTGATTCGAACCCTTCCAGTCTATAACTCTATAATAGGCCGAAATATATATATATATATATATATATATATATATATATATATATATATATATATGTATTATATATATATATACACATATATGTATACATATATGCAATATATATATACATATATATACATACACACACACATATATATGTATTCTTTCAAACATGTATGTGTGTATATATAGGCGTCTGCTTATCTACACACACACACACATATATATACATATATGTAAACAACTTTTTAGCTATTTTCAGCCGACATATATATTTGGGAGAATATGTGCTTTTTAATTTTAGTCAGACTTAATTTTTTTTGAAAGTTAATTCATTTATAAGAAAGAAGGTCCGCAAAATGTATTATGTTTTCAGAAAAAAATTATTCTTTTTATCTTACATATGCAACACGTGTTTCAGATCTTCTGGTATCTTCTTCATAATACATTTTGCGGACCTTCTTTCTTATAATATATATATGTAATATATATATATATATATATATATATATATACACTCACATTGTATATAAATCCTCAATAGTGATGTGTGCTTATATTATTGTTATTCCTATAGAAACATATATTACCATCTCGTAACTTGTATGATCTCCCTACATACAAATGATTCCTCCAATTTTAGTACTCTATAAGTTTTCCTGTACCAAAGATTTATTTTATATATATATATATATATATATATATATATACGTACACCACACACACACACACACACACACACATATATATATATATATATATATATAAATATATATATATATGTATATATTCTAATCCACGTTTATGTAGTTATTGGCTAATCTGAGCTTTGTTGTTGCACAAAAGCTAAACTTATGAGACACCTATTGAGAATTGTAGTCATACTCAGTAGTGATTGACAAAACTAGACTAGCTCGGTAACCATAACACTAACGAGATAAACTCACATTGTATATAAATACTTAATAAGGATGTTTGTTTTATATCATTGTTATCCTATAGAAACATCGATACCTTTTGACATAGTGAACTTTATATAAATCTGTTGCTATATATCTGAACAACTTATAATTCTTTTACACACACACACACACACACACACACACACACACACACACACACATATATATATATATGTGTATTCTTTCAAACATGTATGTGTGTATATATAGGCGTGTGCTTATCTACACGCACCTATGTATATATACATATATGCACATATATATACATACAGCTTTTTGGAACATCAATTGTTTCGTTTTTGAATTTAATTTTTTCTGCTTCTCTCTCGATGAGTCCGGATTAAAAACAAGCTCTGATGATGAAATATGTTGCTAATATTAGCTATGATATGATATAAAAATAATTTTCATTTTAACAGCATTGTGTTTTCATATCCTTATATATATATATATATATTATATATATATATATATATATATTATATATATATATGTGTTGTGTGTGTATATGTTGTGTATTTATAACATGTATGTGTATATATAGGCGTGTGGTACTCACTCATATAATATATATATCATACATGCACACACACACACACACACACACACACACATATATATATATATACACACACTATAACACTATTAAAATGTTATGGGTTGATTGGCGATCTGTTAATTAATTACTAATTATTTAAAACTACCCTAATTATTAATTATGTTAGTTTGTTAAAAAGTTAAAAGTTACTGTAAGAAAAGAAAATGTAAAAATAAGAAAAACAACAACAATAATAATAATAATAATAATAATAATAATAATGTTTATATCAAAAATATAAATGTATCTAAACAAAGAATTCTCACGTAGGCATAAATTCCTTAAATTATAGCATTTGACCAATATGTTCGGAATTTTAAATTTTGACATTAATAAAACAATGGCTGACCTTCAGTCGTAGCACTTGAAAAAAAAAACCCAATGGAAAACTACAACTAAGGCTGACACAAGGCCATTTAGACACGTAGGCAAAAGTGGCTGGCCAATCAGAGAGGTATGTTCGGGGGTGGGGAGGTCTGGATCCCATAAATAACAGACCGTCAGCCGGAGTCAGAAGAGACCAAGAAAGAGACAGAGAAGAAGAAAAGAGACCGGGAAGAGAAGAAGAAGAGAGAGAAGCAGAGTCCGACACTTCGAAACCAGGGACCTCGCCATAGCTCGGTGTCCTTGCCACAACTTTACCGATACACTCTGACGTCCTGCCACTCGGTAACAAACCAAGTTTATAAGTTATCCAAAAACAACTAGCTGTAGATCGCCAGTCAACTGAAAAAGAAATCACGTCGCTCTTCTGACATTATACAAAAATATTAATCATTGTATAAAAAACAATAAATGTATATATTTTGTATATAATTATCAGAAGGCGTTCCTGTTTGTTTTGTTTGACCCCGTTGACAGCTTTTGGTTATCATATTTCAGCCGAGTTGGTAAAAGAACAAAACTAGCTCTCCTTCAGGACACTATAATACTATAATCTGTGTTACGACCAGCATTAGAAGAAATCTCTCATTTTAGTATTATATTCGGTATCATCCAACACAACGACTGTAATACTGAGCCGGAGCATCGTTTCCATAAACCGAGACCATGCACCGACATGTTATTATACACACATATATATATATACACTCACACACACATATACACATACACATATATATTTATATATACACACACATATATGCAAATGTAAACAACTTTAGCTATTTTCAGCCGACAGTGTATTTGGGAGAATATGTGCTTTTAATTTAGTCAGACCTATTTTTGAAAGTTAATTCATTTATGGTTAATTAGGCGGGATTTAACTACTTAAATGTAAGGCTAAACCAAAATCGAGAAAATCATCTCTGAATATATATTCGACCTATTAGGTCTCATCAGCAGAGCTATAGATACGAAGATCGCCCCGCGTGTGAGTCGAAACGCTTTGTGTCGAAACGGCAGCGCAGCTTCTTCTCGATTTTGTTTAGCCTTACATTTAAGTAGTTAAATCCCGCCTAATTAACCATAAATGAATTAACTTTCAAAAAATTAGGTCTGAGCTAAAATTAAAAGCACATATTCTCCCAAATACACACATATATACACACACATATACACACATACACACATATATATATACACACACACATATATATCCATATATATAACACGCACACACACATATATGTACACACATACACACATATATATACACACAGCATATATACATACATACACAACATATATATATACACATATTATACACTCGCACACACACACATATATGTACACACACATATATACATACACACACACACCACACACACACACACACATATATATATATATATATATATATATATATATATATATATATATATATATATATATATATACCAAGCGTGTTGGTAGATCCTTGCGGAGAGAAAAAACCCGGCAGAGAGTTTGATTGTAAAAATATACTACCAAACATCAACCAGGAAGAAAAAAATTTTTGAAAAAAAGAAAAGACCAAGATATTCGTACCAACAAAAAATAATCTATTGGTATAGTATTTGGCCAAAAGAAAAAACAATTTATATATATATATATGTATATAAGATATATATATATTCATATAACCGCTAGGAGAAGCTAATTTGTAAAAAGTGCTCGATACCTAAGTAGAGCCAAGTAATAAGGATAATCTACTGAGTCAGACGAACCTACTATTAGTTTCGCATAAAGCTCTTCAGGGCTAAAATCTGACTCTGAGTCAGATTTTAGCCCTGAAGAGCTTTATGCGAAACTAATAGTAGGTTCGTCTGACTCAGTAGATTATCCTTATATATATATATATATATATATATATATATATATATGTGTGTGTATTATTTCATACATGTATGTTTGTATATATAGGCGTCTGCTTTTAAACTTTTTGACAAGTCAGTCTTTGATGGATTTTTTTCCATAAATCAATGCACTTAATCTACTTAGCTATATATATGTTTCTTAAATCAGGAGCCCACCCCCACCCCAATAACACATTTTGATTCGCCTTTTTATTTTATTTTTCGTAGTCTGTCAGCTCGAAATCCAAAGCAGATATGAATTATTTCACTTAAATTATTCAAGAAAACATTATTTATTCTTTAAATATACGCTCCTACATTTGGGGCGCTGGTGGTTGTCGTCAGTGATGTTATCTGCATGGTTCATTGGGAAGTTTCGGGTCTTCCAACATCAGACTTCCCTCGCCATTCTGACCCTATCAGAGGTGATCAAACTCTGATACCCCACCGTCATATATATATATATATATATATATATATATATACACTCCTACATTTGGGGCGCTGGTGGTTGTCGTCAGTGATGTTATCTGCATGGTTCATTGGGAAGTTTCGGGTCTTTCAACATCAGACTTCCCTCGCCATTCTGACCCTATCAGAGGTGATCAAACTCTGATACCCACCGTCATATATATATATATATATATATTATATATATATATATATACTTTAAATATACGCTCCTACATTTGGGGGCGCTGGTGGTTGTCGTCAGTGATGTTATCGTCATGGTTCATTGGGAAGTTTCGGGTCTTCCAACATCAGACTTCCCTTGCCATTCTGACCCTATTAGAGGTGATCAAACTCCGATACCTCCACCAACATTAGACGCTAAAAGACGTTACCAACATTTACCAATATGAATTATTTCACTTAAATTATTCAAGAAAACATTATTTATTCAACTATATCGTAGTTTAAACTCAAACAATATTCATTTTTGTAGCCCCGTCGGCTGGGCTTAATGTTTGATAGTCTTATACTTAGACTCGTCTAGTTCTGAGTTCTTCTATCTTCTTCGTACTGTACAAGATATAAAGCAAACATTTTTCCAAGCTGTATCCGTGTCAGTGCTTCTATATGGCTGCACCACTTGGATTCTAACAAAACGATGGAAATTGTACAAAGATGCTACTTGTTGTCTTGAAGCAGTCATGGAAGTAGCACCCTACAAAGGAGAAACTGTACGGCCACTTGCCTCCTATCACAAAAACCACTACGGCCAGATGAACAAGATGTAAAAGAGTAATAGTATTTTTGCTTTTACTATAAAATTGAAATTACAAATTTCTTAATGAATTTATTGTAAATTGTAAACATTTCTCAATGAAATGATTGTAATATTATTGAATAAAATAGTTCCCCTTATATCAAAAAAGGGGGCGTGTTGGAATTTTGTTGTATATAAGGCATGAGGCGAGTAGTCACTTCTACTTATAGACTCGTTGACTATCACGTGACCTGAGAAAGATTCCTATTGTCCAATCACTGGCAGTGCTGCTGCTGATGTTGTTGTATTTATACTAGTCTGATTCTTAACCTTGGCTCATTGCTATTTGGATTATCTTGGACGTCGGACTTACAAAGAATACTATAACACCGGATTCTTATTGGCTTGCTTACTTATTTACTACACCTGGAACTAAGGATGCCGGTCAGATACTCAACACAAGAAACTGCTGGAAAGAAAGGACGATCTCATAGTGGTGTTATCTTATGGGCACTTATACATAGAAACATCTAACCATCCCCTTTTATTACTCCATTTGCTACTTCCTCTACTCAAATCTCTCTCCAAGAAAGGCTACTCTCCTCCCCTATCACGTATTTCTCACTGTTTTTTTTTACCTACCTCCATCAACTCTCTTCCCATCTGATTTCCTTCTCATTACCCCAATGATGTCCCCTATAACCAATCAAATCTTCCCCTCGCCTCAAAACTTACCCACCTACCTACTTCCCCCTTCTATAAAACACTTGTATGATCCAAATAATTCAATAAAAGCTGAAGAAGCAGAGTTCAAACTCCAGCAAAATATAATACACATTTTTGTCTGAGTTTTGTTCTTTCATTCCTTATATTTTACCTCATTCTGTTGGATTCATCCCAACCCCTTTTCCTCATATATATATATATATATATATATATATATATATATATACATAGTGGGTTGTATAAATGTACACACACACACACACACACACATATATATATATATATATATATATATATAGAGAGAGAGAGAGAGAGTAAACTACAGACACGTGTTTCGAGGTATCACCTCTCATCAGTGCAGTTATATCATTTTTAGCAGCTACCTCTGGCCGGGTTCGAGACCCGAACGAACTTACGCTCGCCAAACCTCTTACCCATACGGCCACAATCAGCTGCCAAGTATAGCAGGCTATTTAATCGCTACATTTCTAAGCGGAAATGAATTCACCAAGAGGTCTCAAACTGTGTAAACAAAGTGAGATTTAGCTGAACGCCGAATACGGTGAATTTGCAATTAAATCCACATATATATATATATATATATATATATATATATATATAGCCGAAAAAAACCTACATCGATCAGCTCTGCACGGACACTGTATGCTGTGTGTACCCTCTCCCCAAAAATATCTCTTAAACACAACTATACAAAAATGTAAATACTTACGTACAATTAACTCAATTCCCTAATCTTCGGGCATAAAATAACCCTAGATGGTTGGGCATGCGGTTAAAATCAACCATGATTATTTAGTGAAACTAGCAAATATATGTACCCTCTGGGTGCAAGTATTTAAGTTTTAAGGTAATAAAATATTATACTAAATTAGAAAGGTTAATGAAACTAAATAAGAATGCAGATAAAAAGATTTGAAACAGTATAATCGAAAAATAGAACAAATGAACAAATGAAACTTCTTTGGTCTTTCATTGCTAAATTTTCCTAATTTATCTATTTAGTTAGAATAGGAAGTAAAGAATAAAATTACAGTTATTTCTTCTTGTTAATGAATTTCTCTAAAGATTTATCCCCGAGATTTTTGCTCATATTCATTAAGATAAAACCAAACAATTAGAAATCAATAATACTAAGCACATATTTATTAAAATTAAATTTTTAATATCAATATGCAAATTATCCTTCCTGTTCACACTGTAAACCACTATTTTGTTGTATATATAAATACAATTGCATGGTATTATTATGTAGATAAAGGAAACAGTATCATTAATGCAAAACAATTTTATTAATAATTGATGTTTAAATAAAAATAAAATCATGCAGAATATGAAGTAAATAACTAAGGGAATTGTGACTTGAGTAGTGATATAGTTTCGGTTACAGACAGAAAAACACACAATCTCCATTATAATAAGAGATGTTCGTTATTTGTGATAATCATTGTTTCTTGAGATTGTATGTGTAGCGATTGTCTACCCTTGCTTAGATGGACTTGGGTCGAAAAGAGTTTTCTTCCCTTGCCGCGAGGATTTGCAACCAGGTGGGTACATACTGCTTGGGTATTTAAACCGAGTCTTGCAGATTATTGCTTTCTTTTGTCTGCCATCCACTAAGATGGACTGGACGTGTAGTGTCTCTGTCTATTAACGTATTAAGATATAGAACAGCACAAACACTTCCATGCTTTATTTATTCTTTTGTTAAAATCATTATTTTAACACCAATCATTATTTTAACTTGCAGATGACACATGGGCTTCTTTTGGCCTTTTAGGTGTTACTGTGTCTCTGACAGACACGTGTGTTCATTCTGCGAGCATCAGGTGGGACGGTGGCAAAAGAAAGAAGAAAGAAGAAAATGTGTCTGTAGCGTCAAGTGTAGGGGATAAGAAAGTCCGAATGTATTGTTTAAAATAAATGCGACTTTTGGGTTAAACCACGTGACTTCGCTTCTTCTATAAATTCAAGAGGTCTTTGTCTGTCCCCAGTGTAACCCAAGCGCATTTGTGTGGATTAATAAAAAAAACTAGAATAAAATTGAAATAAAAAAAAACCAAACAAACTCCCATGAGCCTTCACAGGAAGAACTCTCCGCGCATGTGCGAGAAAAGAGAGCGACTTTCAACTCCCGAGAGAATATCTCGACCATTCGAGTTTAGGCTTTAACTGGGTTTGGTCGCTCTTACTAGCCAGGGAGATATTCCCTTGCCACAGGCGACTATGACCGTGGAATAAAGCCTAAGTCATAAAACCACCTTCTGCCTTTGTCTCTTTCTTTTTCGCTACTTGAATTCCTTTCTTTTCAGCGCGAGCACCAAATGAGAGTTTTGACACTACACCCTGTGAGC
>CM042171.1:18493611-18508611 GCA_023376005.1 Doryteuthis pealeii | reverse complement strand
GAAACCTTCCAACGTATGTGAATATATACATATTAATAAATTTGATGATTTTACTTTACTTATGATACAAACTCTCTGATATTAAATTTTCAACTCCCATCCGATCAGGCAATATTTATTTTACGTCGCCCAGAGGGCGTTTTTTAATTTGCTAGTATATAACAATATACAAACAGTGAGGACGAAAGTCTTTGGGAAGTAAGCAAAAGTTCTTACTAAATATAAGAGTCACTTACTTCTGCATGTAGTAGGGCTGGGTTAGCTCAGTCGGTAGAGCGTTCGGTTAGAAACCACAAGGTTCCTAGTTTGATACCTGGCTCGCCAACTGGTTCTTATAATACGCTAAAAGGGTTCAGAGAAACCTTCCAGCGTATGTGAATATATACATATCAAAATTCAAACAAAGAGGTTCAATATAACAACAATACAGAATTTCTTTGTCTGAGCAAATGGAACATGGCATATATAACAATATACAAACAGTGAGGACGAAAGTCTTTGGGAAGTAAGAAAGAGTTCTTACTGAGTATAAGAGTCACTTACTTGAGCATGACCCATGTGGTAGGGTCTATAATAACATAAATAAAAGTAAACAAGGTTAGCTACAATAATATTTTCCGCTACTCAGGAAAGGTACAAGGCGAATATAGTTTGTATATTCAGGTTAATAACTTTTATTGGTGCAATATATCAAGTGTAAGTTAAATGTTCAAAGTATTTGTGTAAGAGTTCGTAAAGTTGCCAGAGACGTTCGCTCGGCGGGAAATATATAATGTATGAGATAAGGGTACTTAGCTCTGGTGGAATTGTATTCTGTAATTGTTTCTTGTTGCAGTAGTCTGTTGAGTTGTTTCAGAGAAACCTTCCGACATAGATGAATATATACATATCAAAATCCAAACAAAGAGGTGCAATATAACAATAATACAGACTTTATTGTCTGAGCACATAGAACATGACATATATAACAAGATACAAACAGTGAGGACGAAAGTCTTTGGGAAGTAAGAAAAAGTCCTTACTAAATATAAGAGTCACTTGTGCATGACCCACGTGGTAGGGTCTAAACAAGGCTAAGTATACACACAGATACGAGTCTAAAAGTGGGTGCAAGACCCCCCTCCCACGTTAATAGACAGAGACACTACTCGTCCAGTCCATCTTAGTGGATGGCAGACAAAAGAAAGCGAGAGTTTCCAGGGCTCGGTTTAAATACCCAGGCAGTATGTACCCACCTAGTTGCAAATCCTCGCGGCAAGAAAACTCTTTTCGACCCAAGTCCATCTAAGCAAGGGTAGACAATCGCTACACATACAATCATAAATAACGAATATCTTATTGGAGATTGTGTGTTTTTCTGTCTGTAACCGAAACTATATTACCACTCAAGTCAATTTTACATTAATTATTTACGTCACAATCTCCGTGGTTTTATTTATTTAAATCTCAATTATAAATAAAGTTGCTTTACATTAGTAATACTGGTTGACCATATCTACATACTAATAACATGCAATTATATATATATATATATATAATTATATATATATATATATATATATATATAAGTGTGGATTGGCACTGTTTCAGCTTTTACTGGAACGGTATTATTGGGAGAGTGCTCAATATAATATAGAGCTATTATATAATATAATAATAATATATATAAGGTTTTATGTATTTAATGACATAGGAACAGTCCCGACCATTGATTTCATGCATGCGTAACCACAAATATTCGCCAGGTGACGTTGGGGTTTTATGTCCAAAACCCCAAATGTCACCGCGAAGGTTTGCGGTTACGCATGCATGAGACCAATGGTCGTGACTGTTCCTATGTCATTAAATACATAAAACCTTTATATATTTATTATTATATTATATAATAGCTCGATATTATATTGAGCACTCTCCTAATAATACCACACTTGGCATACCGTTCCAGTAAAAGCTGAAACAGTGCCAATCCCACACTATAGTTATTAATATATATATATATATATTATATATATATATTATACTAGCAAATATATGCACCCTCCGGCGCACGTATTTTAAGTTTTAATGTAAATGAAATATGTTAAATTAGAAAGACTAATGAAACTAAAAAAAGAATGCGGATAAAATGATTTTAAAACAAAGGTGGGGGTGTATAATCGAAAAGTAAACACTCTTCTATCATTTTCCTAATTTAACTATTTAGTTAAAATAGGAAGTAAAGAATAAATTACAGTTTATCTTCTTGATAATGGATTTCTTTAAGATTTATCCCCGAAATTTTTGCTCATATTTATAAAAATAAACCAAACAATTAGAAATCATATTATAGCAAATATTTATTAAAATCAATTTTTAATATCAGTATGCAAATTAGCCTTCCGTTCACAACCCAAAATGCTATTTTCTTGTATAAATACAATTGCATGTTAATTAGTAAGCGTATGGCCAACAGTATTAATAATGCAAACAATTTTATTAATAAATAAGGTTTGAATGAAAATAAATCATGGAGAATATGACGAAAAATAACTAAGGGAATTGTGATTGAATAGTAAATAGTTTCGGTTACAGACAAAACACACAATCTCCATATAATATATATATATATAATATATATATATATATTATATATAATATGTATGTATGTATGTATGTATATATATAATAATATAATATATGTATGTATGTAATGTATATATTATATATAATATAATGGAGAATGAATTTGTTGAATAGTATTAGCATATGAAGGTGCTCAATGCTAAAATAACGAGAGGCTTTAAAATCAGAGATAAAATATTAATGCTGTTAATATTTGCGTAACTGCAGTTTCAGGCACATCATGCAATCTTCAGATTAAAAAATGCTTATTTTTAATAATAATGTGCTTGATATTATTGATTTCTAAATTTTTCGTTTTATCTTAATGTAAGCAAAATCTCGGGGATAAATCTTAAAGAAATCCATTAACAAGAAGAAATAACTGTAATTTTATTCTTTGCTTCCTATTTTCAATAATAGTTAAAATTTTGGAAAGTTTAGCAATAAAAGACAGAATGATGGAAGAGTAAGTTTCTGTAATTCTTTTTTTCGATTATACCACCTCTGTTTCAAATCTTTTATCTGCATCATTATTTAGTTTATAAGTCTTTCTAATTTAATATAATATTTTATGACATTAAAACTTAAATAACTTATAACATGTGAAGGGGTGTTATATTAACGTTGGAGGGCTCAAATAACCTCCCAACATGGATACATATAAGTACAAGCAATATTCCGACAACGGTGTGAAAAGATAAACAATATTTTTTCCCCGTAAGTGACAGAGATACACATACATCAAAGATATACAAAACAGATACATAAACGTATTATGAGGAATTAGGCTAAGACTTGCGTCGTAGGGAATGTCACTTACTGGTAGCTGGTTTGGGCGGGGCAAACCCCCTATGGCTTAAGGCGACCATGCGCTAGACCATGTTTACTCGTTGCCGGCCTGAGTGAAAAAGAGCGGAAATCGTCGGTTCCCGGCTTGTGTCCAAATACCAAACCGTCATCTATCGGCCTGAACGAACCACAGCAAGGGAAGATACTCATTTGGACTTGTCCCAGACTATCGTTTTTGATGACCTAACACTTCAACCCGGAGGGTGCATATATTTTGATAGTGAGATAATGTGTTTATGAAAGCTTTCTTTAATTTCTATTGATCAACAAGATTCTCTACGGTCTTGAACTAACAGTAAATGTTATAGGATAATAAAGAGATGATGGGGAAATAATTAATTCTGTATTAAAATCGAATATTCACGCTCAGCTGGGATTGGCGACATTGTAAGAAAAATCTCGGACAAATTGGAAGCAAAAGGCTACCAAAGATTTTTAATTTCTCAAAAGTTTAGAAACATTTTTTTTCTACTTCAAAATGATTTCAGAATATAATTTCCCATCATCTCTTTATATCTTCTATAAATTACTGTTAGTTCAAGACCGTAGAAATTCTGTTTGATCCAATAGAATTAAAAGAAAGCTTTTAAACACATTATCTTTCACTAATCAATATATGCACCCTCGCGGGTTGAAGTTGTTAGTCAGTCACGAAGTTGGGTGGACAGTCCAAAATGAGTTAACTCCTTGCTGTGGTTTCGTTCGGCGATAGATGACGTTGGTATTTGGACAGAAAAAAATCAACGGGAACGAAAGAGTTTCCTGCCTCTTTTGCACTCAGGCCGCAACGAGTAAACATGTCTAGACGCATGTCGCCTCTAAGCCATAGGGGGTTTGCCGCCCAAACCAGCACATAAGTGACATTCCCTACGACGCAGTCGTACGCCTATTTCCTCATAATACGTTTTATGTATCTGTTTTGTATATCTTTGTCATGTATGTGTATCTCTGTCACTTACGATAAATATTGTTCATCTTTTCACACCGTTGTCGGGAATATCTTGTACTTATTGTATCCATGTTGGGAGGTTATTTTGAGCCCTCCAACGTTAATATAAACCCCTCACATGTTATAAAGTATTTAAGTTTTAATGTCATAAAATATTATATTAAATTAGAAGACTTATAAAACTAAATAATGATGCAGATAAAAAGATTTGAAACAGAGTGGGTATAATCGAAAAAAAGAATTACAGAACTATAAAGAACGGTATAGCTCTTACTCTTCATCATTCCTGTCTTTTATTGCTAACTTTCCAAATTTAAACTATTATTGAAAATAGGAGCAAAGAAAATAAATTACAGTTATTTTCTTCTTGTTAATGGATTTTCTTTTAGATTTAATCCCCGAATTTTTGCTTTACATTAAGATAAAACGAAAAAATTGAAATCATAATATCAAGCACAATATTTATGTAAAATAGCATTTTTAATCTGAAGATTGCATGATGTGCCTGAAACTGCAGTTACGCAATATTCAACAGCATAGATATTTTATCTCTGATTTTAAGCTGCTCTGTTATTTAGGCATTGAGCACCTTCATATGCTAATACTATTCCATTCATTCTCATTATATTATTATATATATAGTATACATACATATCATACATATATATAATATATATATATAGTACATACATACATACATACATATATATATATACTATATATATATATATATATATATATATTATTATAATGGAGATTGTGTGTTTTTCTGTCTGTAACCGAAACTATATTACTATTCAAATCACAATTCCCTTAGTTATTTCGTCATATTCTCCATGTTTTATTTTCATTCAAAACCTTTATGTTATTAATAAAATTGTTTTGCATTTAAATAACTGTTGGCCATATCTGCTTACTAATACATGCAATTGTATTTATACAAGAAAATAGCATTTTGGGGTGTGAACGGAAGGCTAATTTGCATACTGATATTAAGATTTGATTTAATAAATATTTGCTTAGTAATATTGATTCTTAATTGTTTGGTTTTATTTTTATAAATATGAGCAAAATTTCGGGATAAAATTTAAAAGATCCATTATCAAGAAGATATAACTGTAATTTTTCTTTTACTTCCTATTTTAACTAAATAGTTTAAATTAGGAAAATGATAGAAGAGTTGTTTTAACTTTTCGATTATACCCCCACCATTGTTTTAATCATTTATCCGCATTCTTTTTAGTTTCATTAGTCTTTTAATTTAAACATATTTCATTACATTAAAACTTAAATACCGTGCGGCGCCGGAGGGTGCATAATTTGCTAGTATATATATATATATATATATAATATATATATATAATATTTAAACTATAGTGTGGGATTGGCACTGTTTCAGCTTTTTACTGGAAACGGTATGCCAAGTGTGGTATTATTAGGAGAGTGCTCAATATAATATCGAGCTATAATATAATATAATAATAATATATAAAGAGTTTTTAATGTATTTAAGACATAGGAATCACGACCAATTGGTCTCTGCATGCGTAACGCGCAACCTTCGCCAGGTTGACATTGGGGTTTTTGGAATAAACCCAACGTCACCGACTGCGAATATTTGTGGTTACGCATGCATGATCAATGGTCGGAGACTGGTTTCCTAATGTCATTAAATACATAAATCCTTTTATATTTATTATTATAATATATAATAGCTTCTATATTGATATGAGCACTCTCCAATAATACCGTTCCAGTAAGCTGAAACAGTGCAATCCCACACCTATATATATTATATATATATATCATTATATATATATTATAATAATATATTGCATGTTATTAGTATGTAAGATATGGTCAACAGTATTACTAATGTAAAGCAACTTTATTTATAATTGAGATTTATAAAATAAAACACGGAGATTGGTTGACGTAAATTTAATGTAAAATTGACTTGAGTGGTAATATAGTTTCGGGTTACAGACAGAAAACACACATCTCCAATAAGATATTCGTTATTTTTATGATTGTATGTGTAGCGATTGGTCTCCCTTGCTTAGATGGACTGGGTCGAAAAGAGTTTTCTTGCCGCGGAGATTTGCAAACTAGTGTGGGTACATACTGCCTGGGTATTTAAACCGGGGGGGGGGACCCTGGAAACTCTCGCTTTTCCTTTTGTCTGCCCATCCACTAAGATGGACTGGACGAGTAAGTGTCTCTGGTCTATTAAACGTGGGAGGGGGGTCTTGCACCCACTTTTAGACTCGTATCTTGTGTTATACTTAGCCTTGTTTAGACCCTACCACGTGGGTCATGCACAAGTGACTCTTATATTTAAGTAAGGACTTTTTCTACTTCCCAAAGCTCGTCTCACTGTTTGTATCTTGTTATATATGTCATGTTTCTATGTCTCAGACAATAAAGCTGTATTAATTGTTATATTGCACCTCTTTGTTTGGATTTTGATATGTTTAATATTCAATCTATCGAAGGATTTCTCTGAACAATCAACAGACTACTGCAACAAGAAATTACAGATACAATTCACCAGAGTAAGTACCCTTTTCATACATTATATATTTCCCCGAGCGGAAGTCTCTGGCAACTTTACGAACTCTTACACAATATAACTTTGAACATTTACCTTACACTTGATATATTTGACCAATAAAAGTTATTAAGCCTGATATACAAACTATATTCCCCTTGTACCGTTTCCTGAAAGTAGCGAAAAATATTATTGTAGCTAACCTTGTTTACTTTTATTTATGTTTTTATAGACCTACCACATGGTCAATGCTCAAGTGAATGACTCTTATACTCAGTAAAACTCTTTCTTACTTCCCAAAAGACTTTCGTCCTCACTGTTTTGTATATTGTTATATATGCATGTTCCATTTGCTCAGACAAAGAATTCTGTATTGGTTGTTATATTGAACTCTTTTGTTTGAATTTTGTATGTATATAATCATACGCTTGGAAAGGTTTCTTGAACCCTTTTAGCGTATTATAAAAGAAACAGTTGGCGAGCCAGGTATCAAACTAGGAACCTTGTGGTTTCTAACCGAACGCTCTACGCTGAGCTAACCAGCCCTCTACATGCAGAATTAAGTGACTCTTATATTAGTAGAACTTTTGCTTAAGGTCCTTCCGCAAAGACTTCGTCCTCACTGTTTTATATTTGTTATATACTAGCAAATTAAAAACGCCCTCTTGGGGCGACGGTATGATAAATATTGCCTGATCGGATGGGAGTTGAAAATTTAATATCAGAGAGTTTGTATAATAAGTTAAAGTAAAATCATCAATTTATTAATATGTATATATTCACATACGTTGGAAGGTTTCTCTGAACCCTTCTAGCGTATTAGAAGAACTTTTGGTCCATAAACCACACACACACATAATCTTATAGTATTTAGATTTAGTGACAACTTGTAAACTTGGAAAAACCGTGTTGGAGCATTGCATAGAGTCAAGGTACTAATGTATGTGTATAGTTATTTACTATTGTAGCTTGGATATGGGTACAAGGCAAGAAGTATGGGCACCTGTGATAACAACTCACTAACAATGGTCTGCAAAATCTACCTTGCTAAACTATTCCCACGTAGGTGCCCCATATATATTTACTAAGCATAACTTATATGTGCTACAAGGACAGAAGTATGGGGGCACCCTGTGTTAATCAATCACTAACAATGGTCTGCAACATACCTTGCTACCATTACACCACGTGAGTTAGCCCATAAGATATTTACTTATCATAGCTCAGATGTAGCACAAGGCCAGAAGTATGGGCACCCTGTGATAATCATAACTCACTAAACAATGGTCTGCAATTTACAAAAAAGCTGTATGACCCTTACTGTGTTTCTTCCTGGGTTCTTTATTCTGCTAAATCAAATTACACCCCTTTACAAAAAATGATAGGCTACCCATTCATTCTCAATAAAAGAATTCCAATGTTAGGAAACTCGATCATACGAACTCTAATTGCTTTCATGTAGATAATACGTATAACTAAAAGCACATTCAACGCATGTATAGCAATTGTCTGCCCTTGTTGATTGGACTAAAGTCAAAGAGTTTACCTAACCTTGCTACTTAGGATTTGCCATAGGTGCAACTACTAGCTGGAGTTTTCAACTCTCTCGCTTTCTTGGTTCTGGCATCCAGCTAAGATGGACTAGATGAGTGAATGTCTCTGTCTATTAAGTTGAGGGCCTTTCCCCCACTTTTAGGCTTGATACCCATGTGTGTATCGTAACCCTTTTATAGACCCTCCAGTGGGTCATGCACAACTAAAGTGACTCTTACATTCAGTAAGAACTCTTTTCTTACATCCCTTAGACATTCGTAACAAACTGTGTGTATCTTGGTTTATATGAATGTTCCGTCAAGAGGGATGCCTCGGGCACTTGGCAATAAAAATCAACCCGCTCCCTTTAAATCAAGTGGACAATGTTGCCTGGGAGAATGGCCCCCTGGGATTTACGCTAGTCTTGATTTACTTACCGTCCAGGCTGAAGCCATTTGATTGGCACAGGCCCGAAGAGCGGGTAAGGTTATGTGTTAACAGTAATAATTAACTAGGCTAGGAAGAACGAACCGCTGAGACGGACAACAGTTTGGTTAATATTCATATTAATCAGAATAATCATTCTTATTACAGAGGGTATTATCTCTTCTATCACAGATATACAAATGGGGCAAGTCCATTTTGGGGGGAAAAACTAAGAAATAAACTTTCGACTAACCTTAGAATTCGACGCCGTATTGTGCGCTACCAGAATACCGGCCATTATTTTTCATCGCATCGCCAGGCTAATTATTCGACAATACCTCCTCCCTAATCCTTCGCCTTTAAACCAAGTTTCATTTCTTGAAGGTCGATATAAAGAAAGAAGAAAAAATAATGAAATTTGATCAGACGCGAGAGAATTTATAAAGAAAGAAAGAAAGAAAAAGTAGAATGTTGTTTTAAATTGTTAAAAAATGCATTAAAAAAATGTTATAGCAAGCTGCAAAGAAACTGGATCGCTTGATCTTTTGGTTGTTTTTTAAGAATAGACTTTTATTTATTTATTTTATTTCTATTTTTATCTTATTTTTTTTTTATTATTTATTTATTTTTGTTTTTTTTGTTTAAGAAAAAAGAAAGAAGGATTGTACTTTAAAATATATGATTCTCCCTTCTTTGTTTTTGGTTTTTTTTTTTGTTCTTTCTTTTCATTTTCTTTCTTTCTTTTCTTTTCTTTTACTAACAGTAATCAAAATGTAGTTGTCTTTCTTTTTATATATATCGTCTGTCTTTTGGTAGGCAAGAAAAGTCCGCCGAATTCTGTCTAACAATGTCATTTGAATGTCGAATTCTTTGACCCCAGCACGGGTCTCAAATAATCAATTAAGTCAATGAAAAAAAATAAGATAATTCAATTCATTCCTAACACCGTTGCACACACACACCACACGCACACCCCACAACACACGCATACACCTCCAACATTACACCATAATTTTCTTATATATAGTATATTAAATAATATATATATATGTGAAAAATAAAATCGAAATTATCCGCGTATGATAAGATATAATGAAAACAACGATGTTTTCATGAAATAGGCTGGACACTTTCTCTTTTCTGAATGGAGCCTATTTAGTTGTAAACATCGTTTGTTTTCATTATATCTTATCATATATATATATATATATATATAATTATAGTTAAAAATATACAAGAAAAGAGAAATTCACCATAGTTTTGCTGTGTCCTTCGATACAAGACTGTGCATATGGAATCCCGGCTCACAGGTGTATGTCAAAACTCTGCATTTGGTGCTCCGCGGCTGAAAAGAAAGGATTAAGTAGCGAAAAAGAAGAGACAAGGCAGAAAGGTGGTTGTTATGACTAGGCTTTAAATTTCCACGGTCATAGTCGCCTGTGGCAGGGAATATCTCCCTGGCTTAGTAAGAGCGGACCCAAACCAGTTGAAAGCCTTAAACTCGAATGGTCAGGATATTTCTCGGGAGTTGAAGTCGCTCTCTTCCGCACATGCGCGGAGAGTTCTTCCTGTGAAGGTCATGGGAGTTTGTTTGGTTTTTTTATTTATTTATTCTAGTTTTTTATAATCCACACAAATGCGCTTGGTTACACTGGGAACAGACAGCCTCTTGAATTATAGAAGAAGCGAAGGTCACGTGTTTAACCCAAAAGTCGCATTGTATTTTAAACAATAACTTCGGACTTTCTATCCCCTACACTTGAACGCTCAGACACATTTTCTTCTTCTTCTTCTTTTGCCTACCGTCACCTGATGCTCGCTAGAATGAACACACGTGTCTGTCAGAGACACAGTAACACCTAAAAGGCCAAAGAAGGCCATGTGTCCATCTGCCAAGTTAAATAATGATTGTGTTAAAATAATGATTTTAACAAAAGAATAATAAAGCATGGAAGTGTTTTGTGCTGTTCTATAATCTAATACGTTAATAGACAGGATCACTACACGTCCAGTCCCTCTTGTGGTCAGACAAAAGAAAGCATATAATGCTGCAAGACTGTTTTTAAATACCCAACAGTATGTACACTGGTGCAATCCTCGCGCAAGGATGAAACCTCTTTCGACTCCAAGTCCATCTAAGCAAGGGTAGACAACGGCTACACATACAATCTCAAGAAACAATGATTATCAAATAAGAACATCTCTTATTATAATGGAGATTGTGTGTTTTCTGTCTGTAACCGAAATATATCATACTTAAGTCACATTCTTGAGTTATTTATTCATATTCTGCATGATTTTATTTTTATTTAAACATCAATTATTAAATAAAATTGTTTTGCATTAATGATACTGTTCTTATTACATAAATATACCATGAATTGTATTTATATATACAACAAATAGTGGTTTACAGTGTGAACAGAAGGATAATTTGCCATATTGATATAATTTAAATTTTTATAATATGTGCTTAGGGTATTTATTGATTTCCTACATTGTTTGGTTTTATCTTAATGAATATGAGCAAAAATCTGGGATAAAACTTAGAAGAAATTCATTAAACAAGAAGAAATAACTGTCAATTTTATTCTTTCTTCCTATTCTAACTAAATAGATAAATTAGGAATTTAGCAATGAAGACCAAAGAGTTTCTTGTTCATTTGTTCTATTTTCGATTATATGTTTTCAAATCTTTATCTGCATTCTTATTTAGTTTCATTAACCTTTCTAATTTAGTATAATATTTTATTACTTAAAACCTTATACTTGCACGCCAGAGGGTACATATATTTTGTGTTTCCTAATAATCATGGTTGATTTTAACCGCATGCCCAACATCCTGGGTTTTTAGCCCGAGATTAAGAATTGAGTGTAATTGTAAGTAAAGTTATTACTTTTTGTATAGTTGTGTTTAAGAGATATTATTTGGGGAGAGGGTTACACACGCATACAGTGTCCCGGTGCAGAGCTGATCGATTAGGTTTTTTTTCGGCTGATAATTATATTATATTTTATATTATTTATATGTGGATTTAATTGCAAAATTCCGTATTTCGCGTTCAGCTATCTCACTTTGTTTACACAGTTTGAGACCTTTGTGGAATTCTTCGCGCTTAGAAATGTAGCGATTAAAATAGCCTGAATATATGGCAGCTGTTGTGGCCGTATGGGTAAGAGGTTGGCGAGCGTAAGTTCGTTCGGGTCTCGAAGCCCGGCAGAAGTAAGCTGCTAAAAATGATATAAGACTGCGCACTGATGAGGTGATACTCGAACACACTGTCTGTAAGTTGTACTCTCTCTCTCTCTCTTCTATATTATTATATATAATATATATATATGTGTGTGTGTGGTGTGTTGTGTACATTTATACAACCCACTATGTATATATATATATATATATTATATATATATATATATATGAGAAAAGGGTTGGGATGAATCCAACGAATGAGGTAATAATAAGAATGAAAAGAACAAACTCAGACAAATGGTGTATTAATTTTGCTGGAGTTTGGACTCTGCTTCTTAGCTTTTATTGAATTATTTGGATCATACAAGTGTTTTATAGAAGGGGGAAGTAGGTAGTGGTAAGTTTTGGAGCGAGGGGAGATTTGATTGGTTATAGGGGACATCATTGGGGTAATGAGAAAGGAAATCCAATGGGAAGAGGTTGATGAGGTAGGTTAAAAAAATTAAACAGTGAGAAATACGTGATGGGGGAGGAGAGGTAGCCTCTTGGAGAGAGGATTGGAGTAGAGGTAGCAAATGGGAGTAATAAAAGGGGGGATGGTTAGATTTGTTTTCTATGTATATAGTGCCATAAGAATAACACCACTATGAGATTCGGTCCTTTCTTCTCCAGCAGTTTTTCTTGTGTTGAAGGATATCTAGACCGGCATCCTTAGTTCAGTGTAGTAAATAAGTAGCAAGCCATAAGATCCGGTGTTATGTATTCTTTGTAGTCGACTCCAAGATAATCCAAATAGCAATGAGCCAAGGTTAGATCAGACTAGTAAAATACACACTCAGCAGCAGCACTGCAGTGATTGGACATAGGAATCTTTCTCAGGTCACGTGATAGTCAACGAGTCTATAATGAAGTGACTTACGTCGCCTCATGCCTTAAATATACAACAAATTCCAACACGCCCCCTTTTTTTGATATAAGGGGAACTATTTTATTCATAATATTACAATCATTTCATTGAGTAAATGTTTACAATTCAATAAATTCATTAAGCAATTTGTAATTTCAATTTTATAGTAAGCAAAAATACTATTACTCTTTTACATTCTAGTTCACTGGCCGTAGTGGTTTTTGATGATAGGAGCAAGTGGCCGTACAGTTTCTCCTTTGTAGGGTGCTACTTCCAGTGACTGCTTCAAGACAACAAGTAGCTTTTTGTACATTTCCCATCGTTTTGTTAAGAATTCCAAGTGGTGAACGCCATATATGAAGCACTGACACGGATACAGCTTGGAAAAGATGTTTGCTTTATATCCTTTTGTACAAGTACGAAGAAGATAGAAGAACTCAGACTAAGACGATCTAAGTATAAGACTATCAACTTAAGCCCAGCCGACGGGGCTACAAAAATGATATTGTTTGAGTTTAAACTACGATATAGTTGAATAAATAATGTTTTTTTGAATAATTAAGGTGAAATAATTCATATTGGGGTAATGTTGGTATACGTCTTTTAGCGGTCTAATGTTGGTGGGAGTATCGGAGTTTGATCACTCTAATAGGGTCGAATGGCAAGGGAAGTCTGATGTGGAAGACCGAAACCTTCCCAATTGAAACGCATGACGATAACATCACTGACGACAACACCAGCGCCGCCCAAATGTAGGAGCGTATATTTAAGTATATATATATAATATAATATTTATATATATATATATATGACGGTGGGGTATCAGAGTTTGATCCACCTCTGATAGGGTCAGAATGGCGAGGGAGAGTCTGATGTTGAAAGGACCCGAAATTCACAATGAAACCATGCAGATAAACATACTGGAGAACAACCACCAGCGCCCAAATGTAGGAGTGTATATTTATATATATATATATATATATATATGAACGTGGGTATCAAAGTTTTGATCCCTCTGATAGGGTCAGAATGGCGAGGGAGTCTGATGTTGGAAGACCCGAAACTTCATGAATCGCAGATAACATCACGTGACGACAACCACAGCGCCCAAATGTAGGAGCGTATATTTAAGAATAAAATAATGTTTTTCTTGAATTAATTTTAAGTGAAATAATTCATATCTGCTTGGATTTCGAGCTGACCAGACTAGAAAAATTAAATAAAAGGCGAATCAAAATGTGTTATTGGGGTGGGGGTGGGCCTCCTGATTTAAGAAACATAATAATACGCTAAGTTAGATATTAAGTGCATTGATTTATGGAAAAATCCAATCAAAGACTGACTTGTCAAAAGTTAAAAGCAGACGCCTATATATAAACATACATATGTATGAAAATACACACACATATATATATAATATATATATATATATTAATATAAGGATAATCTACTGAGTCAGCGAACCCTAACTATTAGGTTTCGCTAAAGCTCTTCAGGGCTAAAATCTGTCGAAGTCAGATTTTTAGCCTGAAGAAGCTTTATGCGAAAGCAAAGTAGGTCGCGTTCTGATCAGTAAGATTATCCTTATTACTTGGCTCTAACTTAGGTATCGAGCACTTTTTACAAATTAGCTTCTCCTAGCGGTTATATGAATATATAAGTATCTTATATACATATATATATATATAAATTGTTTTTTCTTTTGCCAAATACTTATACCATAGAATTATTTTTTGTTGTAAGAATATCTTGGGTCTTTTCCTTTTTTTCAACAAATTTTTTTCTTTCCCTGGTTGATGTTTGGTAGTATATTTAACAATAAATCTCAATCTGGCGGGTTTCTCTCCGCAAGGATCTACACAACGCTGGTATATTATATATATATTATATATATTATATATATATTTATATATAATATATATGTGTGTGTGTGTGGTGTGTTGTGTGTGTGTATGTATATAGTGTGTGTACAATAGTGTGTGTTGTGGTAT
>CM042171.1:18491610-18493511 GCA_023376005.1 Doryteuthis pealeii | reverse complement strand
AGAGAAGATATCTATCTAAATCTATTCCTATCTATCTATCTATCTAATCTATCTATCTATTCCTATTTAATATATATATTATCTCAATCTATTTCTATCTATCTATCTATCCCGAATCTGTTCATATACATCTGAATTTGTTCATATCTATCTATTTATTTAATCTATCTATTTATTCATATATACCCGAGTCTGTTCATATATACCTGGGTTTGTTCACATCTATCTATCTATCTATCTATCTATCTATACACGAATCTGTTTATATATACTTAAATTTGTTCATATCTATCTATCTATCTATCTATCTATCTGTACACGAATCTGTTTATATATACTTAAATTTGTTCATATCTATCTATTTATCTATCTAACTGTCTATGTATGTATGTATGTATGTATGTATGTATGTATCTATCTATCTATCTATCTATCTATACTCATTTAAGGACATAAATTTAATGGCATAAATATAAGAACTATATCAAAAGATAGAAAATATTTTTTTCTGACATTTTTGAAGATTAAAATGACTTTTTAGGTTGTCTTCATTTAAGCCAAATATTGAACAGAAAAATGATCGATTTATAAACTTAAAATAAAAGAAAGATTCATAGATTGAGATGTTTAATATGTAATATGTATCCTGACGATCGTTAGACGTCTGAAAAGAAATGATCAACGATTTTAATCTGTAAATTCAGATTAATTTTTCATCGTCTTTTTTTTTTCTCAACAGAATTAATAATCTGCCTTCAGAATATGAAAAACAGATAAAATACCAAAGCATCAGAATTTATATACGATGGTTAGCCAAAAAGTAATGCCATTTTGTTTAGGACAGGTATAATTACCAGCACAGGAACATTTATCATACATCAAAAATACATGATTTTGATGTATGATACATGTTCCTGTGTTGGTAATTATACCTGTCCTAAACAAAATGGCATTACCTTTTTGGACTCCCCTATGTGGAGAAGTAGGGATGTGATCCAAGAGGACCAGCTTCATTTTGATGTATGATCACAGTTCCTGTGTTGGTAATTATACCTGTCCTAAACAAAATGGCATTACCTTTTGACTCCCCTAATGTGGAGAAGTAGGGATATGATCCACAGAGGCACCAGCTTCATTTTTGATGTATGATACATGTTCCTGTGTTGGTAATTTAACCTGTCCTAAACAAAATGGCATTACCTTTTGACTCCCCTATGTGGAGAAGTAGGGATGTGATCCACAGAGGACCAGCTTCATTTTGATGTATGATACATGTTCCTGTGTTGGAATTATACCCGTCCTAAACAAAATGGCATTACCTTTTGACTCCCCTATGTGGAGAAGTAGGGATGTGATCCAAAGAGGACCAGCTTCATTTTGATGTATGATACATGTTCCTGTGTTGGTAATTCTACCTGTCCTAAACAAAATGGCATTACCTTTTGACTCACACTCGTACATGCTCTCATTTGAAGGCGCAAAATTGTTATTGAGAGAAACGGTGACAATGTGGAGAAGGAGAGATTTACCAAGATAGAAATGAACAATGAATGGAAGGTTATTTTTTTCAGAATACAAGGTGTGTCAAAAAGTACAAAAAATCTCCATACTTTTTTGACACATCTTGTATAATATATATATTTATATAACACACACACACACACACACACACACACACACACATATATATATATATATATAGCTGTTGGCATTTCACATAGTGCTAATACCCTTGGGAAAGGTATGAATCCATATATTCTCCCAACAGCTATGGGTTAAATAGTAGGGCAGACTGGGCCCTTCAGCCTTGGGTAGGTAACCAGTCTAGGAGAGGGATAACTCTGAATTCAAAATTCCTGAGGTCGGTCGTTGATTGGGTTTTGTGGCAACACTTGTTGCGC
>CM042171.1:18434110-18486610 GCA_023376005.1 Doryteuthis pealeii | reverse complement strand
AGCTCTTCAGGGCTAAAATCTGACTCTGAGTCAGATTTTAGCCCTGAAGAGCTTTATGCGAAACTAATAGTAGGTTCGTCTCACTCAGTAGATTATCCTTATATATATATATATATATATATATGTGTGTGTGTATTATTTCATACATGTATGTTTGTATATATAGGCGTCTGCTTTTAAACTTTTTGACAAGTCAGTCTTTGATTGATTTTTTTCCATAAATCAATGTACTTAATCTACTTAGCTATATATATGTTTCTTAAATCAGGAGCCCCCCACCCCCCCAATAACACATTTTGATTCGCCTTTTTATTTTTTTTTTCGTAGTCTGTCAGCTCGAAATCCAAAGCAGACATGAATTATTTCACTTAAATTATTCAAGAAAACATTATTTATTCTTTAGATATACGCTCCAACATTTGGGGGCGCTGGTGGTTGTCGTCAGTGATGTTATCTGCATGGTTCATTGGGAAGTTTCGGGTCTTCCAACATCAGACTTCTCTCGCCATTCTGACCCTATCAGAGGTGATCAAACTCTGATACCCCACCGTCATATATTATATATATATATATATATATATATATATATATATATATATATATATACTTTAAATATACACTCCTACATTTGGGGCGCTGGTGTTGTCGTCAGTGATGTTATCTGCATGGTTCATTGGGAAGTTTCGGGTCTTTCAACATCAGACTTCCCTCGCCATTCTGACCCTATCAGAGGTGATCAAACTCTGATACCCCACCGTCATATATATATATATATATATATATATATATATATATATATATATATATATATATATATATATATACTTTAAATATACGCTCCTACATTTGGGGGCGCTGGTGGTTGTCGTCAGTGATGTTATCGTCATGGTTCATTGGGAAGTTTCGGGTCTTCCAGCATCAGACTTCCCTTGCCATTCTGACCCTATTAGAGGTGATCAAACTCCGATACCTCCACCAACATTAGACGCTAAAAGACGTTACCAACATTTACCAATATGAATTATTTCACTTAAATTATTCAAGAAAACATTATTTATTCAACTATATAGTAGTTTAAACTCAAACAATATTCATTTTTGTAGCCCCGTCGGCTGGGCTTAATGTTTGATAGTCTTATACTTAGACTCGTCTAGTTCTGAGTTCTTCTATCTTCTTCGTACTGTACAAGATATAAAGCAAACATTTTTCCAAGCTGTATCCGTGTCAGTGCTTCTATATGGCTGCACCACTTGGATTCTAACAAAACGATGGAAATTGTACAAAGATGCTACTTGTTGTCTTGAAGCAGTCATGGAAGTAGCACCTACAAAGGAGAAACTGTACGGCCACTTGCCTCCTATCACACAACCACTACGGCCAGATGAACAGATGTAAAAGAGTAATAGTATTTTTGCTTTTACTATAAAATTGAAATTACAAATTTCTTAATGAATTTATTGTAAATTGTAACATTTCTCAATGAATGATTGTAATATTATTGAATAAAATAGTTCCCCTTATATCAAAAAAGGGGGCGTGTTGGAATTTTGTTGTATATAAGGCATGAGGCGAGTAGTCACTTCTACTTATAGACTCGTTGACTATCACGTGACCTGAGAAAGATTCCTATTGTCCAAACACTGGCAGTGCTGCTGCTGCTGTTGTTGTATTTATACTAGTCTGATTCTTAACCTTGGCTCATTGCTATTTGGATTATCTTGGACGTCGGACTTACAAAGAATACTATAACACCGGATTCTTATTGGCTTGCTTACTTATTTACTACACCTGGAACTAAGGATGCCGGTCAGATACTCAACACAAGAAACTGCTGGAGAAGAAAGGACGATCTCATAGTGGTGTTATCTTATGGGCACTTATACATAGAAACATCTAACCATCCCCCTTTTATTACTCCCATTTGCTACTTCCTCTACTCAAATCTCTCTCCAAGAAAGGCTACTCTCCTCCCCTATCACGTATTTCTCACTGTTTATTTTTTTACCTACCTCCGTCAACTCTCTTCCCATCTGATTTCCTTCTCATTTTCCCCAATGATGTCCCCTATAACCAATCAAATCTTCCCCTCGCCTCAAAACTTACCCACCTACCTACTTCCCCCTTCTATAAAACACTTGTATGATCCAAATAATTCAATAAAAGCTGAAGAAGCAGAGTTCAAACTCCAGCAAAATATAATACACATTTTTGTCTGAGTTTTGTTCTTTCATTCCTTATATTTTACCTCATTCTGTTGGATTCATTACAACCCCCTTTTCCTCCTCATATATATATATATATATATATATATATATATAATATATATATATATATATATAGTGGGTTGTATAAATGAACATATATATATATATATATATATATATATATTATATATATATATATATATAGATTTACAGCCGAAAAAACCCTACATCGATCAGCTCTGCACGGACACTGTATGCTGTGTGTACCGACCCCAAATATCTCTTAAACACAACTATACAAAAATGTAAATATTTACGTACAATTAACTCAATTCCCTTCGGGCATAAAATAACCCTAGATGGTTGGGCATGCGATTAAAATCAACCATGATTATTTAGTGAAACCAGCAAAAATATGTACCCTCTGGGTGCAAGTATTTAAGTTTTAAGGTAATAAAATATTATAGTAAATTAAAAAGGCTAATGAAACTAAATAAGAATGCAGATAAAAAGATTTGAAACAGAGGGGATATAATTGAAAAATAGAACAACTGAAACTCTTCCATTACTCCCGTCTTTCACTGCTAAATTTTTCTAATTTATCTATTTAGTTAGAATAGGAAGTAAAGAATAAAATTACAGTTATTTCTTCTTGTTAATCAATTTATCCCCGAGATTTTTGCTCAGATTCATTAAGATAAAACCAAACAATTAGAAATCAATAATACTAAGCATATATTTATTAAAATTAAATTCTTAATATCAATATGCAAATTAGCCTTCCTGTTCACACTGTAAACCACTATTTTGTTGTATATATAAATACAATTGCATGGTATTATTATGTAGATAAAGGAAACAGTATCATTAATGCAAAACAATTTTATTAATAATTGATGTTTAAATAAAAATAAAATCATGCAGAATATGAAGTAAATAACTAAGGGAATTGTGACTTGAGTAGTGATATAGTTTCGGTTACAGACAGAAGAACACACAATCTCAATTATAATAAGAGATGTTCGTTATTTGTGATAATCATTGTTTCTTGAGATTGTATGTGTAGCGATTGTCTACCCTTGCTTAGATGGACTTGGGTCGCAAAGAGTTTTCTTCCTTTGCCGCTAGGATTTGCAACTAGGTGGGTACATACTGCCTGGGTATTTAAACCGAGCCCTGGAAACTCTCGCTTTCTTTTGTCTGCCATCCACTAAGATGGACTGGACGTGTAGTGTCTCTGTCTATTAACGTATTAAGATATAGAACAGCACAAACACTTCCATGTTTTATTTATTCTTTAGTTAAAATCATTATTTTAACACCAATCATTATTTTAACTTGCAGATGACACATGGGCTTCTTTTGGCCTTTTAGGTGTTATTGTTTCTCCGACAGACACGTGTGTTCATTCTGCGAGATAAATTGCATCAGGTGCGATGGTGGCAAAAGAAAGAAGAAAATGTGTCTGTAGCGTCAACAGGGGATAAGAAAGTCCGAATGTATTGTTTAAAATAAATGCGACTTTTTGGTTAAACCACGTGACCTCGCTTCGTCTATAAATTCAAGAGGTCCTTGTCTGTCCCCAGTGTAACCCAAGCGTATTTGTGTGGATTAAAAAAAAAACTAGAATAAAATTGAAATAAAAAAAATACAACAAACTCCCATGAGCCTTCACAGGAAGAACCCTCCGCGCATGTGCGAGAAAAGGGACAGACTTTCAACTCCCGAGAAAATATCTCGACCATTCGAGTTTAGGCTTTAACTGGGTTTGGTCGCTCCTACTAGCCAGGGAGATATTCCCTTCCCACAGGCGACTATGACCGTGGAATAAAGCCTAAGTCATAAAACCATCTTCTGCCTTTGTCTCTTTCTTTTTCGCTACTTGAATTCCTTTCTTTTCAGCGCGAACACCAAATGAGAGTTTTGACACTACACCCTGTGAGCCGGGATTCCATATTGCACAGTCTTGTTCGAAGGACACAGACAAAACTATGTGAATTTTCTTCTGTTATATTTTTTAAACTTATATATATATATATATATATATGAATAAGATATAATGAAAAAACAAACGATGTTTACAACTGAAATAGGCTCATCAGAAGAGAAAGTGTCCAGCCTATTTCAGTTGTAAACATCGTTTGTTTTATCATTATATCTTATTCATACTGTCGGATTAATTTCCATTTTATTTTCACACACACATATATATATATATATATATATATATTATATATATATATATATATATAAGTAAATGTATGTGTGTATGTTGGAGAGTGTGTGCGTTTTGTGTGTGTGTGTGTGTGTCTGTGTGTGTGTGTGTGTGAATAGCGTGTTAGGAATGAATTGAATTATTCTTATTTTTTTTTTTCATTTGACTAATTGATTATTTTGAGACCCGTTGCCTGGGGTACAAAGAATTCGACATTCAAATGACCCATTGTTAGAACAGAATTCGGGCGGACTTTTCTTGCCTACAAAAGACAGACGATATATATAAAAAAAGAAAGACGCTACATTTTGATTACTGTTAGAAAAAAGAAAAGAAAAGAAAAGAAAAGAAAAAAAAAAAAAAAAAAAAAAAAAGAGAAGGGAGAATCATATTATTTTAAGTACAATTCCTTTTCTTTTCTTTCTTAACAAAAAAAAAAAACAAAATAAAATAAAAATAAAGATAAAAATAAAATAAAAATAAAATAAAAATAAAAATAGAAATAAATAATAATAAAATAAGTCTATTCTTAAAAAACAAAAAGATTCAAGCGATCCAGTTTTCTTGCAGCTTTTGTATAAGATTTTTTTAATGCATTTTTTAATCAATTTAAACACATTTACTTTTTTTTATTTCTTTCTTTATAAATTCTCTCGCGTCTGATCAAATTTCATATTTTTTTCTCTTTCTTTATATCGACCTCAAGAAATGAAACTTGGTTAGAGGCGAAGGATAGGGAGGAGGTATTTGTCGATATAATTAGCCTGTTTGAAAAATAATGGCCCGGTTATTCTCGGTAGCGGCACAAATACTGGCGGTTCGAATTCTAAGGGTTAGTCCGAAATTTCTTTCTGTAGTTGTTTCCCCCAGATGGACTTACCTCATTTTGCATAACTATTGTATAGAAGAGATGATACCCCTCTGTAATAGAATGGATTATTCTGATTTAATATGAATAAACAATGTTGTCCGTCTCAGCGGTTCGTCTTCCTGGCTAGTAATATATTACTGTTAACACATATACTTACCCGCTCTTCGGGCCCTGTGTCCAGTGGCTTCAGGCCTGGACCGGTTAAGTAAATCAAACAGCGCAGATCCCAGGGGGCCATCTCCCCAGGCAACATCTGTCCACTTGATTTAAAGGAGCAGGGTTGGATTTATTGCCAAGTGCCCGAGGCATCCCTCTTGACGGAACATGTCATATATAACAAGATACACACAGTTTGTACGAATGTCTATGGGATGTAAGAAAGAGTTCTTACTGAATGTAAGAGTCACTTAGTTGTACATGACCCACCTGGTAGTGTCTTCAAAGGGTTACGTACACACATGGGTATAAGCCTAAAAGTGGGGGCAAGGCCCTCAAACGTTAATAGACAGAGACACCACTCATCTAATCCATCTTAGTGGATGCCAGACTAAAGAGAGCGAGAGAGTTTAAATACTCAGCGAGTAGTGCCACCTAGTGGCAAATCCTAAGTAGGCAAGGGAAGGTAACTCTTTTGGACTTTAGTCCATATCAACAAGGGCAGACAATTGCTATACTATGATTGAATGTGCTTTTAGTTACACGTATATTACATGAAAGTAATTAGAGTTCGTATTGAATCAGTTTCCTACATGAAATTATTTTTATTTGTAAATGAATGGGGTAGCCTATTCATTTTGTAAAGGGGTGTAATTTGAATTTAGCAGCATAAGAACCCATGGAAGAACACAGTAAGGGTCAAACAGCTTTTGTAAATTTGCAGACCATTGTTAGTGAGTCAGGGTTCCCAATACTTCTGGTCTTGTACCATATCCAAGCTACGATTAGTAAATAACTATATGTATATATGATATTGTTATAGGGCATACGTATGCTTTTTTGTTGGTATATCTGATGAGTATATATATTTATTTATAAGGTCACCTGGAATGTAATGGTTAGCAAGGTAGATTTGCAGACCATTGTTAGTGAGTTCGATTATCACAGGGTGCCCAATACTTCTGGCCTTGTACCATATCCAAGCTACAATTAGTAAATAACTATACACATACATTAGTACCTTGACTTATGCATGCTCCAACATGGGTTTTCCAAGTTACAAGTTGTCACTAAATCTATAATACTATAAGTTTTATGTGTGTGTGTGTGTTTTGGGTTTAGTGGCCAAAACTGGTTCTTATAATACGCTAGAAGGGTTCAGAGAAACCTTCCAACGTATGTGAATATATACATATTAATAAATTTGATGATTTTACTTTACTTATGATACAAACTCTCTGATATTAAATTTTCAACTCCCATCCGATCAGGTAATATTTATTTTACGTCGCCCAGAGGGCGTTTTTTAATTTGCTAGTATATAACAATATACAAACAGTGAGGACGAAAGTCTTTGGGAAGTAAGCAAAAGTTCTTACTAAATATAAGAGTCGCTTACTTCTGCATGTAGTAGGGCTGGGTTAGCTCAGTCGGTAGAGCGTTCGGTTAGAAACCACAAGGCTCCTAGTTTGATACCTGGCCTCGCCAACTGGTTCTTATAATACGCTAAAAGGGTTCAGAGAAACCTTCTAGCATATGTGAATATATACATATCAAAATTCAAACAAAGAGGTTCAATATAACAACAATACAGAATTTCTTTGTCTGAGCACATGGAATATAGCATATATAACAATATACAAACAGTGAGAACGAAAGTCTTTGGGAAGTAAGAAAGAGTTCTTACTGAGTATAAGAGTCACTTACTTGAGCATGACCCAGGTGGTAGGGTCTATAATAACATAAATAAAAGTAAACAAGGTTAGCTACAATAGTATTTTCCGCTACTCAGGAAAGGTACAAGGCGAATATAGTTTGTATATTCAGGTTAATAACTTTTATTGGTGCAATATATCAAGTGTAAGTTAAATGTTCAAAGTATTTGTGTAAGAGTTCGTAAAGTTGCCAGAGACGTCGCTCGGCGGGAAATATTATATAATGTATGAGACAAGGGTACTTAGCTCTGGTGGAATTGTATTCTGTAATTATTTCTTGTTGCAGTAGTCTGTTGAGTTGTTTCAGAGAAACCTTCCGACATAGATGAATATATACAAATATATATCAAAATCCAAACAAAGAGGTGCAATATAACAATAATACAGACTTTATTGTCTGAGCACATAGAACATGACATATATAACAATATACAAACAGTGAGGACGAAAGTCTTTGGAAAGTAAGAAAAAGTTCTTACTGAATATAAGAGTCACTTGTGCATGAACCACGTGGTAGGGTCTAAACAGGGCTAAGTATACACACGGGTACGAGCCTAAAAGTGGGCGCAAGACCCCCCTCCCACGTTAATAGACAGATGCTCTACTCGTCCAATCCATCTTAGTGGATGGCAGACAAAAGAAAGCGAGAGTTTCCAGGACTCGGTTTAAATACCCAGGCAGTATGTACCCACCTAGTTGCAAATCCTAGCGGCAAGGGAAGAAAACTCTTTTCGACCCAAGTCCATCAAAGCAAGGGTAGACAATCGCTACACATACAATCATAAATAACGAATATCTTATTGGAGATTGTGTGTTTTTCTGTCTGTAACCACTCAAGTCAATTTTACATTAATTATTTACGTCACAATCTCCGTGGTTTTATTTTTATTTAAATCTCAATTATAAATAAAGTTGCTTTACATTAGTAATACTGTTGACCATATCTACATACTAATAACATGCAATTATATATATATATATATATATATATATATATATATATATATATATAGTGTGGGATTGGCACTGTTTCAGCTTTTACTGGAACGGTATTATTGGGAGAGTGCTCAATATAATATAGAGCTATTATATAATATAATAATAAATATATAAAGGTTTTATGTATTTAATGACATAGGAACAGTCCCGACCATTGATTTCATGCATGCGTAACCACAAATATTCGCCAGGTGACGTTGGGGTTTTATGTCCAAAACCCCAATGTCACCTGGCGAAGGTTTGCGGTTACGCATGCATGAGACCAATGGTCGTGACTGTTCCTATGTCATTAAATACATAAAACCTTTATATATTTATTATTATATTATATAATAGCTCGATATTATATTGAGCACTCTCCTAATAATACCACACTTTGGCATACCGTTCCAGTAAAAGCTGAAACAGTGCCAATCCCACACTATAGTTATATATATATATTATATATATATATATATATATATATATATATACTAGCAAATATATGCACCCTCCGGGCGCACGTATTTAAGTTTTAATGTAATGAAATATGTTAAATTAGAAAGACTAATGAAACTAAAAAAGAATGCGGATAAAATGATTTAAAACAAAGGGTGGGGGGTGTATAATCGAAAAGTAAAACAACTCTTCTATCATTTTCCTAATTTAACTATTTAGTTAAAATAGGAAGTAAAGAATAAATTACAGTTATATCTTCTTGATAATGGATTTCTTTTAAGATTTATCCCCGAAATTTTTGCTCATATTTATAAAAATAAAACCAAACAATTAGAAATCAATATTACTAAGCAAATATTTATTAAAAATCAAATTTTTAATATCAGTATGCAAATTAGCCTTCCCGTTCACACCCCAAAATGCTATTTTCTTGTATAAATACAATTGCATGTTATTAGTAAGCAGATATGGCCAACAGTATTAATAATGCAAAACAATTTTATTAATAAATAAGGTTTGAATGAAAATAAAATCATGGAGAATATGACGAAAATAACTAAGGGAATTGTGATTTGAATAGTAATATAGTTTCGGTTACAGACAGAAAAACACACAATCTCCATTATAATAATATATATATATATATATATATATATATATATATATGTATGTATGTATGTATGTATATATATATATATATATATATATGTATGTATGTATGTATATATATATATATATAATATAATGGAGAATGAATGTGAATAGTATTAGCATATGAAGGTGCTCAATGCTAAAATAACAGAGCAGCTTTAAAATCAGAGATAAAATATTATGCTGTTAATATTGCGTAACTGCAGTTTCAGGCACATCATGCAATCTTCAGATTAAAAATGCTATTTTAATAAATATGTGCTTGATATTATTGATTTCTAAATTTTTCGTTTTATCTTAATGTAAGCAAAAATCTCGGGGATAAATCTTAAAAGAAATCCATTAACAAGAAGAAATAACTGTAATTTATTCTTTGCTTCCTATTTTCAATAAATAGTTAAATTTGGAAAGTTTAGCAATAAAAGACAGGAATGATGGAAGAGTAAGTTTCTGTAATTCTTTTTTTCGATTATACCCACCTCTGTTTCAAATCTTTTTATCTGCATCATTATTTAGTTTTATAAGTCTTTCTAATTTAATATAATATTTTATGACATTAAAACTTAAATACTTTATAACATGTGAGGGTGTTATATTAACGTTGGAGGGCTCAAAATAACCTCCCAACATGGATACATATAAGTACAAGCAATATTCCGACAACGGTGTGAAAAGATAACAATATTTATTCCGTAAGTGACAGAGATACACATACATGACAAAGATATACAAAACAGATACATAAACGTATTATGAGGAAATAGGCGTACGACTTGCGTCGTAGGGAATGTCACTTACTGGTAGCTGGTTTGGGCGGCAAACCCCCCTATGGCTTAGAGGCGACATGCGTCTAGACCATGTTTACTCGTTGCCGGCCTGAGTGCAAAAGAGGCAGGAAATCGTCGTTCCCGCTTGTGTCCAAATACCAACGTCATCTATCGGCCGAACGAACCACAGCAAGGGAAGATAACTCATTTTGGACTTGTCCACCCAGACTTCGTTTGACTGACCTAACAACTTCAACCCGGAGGGTGCATATATTTGATAGTGAAGATAATGTGTTTATGAAAGCTTTCTTTTAATTTCTATTTGATCAACAAGATTCTCTACGGTCTTGAACTAACAGTAATGTTATAGAGATATAAAGAGATGATGGGGAAATAATTAATTCTGTATTAAAATCGAATATTCACCTCAGCTGGGATTGGCGACATTGTAAGAAAAATCTCGGACAATGGAAGCAAAAGGCTACAAAGATTTTTAATTTTCAAAAGTTAGAAAAACATTTTTTTTTCTACTTCAAAATGATTTCAGAAATATAATTTGTCATTTAATTAATCTGTTAATTAATTCAAGGCGTGTAGAATATTGATTAATTTATTTTTCAATTTTCTTCCTCTCTTTCCTTTTTTCGTTCTTTTACAGGATTTCTTTCACTTTCACTTTCAATTTCTCTTTCTCTTTCTCTTTCTCTTTCATTTTTAATTCTTTTATTTGATTTATTTTTCTTTCTTTCTTTTTCTTTTCTTCTCTTTTCTTTCCTTTTCTCATTCTTTTATTTGATTTATTTTTCTTTCTTTTTCCTTCTCTTCTCTTTTTCTTTCCTTTTTTCATTCTTTTACTGGATTTCTTTCACTTTCTCTTTCTCTTTCTTTTCCAGTTTGAATTCTTTTATTTGATTTATTTTTATTTTATTTTTTCCTTCTCTTCTCTTTTTCTTTCCTTTTTTCATTCTTTTACTGGATTTCTTTCACTTTCTCTTTCTCTTTCTTTTCCAGTTTGAATTCCAGTACGCTTGCTACTACGCCACGAGTACTCTCCTTTTTATTTGATTTCTTCTTCTTCTTCTTCTTCTTCTTCTTCTTCTTCTTCTTCTTCTTCTTCTTCTTCTTCTTCACATTAACAAAATACAATATTCTCAAGTGGCGTGAAGAAAGGTAAACCGTTGCTAGTGGTATAATTATTTACTAATCTTCGCTGAGATGTGGTACAAGGCCAGAGATATGGGGCACCCAGTGAGAATCGAACTCACTAATAATGGTGTGCGTATCTAGCTTGCTAACCATTACGCCACATGAGGTGCCCTCGCTGCTAGTGGTATATAGTTATTTACTAAGCTTAGCTTAGATGTGGCACAAATCCAAAAGTATGGGGCACCCAGTGAGAAACGAACTCACTAACAATGGTCTGCGAATCTAGCTTGCTAACCATTGGTACCCTCGCTGCTAGTGGTATAAGACTAAGTCAACTTAATACTCCATATTTATGAGGATTGGGACATGCCTATTAATGTTCATAGGTAGGGCATATAACTCTCTCTCTCTCCCCCTATCTCCTTCCCTCTCTCCCCTCTCTCTCCCTCTCTCTCTTTTCTCTCTCTCTGTTGTAACCTAACAAAGATTACTAAATGAGAAATAACCAAACGGAGGTTGGAAATGAAATGGAATGGAATCTTTATAACATTAACAAAATACAATACTCACCAGTGGGCGTGAAGAAGGTAAACCACTTCTAGTGGTATTAGACTACTTAGTCAGCATAATACTCCTGTACTTATGAGAATTGGGACATACCCATTAATGTTCATAGGTAGGGTATATAACTCCCCCTCTCTCTTTCTCTCTCTCTCTCTCTCACATACACACACACATACACACACACGCACCCTCTCTCTCTCTCTCTTTTCTCTCTCTCTCTCTCTCTCTCTCTCTCTCTCTGTTGTAACCTAACAAAGATTACTAAATGAGAAACAACAGAAGTTGGAAATGAAATGGAATCTTTATAACATTAAGAAAATACAATACTCACCAGCAGTAACTCTCTCTCTCTCTCTCTCTCTCTCTCTCTCTCTCTCTCTCAGTCTCGCCCCTCTCTCTGTTGTAACCTAACAAAGATTACTAAATGAGAAATAACAGAAGTTGGAAATGAAATGGAATCTTTATAACATTAAGAAAATACAATACTCACCAGCAGTAACTCTCTCTCTCTCTCTCTCTCTCTCTCTCTCTCTCTCTCTCAGTCTCTCTCTCCTCTCTCCTCTCTCTCTCTCTCTCTCTCTCTCTCTCTCTCTCTCTCTCTCTCTCTCTCTCTCTCTCTCTCTCTCTGTTGTAACCTAACAAAGATTACTAAATGAGAAATAACCAAACAGAAGTTGGAAATGAAATAGAATATCTAGGTGTGTGTTTAATCAAACAAAACCATTAGGAAATCTTTTAAAATTCTGGATTTGGCAAATATAAAATTATTGATTCGAACTCGAAAACAGATATACATTACAATTTGGTTTTGTTTGATTAAACACACACCTAGATAGACACAGATATTACGCTCAGTCGCTTGAGTGTTCGACTAGTAACCACAAGGTTCCGGGTTCGATACTACCCCTTGCTAAATCAGCGTATGAGTAGTACACGGAAGAAGAAGAAGAAGAAGAAGAAGAAGAAGAAGAAGAAGAAGAAGAAAGTAGCAAGAAAGACAGCGCAGGTGAGAGGGAGTCAGTGAGAAAGGCCTAGCAGCAGCTAGGCGGTAAAGTGAGAAGCTGATGGTAGGTGTGGCGCTCCATCCGAGATGCCAAAACAATCTCCTTGATCTTGCGCTAGTGAAAAGGGGATAAACTCCGACGACTTTACTTACTTACTTATATAAATCTTAATAATAGTATTTGATAATTTTCTTGAAGCATTGTTAACTATATTATTATTTATTTATATTAAGAAGGCAATTACAATGCGTATAGAAAAATAGAATAATGTCCAGTGTCTAATCAATTTCGAAGAAACTTCATCTTCAGAGACTGTTTTTGAAATGGACGCGGTCTTGTGTGTTTTTTGTTTTTTGTTCTTAATATATTTATTTTTCTTAATCACTTTGTATTTTGTATCACTTTGCTTTCATTGAAGTTCGGGTTTATTGATATTTAGCAATTCTTACATTGTTGGCCATCCATAGCTATTTTGATTTTTATATTGTTGGCCATCCATAGCAACAAAGTGTATCGCTAGTGCGTTTCCTATCAAAATTCGCCCTTGAAGTCGCGATATACCATACTACCACTGGATTTCTCGTAAAATTTGACTCTTGTTTGATCTGACAGTCAAACAGTCGGAGATACCCCCCCCACATATATATATATATGATAATGGACTCTCCCGTCGATTATCGACGTATGAGGGTTCATACACACAATGAACATCCACACAGTGATTTGTTTATAGTGGTGAAGGCTTGTGTTGGACCATCCACACTTTTTGGCACAGTCGATAGGAAATAATTGGTGCATCAAGGGTTGCCACAAACCCAATCAACGACCGACCTCGGGAATTTTGAATTCAGAGTTATCCCTCTCCTAGACTGGTTACCTACCCAAGGCTGAAGGGCCAAGTCTGCCCTACTATTTAACCCATAGCTGGAGGGAGAATATATGGATTTATACCTTTCCAAAGGGCATTAGCGCTATGTGAAATGCCAACATATATATATATAATATATATATATATATATATATATATATATAAATTTAACATTTTGAAAAAACATATGATGTTTGTTATGTAATTGCTGACAGTACTGTTTCGACCAAATCGATAAGTTGGTCTTCATCAAAGATGGGAAGAGAAGATATCCGTTAAAAAAGACTGTTTACAGAAACGAACGCTGAGTTCAACCGCTGAAATATATATATATATATATATATATATATATATATATATATATATATCCACGCTATCCCATCCACCCGACTTCATCCCCAAATCCACCCCTCTCCCGTCCACTTTCTCTTCTATAAAATACGTATGATACTTTAATAATCAAATAAACGACTGATGAAGCTGAGCTTAATGCACGGCGAAATATCTCTCTCTCCTACATACACTTTTCGGAGTTTTGTTCCTTTGTCCACATTTCACTCTCTAATCTTTACTATATTCTGTCGGATTTACTCCAAACCTCCTATCCTCATATATATATATATATATATATATATATATATATATATATATATATATATATATATAATATATAATACAATATATATATATATATATATGGAAATACAATGAGGAAATTAATCCGACAATATGTGAAGAAAATATTTTGAAAATATAACAAACACAGGATGTTACGATCCTCTGATCGTAACATCCTGTGTTTGTTATATTTAAAAAAATATTTTCTTCTCATATATATATATATATATATATTGGAGGATATGTGCTTAATTGAAGTCATACCTAATTTTGAAAATTAATTAGATAATAATTAATGAATTTAGGCGGGCATATATGTTCAAATGTAAGGCTAAACAAATCGAGAAAATGTCAATCCCTGAATGTACATTTCGACCTATTAGGTCTTATCACCAAGGTTATAGACATGAGAGTGCTCTGTGTGTGACTCGAAACCTCGACTGCCAAGCTGACAGGCGGGAACTCTAACCATTACACTAGCTGGCCATACCCAGTTTTTTCGTTTTGTTTTGAACTTATTTATATTCACTTTTTATTGACTTGCTACATGACAGTATGAGAGTAAGTAAACAATCCGAACGAAAAATCTGGGAATTTTCAAAATTAGGTATGACTTCAATTAAGCATATATCCTCCAAAAATTGTCGGCTAAAAAGCCATATCAAATAAATACATTGTTTGTTTACTTATTTTCACACGCGCACACACACACACACACACACACACACACACATATATATATATATATATATATATATATATATATGGGAGAATATGTGCTTAATTGAAGTCGATCCTAAATTTTGAAAGTTAATTCATTAATAATTAATTAGGCGGGATTACCTATTTAAATATAAGGCTAAACAAATCGAGAAAAATCAATCTCTGCATGTACACTTCGGCCTATTAGGCCTCATCAGCAGAGCTATAGATACGAAGACCGCCCCGTGTGTGATTCGAAACCTGTCTGTCAAATTGACAGGCAAGCGTCTTACCTCCACACCAAACGGACTTATCAAGATTTCTTCGTTTTGTTAAGTAGTAGGTATTTATATTCCTCTTAAGTGACCTCTACACGAACTTACGAGAAGTAAACAAACAGACGATGTTTGTGATATGGCTATTTTCAGCCGACAGTATTTGGGAGAATATGTGCTTAATTGAAGTCGAACCTAATTTTTGAAAGTTAATTCATTAATAATTAATTAGACGGGATAGGTAATCCCGCCTAATTGACTATTAATGAATTAACTTTCAAAAATTAGGTTCGACTTTAATTAAGCACATATTCTCCCAAATACTGTCGGCTGAAAATAGCCATATCACAAACATCGTCTGTTTGTTTACTTCTAATATATATATATATATATATATATATATATATAATAGTGGAGTCACAGATATTCTTTGTGTATATTTGGAGTAAAGATGTGTAAGACCCGAAAATACATATTTGCGCCCAAATAGCTAGACTCTTTATTTGTTTCTCCCTTTTTCATATGTTCGTATTTTTGAAGGATGGGAAAAATTTTCTGTGCTGAATTTGGATCCGAAAATGCAAGAACTGCTCTGCGAATGCATATGGCTGAGAGTCGAGTAGAAAATTTCATGGCTTTCTGCCCAGCGTTCCAATTATGTACGGCCATTGTTTGTGCACTTGGCCTTATTGGTTCCCCAAATAACATCGCCATTATAATAATTATTGTTGTTGGGCGCTCGGCTGCAAGATGCTTGCTGTTTGGTATTATCATTAAAAACAATAGTATTATGTTTTTGCTTTGTTGCCGTTTACGTTCAAACGACCCCCCCCGCCATCCGCCATTACAACCACCATGTTCATTTTCAACGTGCTATTTTTTCCTTCCATCATTATCATCATCATCATCGTCATCGTCATCTAGCATTCTTTTTCTTTTTTACTTTTTTAATTTCTTTTCCTTCTCTTCTATTCTTTCTTTTTAATTTTCGATTTTTTTTTCTTTTTGGATCTTTTTTCTTCTGACTTTTTTTTCCTTCTAATTTTTCTTCGTTTAATTTTTCTTTTCTTCTTCTTCTTCTTTCTCTTATTATTGTAGCTTTTTGTTTGTTTGTTTTTCTCCCCTTACGTTAATTTCTTTTGCTTTCTTTCTTTCTTTCTTTCTTTCTTTTTTAATTATATTTCCCTTCTTTCTTTCTTTCTTCTTTCTTTTTCTTTCTTTCTTTCTTTCTTTTCTTTCTTATTATATTCCCTTCTTTCATTTTCTTTCTTTCTTTTTTTATTATATTCCCTTCTTTCTTTCTTTCTTTCTTCTTTCTTTCTTTCTTTCTTGTCATTCATTATCATCATTCCAATTTTTTTCCCCTTCTTTGGTTTCCCTCGTAATCTATTTTTCTTTTTTAATTCCTTTTTTCTTTCTATTTTTTTGTGTCTTCATTCTTCTTCTTAATTTTTTTATATTTTCTTTCTTCCATTTTCTTTTTCTTTTTCGTTCTTTCTGTTAATGTCGCTTTTGTTTGTTTTGTTTGTTTTTCTTTCCTAACTTTAATTTCTTTTGCTGATTTCTATTTTCGGACCATATGACCTTTAGGCACCTCTTTTGCGATCTCGATTCATAAGGACATTTTTTTCATTTACACCGTCAAAATCCGGTTGTTTGTTAACAGACGATTTTTAGAGTTTTTTTTTAAATTATAAAACTAACCCTAACCCCTAACCCTAACCCCTAACAAACAACCGAATTTTGACGGTATAAATGAAAAAAAATGTCCTTATGGATCGAGATCGTAAACGGGGTGCCTAAAGGTCATATGGTCCCTATTTTCCTCTGAGGTGTGTCGTGTAGTGGTTAGAGTCGTAGGAAATGGACTCGTCGACCCGAGTTTAAATCTTGGACGAAGCTAGAGTTCACATAGCGCTAATACCCTTGGCAAATGTAAGAATCCAACTACTCTCCCTCCAGCTATGGGTAAATAGTAAGGCAGACTGGGCTCTTTAACCTTGGTTAGGCAACCAGTCTAGGAGACGGAAAATTCTGAATTAAAACCTGTTAAATCCGCTTGGGGTGGTCTCTACTAAAAATAGGCTCAGTTTTAATTAGTGATCTATTTTTCATTAATTTTTTTTAATCATGAAAATTGTGCAATTTTCATTCCAATCGTATTTGTCTTCTTTTTCCCGTCTTTCTTTTTTCTTTTTTGAAATTCTTCTTATTCTTCATTATTCTCTTTCTTTTTAATTTCCCGCCCTGTCGACTGGGTTGTTAGAATGCACCGACTGCACCTCTGCAGAGGGGTAAGACTCCTCCAATGGGTCCACCTGTTGTCCGTGGGTGGCGACCCATAATGCTTAAGGATAGAGCCCAGGTGGATGAGCAGTCCGTGACTTGCAATACTCCACTTTGGTCCTTTCTTAGGCTAGACGGGCGGTCGGAGAGGCCCCCTCCGATCAATCAGCTGGTCACGTCAAGCCCTTGCACCTATATGATTGCCCCAACCCTATTGCCCTTATGGAAAGCCACAGCCCTTTTTATCATATGGGTGCTAGAATGCAGTGGTTGATGGTGTACATGTCCTGGGAATGACGTTAAACTCTATCTGATGGTGAGGCTCCAGTTCTGGAGGTTTGGGGAATGTGGAGCACCCCTTCATCACCATTGCTCCCTGTTCCACTCTGACCCGGAATGGTAGTACCTATTATGGTCCCATCTATGGGTTAAATAGAAAAATGTGTTTATAAAAAACATTAAGTATTCAAATAAAGTTTGTTTCTTTATAGTATCATTGAAGCATTGTGTGTATGTGTAATATAAAGATTTTGAAGGCAATTTACAATGCAATATGTGTTGAATTTATTTAACTTTTGTTTTTTTTCAAAACTAAATATTTTCGGAAGTATTTCTGAAGTTGGAATTTTACTTCCGAAAATATTTAGTTTTGAAAAAAAACCCAAAAGTTAAATAAATTCAACACATATTGCATTGTAAATTGCCTTCAAAATCTTTATATTAAGTATTCATTAAGAATGAATTTATTTCAAATCTTTATCGGCATTAAATGACCCACTGAGGTTGATATGCCGTAAACCAAACCAAACCAAACCAAACCAATTCTTTTTAATTTCTTCCATTTTTATTGGGGATCTTTTTTTTTTTAAAGATTTTTTAGATTCAAATTTCTTCTTCGTTTTCTTTTCTTTCCTTTCTCTCAATTCTTTGTTGTTTTTCTTTCATTTGTTTTTTTTTACCAAACATTATTTTGTTGATTTCTCTTTTCCTTTGTGAAATACAACATTGTGCAACTTTATTTCATCCCCTTTTTTCCTTTTGTTCTTTCTTTACAATTCTTTTTGTAATTCCCTTTTATTTTCATTCATTGTCTTTTTAAAAGATTTCCTTCTTTCTGTTGTGGACTTGTCTAGCTTACCTTTCGTAGAGAGTAAATGAGCTGGTCCAGAACTATTTGTACACTGCCTTCTTTAGAACATCGGGGTGATTTCTGAGCCGTCAAAGGCCCCTCGGGGCCTGCTCCAGAGCGCTTCGGCCTCTGGAGTGGAGCGAATCACAAACATTTTACAGTTTTCATTCCAGAACTCTTTCATTCTTTTTCTTTTTACTTTTTAAATCTATTTTCCTTCTCTTCTCTTCTTTCTTTTAATTTTCGATCTTTTTCTTTTTGTATCTTTTTTCTTCTTACTTTTTTCCTTTTATTTTTTCTTCGTTTTCTTTTTCTTTTCTTTTTCTTCCCTCTCTTATTATTGTAGTTTTTTGTTTGTTTGTTTTTCTCTCCTCACTTTAATTTCTTTCCCTTCTTTCTTTCTTTCTTTCTTTCTTTCTATTATATTTCCCTTCTTTCTTTCTTTTTAATATATTTTCTTTCTTTCTTTCTTTCTTTCTTTCTTATTATATTTTCTTTCTTTCTTTCTTTCTTATTATATTTCCCGTCTTTCTTTCTTTCTTTCTTTCTTTCTTTCTTATTATATTTCCTTTCTTTCTTATTATATTTCCCATCTTTCTTTCTTTCTTTTTTATTATATTTCCCTTCTTTCTTCTTCTCTTTCTTTCTTTCTTTTTTTCTTTCTGTCTTTCTTTCTTATTATATTTCCCTTCTTTCTTTCTTTTCTTTCTTTCTTCTTCTTTCTTTCTTTATATTTCATTCTTATTATCCCTCATTTCTTTTTCTTTCTTTCTTATTATATTTCCCTTCTTCTTTCTTTCTTTCTTTCTTTCTTTTTCTTTCTTTTCTTTCTTCTTATTATTTCCCTTCTTTCTTTCTTTCTTTCTTCTTTCTTTCTTTCTTTCTTTCTTATTATCTTTTTTCTTTCTTCTTTCTTATTATATTTTCTTTCTTTCTTTCTTTCTTTCTTTCTTTCTTTCTTTCTTTCTGTATTTCATTCTTATTATCCCTCATTTCTTTCTTTCTTCTTTCTTATTATATTTCCCTTCTTTCTTTCTTTCTTTCTTCTTTCTTTCTTTCTTTCTTTCTTTCTTATCATATTTCCCTTCTTCTTCTTTTCTTCTTTCATTCTTCTAATTATTTTCCATTTCTTTATTTCTTTCTTTCTTTCTTTCTTTCTTTCTTTCTTTCTTTTTCTTATTATATTCTTCTTTCTTTCTTTTTTCTTTCTTTCTTTCTTCTTATTATATTTCCCTTCTTTCTTTCTTTCTAATATTTTCTTTCTTTCTTTCTTTCTTTTTTTCTTTCTTTCTTTCTTTCTTTCTTTCTTTCTTTGCTTTAATTTCTTTTCCTGATTTCTATCTTCCTTTGCAAATCACGAATATTGTTCAATTTTCATTCCAATCTTTTGGCTCAGAATTCCGATGGTCTCGGCCCATGATTACAGTTCACTCTTATTTTTGATAATCAATTTTACCAAATAGATAAATCGATGTTATCACTGGAAATCAAGTGACAGCAAATCTCCCACCACTATTTTCAATATTCTACCAGATCTTGACACCGTGGAAATTTCTATTGATTCAACTCTTTCTTAAATCTCTTACCTCCCCTCTTTATGACTATTTCGAGTGTACCAGTTTGAGATACGTCTGACTAAACAGCGCTGGGTAGCGTCGTCAGTTATGTCATTAACCGGTTCATTGAGGGTTTCGGGTCTTCCAACATAATACCCCCCTCGCCAGTTAGACCCCATTGGAGATGATCAAACCCTAATGCGCTACAATTTTGTTCAACGCCAACAGAACAAATGGCTTTAAATAGAGTATGCCAACGCGAACCTCGGCCTCTGTACATCTGGTTGGTTAATTCTAAAGCCAATCAGTGTACAGAGTAGTTGTTAAAAAAAGGTTCGCATGGCTCAGAAATTCTTTTAAAAAGTAATTCATTGGCATGGCTAGCGATAGACGACCACTATGGCAGGCTCCAGCGGAACGAAAAGAGACGCCTTTCGTAATACCGTGGTGACACAGGTCGCGGTTCCGGCTTAGAGGCTTTCAGCCGTTATCGCGCGGAGGCAGCTTGGCACCCTCACTCGTTCGAGCGAGCACGCGAACCGTTGCGCCGATCACGCGGTTCCTCTCGTACTGGACGGGATAGCCGTGTGGCCACGGCCGACGTAACAGTAGGATAAAACTAACCTGTCTCACGACGGTCTAAACCCAGCTCACGTTCCCTGTCAGTGGGTGAACAATCCAACGCTTGGCGAATTCTGCTTCGCAATGATAGGAAGAGCCGACATCGAAGGATCAAAAAGGATTCTCTTGGTGTTAAATTTAATGGAGATGTAGAAGAAAAGAAAACAATGCATGAATATGCGAGACAGAAAGGAATGTAAGTAATAATTGAGAAGCATTGATTTTAATTATTAAATTTGCCAAGATAGATTATACACATTACCTTCACATTCATATTTCTTGGAATTTTTGAGATGAGGCTTGATGATTAGTATTATTTGTATTATTCGGACTATTGTCCTCATCTTCATTGTTATCTGTGTTACATAATAATTGGAACCCTAATACATTTTCAAGGTAGTGTAGAAATCATTATGGCGATCAGTACAGCTGATGGCATTGAGAGTGAGTGACAATTCTTGACCTCACTCTGACCTTGCCTTGCGGGATAGACCGTGAGAACCGGAAACCCCATAGAAAGCCCCCTTCCGGTTTAAGGAGTAAGCAACTCAGTTAGAACTTAGAAACCGAGCTAGCAAGATGTAAGGATCCGCGCGCATTGTCTGGTCTGGGGATCTACGAATAAAGTAACATCATCGTAAATCGAAGTCTTGTGTTTATTACTAAAAGCTAACAATGACACAGGGCTTCTGATAACAAGAAATCCCTAGCAACAGAAACCAGACCCGGAATCCCAAGAAGACCAGACCTTAGAAGATACACCAGGCCAAAAGAATAGACGACCAGAGTAAGAAAGGTATATAACGTTATATGCTGATTCCTGTGCTGTTCATACGCTGAGTTAGCGAGGACCGGTATCGAACTAGGAACCTTGTGGTTTCTAGCCGAACGCTCTACCGACTGAGCTAGGGCCGAGTTATATGCTGTAATATGTTATAATGTTTATTTTTTATAGATAATATTTCTTTGTCGTAATAAATTTGGAAGCTTAAATATTTTAGTGAAATTATTAATAATACAAGTTCATAGTGTATATAAACTAATTTTCTCTTTTATATTTTATAAATAAACTATATTCATTATAAATTAGGTTCTCATTAATAAATCCTTTAGATTATTGTAGAATCTGTGACGTAAGCCGTGACGTAGTTTCGGCTTCAGACAGAAATGCAATCTATCTCCATCATATATAGATACTAAAAACTGATGTTTTTTCAGCAAATCTCCCACTACTATTTTCAATATTCTACGAGATTTTGACACTGTGTAAATTTCTGTTGATTCAACTTTCTTAAATTCCTACCCCCCACTCTTTAGGGCTGTTTCGAGTGCACCAGTGATTCTATGCATTAGATTTGCTGTCACTTGATTTCCAGTGATAACATCCTGGAGAACTCATCTTTGTTAATCCATAGCAGACCACTGCTCTGACATTAAATGACCCATAGAGGTTGATATGCCGTTAAACAAAACTCAACCTCAAAACCAGACCACTGCACTATTAAGATAAGCTAGAATATTTAGAAGAGTCATGGAGATCTGAGGAAACTTGCTGTGACTCAAAGTAAGTAAAGTCGTCGGGGCGGCCTAATGTCGGTATCAGCCAATCAACGAGGGAGTCTATTCCCTTTTCACTAGCGCTCGACCAAGGAGGTTGTTTTTTGCGTCTGAGGTGGAGCGCCACATACCATCAGCTCCTTATTTCACCGCACAGATCCCTGTGCTACTCATACGCTGAGTTGGCGAGGACCGGTATCGAACTAGGAACCTTGTAGTTTCTAGTCGAACGCTCTACCGACTGAGCTAACCCAAAGGGGTGGGGTGTGTGTGTGTGCTGTGACTCAAACATCAGTGAAAAAACAAACAGCAGTTTGCAGAACTCAATGTGTACTCTTATTGTTAGAGTCACAGAGCAAATTTATAAGTAAAAATATTACAAAAGACTTAGAATTTTTGCTTATAGTCTATTTCAGGAAGCTTAGACAAAGTGTCTAACTCTCCCAAATCATCAGATGCGAATGATGATTTGGAGAGTTAGACACTTTGTCTAAGCTTCCTGAAATAGACTATAATGCAAGAATTCTAAGTCTTTTGTTATATTTTTTTACTTATATATATATATATATATATGTTTTAGTGTTAAAAACTCACAAGGAATAAAATCATAAGTATATCGAAAATTAGATTTAAGATTCTGCTAATGCGAATATTGATATATTCGTTTTTTTTTGTGGTGGTGGGGGTGTTTCATGGCGTCTAATTCGCGTTCGTGACATTTTCCCGCGCAAAAAACAAATGTCACGCGAAATTATTATGACCTGATTGTATTTTAATTAATTTTTCGTGCTGATTGGTTAAAAGCCATCAGTAAATGAATTTTTCGTTTCCCAATAACATGATGTTGATTAACGAATTCTCCCGCGTGTCTAATGTCTTTACAAAACGGTTCATTGCTGTTTGAAATTTTTTTTTTTGTCTTCTCATCGCAAAGACGACTTCGACTATAACGCCAATGCGCACAATAACGGAAGTAATTAAAGCGGAAACAGAAATAAGAGTCATCATCATCACCATCATCATCATATCGTGCAGGCAGCACGGATATCCATGACAATCTCTCGCCAACCTTCCCTATCATTCATCGACCCTGGGAGCTCCTCCGCGCAGCAGCCAGTATCTCACATAGTTGGTCAATGTAGGTCCTTGCTGTGCGGCCCACATTAGCATGTCCATGTGTTGGCTTCCACAGGAGAACGTCGATTATAAGCTCGTCCCTGCTTCTCCAGCAGTGTCCTGCATGCCTAGTTCGTCTCACTCGGATGGTTTGTGAGATAGGGGTCAGGTGGCCATACAGCTGCTTCCTTGTGGGATGCTGCTTCCACGACTTGTTCAAGACTGCACGCAACATTCTCATGCAGCTCCCATCTAGCTTATTCTCAAGGCGCCTCGTTAGGATCCAGGTGGTGCAGCCATACATCAGTACTGATATGACTACAGCCTGGAAGAAATGTCGTTTTAGCTTTGTCAGCGAGATCGGATTTCCATATAACATAATTTGTTTGTGGCCAACCATGCGTTTCCTATTCGTGTATTAATATCGTTATCTGTGGATGAGATATTACTACCTAGGTATGTAAATTGTTCTATGGCACTGGGCTTACCGTCAAGTGTGGAGATGTCTCATTTCTTTTTGAAGCTCATGAACTCAGTTTTATCAGAGTTCACATAGAAGCCGATATTCTTTGCTGCCACCTCCAGGCTGTGTAGAAGTGCCTCAGACTGTGTCGGCGTATCTGCAAGAAGTGCGAGGTCATCAGCATAATCGTCATCTGTGACTGTTTGTGCGGGATATCTCCTGCTTCTTGCTTTTCTTAATGTGAAACCTTTGTAATTTTGATTTTTCGGGCTGTTGTTCTCATCTTTATTATTGTAGCGCAGGACACTGATGGAAGAGGAAGTTGTGACACTTGTGCAGTTTGTGGTGGAGTAGTGTGCACTTGGGTCTATATCAGCTGGCAAGAAAGTTGTTATAAGTCTAAGTTGATTACTGGCTTCACTAATGTGGGTCCCTGGCTATTTCTATCTCTGCTACTTCTGAGACAATACTATCACACCAACTGCCGGGCTCAAAACTGCTAATGGCCGGAGCTTGGCTGAATATATGTAAAATTCCCCCCACAGATTCACACGGACCCGACCACACATATGCTCGGCACTTACTTTAATCGGAGACTTTTCGTCTGTGTTTTCCCTTAAAATTAAAACAATAATATTTTTCTTCAGATGGAGCGTCCCCAATATTCTGACCATTAATTTCCTCAAAAGAGATTTTCTCATAAAAACAGCTTTTTGTTTTTAACAGTTAGATACCTAAAGATTTTATCTTTAACTGGGTTAACTTCATGTTGGCCGTTTAATTCTCTTAAACTCTACGGCCCAATGTTGTGTCCCTAAAAGGACAACCACCCACTCATATACCTATGCCTGGGCTTTAACATATTCTATTTTTATTTATTTATTTTTTATCTGACCATGCTCTCCCTTAACCATAGTGTCACAGAGCAATATGATATAATTTTGATTTTTCGGACTGTTGTTCTCGTCTTTTCTGTTGTAGCGCAGTCACAGCGCCATAAAAGGCTCAAGTCGTGTAGCAGTAGGAGGGTTAGCTAATAGGTCGCACAGAGACAACAACATTCACATAGACAAAAAGGAATTGTTTATTCCTCGCTCGCTTCGTGTGTTTTTTCAGAGAGAGAGAGAGAGAGAGAGAGAGAGAGAGAGAGAGAGAGAGAGAGAGAGAGAGAGAGAGGGGAAGCGTAAGGTCAAACTTTATCATAAATTATATTCATTACCACAGTGGGGGTTATCTTCCCTTTGCCAGGAAGAGTTATCTTCCCGCGGTGTTGCCGTTTGTTCCCACTAGGGGACCTCTGGTATTTAAGCGCCTTATTTGAACTTCTCTTCTTCTTTTAGCTAAATCTCCGGTACGAGCACATGGTTAGACTACTGTCTACCCCTTTCTCGGTGGGGCTCCAGCCCCCCTCCTAGTAAGTGATTTCTATGTACGGACGCTCCAGTCCTTTTATGTATGTATGTTTATGTACACTATCCTATTCTATCTTCTATTGTTTATGTATCTTGTTTATTCATGTGCTGTATTATATAAAATGTTTTGTCTCAGAAATGTGTCGGAGTTGTATGTTCAATTATGACTTTGAACCTTACACCACTATACGCACTGCTCACGTTCAGCCCCCCCCCCCCAACGGAGCCCGAAAAACAACGTCTGTCTCTTAGTGGGACCCCAGCGAAAAAGACAGTTCACTTTACTTACGTTTGTGGTCCTTGGAGGATGAAGGGCATATCCGTTTCTGTTCTTCTGCAGAAAATTTGGGACTTACGTTTTTGACTGGTCACTGGCTGACATACATTGAATGCTTAGAATCTTAAAAAGATTCTCTTCTTTTTTCTTTTTTTTTCTTTTTCTCTTTACCCAGAAATTTGATTACCGTTTTCTTTTCAATTTAGAATTTCTATTGACCGTTTTAATTACGCTACAATTGTGGTAAGTAAAATCATAACGTTACGGCCGCTATATTACGGCGGGTGTTTCCTGTGTATCAGCAGCCAAACTATACAAAATGATTTCCCAGGTTGGGTCATTGCTATGCTCGGATACACAGGCAACGCCAAAGGAAGACCGGAGAATACAGCGGCCAAAACCTTGGGAAGAAAATCAAAGTTTATACAAATAAGGGCAATATTACTTAGAAAACTTTGTTTAATGGCATATCGACCTTCATGGTTATCTAATTCTTGTAGAAGAACAGTAATGGTACTATTTAACCCATATCTTAGGGGATGCGAGGGTTCATGCCTTTTCAAGGGGTATTGGTCCGAAAAGGAACATAATAGCGTGACTGGAGTTCGAACTCTGTAAGTCAACATGTTACCGTTCTATTATATCTCTGAGAAAGGATTCAATTTTTTTCATTTCTATCTAATGTTGTCTGTGCTACTTCCGGTAAAAATTGCAACAATGTATACTTTTAAAATTAAGATAAAAACGGTTAACTGGAAGATTTTGAATAACTTTTACAATTATAGAAATAAAAAATAAAACATAAATAAAAAGGACTATCTTTAATAATTTATTAAAGAAATGTATGGGTTATTTACTCAAACTTAAATTGATGAATGATTTAAAAAAAACAACACAATATTTTATGTTTTTTTTAATTTAAAAAAAAAATTAAATAGATGAAATACATAAAATAAAATATTTAAACTATAAATGGCTAAGTGTTATTTTTACTTTATCAATAACTCTAGACTGACTTTAATTTTAAGTGGGTATAACATTTAAAAAACAATATATATATTAAATTTTTACTTGAAGGCACTTACAACGCATGTATCGCATAAAATTCGATACTTTTTCTTATAGAAAATGAACTTGACAAGTGTAATCCCAGCAAAGGATCGCTCGGTGTGTAGAATATCGTACAGACTGTTTCGACTTTATTAAGTCTCATCAGCGACATATACTAACGATTTCCCTCCGACAGAAATCGAAACCGGGACTTTAGTAGACACAGTGAAACACTAGTGAAACACTATATCGCCTCGGCCAGAGTACAGAGCTGACCATCCCAGCGAAATTAAGCTTGTCAAATGATACTACACGCCTCTACCATAATAGGTAAGGGGGGCGTTTTTGAGAGAATGATAACAACAAACAGACCGTATGCCCTTCGGCGAAGTGAATAAGATTTTTGGATGTTTGTTTATTTTAGAAACGTTGCTGATATATATATATATATATATATATATATATATATATATATATATACTTAAACTTATTGGTAAATCCTCGCGGTGAGAAAAAATCCAGCAAATAGTTTGATTGTAAAAATATACTACCAAACATCAACCGGGGAGAAAAAAATGTTTGGAAAAAAGAAAAGACCAAGATAATCGTACCAACAAAAAAATAATCTATTGGTACAATATTTAGCCAAAAGAAAAAAACAATTTATATGTATATATATTATATAAGATATATATATTCATACAAAACCGCTAGGAGACTAAAGCTAATAAGTAAAAAGTGATCAATACCTAAGTAGAGCAAATAATAAAGATAAATCTAATGAGTCAGATGAACCTACTAAAAGTTTCGCTTAATGCTCTTCAGGGCTGAGATCTCAGCCCTGAAGAGCATTAAGCGAAACTTTTAGTAGGTTCGTCTGACTCATTAGATTTATCTTTATATATATATATATATATATTATATATATATATATATATATATCGCTAGTCTATCATCACCTCTACAATCTTTGGCCTTTCTTCTCTTCGCTTATAAAATAACAGTTTCAGCTATGACGTTAACAGCAAAATCAATAACTCACAATTCAAAATACAAACGGTAATAATAACCGTAATTTTAGCAATGATAATATTGTGAAAAGTGTAAATTGCTCCCATTATTCCGTTTCGCGTGGAGAAGAAGCATTTCACGTTGAATCGCGTGAATTCTCGCGCGTTCGCTTTTCCTGAACCTAAAGTAAAGAAAAAAAGCGCCCGGGTTATTCAAGATGGCTTCCGTGTTAGTGAAACCAAGGTGGATGTTTCACCAAGTTAATGTTTGGTATATGAAGTGATGCTATCTTAGCACCGACACGTACACGTTGTAGAGATCTCCTAAACCCGCCTATTTGTCAGATATTCTATATTCGGATCTTTAAGTAGATTTATAAACAAGATGGAGGCGTATTGTCTAACGGTTAAAGTCGTAGGAAATAGACTCGTCAAACCGAGTTCAATTTCTGGACGAAGCTGTTTATAAACAAGATGGAGGCGTGTGGTCTAACAGTCAACAGAATTTTACGGGGCAGGGATACATAGTCTCATTCCAAGGTGGGAAATTGCTATTGACAGAAACTGTGACTATGTGGAGAAGTAGCTTCATTTTGATGTATGATACATATTCCTGTGTTGGTAATTATACCTGTCCTAAACAAAATTGCATTACTTTTTACTCACCTATGTGGTAAAGTAGAGATGTGATCCACAGAGGACCAGCTTCATTTTGATGTATAATACATGTTAGTGTGTTGGTAATTATACCTGTCCTAAACAAAATGGCATTACTTTTTGACTCAGCCTCGTAATAATGAAAAGGAACTAAAAATCCATATACATATTATTAGAATCTACAGCCAAGATATTGTAATGCAATTTGTGATAAATGTATCATGTCTTTAAAGAAAACAGTGAAAAGGAAAAAAACAGAAGGAATAGAACTGCCCCAAAAATGGCATTACTTTTTGACTCACCGTCTCTCTCTCGCTCTCTCTCTCTCTCTCTCTCTCTCTCTCTCTCTATATATATATATATATATATATATTATATATATATATATGTTGGGATTTTTGTAATATAAGGTGTGTGCTAGATGCCCACTTCTACTTATAGACTCGCCGATAACCATGTGACCAATCTATTGGCCAACCACTGGCAGTACTCTGCTGCTGATATTGTTATTCATATCGGCTGTTCTGATCTTAGCTACTCACAACTACCTTGAACCTTCGTGAACGACGGAACATAGGATTATATCACTGGACCTTTGACACTACGTAGGATTCCATAACTCAGGACTTATTCACTTACCAAAGGATTCTATAGCTCAGGACTTACTTACTTACTTTAAGTCCTTTACAACTGGCCAAGGATGGCGGTCAGAAACTTAACAATATATATATAGTAAGTCCCATAATTAAGTACTTCCCTAACATTTTAGGAGGTTAGAGTCCCCGTGGCATGATGGTTGACGTGCTTGGCCGTGACATCTTATTAAGTGAGTTTGAACGGCAGTCGCACTTTTACGTTCACTTACGGACTAATACTCTTGGGAAATGTATGATTCTCTGTATGCTCCCAGCTATGGGTTAAATACTACCATGATTGTTTCTTGTACAAGGATGGCTTTGGCATTAAATAACCCACGAAGGTTTATATGCTATTAAACAAAAAACCAAATCAAACATTTTTTAGAAATAAAACTATTTTATATATATCATATATATATGCACCCTCCGGGTGCAAGTATTTAAATTTTAATGTAATAAGATATCATATTAAATTAGAAAGACTAATTAAACTAAATAAGAATGCAAATAAAAAGATTTGAAACAGAGTGGGGGGTATAATAAAAAATAGAACAACTGAAATTTACTCTTCCATCACTCCCGACTTTCATTGTTAAATTTTCCTAATTTAACTATATAAAAAGAATAAAATTACAGTTATTTCGTCTTGTTAATAGATTGCATTTAAGATTTATCCCCGATGTTTTTGTTTATATAGGTGCTAGGGCTCGATGTGACCAACCGATTGATCGGATGGGGTCTCTCCGACTGCCCTTTTAGCCTAAGTAAGGACCAATGCACCCTCCACACGCAAGTATTTTAATGTAAAGAAATGTCATTAGATTAAAAAGACAATGAAACTAAATAAGAATGCAGATACACTGATTTGAAAAGGAGGGCAGTATAATCGAAAAATAGAACAACTTTGAAACTAATTTTTCCATCATTTTCCATCACTCTCGTCTTTCATTGCTAAATTTAACTATTTAGTTAAATTAGGAAGTAAGGAATAAAATTACAGCTATTTCGTCTTGTTAATAGATTTCATTTAAGATTTATCCCCGATATTTTTGTTTATATTCATTAAGATAAAACCAAACAATTAGAAATCAATAGAACCAATCACATATTTATTAAAAATCACATTTTTGATATCAATATGCAAGCTTTCCCATTTACACTGTAAACCACTATTTTGTTGTATATATAAATACGATTGCATGTTACTAGTAACCCTAACTCTAACCCTAAACCCTAGCCCTAAGCCAAACCCTAACCCCCTTAGTTGAGTAACATAATATTACAGGGTGACCCAGAAAAAGCAGAACCCAAATTATTTATTTTCCCATTAAACTAACCCTAAACCCCAACCCTAAACCCTAACCCTAAACCCTAACACAAACCCTAACCCCCTTAGTTTAATAACATGATATTACAGGCTGACCCAAAAAAACAGAACCCAAACTATCTATTATATATGTAGATATGACCAACAGTATTGATAATGTAAAACTATTTTATTAATAATTGAGGTTTAAATGAAAATAAAATCATGGAGAATGTGACGTAAATAGCTAAGGGAATTGTAACTTGAGTAGTGATATAGTTTCGGTTACAGACAAAGAAACACACAATCTCTATTATAATAAGAAGTTCATTTTCTTCTAAACTAAAGATACTATCTGTTATAGGTGATACACCCTATAAGACTAATGGAATGTGACGACGGGTTACTATAAGTAACAGGGACAATTGTGGCTTGAGTGTAAGCCAATGCGAGTCAGCTCCCAATTTTATTTGTCGGACGTAATTCCCACTTCTCTGTATTGTATTTGTCTACTTTTTGTTAATACATTTTCCTACATTTGTTACCCGTCGTTTTGTTCTTGTTTGACCCCTTAAAACCTCACAACACTATCATTCTAATATTTCTAGTGGAAGATTATGCAATTAAAACGGATATTATCATGTATTATTTATGACTAAACCCTGCATCATTAAAAATTCAGTTCCTCTGCAACGAAAGAGGGATCATGCATTTTTGGCAGTAGTTTTCGCATGAGCTTCAGTTGGTGCTTGGCTCCTTACGTTAAAAAAAGATTTTATGTTAATTCGGCCTTATAGAAGGTTTGTAATATAAAAACCACCGTAACGAAGAATAAAATTTATTCTATTCATATATGAACACACACACACACACACACACACATATATATATATATATATATATATATATATATATATATATATATATATATATACGTTCGTTTGCTTTGTAATTCCCCAACTTCTTTGTTTATCAACTAAGTGTCAAATATTTCTTTCTTGCTGGCAACAATCTAGGAAGGAAGCCATTTTTTTTTTAAATTAAGGGAGATTGAAAAAAATAGGCGGAAACAAAACGAAATAAAGGAAAGAAAATATTTGTTTTAGTTTATTCTGTAAAATTTGTTGAATCCGTTTCTTCAATTAAAAGATTTGCGTCTACTTTGCCTTTTTGAAATAACAACACAAGATAACAGCAAACGCGGCGGCCATGATAACAACAACAAAAACAAAACAAACAAAGAAAAAAGGTATAAAGAAAAAGAAAGAAAGAAAGAAAGGAAGGAAGGAAGGCAGACGACAAGCTGCGTTATATTATTTTTGTCTTTGTTTCATTGACTCCAATTGTTTTAAATCCATTTTATCCAAAGTCCTGAATCAATATCCATTCTTCTTAGAAGCTAAGGTTCATCAAATACAAATTCCATCGTCTTTTTTGTGTCGGTTTGTCTTGATATAACATATTTCTTTCTTTCTTTCTTTTCTTTCTTTTCTTTCTTTCTTTCTTTCTTTCTTTCTTTTCTTTCTTTTCTTTTAATATTTGCTTTTTTCTTTCTTTCTTTTTTCTTTCAGTGTTTTCTTTTTTTCTTTCTTTCTTTCTTTTGTTCTTTTTTTCTATAAATCTTTTTGAATGAAATTTTAATTTCTGATTCCTTTCTTTCTTTTTTTCTTTCTTTCTTTCTTTCTTTCTTTCTTTCTTTCTTTACTCTTTTTCTCAGCATTGGCAATTTTTTTCTTTTCTTTTATCTTTCTTTTTTCTTTCTTTCTTTTTTCTTTTAGTGTTTTCTTTTTTTTCTTTCTTTCTTTCTTTTCTATAAATCTTTTGAATGAAATTTTAATTTCTGCTTCCTTTCTTTCTTCTTTTCTTTCTTTCTTTCTTTCTTTCTTTCTTTAATGCTTTCTTTCTTTCTTTCTTTCTTCTTTTCTTTTAATGTTTTCTTTCTTTCTTTTACCAATTTTTCTTAGTGTTGCTCTTTCTTTCTTTCTTTTACCAAATTTTCTTATTGTTGCTGTTTTTTCTTTCTTTCTTCCTTTCTTTCTTTCTTCCTTCCTTTCTTTCTTTCTTTTCTTTTCTTTTCTTTTGTCTTTTTCTTCGGGTTGGCCAACTTTCTTTCTTTCTTTCTTTCTTTTTCTTTTCTTTTCTTTACTCTTTTTCTCAGCGTTGGCCATTTTTCTTTCTTTCTTTTCTTTTAATATTTTCTTTTTTTCTTTCTTTCTTTCTTTCTTTTGTTCTTTCTTTCTATAAATCTTTTTGAATGAAATTTTAATTTCTACTTCCTTTCTTTCTTTCTTTCTTTCTTTCTTTAATGTTTCTTTCTTTCTTTTACCAAATTTTCTTATTGTTGCTGTTTCTTTCTTTCTTTCTTTCTTTCTTTCTTTCTTTCTTTCTTTCTTTCTTTTTTCTTCGGGTTGGCCAACTTTCTTTTTCTTTCTATTTCTTACTGTTGGCTTTCTTTCTTTCTTTCTTTCTTTCTTTCTTTCTTTCTTTCTTTCTTTCTTCTTTCTTTACTCTTTTCTTCAGCGTTGGCCATTTTTTTTCTTTTTTCTTTTTTTTTCTTTCTTTCTTTCTTTCTTTCTTTCTTTCTTTCTTTCTATTAGCTTTCTTCTTCCTTCCTTTCTTTCTTTCTTTCTTTCTTTCTTTATTTTCTTCCCATATCCTCATATTTACAAACCGCTAAAAAATTAGTGTGTTTGTTTTTTTGAAGCGGGAAGCTGGAACAGATTAATGTATTTTCAGTTTATTCCAATGGGAAAATTGATTTGATATACGAGGATAGTGTGCTATTAGCGAAACGAATTAGACTCGTATGTCAAGGTACCACTCTAATTCTTATTATTTCTTTTAACTTTTTAAAATTTTTACACAAGTAAATTGATAAAAAAAAGAAAAGTTGTTTATTATTTTCTAAGTTGGTGTACCATTTGACTTAATGACAGCTTTCAGAATTTTGAATTGAATTGTATTTTTGTTTTGACTGCAACTCGCTACATTACTGTTTCCAAATTTTAAGTCATTCTTTCTCGCTTTTGTTATCTTTTCTTTTTATGCCATAGTGGCGTTGAGTACTTTTTTCCATAAATAACTATTTGAGTTAGAGGAGAAGGGCGTTACCAACTCTATTAGTACAATAGAAGCCTCACAGACCTATCACTACTGAATAGCGAGTTCGATCCTCGCTGGATGCCCTATATTTCCGACCTCAGGTCGTACGAGTAGTGTAAATAACTTGGGCGGGGGGAGGTCCCATCGTGGCATAATAATGAACAAGCTCGTAGACCTATCTCTACTGAATAGGCCCTTATGGTGAATCGTGATGCTTAAGGATAGAACCCAGGTGACTGAGCAGTCCATGACCTGCAATACTTTACTTTGGCCCTTTTTTGGGGTAGACGGGTTGGAGAGGCCCCCTCCGATCATTTGGCTTGTCAAGCCCTAGCACCTATATGATTACCCCAGCCCTATTGCCCTTATGACAAGCACCAACCCTTTTTATCATATGGCTGCTAAAGGCGGTGGCTGAGGGTCTACATGTCCTGGGAATGACGTTAAACTCTATCTGATGGTGAGGTTCCAGTTCTGGAGGTTTGGGGAATGTGGAGCACCCGTTCATCACCATTGCTGCCTGATCCACTCTGACCCGGGGTGGTAGTACCTGTTAGGGTCCCATTTATGGGTTAAATAGAAAAACATGAGTTTATTAAAAAAAATGAGTCTCCATTAAGAATGAATTTATTTCAAAATTTTGTCGCAATTAAATGACCCACTGAGGTTGATATGCCATAAAATAAAACAAACCAAACCAACCAGCCGCAGGTGGTACCTTTAAACGGGCTCGAACCGTTTTAGTCTCGTGATATATGTGTCGCCCAAATAGCACGTGACCAAGGCACTGCAAAACTTTTGACTCTCTTTAGTAAGTGTGCAGCTTTTAGGACGAGATTTTTCAATCCCTTGAATATATATATATATATATATATATATATATATATATAAAAACTTAATTGGGACTATTTATCTGAAGTTTTGCAAGTATGGAGCATCCAGCTTTGGTTAGCGGAAATGAGAACAGAATATCTCCGTGGATTGAATAAAAGGTTGGGTTCAAAGTTCCGTGGTGGTTCCAGATTACAAGAAGGCCCCGTGTTTGAAAAGGACGTTCCCGTGTCCGAGAAGGTTCGCGAGTCTGACAAGAAATACCTGATGAAGGCCGGAGGGGACATCGGCCGAAACGTTGTACAGATAACAATAAAGATAAGAACAATAGCCCGAATAATGCAAATAATATTAATTGGGACAGTTCCTCAATGATGCCACCCGGTTCATTGAAGATTTCGGATCTTAGCATCAGATCTTCTTGCCGGGTTGACACGTCCCGTACTTGAGCAAGTAATAGCTTTCAAACGATGTTGAAGAAAAAAAGTAAGTGGAAATACTTAAAAAAAGCCTTACCATTTCTCACTTAAAAAAAGTTTAATATCGAACAAATCCTTTATATATACAACCATAACAGAAAAATTACAGAAACACGCATAACCTATGCATATATATATATATATATGTGTATATATGTATATATATATATATATATATATATATATATATATATGTATATATCAATATATGTATTGATCAAAGCCTGAAGAAGATACCAGAATATCTGAAACACGTGTTGCATATGTGAAATAAAAAGAATAAAACATTTTCTCTGAGAACGATACATTTTGCGGACCTTCTTCTTTTTTTTTATAAAATATTACATTTTCTCCCGTTGGAACCAGAACAGCAATATATATATATATATATATATATATATATATATATATGAAGTAAATGGAAGTGAATCCGACATTATGAATTTAACATCTTTAGAAAAAATAACGTTTTTCCCAAAAATGTATATATATATATATATATATATATATATATATATATATATATATAAATAAAAGGAAATTAATCCGACAGTGTGAATTTGATATATTGAAAAAACAAATGATGTTTAGAAATGCTTTGGATCATCAGGAGAGAATGTGCACCGTTTCGGGGCCTTCCTCTCAACTGTTAAAACCGTTGAGAGGAAGGCCCCGAAACGGTGCACATTCTCTCCTGATGATCCCAAAGCATTTGTAAACATCATTTATTTTTTCAATATATATATATATATATATATATATATATATATATATCAACCCCTCCGCATGAGCAGGATGTGACTCAAGGTTAATTTCTTAAGCGGAGTTTAACAGGTTTGAATTCAGAGTCTTTCTTCTCCTAGACTAGTAATCTAGCACCCAATCAGATCCACTGGCAACTTCCCATTATTTCAAGGTTTATACCAGGTAGTATTTAGAATTTGTCTCCCCCTCCATTTATATTTTCCTTTGCATTCTTTTCTTCTTTTTTTTTTTCATGTATATACAAATATAGTTTATTTTCTTTCGTGTAAAATCAGCTATGATTATAAAATATTATTAAAAAAAATTTCAGTTGTTTCTATGTTTTCAAGAATGCCAATTTTTCTTTCTCGCATTTAAAAAATATTTCTCTTGCCTCCATTTTGTTTTTTTTGTCTTTCTTAAGAAGCTTTTGCTTCAATGTCTTTATATTCTTACTTATCAATATTGCAACTCTCTCAGTGTTATATTGTAATTTTGTCTTTCTTTTTTATTATCCTCCATGTTTTTCCACCTTCCAAACTTGTCTTTTTACTTGTTTCGTCGGCCATGTTTTTCAGGCTTCTATTTTACTAAATATTTGATATTTCTCTCTCTCCCTCTCTCTGTTATTTTGTTCTTTTCTCTCTCTTTCTCTCTATCCCTTTCTCTCTCTCCCTCCCTCTCTCTGTTATTTTGTTCTTTTCTCTCTCTTTCTCTCTATCCCTTTCTCTCTCTCCCTCCCCCTCTCTGTTATTTTGTTCTTTTCTCTCTCTTTCTCTATCCCTTTCTCTCTCTCCCTCCCTCTCTCTGTTATTTTGTTCTTTTCTCTCTCTTTCTCTCTATCCCTTCTCTCTCTCTCCCTCCCTCTCTCTGTTATTTTGTTCTGTTCTCTCTCTTTCTCTCTATCCCTTCTCTCTCTCTCCCTCCCTCTCTCTGTTATTTTGTTCTTTTCTATCTCTTTCTCTCTATCCCTTTCTCTCTCTCTCTCCCTCTCTCTGTTATTTTGTTCTTTTCTCTCTCTTTCTCCCTCACTCTTTCTCTCTCTCCCTCCCTCTCTCAGTTATTTTGTTCTTTTCTTTCTTTTTCCTCATTTATTGTCCTCCATGTTTTTCCAACTTTCTAAACTTATCTTTTTACTTGTTTCGTCGGCCATGTTTTTCTGGCTTCTATTTTATTAAACATTTGATATTTCTCTCTCTCTCTCGCTCTCTCTCTCTCTCTCTCTCTCGTTTTCTCTCTTTCTCTCTCTCTGTTATTTTGTTCTTTTCTCTCTCTTTTTCCTAATTTAATGTCCTCCATGTTTTTCCATCTTCCAAACTTGTCTTTTTACTTGTTTCGTCGGCCATGTTTTTCTGGCTACTATTTATTAAACATTTGATCTCTCTCTCTCTCTCTCTCTCTCCTCTCTCTCTCTCTCTCTTACTCTCTCTCTCGTTTTCTCTCTTTCTCTCGCTCTGTTATTTTGTTATTTTCTTTCTCTTTTTCCTGATTTATTGTCCTCCATGTTTTTTCACCCTTCTAAACTTATCTTTTTACTTGTTTTGTCGGCCATGTTTTTCTGGCTTCTATTTTATTAAACATTTGATATTTCTCTCTCTCTCTCTCTCTCTCTCTCATTCTCTCTCGCTGTTATTTTGTTATTTTCTTTCTCTTTTATCCTGATTTCCTGATTTATTGTCCTCCATGTTTTTCCACCCTTCCAAATATATCTTTTTACTTTTTTTGTCGGTCATGTTTTTCTGGCTACTATTATGCTAAACATTTCATATTTCTCTCTCTCTCTCCCTCTCTCTCTTTCTCTATTTTATTTTGTTATTTTCTCTCTCTTTCCCTCTCTATTTCTCTCTCTCTCTCTCTCTCTCAGTGTTTTTTTGTTATTTTCTCTTTCTTTTTCCTCATCGATTGTCCTCCATGTTTTTTTTTCATCCCCTCCCTTAATTTGTCTCTTTACTTTATTCGTCAGTAATGATTTCTTGACTCTCCTCTTATGCTAAACAATCTCTCTCTTTCCCCCTCTCTCTCCCTCCCTCTCTCTCCCTCTCTTTCCCTCTCTATTTTATTTTGCTATTTTTCTCTTTTCTCTCTCTATTCTCTCTCTCGTTTTTTTCTCTCTCTCTCTCTCAGTGTATTTTTGTTATTTTCTCTTTCTTTTTCCTCATCGATTTGTCCTCCATGTTTTTTTTTTATTCCCTTCCTTAATTTGTCTCTTTACTTTCTTCGTCAGTCATGATTTTCTTGACTCTCCTCTTATGCTAAACAATCTCTCTCTCTCTCTTTCTCCTCTCTCCCCCTATCTTTCCCTGTTATTTTGTTATACCCTCTCTCTTTTTCCTCGTCGATTATCCTCCATGTTTTTTTACCCTCCTCCTTTAACTTGTTTTTTTACTTTCTTCGCCAGCCATGTTTTTCCTGACTTCTCTTGTATTAAACAATCTCTCTCCCCCTCTCACTCCCCTCCTTCTCTCTCTCTCCCCCTCTATCTCCCTCTCTCCCCATTCTCTCTTTGTTATTTTGTTATTCCTCTTTATTTCCTCTCGTCGATTGTCCTCCATGTTTTTTTTCACCCCCTCCCTTAACTTGTCTTTTTACTTTCTTCGTCAGTCATGTTTTTTTTACTTCTCTTATGTTAAACAATCTCTCTCTCTCCCCCTCTCACTCACTCTCCTTCTCTTTCCCCCTCTCTCTCTCCCCTCTATCTCCCTCTCTCTCCACTCTCTCTGTTATTTTGTTATATCCTCTTTATTTTTCCTCGTCGATTGTCCTCCATGTTTTTTTTCATCCCCTCCCTTAACTTGTCTTTTTTACTTTCTTCGTCAGTCATGTTTTCCTGACTTCTCTTGTATTAAACAATCTCTCTCCCCGTCTCACCCCCTCCTTCTCTCTCTCTCCCCCTCTATCTCCCTCTCTCCCCATTCTCTCTTTGTTATTTTGTTATATCCTCTCTCTTTTTCCTCGTCGATTGTCCTCCATGTTTTTTTCACCCCCTCCCTTAACTTGTCTTTTTACTTTCTTCGTCAGACATGTTTTTTCTTGACTTCTCTTATGTTAAACAATCTCTCTCTCTCCCCCTCTCATTCACTCTCCTTCTCTCTCTCTCCCCTCTCTCCCCACCCTCTCTTTGTTATATCCTCTTTATTTTTCCTTGTCGATTGTCCTCCATGTTTTTTTTTCATCCCCTCCCTTAACTTGTCTTTTTACTTTCTTCGTCAGTCATGTTTTTTTTTACTTTTCTTATGTTAAACAATCTCTCACTCCCCCTCTCATTCACTCTCCTTTTCTATCTCCCTCCCTCTCTCACCCCTCTTCTCTTTTATTTTGTTATATCCTCTTTTTTTTCCTCGTCGATTGTCCTCCATGTTTTTTTCACCCCCTCCCTTAACTTGTCTTTTTACTTTCTTCGTCAGTCATGTTTTTTTTTTACTTCTCTTATGTTAAACAATCTCTCTCTCCCCCTCTCATTCACTCTCCTTTTCTATCTCCCTCCCTCTCTCACCCCTCTCTCTTTGTTATTCTGTTATATCCTCTTTATTTTTCCTTGTCGATTGTCCTCCATGTTTTTTTTTTCATCCCCTCCCTTAACTTGTCTTTTTACTTTCTTCGTCAGTCATGTTTTTTTTTACTTCTCTTATGTTAAACAATCTCTCACTCCCCCTCTCATTCACTCTCCTTTCTATCTCCCTCCCACTCTCACCCCTCCTCTTTGTTATTTTTTTTATATCCTCTTTATTTTCCTCGTCGATTGTCCTCCATGTTTTTTTTTCACCCTCTCCCTAACTTGTCTTTTTACTTTCTTCGTCAGTCATGTTTTTTTTTTTTACTTCTCTTATGTTAAACAATCTCTCTCTCCCCCCTCTCATTCACTCTCCATTTCTATCTCCCTCCCCTCTCACCCCCTCTCTCTTTGTTATTTTGTTATATCCTCTTTATTTTTCCTCGTCGATTGTCCTCCATGTTTTTTTTTTTTCATCCCTCCCTTAACTTGTCTTTTTACTTTCTTCGTCAGTCATGTTTTTGACTTCTTCTTATGTTAAACAATCTCTCTCTCCCCTCTCATTCACTCTCCTTTTCTATCTCCCTCCATCTCTCACCCCTCTCTCTTTGTTATTTTGTTATATCCTCTTATTTTTCCTCGTCGATTGTCCTCCATGTTTTTTTTCACCCCCTCCCTTAACTGTCTTTTTACTTTCTTCGTCAGTTCATGTTTTTTTTGACTTCTCTTATGTTAAACAATCTCTCTCTCCCCCTCTCACTCACTTCTCCTTCTCTCTCTCCCTCTCTCTCCCCTCTATCTCCCTCTCTCCCCACTCTCTCTCTGTTATTTTGTTATATCCTCTCTCTTTTCCTCGTCGATTGTCCTCCATGTTTTTTTTCACCCCCTCCCTTAACTTGTCTTTTTACTTTCTTCGTCAGACATGTTTTTTTTTTACTTCTCTTATGTTAAACAATCTCTCTCTCTCCCCCTCTCATTCACTCTCCTTCTCTCTCTCCCCCCTCTTCTCCCCCTCTCTCTCTCCCCACTCTCTCTCTTTGTTATTTTGTTATATCCTCTCTCTTTTTCCTTGTCGATTGTCCTCCATGTTTTTTTTTCATCCCCTCCCTTAACTTGTCTTTTTACTTTCTTCGTCAGCCATGTTTTTCTTGATTTCTCTTATACGAAACATTTCATATCTCGTGTTTAATGACATTTTCTATTTATGTGTATGCTAAAATTTTACGTCAACGCATTTGTATCTTTCATTCATTTATTTATTTCATTTATTTTTCTGCTGATGTTAGTCCCACTTTCCTGTTGTCGTTCATCATCTTCCAGTATTTACTAAATCCGATCTTTCTTTTTTTCTTTTTCTTTCAGTCCATTAACTAAAAAGCTCTTTTCTAATAGCTGACGTCATGACTAATCCCAGTGCGCATGCGTATTTAGCAAAAACAACTTTTGTTCCGACTGCGTGAGTCTTTGCCTGATCAACATTAGAAACGCTGTGTAAATATAAGTGTGCCTATGCGTAACTGCGCCTGCGCAAACTATGTGCGTGTGAAGTTTTAAAAGAAAATTTCGTACTTATTTTTCTTTTCTTTTCTTTATTTTATTAGTATTGAATAATATCGTTGCATAAATTCACTGAGCACAGAAACGCCTGTATATGTACACTCTCACCTGCGCCCCACCCCCCACGTGACATAGGCATATTTGAAAATATAAACACACTTATGCCATCATTTAATGTAATTCTATTATATATGAAAGACATTTTCTTGTTTGTTGAAAGGTTACAACGGAATTTGTATACAATATGGACCTAAAAATGTAAAACAACCTGAAGTGTATTAATATTGTATTAAGTACAGCAGTGCACTATCTTCGATTGTTATTTTATTTATTTGTTTATTTTTTGGGGGGATTTTGAACATTTTGGTAAAAAGTTCCAACAAGAAGAAGAACAAGAAGAACAAGTCTGCGACACTGCTCTAAATATTCTCTCATCGAGTAAAGTTTGAAAAACCGACAGACAAAAGTACCGAGACTGAATGTTTAAAAGTTTTAAAATTTAGAATTTAAATGATGTCATCTGTACAAGCTGAGTAACCTTTATCATAAAATGTTGGTTGGTTGGTTGGTTTATTGATTTTAACGGCATATCAACCCGTCCAGCCTAGCGGTTGGGGTGATCATAAAATGATGTTAAGGCGTCTAGACTACTATGTAGACATCTCAACTACTATATAGACGTCTCTGACTAGATGAGTCGATGTCAACGCTTGATAGTTTTTGATCAGTAAGTTTTGGCAAAACGAATGATTATACAAATATGGCTCCCTCTATATACCAACCCCTCCGTACGATTATTATTCTATTTATTCGTTTATTTATTATTTTTTTTGATTTTGAACATTTTGGTAAAAAGTTCCAGCAAGGAAGAAGAAGAAGAAGAAGAAGAAGAAGAAGAAGAAAGAAGAAGAAGAAGAAGAAGAAGAAGACTGCGCCACTGCTCTCAATATTCTCTCATCAAGGAAAGTTTGAAAAATATTAGTTATTCTATTTAAAAACTTTTACATTTTTCAGTTCAGTTAATTTAAACCACGTATCTTTGAGGCATATGACAGATTCTCAAATATATGTGTTCAAAGTTAACTGACCTGAAAAATGTATAAATTTTTAAATGAAACAACTATGCATTATATCTTTTATCTATTAATTTACATTTTTCAGTTCAGTTAATTTAAACCACGTATCTTTGAGGCATATGACAGATTCTCAAATATATGTGGTTCAAAGTTAACTGACCTGAAAAATGTATAAGTTTTTAAATGAAACAACTATGCATTATATCTTTTATCTATTAATTTACATTTTTCAGTTCAATTAATTTGAACCACGTATCTTTGAGGCATATGACAGATTCTCAAATATATGTGGTTCAAAGTTAACTGACCTGAAAAATGTATAAGTTTTAAATGAAACAACTATGCATTATATCTTTTATTTATTAATTTACATTTTTCAGTTCAGTTAATTTGAACCACGTATCTTTGAGCATATGACAGATTCTCAAATATATGTGGTTCAAAGTTAACTGACCTGAAAAATGTATAAGTTTTTAATGAACCAACTATGCATTATATCTTTTATCTATTAATTTACATTTTTCAGTTCAGTTAATTTGAACCACGTATCTTTGAGGCATATGACAGATTCTCAAATATATGTGGTTCAAAGTTAACTGACCTGAAAAATGTATAAGTTTTTAAATGAACCAACTATGCATTATATCTTTTATCTATTAATTTACATTTTTCAGTTCAGTTAATTTGAACCACGTATCTTTGAGGCATATGACAGATTCTCAAATATATGTGGTTCAAAGTTAACTGACCTGAAAAATGTATAAGTTTTTAAATGAAACAACTATGCATTATATCTTTTATCTATTAATTTACATTTTTCAGTTCAGTTAATTTGAACCACGTATCTTTGAGGCATATGACAGATTCTCAAATATATGTGGTTCAAAGTTAACTGACCTGAAAAATGTATAAGTTTTTAAATGAAACAACTATGCATTATATCTTTTATTTATTAATATATCAACACTGAAAATTTCATTAAATTCGGTTAATTTCCTGATTTTTGATATTTATTTTCTTTCGGCAGTGTGGAATTTAGGTCCGTTGACTTCGATTTAACCGAAGAAAGAATGAAAAGTGAGAAATAAGAAAGAAAAAAGCATGGAAAGAAAGAAAGAAAGAGAGCGATACTGTGTTGCTAGGAAACGGAAACTGAAAAAGAGAATATGATGATATAAATATTAGACAAAAGTACCAAGACTAAATCTTTAAAAGTTTTAAAATTTAGAATTTAAATGATGTCATGTGTACAAGCTGAGTAACCTTTATCATAAAATGATGTTAAGGCATCTAGACTACTATGTAGACGTCTCAGCTACTATGTAGACGTCTCTGACTAGATGAGTCGATGTCAACGCTTGATAGTTTTTGATCAGTAAGTTTTGGCGAAGCGAATGATTATGCAAATGCGGCGCCCTCTCTAATAATGAAATTTATTGTGTACAGTGCTCAGGTGCACCACAACTCATCAAAGTCTCATGTCAAGTACACAGAATAATGTAGTGTCAGGAACATGAACAGTTTACAGTAGTAATATGCATGTATGTGTGCGCGCGTGTGCATATGTATGTGGACATATGTATGTGATCATACAACAAAATGGTATATGCATAAACCAGAATCTGTTCTTGAGAACGAAACACATAAAATTCTCTGGGACTTTGAAATAAAAACGGATCACCTTATCCCAGCAAGAAGACCAGACCTAGTGTTGATTAACAAAAAAGAAAGAACTTGTTCAACTGGTGGATTTTGCAGTTCCAGCAGATCACAGGGTGAAGCTAAAGGAAAATGAAAAAATGGACAAATATCTGGACCTTGCCAGAGAACTGAAAAAGTTATGGAATATGAAAGTGAAAGTTATACCAATTGTAGTTGGTGCACTTGGAACAGTCCCAAAAGGATTGGAAAAGGGTCTGGAATGTTTGGAAATCAAAGGAAGAATTGAAACCATTCAGAACACTGCACTGCTGCAATCTGTCAGAATACTCAGAAGAGTCCTGGAGACCCGAGGAGACTTGCTGTCACTCAGACTCCAGTGAAAGACCATCAGCTAACGCTGATGTGAAAACTCAAAAGGAGTAAATAATAATAATAATAATAATAATAAAGCCGGTGTAATGATCTGTTATTGGTATGAGCCAGAGAGCGAGGGAGTCTATCCTCTTTTCACTAGCGCATCTGAGGTGGAGCTCCACTCATAAGAAGTAAGAATTCAGCGGATAAGTAACACCAAATAATCAGTATTTACATTGTTACATTTCATCTTGGACGATTTGGACGGTCTCATTTTTAACCAGAAGACGTTGCAAGATGATAACGGGCAGAAGATTTAGGAACAAGCGTATTAATGTATAGATAAATATCAACTTTCGTGGGTTATTTAATGCCATATCCATCCTTGTAGAAGTGTTTGTACTATTTAACCCATAGGTGGGGGATGATCGGGGGTTCGTTGTTTAGGACACTACTTTTAGGGGAGGATATTACCTCACTATCCACGATATGATTAGTATATTGTATGAGGGTGACCCAAAAAGTAATGCCATTTTCTTTATTTCATGTGAAGTTTAAAAATAAAATAAACCCTAACGAGGTTCAGAACAAGAATCCGACGAGTAAGACCCAACTTGCCAATCAGTAATGTCCTCCTTGTGCATGACAATGCTCGACCACACAAACATCAGGACAAGGGAGAAAATCGCCTCATTCTGTTATATACTGGGGTTTTCACGCTACCCAATCAGCATATAACGTTATATACCTTTCTTTAATTCTTACTCTGGTCGTCTATTCTTCTGGCCGGCTTTGGTTCTATCTTCTAACATCTTGGTCTGGTATATCTTCTAAGGTCTGGTCTTTCTTGAAGACTCCGGTCTGGCTTCTGTTAGGGATCACTCCTTATCAGAATCCCTGTGTCATTGTTAGTTTTTGGTAATAAACACAAGACTTCGATTTACGTTGATGTTACTTTATTTCTAAATCCCCAAACCAGACAATCTGCGCAGATGAGGCTTACATGTTGCTAGCTCGGCTCCTAACTTCTAACTGACTAAAACTGACTATATCCTTAAACCGGAAGAGGGCCTTCAATGGGGTTCCGGTTCTCACGATCCATCCCCGCAAGGCAAGGTCAGAGTGAGGTCAAGCGTTGTCACTCACTCTCAAGGCCATCAGCTGTACTAATCGCCATTATGATATCTACAATACCTTAAAAATGTATTAGGGATCTACTGACTATGTAACAATTCGAGTAGACAACCTTACCGCATCCTCCATACTCACCAGATTTAAAGCCTTCAGACTATTCGGTTCCATGTAAGAGGGTTTGAGAGACAAACATCATTCCAGTAACGAGTAAGTGAAATTTGTAGTGAATAAGTGGCTCAAGGAACAGTCAACAGAATTTTACGGGACAGAGATAACATTGCTATTGAGAGAAACGGTGATTGTGGAGAAGTAGGAATGTGATCCACAGAGGACCAGCTTCATTTTGATGTGTGATAAATGTTCCTGTTTTGGTAATTATACCTGTCCTAAACAAAATGGTATTACTTTTTGACTCACCTATGTGGAGAAGTAGGGATGTGATTCACAGAGGACCAGCTTCATTTTGATGAATGATACATGTTCCTGTGTTGGTAATTCTACCTGTCCTAAACAAAATGGCATTACTTTTTCACTCACCTATGTGGAGAAGTAGGGATGTGATTCACAGAGGACCAGCTTCATTTTGATGTATGATAAATGTTCCTGTTTTGGTAATTATACCTGTCCTAAACAAAATGGTATTACTTTTTGACACACCGTCGTACATGCTCTCATTCGAAGGTGGAACATTGCTATTGGGAGAAACGGAAACTATGTGGAGAAGTAAGGATGTGATCCACAGAGGACCAGCTTCATTTTGATGTATGATAAATTTTCCTGTTCTGGTAATTATACCTGTCCTAAATAAAATGGCATTACTTTTTGACTCCCCTATGTTGAGAAGTAGGGATGTGATCCACAGAGGACCAGCTTCATTTTGATGTATGTTACATTTTACTGTTTTGGTAATTATACCTGTCCTAAACAAAATGGCATTACTTTTTCACTCACCTATGTGGAGAAGTAGGGATCTGATCCACAGAGGACCAGCTTCATTTTGATGTATGATACATGTTACTGTGTTGGTAATTATACCTGTCCTAAACAAAATGGCATTACTTTTTGACTCAACCATGTGGAGAAGTAGGATGTGATCAGAGGACCAGCTTCATTTTGATGTATGATACATGTTACTGTGTTGGTAATTATACCTGTCCTAAACAAAATGGTATTACTTTTTGACTCACCGTCGTACATGCTCTCATTCGAAGGTGGAACATTTCTATTGGGAGAAACGGAAACTATGTGGAGAAGTATGGATGTGATCCACAGAGGACCAGATTCATTTTGATGTATGATACATGTTACTGTGTTGGTAATTATATCTGTCCTAAACAAAATGACATTACTTTTTGACTCAGCCTCGTATACGTCACCAACATGTTTTGGAACTAGATTAGTATAAGAGAATAACTGTTAGACTAACTCATTAACATTAATTCATTATACCAACGTACGAAGAGAACCTTTATGACTTGTCCGCTACACGTCTAACGTAGCATTTATTTAAATGAAACTGTCAGTAATGTTATTTTCTCTTTATTCTTTGAAATGTTGGACAAAGGAACTTGCCTAATATTTTATTCAAAAAGACAGTTTCTCTTGAATGATAAATGACCAAATATCTAAAACTTGAAAAAAAAAAAAAAGTAGTTTAAGAATTTGTGTCAGATCTTAAACTTTAAATTAAAACAATAAGAAGTTTCTTTAAAATTAACATGTAAATTTCAGTCCTTACATTAAAAAGAAAATAATTTATCCTTTTTCTTCTTTTTCTCTGTGTTCGTTTTGTGTGTAACATCAATAATTATAAAAGTAAAAAAAAACAAAAAAAAACAGCTGGTGTGTTTCAAGAAATTTACTAAATCTTTTTTTAAAATTGACAATTTATTCGCTCCTTCCAGACATCTATATTTGAAATCGACTAGAAAGATAAGCTTTATTTTATAAAACAAAAAAACAAAAACAAAAACAAAACAAAACACCCCCCTCCAAAAAAAAAAAAAAAGAAAGAATCTAGCCTCGTTTTGAAGTCAATAAAGGTGAAATCTTACCAAGAGGATTTAGCACTTCATAATCAAGATAACAAATTCAGATGAAACATGTCTCCAGTTCCTTTGATTTACTATTTTATATTTTAACTCGTTTAAAAGTCGCCCTTGGCGGCCAGTAAGCTCGACGTGAAGTCACAACCTGTTTATAGAATTTATACAATAAACAATTACTACTCTACTGCTATATGCTGTCTTTTTATGTAGCGGTCGATATATTAAATTTTATTTAATATTTTAATATTGATTTAATATTTTATATTTCAAGTCATCTAAAGGTCGCCCTCGGCGGCCATTGAGTTCGACGCGAAGTCACAATCTGTTTATAGAATTTATACAATGAATAATTACTACTCTACTGCTCTTTTTATGCAGTGATCGATATAGGATAGGATAGAAGAAATAGGGACCGGAGATTACTCCTAGGTCCACTTTGACCCGGACTGGTAGTGCCTGTTAGAGTCCCATGTATGAGTTAAATAGAGAAAAAAAATGAGTTCTAAAGGAATGTGTTTTTAAAAAATTGAGTTAAAAAATGAATACCTATCTGGAATTAATGGAAAAAAGGTCTTCGGCATAAAATGACCCAATGGTTTTAACATGCCATAAAATCCAACCAATCAATCATCATCATCATCATCGCCACATTTATCAACATCAAGAATGAATAAAACAAAACGTCGTTGGCCAAAAATAACCCAACAAGGGTTGACATGCACAAAAAACCAACCAACCAACCAACCAACCATCATATCATCATCATCATCATCATCATCATCATCATCATCGAGGGAGAAGAGGTCAATTTGGTTTGATTTCTTTCTTTATCTAATGGCATATCAACCTTCCTGGGTTATTTACTGCCAAAGCCATCATTGTAGAACAGTAGTACTTAACCCATAGCTGGGTGATAAAAAGGTTCAAACCTTTCCCAAGAGTATTATTCCGAAAATTCAGTTTCTACGACTAGTTGTAACTGAATTTGAATATATACACCTTCCGTAGGGTGCAAGTATTTAAGTTTTAATGTAATAAAATATTGTATTCGATTAGACAGGTTAATGAAACTGAATAAGAATATAACGATGTCTTCGTTGTCATGAACAACCAAATGTAGATGGGAATTTTCCCTGCTATGTGTGTGACCGCATCTGCAAGTCCAGAATTGGACTAACGAGCTACCAGAGGGTCCACAACTGAAGATATGGAGTGACGTCATCGTCGTCTGCGATAGACTTCTCACTTCTCGCCAACTCAGCGTATGAGTAGCACAAGGATCTGTGCTGTAAAGTGGGGAGCTGATGGTAGGCGAGGTGCTCCACCTCAGATGCAAAAAAAATCTCTGGTCTAGCGCTAGTGAAAATGGGATAGACTCACTCGCTGTCAGGCTGATACCGACAATAGTCCACCCCATCGACTTTTCTTACCCCCCCCAGTAGAGGATTCGATCGGCGCATTCTCGTTTACTACGATGTGTTAGTCCAGTACGTTATCCCCTACGCCACGAGGACTCTTCGTTTTGTATGGTTGGTTATCATTGATTTTAGCGTTTGTTAAGAGCAAACGCTAGCAATTTCTCAACTCATTTAACAAGCCGCTGAAAAAAAAAGAAAAGAAAACGAAGACGGTTTTCATTTTTGGTTAGCAGAGTGTTACAAATGGCGGAACGCTGTGTTCAACTCTTTGATGCGATTTCATGTGGAACACAAATTCTCTGCTTAAATGTCTTTCTAATTTGCTTCAGTTGTTCGGAATCGAGTTGGACCGTAAATTTTTTTTCTTTTCTCTTTTTCTTTTCATTTACTTATTTTTTTCTTTTTTCTTTATTTTTTAAACTTTTTTACTTGACGCATTAACAAATCTCTGCTTTAAAAGAAGGTTCCAAACGATAATCGCCATGTCATCTAGGGCTGTAGAATACGCCGACTGCACCTCTGCAGAGAGTTATGGCCTTCACCCTGTGTTGTATACCCTTTCTTTACCGGCCCTAAATATCTATATGTTATATACTTCTCTTACTTCTTACTCTGGTTGTCTACTCTTCTGGCCGGCTTGGTTCTTCTATCTTCTATCTTGGTCTTGTCTTGTCGTGGTGTTTCTTGGGGACTTCGGGTCTGGTTTCTGTTGCTAGGGATTTCTTGTTATCAGAAGCCCTGTGTCATTGTTAGCTTTTAGTAATAACCACAAGACTTCGATTTACGATGATGTTACTTTATTCGTAGACCCCCAGACCAGACATCTGCGCAGTGAGACTCACATATTGCTAGCTTCGCTTCTAAGTTCTAACTAACTAACTGAGTTGCTTACTCCTTAAACCGGAAGGGGCTTCTATCGGCTTCCGATTCTCACGATCATCCGCAGAACGCAAGGTGAGATCGAGGTCAAGCGCTGTCACTCACCCTCAAGGCCATCAGCTGCACTAATATGATTTCTACACTATTGTCATAATCATTAGGTATCTAATGATTATGTAACACCTGTTCCAAATATGGCCACTGTTGGCCCTAGTGTTGTATTGTCCTCGCCCGAAGACGGAGCTTCCGGCAGAGGGACAAAGAGAAAGATAAAAATATATATTTAAAAAGAAAGAGAAAGCGGAAGAGAGGGTTTCCGGTCAAGGAAGCAGGGAGAAGATAAAGAAATATATAAAAAATGTCCGTTATCAGATCAAAAGATAAAGATGCAGAGGCGTATCTATCAATATAAAGGCGAGAAGATTCGAGCCGACAGACAGAGACGTCAGCCAGTAGCCAAAAGGACACTTCACGTCTCCCGTCAGCAAACACCCCTCGGGCACTCATTGTGAACACTGCGCTCTTCGCCAGCCATGGCATTTTCATTGTGAAGCTCTACGCCTTTACCACCCACACACTGAAGAAAATAAAGAAGGGTCCTATCTTTGTATATACGTATCTGTTGTTTATTGAAGTCCAGTAGTCGGTAGTAGCGACTACTACATACTTCGCTACGTGACCATATATACCCGCAACGTATACAGATACACGATTTAGAGTATCGAAGAAGGCCGCTATGCAAAACTAGGTGCGCGAAGCATAATGCCAGGGGAGGACAGGGTTGTTCATATCGAGTTAAGGAACACGTGTATTAATATATAGATGACTATGTTGTTGGAATATTTGGATATAAGGCGTGTGACAGATGCCTACTCCTAAATATAGACTCGTTGAATACCACGTGACCACCGAGGATTCCTATTGCCCAATCACTGGCAGTGCTGCTGCTGATGTTGGTGTATTTATAGGGTCTGATTCTTAACCTTGGCTCATTGCTATTTGGATTATCTTGGACACGGACTTACAAAGAATACTATAACACCGGATTCTTATTGGCTTGCTTACTTACTTACTACATCTGGAACTAAGGATGCCGACCAGATACTTAACATATGTCTGGCACAGGGATATAAAAATGAGGCAGTTGTGTAAACCAAATTCATCTTACTAACAAGGTGGGGGTCTTGATATATTCTGGTTTCTTTCTCGACTAGATGTTTCACGCAGGTTAAACAATAATACAATACAAATGCCATAAAATTATTGAATGATAACCACACTTCCTTGGAGAATAACAGGGGAAATCACTTTCTTTTCTTAATAAGAGGTATTACGGGGTCGTAGGGAGCTCTTAATCTCCCGGTGGTCGACTATTGTTCCGGACGAAAGAAGAAAAACAACACAAATGAAAATTACACACATATATTAACAAAGGTACAAAATTGTTGCAAATTTTGATGGCATTTGCTACTGGACTTATCTTGAGAGGTGAAATTAATAGTTCGTTGGTGAATTAGCGCTAGAAAGGGATTTCTACTAGCCGTCGTTGGAGTGCTGTTGAGACGCGTTTCTCCTGGTGAAAGTTGTTAGGATAAGTAAAGTGTTGGGGGAGTGCTTTTTTTTGAGCGACTCGCCTAGGTAAACGCCCTTTTAAGTGGGCGGTGGGCGGAGCCCTTGTTAAGGTGACTCCTCGAGTCGACAATCTTCAGATAATTGCAGGGGTTTGATTCTCCGCCAACATTGCGTTGGCGATTCGCCCCCTAGCGACAGGGAAGTTAATTTGACTATCGGTTTTCCGATATTAATTCTTTTTTCTTCTTTTTACTTGACGCTTTAACAAATAAGGAAGGGTCAAAGTTAAGTGACCTGGAAAAATCAGAAAGTTTTGAAATAAAATAACTAATGCATTATAAAATTTATTCATTGACAAAGCAACACTGAAAATACCATTAAAATCGGATGATTTTGGGAATTTTTTGTGGTTTGTCCGGTCTGGATTTTTTTGGTGGGGAGAGGGGTAAATCTATTTTGTAAAATACGGATGTGATTTCGGGTTGATTCCATGAATCAACCCGAAAATCTAAGACGACATCAACTACATGTAAATTTCAGTTTCCCATCACGGAACAATCCTCCTATGAATCTCCAGCTCTCGTAGTCTCATTTCCGGGTTATTTGGGATTTTTCTAAGGGTTCAGACTCTTATTGTCTTAATATTGTTGTCTTAGTATTATATCCACTATGCTATGGAAACATAGCATAGTGGATAAAGACGTTGGGTTGAGGCAGTTCTAAGTAACAATTACCTCTGGGCTGCAGGTTCAATCCTGGTCAGGCTCAGTAGTAATATAGAATAATAATTAACACAGCTTAACACCTCTACCCCAGCTATGGTTAGCGGAATGAGAATAGATACCCCGTGGATTGAATAAAGGGTTGGGTTCAATGTTCAGTGATGCTCCCGATTACGACAAGAAGGTTCTCGAGTTCGAAAAGAAGGTTCCAAAGACCGGGAAGGTTCCCAAGCTCAACAAGAAATACCTGAAGAAGGCCGGAGGGCACATCGGCTGACACATTGTACAGATAACAATAAAGATGAGGACAATAGTCCGAATAATTCAAATAATTCTAATTATCAAGCCTCCTCTTTTTGTCTTATTGGTATTAATGTCCCATTCATGTTTCTTTGTTTCTGTTTTAGATACGTCTTTTGCAAGGTGCAGGTGTTTATCCGGAGGGTGTATGATGAATACTTTCGGTTTTGACAGGTCTTGACTGCAAAGATCAGATAAGAGTTCATGAGTTTTAAACAAGATGCAGACATGTCCACACTGGATAATAAGTTTCTCAAATTTGTAAACGAGTTCACATACCTAGGCAGTAATATCTCATCTACAGAAAGCGATGTCAATATACGCTTAAGAAAGACATGGCCTGCTGTAGATAGATTAACGATCATATGGAAATCTAATCCGATAAGATAAACATTCCTTCAAGCTGTAGCTTTATCAGTGCTACTGTATGCCTGCACCACTTCGACTCTAACGAAACTAACGAAGGTAAAAACTAGATGGAAACTATATAAGGATGCTGCATACTTCCCTTGGGGTATGAGGGATAGTAGAAAAGGATTATCTTCCCTTGCTGCCAAGGAAAGATAACCCTTTTCCACTATTACTCATACCCCAAGGGAACACAATCGTAACATATGTATATATATATATATATATATATATATATATATATATAATATATATATGACATTGAAGAGAACTGACTGGAGAATTCATGTGGATGAAGGCTGTACCAGTTTTGAGAGTGAAAGAATTGAGCATGAAAACCTCAAGCGTCAACTTCGAAAGGGATACACCTGTCATATTGGAGAGAACATGGAGGGTTGGAAATGTCACATATGGTCGAATTCTGCTCTCTAAGGCTTAAAATTTCAATCATAG